>JAIOJX010000030.1:186460964-187060964 GCA_022376925.1 Tragulus kanchil
ACCTGATTTCTGTGTGTGAAAGATGATTTAGGGGCTCTGGAGGCAGACATTATGAATATGCAGATGACATAAATTTATTTATTCATTCATGCCATAGATATTTCTTAGATAGCCAGTCTGTGCCAGGCTCTGTTTTAGGGACTGGAGGTGAAGCCACAAACTACCTACCAGGTCCCGGCCTTCATGAAGCTTCCAGACCAGATGGAGGAGATGGAATGTAAATAAGTGAGCAAATCTATAAATAAGGTAAATTCAAGTCACAACAAGTAGGATTGGCAAGTTAAATGTAATATGTTTAGTTAAAATACATTTGGAATTAAAACCACTTTTTAAATGGACATATTTCCCAAAAATGCCTCCAGTCCTGTTCCCTGCCTGTCCTTTGTTATGTCGTCTCCCCTCCATGCACATTTGTCTCTATGTCCAAATGTCCCCTTATTATAAGGATATCTGCCTTAGTGGGTTACAACCCACCCTAACAATCTCATTTTGCTACTTCTGCACAAAGCCTGTTTCTAAGCAAGGTCATATTCTGGGGCACTGGGAGCTAGGACTTAAGTATAGCTTTTTGCGGGGACACAAACTCCTAAGACCTTGTGTGTTCAAAGCTTGTGTCTATTGTTGGGAGCAAGGACGTGTATCTAGTAGAGACCCTGACTTTGGCTCTTTGGGGTTCATTTGTGGTTTGAGGGCTCTCTTGGGTTCTTACTGGAAGAGCCAAGGCTTTGAGTGTACCCATATACAATGTATAAGGAGACAGGAGGGCCCAGGTCAGTGAATCTTCACTGTCTAGATGTTCAGGCTGGAAATCTCAGAATCATCTCTGGTCCCTCTTTTCCTCTATTTACTATTTGCAGTCCATAGGAGGTATATTTGCTCTAGCAAAACATTTTTTCATCTGGAATGTATCCATTGCTCTCCATCAGCATTGGCATCATCCAAACCCTGGGCCATCTTCATCTCTCCCTTGATTTACTTTTGCAGCCTCCAGCCTGGTCTCATTACATCTGATTAGACCTACCCGGAGATCCAGTGTCCTCTTAGTAGGTGTTAGGGGCTGAATTAGGTACCCCCAACCCAGAGTCATATGATGAAGCCCTGCCTCATTCCCTTTCTCTTTTTTTTTTGTCAAATAATAGGTTCTTTTAATGCAGTTAATGTTTGACACAGATATGTTGTTATAATTCTGCTTGAAAGATTAAAATTTATTCTTCAATCATAGCAAACAAAGAAGATACAAATTTCTAAAGTGGAACTTCTAACAATTTAGTATTTTATTGCTTTTTCCATTTTCAAAGAGAGTGTTATTTCTTTGTCTTTCTTGAATATTTAGGTCTTCTAAAAGAGGGCTTTATCTGAAGGCAAATTATCCTATTTACACTATGAATTTGCACACAAATGTATTTCAGCCCAGACAGGTGTCAGTCACAAAGGACGTCATGATAAAAATGTCACCTCAGGGCTTCCCTGGTGGTCCAGTGGGTAAAGAGTCTGCCTTGCACTGCACGGGTCGTGGATTCTATCCCTGGCCTCAGAAGATTCCACAGGCCAGGTAGTAGCTGGACAGGTGTGTCCAATTACGAGCCAGGGCTTTGGAGCGCATGTGCCCAGAGCCGGTGCTCTGCAACGAGAGAGGCCACTGCAATGGGAGGCCCACACAGGCTAAAGAACAAAGATGGATGAAAATAAAGTGAAAGACCAATAAATGAGACACAATTAAAAAAAAAAAAATCACCTCAGTTCCATTTCGCAGTTAGAAAAAGAGTATCAATACAGTGACACTGGTTTGACTAACATGAATCTATGCTAAACGTCTGCTAGGCTTATATCTATAATAATACGGACAAAGCATTTGTAGTAAAACCAAAGCTTCACTCTATTTCTTGGATCTTTATTAAAGTACAGGCATATTATAAATGTTGATTGAAACAATACCTAGAAATTTGATCTGATGGAATTACAAATTAAACAGTTTGAACTTTGTTTGATATTTTTGAATGCATTGTCATATTTTGATTTTTTTTTTTTTTTTTGCAGGGATCCACTTCTATTGGTCTTTCATCTATCTGTTTTCATCCATCTTTGTTCTTTGGCCCGTGTGGGCCTCCCATCGCAGTGGCCTCTCTCGCTGCAGAGCACCAGCTCTGGGCGCATGCGCTCCAGAGCTCTGGCTCGGTAGTTGAACACATAGGTCCAGCCGTTCCACGGCACGTGGGATCTTCCCAGGCCAGGGATCAAAGTGGCACCCCTTGCATGGCAAGGCGGTGTCCTTACCCACTGGACCACCAGGGAAGCCCATATTTTGAATTTTTTATTAAAAAAAGTCCTAGGCTAAAATAAACTAACAACTAGTGTCTAGTTGGTTTTTTTTTCTCTCAAACTCATCTCTGTCTTCTGTTTTACCACTGACAGATGATGCTTCTTCTGTTTATAGGGAATATATAGAATCTACACAGCTTTGACTAAATATTAATCATATAAAAGAAAATACATTTGCTGTTCAGTCTTCAGGTCAGTTTTACCTTCTCTTTCTCTCCCACTCCTTTTTCCTCCTTCTCATTCTTTCTGTCTTCCTTCTTTGTCCATCCCCTCCTCACTTCTTATGAATGCATAGCACTCTGAATATTTTGAAGTGTCATAGGCATGGAGTATTTTTACAGCATAATATTAATAGAAAGAAAGTTGACCCAAACTTGGCCCTTGTAAGTTGACTTTGGCAAAATGAGGTCTTAAACTTTCCAAATGTTTATACCCTGTCTTCACGCTGGGCTTCTCTTTCACAGCCAAGGCACATGTTTCTCTTGTGCTTGACCTTGAACCTATGTTATCTCTTCCATATATATATAGGTTCAAGGTCAAGCCCAAAAGACCTTGTGCTTATATATGTATAAGCACAGACCTTATATATGTATACATGTGTATACATATATGCACGTGTGTGTATGTGTGTGTGTAAATAGATATATACATAGGTGGATAGATATGTAGATAAATAGGTAGAAACATTTTCCACCCTACTTTTCCTGGGGTGGATTTGTTATTATTTAATTGCTAAGTTGTATCTGACTCATTGCAACCTGACCTAGTAGACTAGAGCATGCCAGGCTCCTCTGTCCTCCATTATCTCTCAGAGTTTGCTCAAATTCATGACCATTGAGTCAGTGATGCTATAATATCTAACCATCTCATCCTCTGCTGTCCCTTTCTCCTTTTGCCTTCAGTCTTTCTCAGCATCAGGGTCATTTCCAATGAGTCAGCTCTGGCTCGTAGTTGAACACATAGGTCCAGCCGTTCCACGGCACGTGGGATCTTCCCAGGCCAGGGATCAAGTGGCACCCCTTGCATGGCAAGGCGGTGTCCTTACCCACTGGACCACCAGGGAAGCCCATATTTTGAATTTTTTATTAAAAAAAGTCCTAGGCTAAAATAAACTAACAACTAGTGTCTAGTTGGTTTTTTTTTCTCTCAAACTCATCTCTGTCTTCTGTTTTACCACTGACAGATGATGCTTCTTCTGTTTATAGGGAATATATAGAATCTACACAGCTTTGACTAAATATTAATCATATAAAAGAAAATACATTTGCTGTTCAGTCTTCAGGTCAGTTTTACCTTCTCTTTCTCTCCCACTCCTTTTTCCTCCTTCTCATTCTTTCTGTCTTCCTTCTTTGTCCATCCCCTCCTCACTTCTTATGAATGCATAGCACTCTGAATATTTTGAAGTGTCATAGGCATGGAGTATTTTTACAGCATAATATTAATAGAAAGAAAGTTGACCCAAACTTGGCCCTTGTAAGTTGACTTTGGCAAAATGAGGTCTTAAACTTTCCAAATGTTTATACCCTGTCTTCACGCTGGGCTTCTCTTTCACAGCCAAGGCACATGTTTCTCTTGTGCTTGACCTTGAACCTATGTTATCTCTTCCATATATATATAGGTTCAAGGTCAAGCCCAAAAGACCTTGTGCTTATATATGTATAAGCACAGACCTTATATATGTATACATGTGTATACATATATGCACGTGTGTGTATGTGTGTGTGTAAATAGATATATACATAGGTGGATAGATATGTAGATAAATAGGTAGAAACATTTTCCACCCTACTTTTCCTGGGGTGGATTTGTTATTATTTAATTGCTAAGTTGTATCTGACTCATTGCAACCTGACCTAGTAGACTAGAGCATGCCAGGCTCCTCTGTCCTCCATTATCTCTCAGAGTTTGCTCAAATTCATGACCATTGAGTCAGTGATGCTATAATATCTAACCATCTCATCCTCTGCTGTCCCTTTCTCCTTTTGCCTTCAGTCTTTCTCAGCATCAGGGTCATTTCCAATGAGTCAGCTCTTTGCATCAAGTAACTGAAGTATTAGAGCTTCAGTTTCAGCATCAGTCCTTCCAGTGAATTTTCAGGGTTAATTTCTTGTAGGATTGACTGGTTTGATCTCCTTGCAGTCCAAGGGATGCTCAGGAGTCTTCTGCAGCACCATAATCCAAAAGCATCTATTCTTTGGTGCTTAGCCTTCTTTATGCTCCAGCTGTCACAGCTGTACATGATTACTGGAAATATCATACTCTTGACTATACGTACCTTTGTCAGCAAAGTGATGTCTCTGCTTTTTGATATGTTGTCTAGGTTTATCATAGATTTTCTTCCAAGGAGCAAGTGTCTTGATTTCATGGCTACAGTCACTGTCTTCAATAATTATAGAGTCCAAGAGAGTAAAATCTGTCACTGCTTCCACTTTTTCACCTTGTATTTTCCCCTAAAGTAATATTTTCTCCAAAAGAGAGTACCAATAAACTGGTTGAACCTGGGGTGTTTAAGCTGGAGCATGTGTCTGCCCAGCCAAACTTGGCCTATCAACCTGGAAAATATAGAATAGGAGAGGGATAGGACCCCAAAAGTCTCACAGAGCCTGACTTCACTGATCTGTCTCCCAACCAGTCGTTAAAGCCAGCAGAGAGGAATTGGAGACCCAGCATTTCCTGGGAGCCACTGGAAAGCATCAGTGCGTCAATGTCTGGAATAAGTGATTGAATAGAGTAACTCGGTCTGTGACTTGGTCCATTCCAGCTGTTTAATATGAGTGCTACTTGGTTTAAAACGAGCCCCTGAAAACCTTTGAAAAGAATTTAAAAGCTAGATATTGGAGGATAAGAGGTAGTTCATTCTTTCTTGGGTTGGTAATGCTGAGGAGTTCATGGGTCTAGTCTATCATGGCAGACACTGCCAAGCTCACCAAGTCCCTCTCCCTCACTGATATGACTTCCAGCTGCCAGTACCTCTATTTCTTTGCCTCAGAACTTTCTCTTGCTGTTGGAACCCTCTGTGAACAGGCCCCAACTAATTCCTGATAGGACTTGGTGTATAAATTCCCAAGTCCCTAACCTATCAGCAACTCGAATTTCTTCAATGAGACTCAGCTCTAGGCACCCACACAGGTAGCTGGCTTGAGAACACACCCTTTACTGACTGCCCTCCCTTCCCTCTCTTGTCTCCCATTTGGGTACAGTGTTTCCATCCTTCTCAAATAAACTACCTGCACTCTGATAATCCTGTTTCGGGGAGGAAGTACTCGCACCACACACACACTAAAACAAGTTCTTCAAGCACCATAATCCAAAAGCATCTATTCTTTGGTGCTTAGCCTTCTTTATGCTCCAGCTGTCACAGCTGTACATGATTACTGGAAATATCATACTCTTGACTATACGTACCTTTGTCAGCAAAGTGATGTCTCTGCTTTTTGATATGTTGTCTAGGTTTATCATAGATTTTCTTCCAAGGAGCAAGTGTCTTGATTTCATGGCTACAGTCACTGTCTTCAATAATTATAGAGTCCAAGAGAGTAAAATCTGTCACTGCTTCCACTTTTTCACCTTGTATTTTCCCCTAAAGTAATATTTTCTCCAAAAGAGAGTACCAATAAACTGGTTGAACCTGGGGTGTTTAAGCTGGAGCATGTGTCTGCCCAGCCAAACTTGGCCTATCAACCTGGAAAATATAGAATAGGAGAGGGATAGGACCCCAAAAGTCTCACAGAGCCTGACTTCACTGATCTGTCTCCCAACCAGTCGTTAAAGCCAGCAGAGAGGAATTGGAGACCCAGCATTTCCTGGGAGCCACTGGAAAGCATCAGTGCGTCAATGTCTGGAATAAGTGATTGAATAGAGTAACTCGGTCTGTGACTTGGTCCATTCCAGCTGTTTAATATGAGTGCTACTTGGTTTAAAACGAGCCCCTGAAAACCTTTGAAAAGAATTTAAAAGCTAGATATTGGAGGATAAGAGGTAGTTCATTCTTTCTTGGGTTGGTAATGCTGAGGAGTTCATGGGTCTAGTCTATCATGGCAGACACTGCCAAGCTCACCAAGTCCCTCTCCCTCACTGATATGACTTCCAGCTGCCAGTACCTCTATTTCTTTGCCTCAGAACTTTCTCTTGCTGTTGGAACCCTCTGTGAACAGGCCCCAACTAATTCCTGATAGGACTTGGTGTATAAATTCCCAAGTCCCTAACCTATCAGCAACTCGAATTTCTTCAATGAGACTCAGCTCTAGGCACCCACACAGGTAGCTGGCTTGAGAACACACCCTTTACTGACTGCCCTCCCTTCCCTCTCTTGTCTCCCATTTGGGTACAGTGTTTCCATCCTTCTCAAATAAACTACCTGCACTCTGATAATCCTGTTTCGGGGAGGAAGTACTCGCCACCACCACACACACACTAAAACAAGTTGACTTCAAGCATAGAAAGTGTGGATTTTCCAGTTGGATAAACCCAGGGTTTAACTCTCACTCTACCAGAAATGGGCTGCATTTAGATAGTCATCTCAGAACCTCATCCATGAGATTAGGATAATAATTCATCAGGCTCCTAAAGTGGAAGAGGATTCAGTGAGATTATGCATGAGATGTGCTAAACGAGTTGCCTGGCTCATGGTAAGTACTCAGTAAATGGTAGCCAAGTTTTGTTACATTTGTCGTTGTTAGATTTCCAGTCTCTAGGCTTTCTGCCACTTGGGGACAGTAGCAGGGAACGCAGGTGTCATCTACATTGGGCAGCAGCCAAAGGTTCAATAGTTGGACAAGGGGGATCCAGGCAACAAGAAAGCCCAAGATTAAAGTAAAAGTTAGACGCCATGAGAAGGGGCAGGGCAAGGAGGGGTGCCAAAGGCAGTGCTTCAGGGGCTTCACTCTGCACATTGCTTAGAACATTGTTGAAATGCAGCTTCTGATCCAGTGGGGCAGGGCTTCAGCCCAAGATCTGCATTTTGAACAAGCTCCTGGATGATGTCAGTGCCACTGGTCTTCAGCCCACACATGAAGTAACAGGGACCTAAGGTTTGGAGAACAAGCATCAAGCTCAGGAGAAAAGGAGGATCAGAACTTAAGAGTCCAAAACCTAAGTATGGTCAAGGCCAGCCAATGGCATATGTGAGTTACAGTTTCTGTCCCTCATCAGAAGCTGTGCTGTTCAGTTTGGTGGCCCCCAGGCCCATGTGGCTATTGGCACTTCATCCTGATTGGGATGTGCTGGACATGTAACATACATACTGGAACTTAGGTGCAAAGGAAGGAATGTAAAATAATTCAATACTTTAAAAAATACTGGTTCATGTTTAAATGATGATATTTGGGATTTATTATGTTAAATATAATATATTACTAAATTTAACTTCACATATTTAGTTTTGCTTTTTTTTAACAAGATTACTAGAAAAATTTCAGTTACATTTGTGGCTTACATTTAATTCCTGTTGGCCATCACTGGTCTAGAAAGGCCTTCTTTTTCCCTTTCTCTCTCTGTCTGCTCTGTTGCCCAAGAATCTATCTTTAGCAATTCCTGAGGTGCCTTTGGGAAAACTCAAGACTAAAGAGGTTTGTTGCTCTGAAGGGGAGACAGGCAGGCCCGCAAAAGGGAGCTGTTTGGGAGGAACAAGGCAGAAACATGCCAAGTGATTCTCTGCAACAACAGAGCTATTGCCATGGGGCCGGCTGGGCGGCCTGGATCCTGGAGATGCCAGCCTGCCATGCTCCAGTGCCTTCTGTCTGGGCCTCTTCAGTCCTTTTGCAAGTTTCCCTCCCCATCCTGGGCGACAGGTAATTAGCAGGGCCAGCTGGCAACTTCCACTAAGCGCTGTCGCCAGAGAGCCAGCAGCCGGCCTGCAATTACTGAAATCCTGGCTTGGCCTTCTAAAGAGAGCTCTATTCAGCTCTCCCTCTACAAGTTGGCTCTGGGTGATGGGGCTCATAACCTCTACATTCTCAGGGTGTCTCTTGGCAATGAAAGGCCCACAGAAGAAAGTCCCCAGTGTGCAGACCTGCCACAGGCTTCCCTTGGTAAATAACTGGGCAGTTGGGCATAAGTCACTGCCTGTTGGCAGCATGGGCAGGTGGTATTTGAAATGTCTCGTCCAAGCCATCTATTCCTCTCAGACAGTTCCTTTTGTGTCTCAGTAACTCTTCTTACAGAAAAGCATTTCTCAGAACCAGCCACGAGTCTTTCCAGGCCCAGGAAGCTTGTCTAGGGCAGATCCCGGGCACCTCAGAAATACATTAAGAAGGATGCATGAAGATCCATTATTCTTAGCTTTTGTGAAGCTAGAAGGAAATGAGAAGAAAGACTATTTTATCAAGTCAGGACCCTAGACAAAGTCAGGTCTTGAAAGAGGCAGCAGAAAGATCTTCATGGTCACTGCACTAATATTTTATCTTATCAAGCCTCAGTATTCTCATATGGAAAAATGGGCATACTTACAGGGCTGTTGTGGGTTTGCATGAAACATTCTTTTTAGTTTTCTTTTTAACAAGATTACTAGAAAAATTTCAGTTACATTTGTGGCTTACATTTAATTCCTGTTGGCCATCACTGGTCTAGAAAGGCCTTCTTTTTCCCTTTCTCTCTCTGTCTGCTCTGTTGCCCAAGAATCTATCTTTAGCAATTCCTGAGGTGCCTTTGGGAAAACTCAAGACTAAAGAGGTTTGTTGCTCTGAAGGGGAGACAGGCAGGCCCGCAAAAGGGAGCTGTTTGGGAGGAACAAGGCAGAAACATGCCAAGTGATTCTCTGCAACAACAGAGCTATTGCCATGGGGCCGGCTGGGCGGCCTGGATCCTGGAGATGCCAGCCTGCCATGCTCCAGTGCCTTCTGTCTGGGCCTCTTCAGTCCTTTTGCAAGTTTCCCTCCCCATCCTGGGCGACAGGTAATTAGCAGGGCCAGCTGGCAACTTCCACTAAGCGCTGTCGCCAGAGAGCCAGCAGCCGGCCTGCAATTACTGAAATCCTGGCTTGGCCTTCTAAAGAGAGCTCTATTCAGCTCTCCCTCTACAAGTTGGCTCTGGGTGATGGGGCTCATAACCTCTACATTCTCAGGGTGTCTCTTGGCAATGAAAGGCCCACAGAAGAAAGTCCCCAGTGTGCAGACCTGCCACAGGCTTCCCTTGGTAAATAACTGGGCAGTTGGGCATAAGTCACTGCCTGTTGGCAGCATGGGCAGGTGGTATTTGAAATGTCTCGTCCAAGCCATCTATTCCTCTCAGACAGTTCCTTTTGCGTGTCTCAGTAACTCTTCTTACAGAAAAGCATTTCTCAGAACCAGCCACGAGTCTTTCCAGGCCCAGGAAGCTTGTCTAGGGCAGATCCCGGGCACCTCAGAAATACATTAAGAAGGATGCATGAAGATCCATTATTCTTAGCTTTTGTGAAGCTAGAAGGAAATGAGAAGAAAGACTATTTTATCAAGTCAGGACCCTAGACAAAGTCAGGTCTTGAAAGAGGCAGCAGAAAGATCTTCATGGTCACTGCACTAATATTTTATCTTATCAAGCCTCAGTATTCTCATATGGAAAAATGGGCATACTTACAGGGCTGTTGTGGGTGTGCATGAAACATTCTGTGTGATGGATTCAGTATGACAAGCACGTGAACATTAGTAGCAAAACTAAGTGTGATAATAGGGAATAAACTCGAAGAAGCAAGATAGATGGAATGCATGTAGGTGGGACACTTTAGAATGTTCCAAACTGGAGCAGTGATGTTTAAATGGCAGCGACTCCTTTTAATACCCAGTCTCAAGGAAACTCTGTCTGCCCTATGTTATTTGTGAGGTCTGGTGCAACATGACAATGCAGGGCCCCTTGTTCAAGTTTCAAGAAAAATGTACTGTGAAGGTACTAATAGAGAAAACCTTTTTCATTCTTCCACCATCTATCTCTGTCTTTGACTTTCTCTCTGACTCTCTTCCCCTGTGTTTCTGTTTCCTATTTAATGTCCCGCTCCTTTGGGCAGGAAGTTACTCACCTGGCCAGTGCAGACTATCACAGGTCCCTGGAATGTGCCACTCAGCACATGCCAGCGTTCACGCCCACACTCCCTCACTCCATCTCAGGTTTTACCGCCCAGCAGCCACCAGACCTCTGCCCTATAGCCTATTCCCCAGTCTGGGACAAATAAGTCAGTTCCCAACCTACAGAGGATAGGCAGCTGGATGCTGGGGCGCATCCAGTGTGAACGTGAGTGAGTAAGAGCATGGGCCCTTCCAGGATGCCTATATCAAACATGCCATGGTACTGCCATGTCTTGCCCTGCCCTTAAGTACCCTCCAATCTTGATTTTTCTTGTTACCAGAAAACTGAGTTCACCTCTTTGGTGGATTTTGAGCCAAAGAACACAACAAAGCCAAAGATCAGGAAAAGAAACGATTTATTACTTGCAGCAGGTAAGGAGAGAACCAGGGTTCTTTCTCAAAGCAGTGTCTCCCTGAACAGCACAGTTGGGGAAGCTTTAAGCAAAGGATACATGCATATTCATGAAGGAGTTTAGGCAGTAGACAGCGTCCAAGCTTTAGATGATTGAAGTCCTGAAGGTCAGAAAAAGTCAGCAGCAGCATCCCTTGGGGTCTGGTCATTGAGTGCTTCAGCCTAATCTTTACCCTTGAGGCAGAACTGGGAGTCTTCACAACTGCTATCTTTACCATTGTGACTTCCTTGCAGGCAGTGTTTCTGCACTCATTGTTACATTGAGATCAGTAATTACTGAGATCTGCTCAAGGATGTGCACTGTGGGCAGGGTTATTTCACAAAATGGCTGAGGCCAGAAGTGGCTTCTCTTATGTCAAGAATGCTGTGAGTGGTTCTGTTTCTCTGGGGACTACCTAGCCTATCTACTTAACATTCTCATGCTGGCCCCTAAGTGTTGGTTAGGAAAAAAGACTGCGTGGATTGCTTGCTGCTGTGGAGTCAGGGAGACAGGTGGTAGGGTGGCTTAGTCACTGGGCAGTGGTAAGGAGGGGCAGGCCAAGCAGGTCTGGAATATCACAGAGTTAAGAGCCAGGCAGCAGAGGACTTGTCCTGGGGAGACAGAGAAGTGGAGAGGTAGCAGGAAGCAGGACCACAGATACCCCATGGTCCTATTGGAATTGACGTACAGAACCCCAAATCACACATATCATACCCCAAATTACAGGTATAATTACCAGCACTCTCAGGTGGTGCCTATTGAGTATGAGACCACTAAGGGCAGGGTGCCTCTCAGGGTGGGGCAGTGTGACTGCACTGCTTGAATGCCCTTGAGCCAGCCCTGGCGGAGAGAGCTGTCATGTAGTAATTCGGCATCATGGTTCCTGTCCCCGGTAGAGGCTGGCAATCAGATCCCCGCTCTACCTCTCATTAGTTCTGTGACCTTGGGCAAGTCCTTTAACCTGTTCAAGCCTTAGTGTTTGCATTTATAAAATGGGATAAATGATAGGACCCAACTCACAGAGTTGTTGCAAAGATTTAAAATGTCACAGGTAGGGTTTAGTTTGGTTCTTTATGTAACATAAAACCTTCAAAACTGTTAGCTGTTACTCGCAAAGTGACTGAGAGGGAGGCGTCCTTTCCCCATTTACCTCTTAAGGAAGGAGTTCTTCACACTTTGCCAAGGCTCAGGGATCCTCTGTTTCCTTTCTTCACAGGACCTGATGAGTGGCTGAATGACACAAACCAAATGGGTGGGGTTTCAGTAACATAAATAAGAAAGTGAACGACTTGGCCACACCCAGACTTATGTGCTGGCAAGCATTACTCGTGTCACAGATTCAAGATGGGCTCAGTCTGCTAAGAGAAGCTGGAAGGCAGTGATGTAGCTCCTATCTAGGCTTATCTGTCCCTTCTCACAAGCTGATTTTACTCCCTATTTTCCTGAGAAGGTCTGCTCTAAACTTCCTCTGAGAACTCAGTCTCTGTCACCACCTGCAAGACCTTGCATGAACCACCTTGAATGAACCACACCACATCTAGTAGCTTCTCTTATGTGTTTACTTACATTCCCTTTACTAGAAGGTCAGCTCCCTGAGGACAAGGTCTGGGTCTGGTTTTACATAGTGTTGGATCTCCCGGTGCCCAGCATGATCCCTAACTTGTGGGAGACATTCAATAAATGTTTGTCAACGTAATGGAAGGCTGGATGGATGGACGGACAGGTGGAAGGAAGAAATGGTTACATCTTGTGAACCTTGGGGTCTTTCCCAGTTCTGACAGTCTGTTATGCTGTTAAGTACACTTCATTGTGTCTCTTTCTTCCCTTGAAGGAGGAAGTTGGAAATTCAGGACTCTTCCATGATGGGCCTGCAAAAGGAAACCAAATCAGAAGTATAGGTTGGGTTTATTGACTGTCCCTGACTTGGTGAGGGATTGAGAGCTAGATCTACTAATGCCATCTTGGTCCTAGTTTCTTCCAGGTCACATTACGTCTTATGTACCTGTGGCCCCCACTCTGTTTCCAGGGAGCTAGGGATCACCAAGAGTCTTAGGGGTTGAAGCAAATTCTGTGGTCAAAGAAGAGCTGCCTTCCTCATGTGTGATTTTTTGGCAAAATGTCCATGAGTGTTCCCCAGCAGATGGCCATGAGAAGGGCACTGACTGGGCTGCCATGCGGCTCCCTGGCACTGGGAGGATGGCAGCAATCCCAGAGACCCAGAGTTTCTTGATTTCACTTCTCTGCTGTCTCCAGGGTTCCTCTTCTCCTTCTTTCCTCCGGGGGTGGATTTTTTTTTTTTTTAAATTATTTTTTTTTTTTTTTTTGGGGTTGGGGTGGGGGGGGAGGGGAGCAGTTGGGCTACTTCTATTGGTCTTTCATTTGTCTATTTTCATCCATCTTTGTTCTTTGGCCCGTGTGGGCCTCCCATCGCGGTGGCCTCTGTTGTCGCAGAGCACTGGCTCTGGATGCATGCGCTCCAGAGCTCTGGCTCGGTAATTGGACACATTGGTCCAGCCGCTCCGTGGCACGTGGGATCTTCCCAGGCCAGGGAATGAACCGGCGCCCCTTGCACTGCAAGGCAGTGTCCTAACCCACTGGACCACCAGGGAAGCCCGGAATCTTTTAATTTACCTGGCATTGTGGACAAGTATGTGTTTGTAAGTATGCATGCAAATACTGCCTTGAATTTAAACTTGTGGATGTTTTTAACTCAGTAGTCAGGAATTTGCACACCCTTCACCCTTCACTTTAGTTTTTGATTCTATGGCATTACTTTTTCCCCAAATAGTGCATGATTCAGTGTAGCTGCTTGGACTAAGGAGAAAAATGTCTAGGCTAGGGATTGCTTTATAAACTTGAATGTGTGCATCAATACCTAGGGATTTTGTTCACTAGTTTCTGATTCAGTAGGGCTGTGACAGGTCTGATACTATCTTTCTAACAAACATCAATGGTGATGCCAGTAGTTGGAAATTCAGGACTCTTCCATGATGGGCCTGCAAAAGAAACCAAATCAGAAGTATAGGTTGGGTTTATTGACTGTCCCTGACTTGGTGAGGGATTGAGAGCTAGATCTACTAATGCCATCTTGGTCCTAGTTTCTTCCAGGTCACATTACGTCTTATGTACCTGTGGCCCCCACTCTGTTTCCAGGGAGCTAGGGATCACCAAGAGTCTTAGGGGTTGAAGCAAATTCTGTGGTCAAAGAAGAGCTGCCTTCCTCATGTGTGATTTTTTGGCAAAATGTCCATGAGTGTTCCCCAGCAGATGGCCATGAGAAGGGCACTGACTGGGCTGCCATGCGGCTCCCTGGCACTGGGAGGATGGCAGCAATCCCAGAGACCCAGAGTTTCTTGATTTCACTTCTCTGCTGTCTCCAGGGTTCCTCTTCTCCTTCTTTCCTCCAGGGGTGGAATCATTTTTTTTTTAAATTAATTTATTTATTTATTTTGGGGATGGGGTGGGGAGGGAGGGGAGCAGTTGGGCTACTTCTATTGGTCTTTCATTTGTCTATTTTCATCCATCTTTGTTCTTTGGCCCGTGTGGGCCTCCCATCGCGGTGGCCTCTGTTGTCGCAGAGCACTGGCTCTGGATGCATGCGCTCCAGAGCTCTGGCTCGGTAATTGGACACATTGGTCCAGCCGCTCCGTGGCACGTGGGATCTTCCCAGGCCAGGGAATGAACCGGCGCCCCTTGCACTGCAAGGCAGTGTCCTAACCCACTGGACCACCAGGGAAGCCCGGAATCTTTTAATTTACCTGGCATTGTGGACAAGTATGTGTTTGTAAGTATGCATGCAAATACTGCCTTGAATTTAAACTTGTGGATGTTTTTAACTCAGTAGTCAGGAATTTGCACACCCTTCACCCTTCACTTTAGTTTTTGATTCTATGGCATTACTTTTTCCCCAAATAGTGCATGATTCAGTGTAGCTGCTTGGACTAAGGAGAAAAATGTCTAGGCTAGGGATTGCTTTATAAACTTGAATGTGTGCATCAATACCTAGGGATTTTGTTCACTAGTTTCTGATTCAGTAGGGCTGTGACAGGTCTGATACTATCTTTCTAACAAACATCAATGGTGATGCCAGTAGTTAAGACCCAAGATGGTCACTTCAAATAGCAAGGCTCTGTGGGGAAAAAAAGTGAAATCCTAAGAGGGATGAGCAGGGATAGGCACATCATATAATAGAATATTAGATGTTTCTAATATTTCAAAACATTCTTGTACCTCACACAGACTTGAGTTCTAGGCACAAGTTTGAGAAAAAGAGAGAAAAGAAGAAGAAGAAGAAGAAGAAGAAGAAGAAGAAAAGTTATGTGTAGCTAACTGGTCTACTCCTCTGCTTTTGTTCCAAAGCAGGGCTGAAAATCAGACAGTGAGGAATTGTTGTCAACAGTCCATTTGCACAGCCTGGGGAGGTCATAGTGTCTAAAGAGGGAAACTGAGGTACTGCTGCAGTGAAGTCTTTTCTCCTGACCCAGGAGATTGCCCTTCAGAGACAGGATGAGAGCTGCCTATGTTCCCCTACCCTAGGCTCTTTTTTAGATTAAAAGCAAGTGCTGGCCCTCTTCCTGTCCATCTGCCTACCAGCTGGACAGCACTTTGCTCACCCTGCTGCTCTCACACACAACTTCCCAAATGCTCTGGGCTAATTGGAGCTGAGACAACGAGATGACTTCGGACTTGAAGTGGCATTGTGCTCCTGCTTCTTGCTGAGGATTCGAGGCCAAGGGATCATTTAGGACAACAGAAGAGAGAGGCATGAGAGCCCTTAAGTGGCCAGCACTCACAATTCACAGTGTCTAGTGGGCTTAGACTTTGGGGCCACCAGAGGGACGGATGGCATCTTTCACAGGCTTTATGTTGTCCTTTATTTTATAAAGCGGGAGGCAGTGACAGCGGCAAATGGATTAGATGCTTAAGAGCCCTTCTGAGCCACTTCTCCTCTGTCCATTGGGATCATCAGTTCAAAGGCCCACAAGAGTCCTCGCCTGTTTCTCTTCAAGCCAAACTCCAGGCAACCCTTTAAACCTTCCAGAGAAAAATTAAGTAGGGCTTCGGAAAAGACTGTATCCGCTCAGCTAATGAATGAGAATCTTGGCTTGCTTTTGTTAAGTGAAGGTCAGAATTGAGGTTTTGCTTGACTCTCCAGTGAATCAATCTTGGGTCAGAGGTTGCACACCTAAATACCTACAGGGGCCAGCAGGAAGAGTAAAAGGCACCAAGAGGAAGGCATATGAGAAAACCAGGAAAAGGGAGCCATTTCAAGCTGATGCTTGTCATATGGGTCTGAGATCCAGGGCTTTGGGGAAGATTCTAGAAATATTTATTTTCTTAAAAAATAGTAGTAACAGGATTCATAAAATATGTACAAGGTGCCAGACACTGCTCTCATAGCTTTAAATATTTTGTATTATTTGATTCTCTCTATGGCACCAGGACGAAGATACTATTATTACCCCCATTCTACAAAAAATGGAAGAAAACTTTGTCCAAAGCAGGGCTGAAAATCAGACAGTGAGGAATTGTTGTCAACAGTCCATTTGCACAGCCTGGGGAGGTCATAGTGTCTAAAGAGGGAAACTGAGGTACTGCTGCAGTGAAGTCTTTTCTCCTGACCCAGGAGATTGCCCTTCAGAGACAGGATGAGAGCTGCCTATGTTCCCCTACCCTAGGCTCTTTTTTAGATTAAAAGCAAGTGCTGGCCCTCTTCCTGTCCATCTGCCTACCAGCTGGACAGCACTTTGCTCACCCTGCTGCTCTCACACACAACTTCCCAAATGCTCTGGGCTAATTGGAGCTGAGACAACGAGATGACTTCGGACTTGAAGTGGCATTGTGCTCCTGCTTCTTGCTGAGGATTCGAGGCCAAGGGATCATTTAGGACAACAGAAGAGAGAGGCATGAGAGCCCTTAAGTGGCCAGCACTCACAATTCACAGTGTCTAGTGGGCTTAGACTTTGGGGCCACCAGAGGGACGGATGGCATCTTTCACAGGCTTTATGTTGTCCTTTATTTTATAAAGCGGGGAGGCAGTGACAGCGGCAAATGGATTAGATGCTTAAGAGCCCTTCTGAGCCACTTCTCCTCTGTCCATTGGGATCATCAGTTCAAAGGCCCACAAGAGTCCTCGCCTGTTTCTCTTCAAGCCAAACTCCAGGCAACCCTTTAAACCTTCCAGAGAAAAATTAAGTAGGGCTTCGGAAAAGACTGTATCCGCTCAGCTAATGAATGAGAATCTTGGCTTGCTTTTGTTAAGTGAAGGTCAGAATTGAGGTTTTGCTTGACTCTCCAGTGAATCAATCTTGGGTCAGAGGTTGCACACCTAAATACCTACAGGGGCCAGCAGGAAGAGTAAAAGGCACCAAGAGGAAGGCATATGAGAAAACCAGGAAAAGGGAGCCATTTCAAGCTGATGCTTGTCATATGGGTCTGAGATCCAGGGCTTTGGGGAAGATTCTAGAAATATTTATTTTCTTAAAAAATAGTAGTAACAGGATTCATAAAATATGTACAAGGTGCCAGACACTGCTCTCATAGCTTTAAATATTTTGTATTATTTGATTCTCTCTATGGCACCAGGACGAAGATACTATTATTACCCCCATTCTACAGATGAAGAAACTGAGGCCCAGGGAGATTAAACAACTTGATCAGGTCTTTCAGTTGGGAAAATGGCATAGCTGGGATTTGAATGTAGGCAATGTGGTTCTGAGTCATAATTCATATTCCTAATCACCATGCTCTATGACTAGCCAGAAAAGAAATTATTAGATTTCTGCAAGTTCATAGTTGTATTAATTTTATATTGCTATATAACAAATTACTGCAAATTTAGGGTTTAAAGTTGAACTTTTATTAGCTCACAGTTGTATAGATCAGAAATTGGTATGGACTTAATTGAGCTCTTTGCTTAGGGTCTTGTAAAACCAAAATTAAGGTGTCATGTAGGCTGGGCTCTTATCTCAAGTCTCCAGGGAACAATAAGCTTCCAAGCTCATTCACATGGTTGGCAGAATTTGGTTCCTTGAGGGTGTATGGCTGGGTGCCCCTTTCCCTGCTGACTACAGGCCCAGGGGTATCTCAGCCTCTAGAAGCTGTTCTTGAATCCTAGAGCATAACTCAGTCCATGTTCAGAGTGAAAAACAGCCTTGTTGAATCCTTTTATGCTTTGAATTCCTCTGATTTCCCTTCTGCTATGGCCAGGGAAAACTCTTGGCTTTTAAAAAACTCACTTGGTTGGATTTGGTCCACCCGGATGCTCTCCTTCACTAGTCCCACTGACTTGGGAATTAAAGTTAATTCGAAATTTTGGTTGACTCTCCAGTGAATCAATCTTGGGTCAGAGGTTGCACACCTAAATACCTACAGGGGCCAGCAGGAAGAGTAAAAGGCACCAAGAGGAAGGCATATGAGAAAACCAGGAAAAGGGAGCCATTTCAAGCTGATGCTTGTCATATGGGTCTGAGATCCAGGGCTTTGGGGAAGATTCTAGAAATATTTATTTTCTTAAAAAATAGTAGTAACAGGATTCATAAAATATGTACAAGGTGCCAGACACTGCTCTCATAGCTTTAAATATTTTGTATTATTTGATTCTCTCTATGGCACCAGGACGAAGATACTATTATTACCCCCATTCTACAGATGAAGAAACTGAGGCCCAGGGAGATTAAACAACTTGATCAGGTCTTTCAGTTGGGAAAATGGCATAGCTGGGATTTGAATGTAGGCAATGTGGTTCTGAGTCATAATTCATATTCCTAATCACCATGCTCTATGACTAGCCAGAAAAGAAATTATTAGATTTCTGCAAGTTCATAGTTGTATTAATTTTATATTGCTATATAACAAATTACTGCAAATTTAGGGTTTAAAGTTGAACTTTTATTAGCTCACAGTTGTATAGATCAGAAATTGGTATGGACTTAATTGAGCTCTTTGCTTAGGGTCTTGTAAAACCAAAATTAAGGTGTCATGTAGGCTGGGCTCTTATCTCAAGTCTCCAGGGAACAATAAGCTTCCAAGCTCATTCACATGGTTGGCAGAATTTGGTTCCTTGAGGGTGTATGGCTGGGTGCCCCTTTCCCTGCTGACTACAGGCCCAGGGGTATCTCAGCCTCTAGAAGCTGTTCTTGAATCCTAGAGCATAACTCAGTCCATGTTCAGAGTGAAAAACAGCCTTGTTGAATCCTTTTATGCTTTGAATTCCTCTGATTTCCCTTCTGCTATGGCCAGGGAAAACTCTTGGCTTTTAAAAAACTCACTTGGTTGGATTTGGTCCACCCGGATGCTCTCCTTCACTAGTCCCACTGACTTGGGAATTAAAGTTAATTCCGTCTGCAAAATCTCTTTAGATGCCTGTTCAGTTGAATGACAGGGGATGCACATCTTGGGGTAGAGCCATGTTTAGTTTCTGCTTACCATAGCACTTAAAGAAAGTATTAAAAATCTTGTACCAAACAAAACATCTACAAGAAAGGGGTTGGGGGTTTCTAACCTTTGGTCCTTTCTTTTGTTTGTTCAACAATCAACTGTTCACTATGCTGTGTGCTGGGAATACAGCAGCAAATAAGACAGACAACCCTGCCCTTGACCTTCCAGATACCATGTCACAAGGGCATCCATGGGAGTCAACTTAGCGAAGTGGAAGTCACCATCCCTGGGCTCCAGTCTTGTTACTCGGCTGGAGCATTTATTTGTCTTCAGTTTCATGGCCCACAAACCCTGTTTGTTTTTTCTCTCTCCCTGAATATTCATGACCACAAACCACTCAGATTCCCTAATCAGTCTCCTGAGTGACCACATTCAAACAGGGACCACATCTAACACCTCTGTTCTAATGTCTTGGCCAAAACAAATAGAATTACGCATGAGTAGTTGCCTGCTAAATTCCCGGTCCTGTGAGACCGCTGCTGTAGACAGGACGACTGAAGTCCCAGGAGTAGGACACCAGATGCTGGCTGGCGCTGGGAGGGCAGGAAGAGATGGGGTAATCTTCCAGCTGCCAATTTCTGTGAGCCCTGTACTTTGAGATACCAGTAGCCTCCTAATAGTAGGGGATTTTCTCCTCCATTTTGGACTTAATATTCCTGAGGTCTTGAGCTGTTACCTGCTGCTAAAATACGATTATGCACAGCCAAATGGTCTGATCCAATATGCACAGCCTTATGGTTTAATATTCTCATTAATTTGATTTCATTAAATATTTACTGAACTCCTTGCATTAGATGCTTTAGGAATTTAAGTTGTTCCTTGCCCAGCATCCCCCTACCTTTCTGTGTACACAGTCTGCCTCCATGTCACATCCTATATGGCTCAGAAACACATCTGTATATTTTAAAAGTATATCATGTGCCAGAAACCTTCCAAGTGTTACATCCAGGAAGAAGTAAAATGCAGATGTGGGCTAAGCAGTGATCTTCCATTTTGGAATTATCTGTCTTTCTTTCCTCCATGCTCCTCTTAACACTGACTCCCCAGTATTGGGATCATCATGAAGATAAAACCAGATACCAGGGAGAGGTTGCACTTTATTGAGATGATTTCTGTCCTCTCTCCATTCCTGGGAAAAGTTCAGTCAATCTCCCTGCAGGGTCCCCATTTCGAGTCCAGCATGCTAGGGATCACAGTCAGGCCACCGGGGTTTTATTTGCACAAAGATTTAATAGACCTACTTGGAGAGTCAATCACCAGCATTGAGTGAGACCCATAGATTAAAACTAGAAGAAGGAAAAGAGTGGAGTGTGGAAGTGCATTCCTCAGCCCCAGAGTTGGAGCTGTTTGCATGCACTGTGCACTGGGTGGCTCCATATCATCTTGTTGAATCCTCACAGTCATCCCAGAGTGGGTCCTATGAATAGCAGCACTTTACGGACAAAGATACCAGGGCTCAAAGGAGTTAGGTAACTTGCCCAGGTAGCAAGCTGCTGTGCCCAGGTGGCAGAGAGTCAAGACCCCCTAAGACACTTTGGGGACATGGATTTCTTTCAGCAGGGGGACGTCATCCACTGAGAAAGAACATGGAAGACCAGTGTTGCTCTCCTTCCCAACCCAGACTTCCAGTCTCAGGGAAACAGGAGGGGAGTCTATAATAGTAAAACAAGGGAACAAACCAAAAATAAATAACGTTTTTTTTTTTTTTAATATTAGTATTGGGGGAGGGATGGCTGGGAACAGAGGAACGAATCCTGAACCTCTCCCAGAAGAGAGTGCTCATGGTTTTACTTTGTTTTAATTTTCTTCCCTGATGAAAAATTTGCTATGGTTAGAGAGGCACTGAATAAACAGAACTGTGACTGATGTTTTCCAATTTCCCTAGCGGAGTCCATGTCTTTTTTTTTTTAGAGTCTCATCCAAATTTCAACAGTTTCAATATGGTTGCCTCTCTGGGCTGAAGGTAGAGATCCTTGACATCTCTTTCCCCATATGGCCAATGCTGGGCTTCTGTCGAGGACACAAAGCGTCAGGAATGGGAGGGAAAGAGGGCAGATAGCATTGGAGCCCCACCAGATTCCCTCAGTACTCATCTCTGCCTATGAAGTTGACTACCACATGCTGCTGGGGCTCTGCTCACACGCATTCTCCTTTTAGGACAGATTCTGGGCAGGATGAAGAGCGAAGGCTTTTATGAACTGAATGTACCTCCCTAACATTCATAAGTCAAATCCTAATTCCCAAGGTGATGGTATTAGGAAGCAGGAGTCAAGGAGGTGACTAGGCTTTGAGAGCACAGCCCTCATGGATGGAATTTGGGCCCTTTTGAGGGCAGAGGAGAGAGGCCCCCAAGAGTTCCCTCATCCCTTCCAACATGGGAGGACGTGTGAGAAACAGCTTCTGTGACCCAGATGCCGAATCTTCTAGCACCTTGGTCTTGGACTTCCCAGCCTCCAAAAACCTGAGAAATAATTTTATGTTGTTTGTCAGCAACCCCTTCCACAGTATTTTTGGTAATAACAGTCTAAATGGGTTCAGACACACCCTCCATCAATGTGGATGGGTGGACTACACCCAGGCCTGCACACTCGAACGAGAGAACCTGAGCCATGATGTCCCTCACCTCCCATGGTTCTGCCTTATGAGCCCCCCAAAGGGGCTTACCTGATAATGCCTTCTACCTGCTCTTTTCCCCTTCCCCACTCACTGCCCCACCCCCTCACCCTGGTACTTCCTCTCAAACTGTACTCAAATCTTTGCCTTAAGGCCTGTACCTAGAGAAAGGGCCCCATGGCAGAGAGGTCTCCAGAGAAATCCAACGGGAAGAGCAAGAATCAGAAACCTAGCAGAGAGAAGCTGCAGTAACATTAGAGGGATGGGTTCAGGGAAGCCCAGAAGCACCAAACCAGAGGAGGTCTTGATTCAGAGGGTCAGAGTCTGCCAGAACAGATATCTCTGTTCTCATACTGTCAGAGGCATGCAGGCCCCTCTCAGAAGTGCACCCGCCATCTGCTTCATCCTTCTTGGCCTTTTCTGGTGAATAGGCAACACGCCAGAAAGCTGGACTGGACAAAGGTTGAGATTCCTGTAGCTGGTATGTGATGTGTGTGTGCGCGGGGGCAGGGCCTGACCTAACACAAGGAAAAGCGCAAGATTTAGTCTCAGCCTCCCTTGGGAGGGGCACAAATGGGGTAACATGGGCTACAAGTAGCCCATCCTGGCAGCAGAGACAGATGCAGAGTTCAAAAAGAGTTACTGGCAAGAGTCTCCCACTTGTTCACGCTTGGCACAACATATGCAAAGCTTCAGTCTTACTATGCCTTTCCTTCTGAGTCAGAATATGACAGAATCATTGCCATGACCTGAGCCTTTCCCTCTCTCCACTCACAGATTGAGGCTCCCCGATTCCTCCAGCTCCATTCCCTCTGCACCCCATCTTTCTACTCTTCTCTGTAAATACCCCTCTGCAGTACCCAGGTTCTCAGCAGCCATGATCTAGACTCACAAAGTAGCAAACCTTGTACTAAGTGATCTAAATGAGGATCAAATTCAGTTCTTTTTAAAATCCTGTTTCGCTCCAGTTATCAGATGTGAGCAATAAACACATGGAAATGTTGAGTAAGAGGCCCAAAGTAACAAAGGTAATATGGCCCATTAGGGATTCGATGTCAGGGCTGGTTGCCTCTGAAACCTGGGTTCTTACCTGCTCTGCTCTTCTGTCTCCTGTAGGTTTGTTCAGTTATAGGTATAAATATCTGAAGTAGGCGACAATTCTAATTGGACCTGGAATTTGTAAAGTACTTCACAGTTGACAAAGCTCTTAAATCTCTTTGATGTACCTCTCACCATGACTCTGTCATCTGGACAAGAATTATTAGGCTGCAGTGCTCAGGGCAGTAGGCAAACAGTAGCCACTGGAGAGTAGAAGCTTCTCTCTCCTTTTTTTTTTGTTCTTTTTTTTTTGTTTTGTTTCATTTTTTCTCTCTCCTTTTACATGTGAGGAAACTAAGCCTCATTTCCAGTGACTTGGCAGAGATACCCAGTGAGTGAGGAGCCATGTGTTGGGACCTGCACACAGCTTGCCTTCTCGCTCTTTCTTGTTCTCCATCCGGTGACCAGTCTGGTACATTCTCCCAGCAAGTCTCTGGACCCCTGCTCTCTTCTTCAGAGCCTGTTGGCTGATTTTCAGCGAAATACACAGGGTTTTCCAAGAAGTATTTATTCCCTGCTCTCAGCCAAGCACGGAAATCAGAAACAGAATGTCAAAAATACAAAGGGTTCAGGTTGCACTGCTGCTGGAATGCAAAATCAGGAAACTTTGTTTTCTTCTCTTGAGAGGTTGTAACAGGATGGCTGAAAATTAACTTGGAATTTTGTGGGGTATGGGAAAGAGGAGACAGAAGTACAGAGACAGTTCCTCGGGGCCTGCTCTGATTGGAAAGCTGATTCCGTGCAAAGTGATGCTGTCTGGACATATGTCTCTCGTACAGTATTGGTTGGAGAGCTCACAGAGGTTTGAGGAGAGAGAGAAAAAAAAGGTTTGATGATGTTATGGTCCACATTTTCTGTCTTTACAATGAAAGAGCTTGACTATCCCCCATAGTGGTTCTTCCCTGAAGGTGACTTTGCCTCCCAGGGGACATTTTTGGTTGTCACAAGTAGGACAAGGAAGAGGGTGAAAAAATACTACTGAGATCTAGTGGATGCAGGCCAACAGTCCTGCTGGACATCGTTCACGCACAGAACAAATCATCTGATGAAATGTCAGTAGTGCCAAAGTATCTTGAATATTCCTCCCAAATTAACCCTATAGGAGAGAGCAGTGGAGACAGAAAACATATACTGTGGTTTGAGGGTGCCTAGGTGAAGTTTCTTTGAAGTGTTTTATCTGAAAGTTGCAGAATATTACTATGATATTGTGATTCATAATAAGAAATGTATATTTGGTCTTCATTCCTCTTCTTATCACGGAGTTCCTAAAACTCTTGAAGTTTCCTATGCTGAGATCTATAAAGGTGTCTTTTATTATGTTAATTAGGTAAATTTGGGAAGTGTTTCAGAATGGGTGGGTTGAGAGGGGAGCTGATTGCCTGGGAGTCAGCCAAGTGATTAGAAGATTGGAACTTCAGGGAAGGGATAAGGGATAGAGATTAAGTTCAGCCACCGATGGCCAATGATTTAATCGAACATGTTGAGATGTGGATTCAGTCCCTGGGTTGGGAAGATCCCCTGGAGGAGGACATGGCAAACCACTCCAATATTCTTGCCTGGAGAATCCCATGAACAAAGAAGCCTGGCGGGCTACAGTCCATAGGGTCGCAAAGAGTCAGACATGACTGAGTGACATAGCATGAATGCATACATGTAAGGAAAGCAGCATAAACCCACCCAAAGGACTTGGTTTGCAGAGCTTTTGAACTGATGAATACATGGAGGCTCTGGGAGAGCGGCATGCTTTGCCCTAGGCATCCTTTCCATCAGGCTGTTTCTGAGTCATATCCTTTTATAATAAATGCATGACCTAGCAGGTAAATTGTTTCTCTGAGTTATGCGAGCTACATTAGCAAATTAATGGATCCCATGGAAGAGGTCATTGGAATCTCCAGCTTGTAGAAGCAGAGGATGGTTGGAACCTCACATCTTCAGCTAGCTGGTCAAAAACACAGATGACATCCTGGATTTGTGATTGGCCTCTGAAGTAGGGGCAGAGGGGCCTCAGTGGAACTGAACCCTTAACCTGTGGAATCTGACGCTCTTCCCAGATAGTGTCAGAGTTTAGTTGAATTGTAGGAAACTAGAGAATTGTTTGGTGGTGTTGGGGACACCCACAAATTGAACTTGTTATAAAAATCCTAATTATATTATACTATAATTCATTCATTTATTTTTTCATTTAGGTGTTACTGAGCATTTTTGCTATGTGCCATAACCATGTTACACAAAAATTGAGTTCAACTCTTGATGAGTGTTGAGCCAAAACACACAACCAAACCAAAGATCAGGAGAAAGAAGCCTTTTTTATTTGCAGCTAGTCAGAACACTGGGGATTTTTTCTGACACAGTGTCTCCCTGAACAGCAAAATTGGGGATCTTTATGCTATGAGTATATGCATATTCATGAAGGGGCCTCAGCAGAGCAGAATTTAGTATAGAATTAGCCGAAGGTTGACAGGGTCCAAGCTTTAGTTGATTGAAGCCATGCCATGTGGGTTAGAGAAGGTCTGCATTCCATCTTACACCTGGATATAGACCTTAGTTTCTACAGAACTAAAAAAATATGTGTCATATTTTATGTATATCCCTTGAGGACTGTTTTATTGCTGAACTGTTGTTTCTTGATTGCTTTCCCTCTGTTCCTCCATTCCCTCACTTCCCTTAAGATCTTTAATTACTGATACCTTTTCAAGGGCAAGCAGGCTTAGATCATCAAATAGCTTAGGCCAAAAATGACTTCTCTTATGTCAAGAAAACCATGCCTGGCTTTCTTTCTCTAGGGACCCCCTATCCTATCAGAACCCACCCAAAGGACTTGGTTTGCAGAGCTTTTGAACTGATGAATACATGGAGGCTCTGGGAGAGCGGCATGCTTTGCCCTAGGCATCCTTTCCATCAGGCTGTTTCTGAGTCATATCCTTTTATAATAAATGCATGACCTAGCAGGTAAATTGTTTCTCTGAGTTATGCGAGCTACATTAGCAAATTAATGGATCCCATGGAAGAGGTCATTGGAATCTCCAGCTTGTAGAAGCAGAGGATGGTTGGAACCTCACATCTTCAGCTAGCTGGTCAAAAACACAGATGACATCCTGGATTTGTGATTGGCCTCTGAAGTAGGGGCAGAGGGGCCTCAGTGGAACTGAACCCTTAACCTGTGGAATCTGACGCTCTTCCCAGATAGTGTCAGAGTTTAGTTGAATTGTAGGAAACTAGAGAATTGTTTGGTGGTGTTGGGGACACCCACAAATTGAACTTGTTATAAAAATCCTAATTATATTATACTATAATTCATTCATTTATTTTTTCATTTAGGTGTTACTGAGCATCTTTGCTATGTGCCATAACCATGTTACACAAAATTGAGTTCAACTCTTGATGAGTGTTGAGCCAAAACACACAACCAAACCAAAGATCAGGAGAAAGAAGCCTTTTTTATTTGCAGCTAGTCAGAACACTGGGGATTTTTTCTGACACAGTGTCTCCCTGAACAGCAAAATTGGGGATCTTTATGCTATGAGTATATGCATATTCATGAAGGGGCCTCAGCAGAGCAGAATTTAGTATAGAATTAGCCGAAGGTTGACAGGGTCCAAGCTTTAGTTGATTGAAGCCATGCCATGTGGGTTAGAGAAGGTCTGCATTCCATCTTACACCTGGATATAGACCTTAGTTTCTACAGAACTAAAAAAATATGTGTCATATTTTATGTATATCCCTTGAGGACTGTTTTATTGCTGAACTGTTGTTTCTTGATTGCTTTCCCTCTGTTCCTCCATTCCCTCACTTCCCTTAAGATCTTTAATTACTGATACCTTTTCAAGGGCAAGCAGGCTTAGATCATCAAATAGCTTAGGCCAAAAATGACTTCTCTTATGTCAAGAAAACCATGCCTGGCTTTCTTTCTCTAGGGACCCCCTATCCTATCTTCTTAGACTCATTCTGTGCTCTTCTTTTGTTTTGGTATAGTATGACCCTCTCGTTCTTCTGGTCTTAGCTCATACATCACCTTCTCAAGAGTCTTCCCCTCCCTTTCTTATTATTCTCATTGTCCCTATTTTATACATGAGGAAAAAAATGAGGCACAGCTTATTCACTTATTTGTTAAATGAATAAAGAAAATTGCCTCCCTACCCAAGATGTGCTATGTTTATGCCATAACTTGGCATATATTATAATTACTCACCACATGCTCCAGGGAATGATGACCCCATTTGAGGGGTTTAGGGAACTGTGCACATTACACAGGATCTAGTATAAGCTTGTAACTTCCTCCCAAGCTCTTTGATTTTGAGTAAGTCAAGTCCTCATTCTGAGCTTCAAGTGTGTGTGTGTGTGTGTGTGTGTGTGTGTGTTTAAAGACTAGGCTATGTCTTTTTTTTCTCAAATTATACTCCTTAAAACATTAACTCTAAGAAACGTTACTAGATTTCCATACCCTCAAATAAAGTGTCTCTAGTCAAATATACGTGAGAAATGCCTTAAATTAAGGTGTTTTGTTTTAATGTAGGACTCATCAGAGCTTTCCATATGATATTGTCTGGTGTGAGTGCCCAGGAGTAATGTGTCTTTTTCATTATTTTGCAAACATATATATTCAAGGAAACCAGTTTCTGAGAAGCACTTTGCAGGACTTGAATCCTTCAGTATCTGCCTTGGGCAGTGTTGGGTTGTATCATAGCTAGGCACTCCACCCACCCCCAACTCTTACATTCAGAATCTCTGTGGTGAATACAGGGCAGTGAGCATCAGTTATTCTCAACTGTGGACCCCAGTGTTTATATTTAAGCACTTACTTAGCACTTCCATACCTGAGGTCCCCTCCAGCCTTGCCGCTTTATTTCACTCCTCTTATCTCTAGCAGTGGGGGCTGTGTCTTGTCCTTGTCAACTGAGTGAGAGCAAGAGAAGAGACCTGCTCCTATAAACCATTGCCAGGTCCTTCATCCTCCTTCTCCTTAACTCCCAGCCAGATGCTAGGATCCAGTGAGGCACCTCAAAGCCCTAGGAAATGGTGGGACCACCAGATAGAAAGGATACAAGCTTCTAAAAGTGGTATCACCTGAAGAAAAATGAGTAGTAAACCCCCCTATCCTCTGAAGATGCTGACACCTAAGGCTCATTTGTGGTAGCACTTAGCCAGGAGTGACCAACAGTGGCCATTCAGAGAGAATTTCCTGATCAGCTCATACTCTGAATGGAGATGAAGAGCCGACCTCTCCTTTATCATACTTCCTGTCTCTGACCACAGGCCACTGCTGACATTAAGAGGTGTCTTGTGTTTCCTGGTGTCAGTAACCAGAGGCAAGAAAAGAATATAGTGCTGTCCCTCAGGCAGCAGAGCCTTGAATAATGAGGAATAATGCTTCCAGGGACCCTCTCCCTCCCTTTCTTCCCTTAATTTGGAACCAAAAACCGAATGAAGAGAAAAAAAATCCCCCCAAATCTGTGAGCTGTTGTCAAGCAACCCAAGTTTCTTTTAGCTCTTGTCAGTTTCCTGAAGATAAAGCAAGTCCCTTCTGACACCTGTCAAGACACTGGCACTTCCCACCTGCCTGTGGTTAAGGTGTTGACAGCTCTTGCTGGCCACGCAAATTCTGCAAGCACCAGGTCTCTGCCGCGTGCCATACGCTGGGATAGCCAGGGCTGCCAGGTCCCCCTTGCGAACCCTGTGTCTGGTCACAGGAAGAGGCAGAGTTCATGCGGCAGGACTTTCCTGGATGCCTGTGTGTCTGAGAGAGGAGGCAACACAGGATAGGCTGGGTTCAGCTCCATCTGTCTGTGGCTTCTGTTTGGCATCGTGGCTGTGGGCTGGAAGCCCTCTGCTGTTCCCTGCCTGTTTTGGCAGCTGCTTAACAGGGACAGGAAAATCGCTCTCCTTCCAGTGGACTAGTCGCAGGGGAGGAGCCTTCCACAGGAATCCATAGAGCAGAAGCCATCCGAGGTGGCCAAGACTGAGAGACTGGTCCAGGCAGGCATCTGAATCTTCGTACTGAATCTTGTCTTTATTCACCCAGCATGGCTGCTCCAGTCTGAGATATTAGCCCGGATAGACTCAATATGAAAATCATAATCCAGCAAGTCATGGCCATTCTTGTCAATTCTCTTATAGGTTAATCTGCTTTTCTCCTTATTAATGAAGGGCCTCGGTAAGGCCTCTCTGGTGTTTTGGTAGATTTGGGCTAATAGGCTATTTTATTTCCATGGTAACAGTTTCCAGTGTTGTAAGAAGATAATTTTGCAGACAAAAGATTTGTGGGTCTCATTATTCTGCAGGGATCTGACTGAGAGGCTGGGAATGTGGGTTCAAGGGCTGCCTGGGATTGCAAGTTCTGTCCATTCTGGATACCTGTTTGCCTCCAGCTTCTGGGCATCAAGGCTTGTTAGAGGGACACATTGTAGGACATTGGCAGGGACTGAATAAATAAAAAGACAATGCCCTAAATTCATTCTCTCATCAGCCAGTGGGATTTGAGTGAGAAGTGGCTTCAATTAGAGTAATCGCTGGCTTAACAGCGATTACTGAGCTGGGAGCCAGCCTGCATAGTGTGAGGGTCTCTGGGTGAGAAGCCCCTAAGCCGAACTGTCATTCTCATCTCCTCATCTTGGGGCAGACTGAGAGAACCCTCTGCTTTTCTACATTCAGTGCACACTTCATAACTACCAGCTGGGTACCAGGCAGGTCACAGGAAGACAAAAGATGACCAAAACATGCATAACTCTTGAGTTGAAGGAGCTTCAAGTTTCTTGGTGTGTTAGTGGGTGCATGGGTTGAACAGAGACAGGAAACCAGGCAGTGGCAGCACTATGTGGTATGTGATATAACAGGATGCTAGGGGGAACACTCTCAGTCAGGAAAGACATGCAGGGAAAGAGCTCTTTTAGATGGAGTTAAGAGCTGTGTGGGGTGAAAGCTGCTAAGTAAATGTCTCCTGTGCACCAAGTGTAGTCCTAGATCCTTGAGATTCAAACATAAAGAAAACCAGACAGATTCTGGCGTTAGTATCTCAGGTAAAGAGATGTTAATCAGCTTTGTAAATGATGACTGAGACCAGTGCTAGCAAGGGGAAGTTCTTAATGCAGTGAGAAAGAGTGAAATGGGAATTTGACAGCATCATTGATTCTTATGTATGGTTGGGCAGATTGTGCACTGCACAACCCTAAGCAGAGCTGGTTTACCACTGTCTTCCTGGCCCTTGACACAAAGTCTGCTCATTGAGCAAATATTGAATACCTGAATGAAGGCAACAGGGGATAGCCATCTCAGAACCCAGTGTGTGCATTACATAAAGTACAAAAGGTATAGTGCCACTCGGCAGAGAGCAACATTCAGATAAGAGGTAAGACCAGCTTAGAAGGAAGAATAAAACTTGACCCCCCAAATGGAAGTAAAGTGTAATGTGACCACAGAGGGTAAAATATCACTTCACTGAGACTGTTGTGAAGATATAATGACATAATCAGTGTCAGCTTGCTCTGAATTGTTGAAGATGCTTTATGAATACCAGTGGCAGTAATTCAACATTAGGGAGGGCCAACAGAGGAGGTCACATCATTTAAGATATAGCCATGGATATACCTTTCCATGGTTTCAGGAAATCCATCCCACCCCAAAACCCATACACAAATGCTCATAGTAGCTTTACTCATAGTAGCAAAACCTGGAATCAACCCTGATGTTCTTCACTGGGTAAATAGTTAACTGGTCCATCCATACTATTGAATACTACTCAGTAACAAGAAGAAACAAAATGTTTATGCAGGCAACAACTGGGTGAATCCCCAGAAAATTATGCTAAGGGAAAAGACCAATCCAAAAGGAGCAGCACACTCTTGAAATGACAAAATTTTAGAACTTGAGAACAGGTTCATGGGTTGCCTGAAGTTAAAGAAGAGGCAGAATGAGCTACTTGGGAGGAAGATGGGTACAGGGTTATAAAAAAGCAATTGGATGGATCCTTGTGGGTGTGGTGGAATCCTAGATCTCCATTTTAGTTACTCTACATGTGTGATAAAATTGCAGAGAGCTGAAGAGACAGACACATCAAAACCAAGTGTCCTGTGCACCAAGTGTAGTCCTAGATCCTTGAGATTCAAACATAAAGAAAACCAGACAGATTCTGGCGTTAGTATCTCAGGTAAAGAGATGTTAATCAGCTTTGTAAATGATGACTGAGACCAGTGCTAGCAAGGGGAAGTTCTTAATGCAGTGAGAAAGAGTGAAATGGGAATTTGACAGCATCATTGATTCTTATGTATGGTTGGGCAGATTGTGCACTGCACAACCCTAAGCAGAGCTGGTTTACCACTGTCTTCCTGGCCCTTGACACAAAGTCTGCTCATTGAGCAAATATTGAATACCTGAATGAAGGCAACAGGGGATAGCCATCTCAGAACCCAGTGTGTGCATTACATAAAGTACAAAAGGTATAGTGCCACTCGGCAGAGAGCAACATTCAGATAAGAGGTAAGACCAGCTTAGAAGGAAGAATAAAACTTGACCCCCCAAATGGAAGTAAAGTGTAATGTGACCACAGAGGGTAAAATATCACTTCACTGAGACTGTTGTGAAGATATAATGACATAATCAGTGTCAGCTTGCTCTGAATTGTTGAAGATGCTTTATGAATACCAGTGGCAGTAATTCAACATTAGGGAGGGCCAACAGAGGAGGTCACATCATTTAAGATATAGCCATGGATATACCTTTCCATGGTTTCAGGAAATCCATCCCACCCCAAAACCCATACACAAATGCTCATAGTAGCTTTACTCATAGTAGCAAAACCTGGAATCAACCCTGATGTTCTTCACTGGGTAAATAGTTAACTGGTCCATCCATACTATTGAATACTACTCAGTAACAAGAAGAAACAAAATGTTTATGCAGGCAACAACTGGGTGAATCCCCAGAAAATTATGCTAAGGGAAAAGACCAATCCAAAAGGAGCAGCACACTCTTGAAATGACAAAATTTTAGAACTTGAGAACAGGTTCATGGGTTGCCTGAAGTTAAAGAAGAGGCAGAATGAGCTACTTGGGAGGAAGATGGGTACAGGGTTATAAAAAAGCAATTGGATGGATCCTTGTGGGTGTGGTGGAATCCTTGATCTCCATTGTGATGGTGCACACGTTACTCTACATGTGTGATAAAATTGCAGAGAGCTGAAGAGACAGACACACATCCAAATAAGTCCAAGCAAACCTGGGGCAATTACAATAAAGGTTGTAGATTGCATCAGTGTCAAGAGTCTGATTATAATATTTCACTAGAGTTTTATAAAATGTTACCATTGCAGAAAAGCTTACACGGGATCTCTCTGTATTATGTCTTACAATTTCATGTGAAACTAATTATCATGAAAAAGGTAATTAGAAAAAATAACTCTCATGTCTTCCAGCTTGGTTAAAAGTTGGAAGATGACCTAGGTGCATTCCTTGCCATTTCCCTTCCTCATGCCCACAACAGGACCATTTTCCCAAAGCCCCCTGGCATGTTGCATCAACTGCACAATCTGGTCAAGACTGTAGCTCCAGCAAAGCTTTCTGGAAGACCTGACTGCAATTCCTAATGTCCATTTTTAGACCCAAAGTCAGTTTACTAGCTTCTAGACTGGCCAGATCTGAGGACATTTGTATTTTTGAATGGCTATCTACCAAATCACATGTGTAACCTTTACTGCCACCCTGATAAGATCCACATCCTTGATTCTAGCTGCCAGCTCCTTACAAAACTTTCCTGCTAGAGTGTCAGCACCGTGAGGACAGAGACATGGTGCCGTGTTGCTCCTGTCTCACTGGCCAACAGAGCCTACACACGGATATCCCCTTAGTAGCCATATGTAATTTCTGCTTGTCCAGCCTCCAACTATCCTTCTGACAAGAGAATTTTGTTTTTTCTTTGGGGAACCACACATGCCTCATTGAAGATAGTCTTAGGGGAGTTTGAACCAAAGTATCCTGATTCCTACTGTGGTTAAAGGGAAGCAGGAGACCCAAGCCAGGGCAATCAGAGTTGGTGAGTGATAAGCCCTAGATTTTTGTGAAAAATATTTTAAAAGACAGGGTCTTTCTTTTCTCCATGGTGATTGTTCTGATAGAATATCAGCAAAGAGCCACTGGGAGCCTTCTTAATACCTTCCTTTGGAAGAGTTTGTCTAAAATGAAACAGACAGTAGAACAATGCTTGGATGGTTTGTGGTGGATCCTTGATCTCCATTGTGATGGTGCACGTTACTCTACATGTGTGATAAAATTGCAGAGAGCTGAAGAGACAGACACACATCCAAATAAGTCCAAGCAAACCTGGGGCAATTACAATAAAGGTTGTAGATTGCATCAGTGTCAAGAGTCTGATTATAATATTTCACTAGAGTTTTATAAAATGTTACCATTGCAGAAAAGCTTACACGGGATCTCTCTGTATTATGTCTTACAATTTCATGTGAAACTAATTATCATGAAAAAGGTAATTAGAAAAAATAACTCTCATGTCTTCCAGCTTGGTTAAAAGTTGGAAGATGACCTAGGTGCATTCCTTGCCATTTCCCTTCCTCATGCCCACAACAGGACCATTTTCCCAAAGCCCCCTGGCATGTTGCATCAACTGCACAATCTGGTCAAGACTGTAGCTCCAGCAAAGCTTTCTGGAAGACCTGACTGCAATTCCTAATGTCCATTTTTAGACCCAAAGTCAGTTTACTAGCTTCTAGACTGGCCAGATCTGAGGACATTTGTATTTTTGAATGGCTATCTACCAAATCACATGTGTAACCTTTACTGCCACCCTGATAAGATCCACATCCTTGATTCTAGCTGCCAGCTCCTTACAAAACTTTCCTGCTAGAGTGTCAGCACCGTGAGGACAGAGACATGGTGCCGTGTTGCTCCTGTCTCACTGGCCAACAGAGCCTACACACGGATATCCCCTTAGTAGCCATATGTAATTTCTGCTTGTCCAGCCTCCAACTATCCTTCTGACAAGAGAATTTTGTTTTTTCTTTGGGGAACCACACATGCCTCATTGAAGATAGTCTTAGGGGAGTTTGAACCAAAGTATCCTGATTCCTACTGTGGTTAAAGGGAAGCAGGAGACCCAAGCCAGGGCAATCAGAGTTGGTGAGTGATAAGCCCTAGATTTTTGTGAAAAATATTTTAAAAGACAGGGTCTTTCTTTTCTCCATGGTGATTGTTCTGATAGAATATCAGCAAAGAGCCACTGGGAGCCTTCTTAATACCTTCCTTTGGAAGAGTTTGTCTAAAATGAAACCAGCACAGTAGAAAGCAGAATTGAGACATGGCAAGACAGCAACTCCTAATGCATCATTTGAGCACCTGGACCTAGCCATGCCTGAACCCATTACATACTTGAACTCCTCAACCACGTGGGTCACTCTGGTGCCTCTTCTGCCTTATGCCACTTTGATTTGTTTTCCTATCATTTGTAGTCAAGACTCCTAAATCATCCATGTACTTGTAGGTATTCAGCAAATGAATGCACAAACAAATGCCATGCTGCAAATATTTATCATCTGTGTGCCAGGTGCTATTTTAAGGTCCAAAGAAAGAAGCAGAGGGGCAACCGAAATGACTACTTCTCTTGAGAGCCAAGTCTGTGTCCTGACAGCCTAGAATTTGGATCAGTACATCAATGATGGTGGCTGCTCAAAAATATCCCTTTTCCTTTTAGCCTCTCTGTTTTCTTCTCCTGCTATGCAACTTGACTCATGCCAGTGCTAAAGCGTGGCCCCAAACCTGCTAATACCAATGGTCATATTCAGTCCTGAGGCCAAATGACTTGGTTGTATCTAGTTATCAGATGCAAACTTTGTCACAGCAGGGATTTAGGCTAGACATTAGGGGAATTTGTGGTACCAGATGGTGTTTCTGAGGAAGGTTGTCCTATTTTTGCAGTTTTAGGATTTGACAATAAATCAGCCTGGCAGGCCTCAGATGTGATTTGGCCTCAAAATCGTCTCTGTTAATCCTTGATGCTGTGTGTATCTGTCAAGATCCAAGCAGGAAAACAGAGCCTTCTCTCAATGTGTGAACAAAGGGAATGTAATGCAAGGAACTGACTACACAAATGAAGGAAGGGACTGAGAAGCAAGCAACAGGGAACTGGAAGCAACCTAGGAATTTGCAAGGGTCTGAGAACACCACTGTGATGAGGCTAAAGAGACAAAAAGAGCAGGTGGTGTTACCTAGGTCCAGGGCTGGTGTCAACCAGTGGAGGCTAGAGCTGTGGTGGGTGGAAGCCAGTGCCAAGAGAGACATACGGTCCATGTGACAGAAGCCACCAGAGAACTGATGAGGAAAACAACTCTACCTTTCCCTTCTTCCTTCCTTCCATCCAAACTCTCAATAACTGCCTCCTGTTGGTCACACCCAATCCAGCATCCACCACTGGCCACACGCAACCCAACACCTCCCAGTGGTTGCAGCCAATTTAGCACCCTCCATTGGTCACACCAAACCCAGTCTGTTTCATTGGCCACATTCAACTAAGAGCCTCGAGCCACTTACCCTGAAGACAGCCTGCAGTGGTCAGCCGCCTATGATAGACAGCAAAACAGGAGTTGGGAAGAATGGACTAGAAAGCCACCAGACCCAGGACTTGCCTACCTCTGTCACCCAGAAGCTACCATTTCTGGGCTCCCACATGCAACACTCCCCTTCTCATCTGGGAAGAAATGGACATTTCATATCCAACGGTGTCATCACTGAAATGGGGATCAGGTTCCAAAACACATATGCTGCTGTTAGGAATATAACCTAGAATAGCCACCATAGAGGACTGTTTAGTGGTTTCTGATAAATTAAGCATATATCTACTCTATTACCCAGCAGTTCTGCTCTTAGAGACATATCAAGAGCTGTAGAAATATTACCCAGAAAGAATCATACAAAAAAATTTATAGCATTATTTTTCTAATGGCCAAAAAATAGAAATGACTTGACTGTACACTGCAGGAAAACATGTGAACACAATTATGATAGTCAGACAATAGAATACTACTCAGTGGTAAAATGAATATGTGACAGCTACATTCAACCATGTGACTGGATCTCAAAACAGTGTAAGTGAAGAAGCCAGACACATACTATCTCATTCCATTTATGTGAATCCAAGAAGAATCAAAAACCTAATCCATGGTGATAGAAATCAGATAATGGTTGTGGAAATGGAAATTGACTTGGAAGGAACATGAGGGCACTTTCTGGTGTGATGAAAATGTCCTACATCTTGTTACGGGTATCAAACCTTGTTAAACTGAAAACCTAAGACTGGTGGGGCTCATTTGTTATTTATATGTCAAATTAGTTGTAAAAGTGAAAAAAACACAAAGAATCCTTTTTGAAGCTAAAGGACAAATTTCATGCTTTTCTGTATGTCTATACCATTAAGAAGAACAGCATTATTATGTCCTGGCAGATTCCTTATTCTTCATTTCCATTTTGTAAGATATAACCCAAGAGTAGGTCAAGGGCACTTGTTTTCTCAGACTAATTAAATACAGTAGGCAGATCTAATACCTCTGCCAATCACATGACTCATGGACATCAGGTTGATGGGTGTTTTACATTAGACTAAGTGACCATAAATATTTAATCATATGACCACTATTGTTAAATGCATCACACTGCACACTCCTTTTGGAAATGGTGCTCACCTGGTTTCATCCAGATAACCAATAAAAGTCCCTGGGAAAAGATCCTAAGGCAAGAAATGGAATAACCATTCTGCAAATGTTGCTTCCCCAGCATTTATTTCCTATTTCCCGACTCCTATTCCCAGCTTGCATTTCTGGGTCCATGTAGTTCTAGGGAAGATCCCCTGGAGGAGGAAATGCAAGATTGCTCCAGCGTTCTTGTCTGGGAAATTCCATGGACAGAGGAGCCTCGCAGACTACAGTCCATGGGCTCACAAAGAGTCAGACATGACTGAGCGACTTAGCACACACATAGTTCTAAGCAAGCTAACCCTCCTCCTCTCTCATGTTTGTTCCTGCCAGTTCTAGGTTGGCAGTCCATGACCAAAACTAAGTCAATCATTGCATCCCATCCCAGCCACCACCACTGAATGAAGGTGGGTGGGGGTTCTAAACCATATGGTTTAGGTCACTTTCAGTTTGATTCTGTATTATTTGTAACCAGTGGCAACCTAACTATTAGGTGATAACCAGAATGTTAGGTTCCTTTGAGCAGAGGTCAAAGCCTGTGTAAAAGGGTAGAATTAGGAATTGAAAGCCCTGAGTTCTGTACTGACTGGGTTATCCTATGGAAATCGTTTAATTTGGCAGCATTTTAGTTTAGTCTTCTGCACAATAGGGAATTAGAAAGCAGGATCTCTTAAGTTTTGTTGTATTAGCAGCAATGAAAACATGATGATAATGATAAAAATGATGATGATTTAAGTTCTTGCCATGTGCCTATACTGTGCGAATTGCTTTAGATCCACTATTTCATTTGATTTGTGTATCTCTTGTGGTTTAATCAGGAAAGTAGAAGCACTATACATGTTATGGAGTGAGGGGTTTATTTTAAGAAGAAGAACATAAACAACTGTGGGAGAAGTTAAGGATCCAAAGGAAGGAGTTGGATGACCAGAGTAAAGTCAGTAACCAGTCTACCCACCTCTCCTCCAGAAGCAGTGGTGTAGGTAGAGTAGGAGCTTGCAAGGGATATGGGTGGGCAGGCACATTCCACTGCCATAGTGGCTCAGCAAAGGCGATCCTGGGATGAATTCTGCCAGCATCTAATGGGGAGCTTGGGGTCCATGTCGGAGAGCTGGGCTAATGGTCAGAAAGAAGAGCTGAAAGTGGGGCTAGGAGAAAGTGGAAGCAAGCTGAAACTGTTGGTACTTACCTCCCTATATGTTCCTCATGGCACCAAGCATAATAACCTTCAGAGGTTAAAGGCTATTGCTTCACCTCTGCCTTTCAAACTTCATGAAAAAATTATACAAGTGAAAGAGGACTATGGGACATGTAGTTTCAGCGTAGTCAGGTCTGCACACCCTGTAAAGAAAGTAAGGTAAGCATCTCCCTCAAAGTTTAAGGAAGCTTGCCCAAAGTCATCCATCTGGCTGACTGATAGATGAACTAAGATAATAGAACCAAGGTGCAAAAGTTCTACTTAGTCCTTTTTCTGTAGTGCTTGCTCACTTGTTCCTAAATTTAGCTTCGACTACACTAATCTATGTTTGATTTACACAGTGAGTTGAGAAATCTCTTTTCTATTCAGGATCCCTAAAATTCCCCATATTAGCATCACTATGTTAAGATCCTGAAAGAAAATGGTCCTAACACTGCACTTCCCTTTAAGAAAATAGTATTAACACAGCACAAAACATATAGATTATGGTTTCTCACCATTTTTGCCACCCCCTCCAAAAAGCCTCTTTAGATTGGATATTTTCTCCTGATCAACGTCTCATGAAATTTTAAAACCACAAACATGTATCTGTGTGCCATATGTGTATCTGTAATTTACACATAGAAAGAGGAAGGGTTTTGTTTTTTTGTTTTTTTTTCCAGCACCCAAGACTCTGTTTTCTTTTCCTTGACTCTAAAATGATCCTCATTGAGGAAGCAAGATCTGGATTCCTTTGTGAGCTCTTTTAGGTGTGAAAAAATACTCATATTTTCCAAAGATGTGGATGTTTGTATTTGTCCAGGCATAATATTCAGGTCCCCTTCATGGATTACAGCCCTGTCATGGTGAAGGGCCTTGTGTAGCAATGAAATTATGAGCCATGCCATGCAGGGCCATGCAAGACAAATGGTTCATAGTGCAGGAGGTCTACTGGAGGAGGGAATGGCAAACAGCTCCAGTATTCTTGCCCCAAGAACCCCATGCACAGTATGAAAAGGCAAAAAGATATGACACCTGAAGATGAGCCTCCCCCAGGTCAGAAGGCATCTAGTATGCTACAGGGGAAGAGTGGAGAAAAGTTACAAATAGATTCAGAAAAAATGAAGTGGCTGGGCCAAAGCAGAAATGATGCTCAATTGTGGGTGTGTCTGGTGGTGTAAGTAAAGTCCAATGCTGTAAAGAACAATATTGCATAGGAACGTGAAATATTAGGTCCATGAATTGAGGTAAATTGGATGAGGTCAAGTAGGAGATGGCAAGAGTGAACATTGATGTCTTAGGAATCAATGAACTAAAACATATGGGACAAGGCAAATTTAATTCAGACAACCATTATATATACTACTGTGGGCAAGAATCCCTTACAAGAAATGGAGTAACCCACATAGTCTACAAGAGTCTGAAATGTAGTACTCAGGTACAGTCTCAGAAACAACAAAAGGATCTTGGTTCATTTCCAAGACAAACTGCTCAATACCACAGTCATCCAAGTCTCTAGTCCTACCACTGACATCAAAGCTGAGGTTGACTGGCTCTATGAAGACCTGCAAGACTTTCTGGAACTAGCACCAAAATAGATGTCTTTTTCAAAAAGCAAAATATTGTTCCATATATGACTTTTTCTCACCATTTTGCCACAAACCATAACCGAAACGTCTCATGAAATTTTAAAACCACAAACATGTATCTGTGTGCCATATGTGTATCTGTAATTTACACATAGAAAGAGGAAGGGTTTTGTTTTTTTGTTTTTTTCCAGCACCCAAGTCTCTGTTTTCTTTTCCTTGACTCTAAAATGATCCTCATTGAGGAAGCAAGATCTGGATTCCTTTGTGAGCTCTTTTAGGTGTGAAAAAATACTCATATTTTCCAAAGATGTGGATGTTTGTATTTGTCCAGGCATAATATTCAGGTCCCCTTCATGGATTACAGCCCTGTCATGGTGAAGGGCCTTGTGTAGCAATGAAATTATGAGCCATGCCATGCAGGGCCATGCAAGACAAATGGTTCATAGTGCAGGAGGTCTACTGGAGGAGGGAATGGCAAACAGCTCCAGTATTCTTGCCCCAAGAACCCCATGCACAGTATGAAAAGGCAAAAAGATATGACACCTGAAGATGAGCCTCCCCCAGGTCAGAAGGCATCTAGTATGCTACAGGGGAAGAGTGGAGAAAAGTTACAAATAGATTCAGAAAAAATGAAGTGGCTGGGCCAAAGCAGAAATGATGCTCAATTGTGGGTGTGTCTGGTGGTGTAAGTAAAGTCCAATGCTGTAAAGAACAATATTGCATAGGAACGTGAAATATTAGGTCCATGAATTGAGGTAAATTGGATGAGGTCAAGTAGGAGATGGCAAGAGTGAACATTGATGTCTTAGGAATCAATGAACTAAAACATATGGGACAAGGCAAATTTAATTCAGACAACCATTATATATACTACTGTGGGCAAGAATCCCTTACAAGAAATGGAGTAACCCACATAGTCTACAAGAGTCTGAAATGTAGTACTCAGGTACAGTCTCAGAAACAACAAAAGGATCTTGGTTCATTTCCAAGACAAACTGCTCAATACCACAGTCATCCAAGTCTCTAGTCCTACCACTGACATCAAAGCTGAGGTTGACTGGCTCTATGAAGACCTGCAAGACTTTCTGGAACTAGCACCAAAAATAGATGTCTTTTTCATCAAAGGGGATTGGAATGCAAATGTAGGAAGTCAAGAAATACCCGGAACAACAGACAAGCTTGGCCTTGGAGTACAAATTGAAGCAGGACAAATACTAACAGAGTTTTGTCAGAACACACTGGTCATAGCAACACCTTCTTCCAGCAATCCAAGAGATGACTCTACACATGGGCATCACCAGATGGTCAATACTATAATTAGATTGATTATATTCTTTGCAGCCAAAGATGGAGAAGCTCTATACAGTCAGAAAAAACAAAACTTGGAGCTGACTGTGTCAGATTATGAGCTTCTTATTATAAAATTCAGACTTAAATTGAAGAAAGTAGGGGAAACCACTAAGCCATTCAGATACGACCTAAATCAAATCCCTTGTGATTATAAAGTAGAGGTAACAGATTCAAGGGATTATATTTGGTAGATAGAGTGCCTGAAGAACTATGGATAGAGGTTTGTAATATTTTACAGGAGGTGGTGACCAGAATAATCCCAAAGAAAAAGAAATGCAAGAACGCAAAATGCTTGTCTGAGAAAGTTTTACCTATAGCTGAGAAAAGAAGAGAAGTGAAAGGTAAGGGAGAAAGGGAAGAATATACCCAACTGAATGCAGAGTTCGAGGGAATAGCAAGGAAAGATAAGGTGTTCTTCAATGAACAATGCCGAGAAGTAGAAGAAAACAGTAGAAAATAAAGACTAGAGATCTCTTCAAGAAAACTGGAGGTGTCAAAGGAATATTTTATGTAAGGATGAGCACAATACAGGACAGAAATGGTAAAGACATAACATAAGCAGAAAAGATTAAGAAGAGATGGCAAGAATACACAGAAGAACTATACAAGAAAGGTCTTACTGACCCAGATAACTATAATGGCGTGGTCACTCATCTAGAGCTAGACATCTTGGAGTGTTGAAGTCAAATGGCTTTAGGAGGCATTACTATGAACAAAGCTAATGGAGGTGATGGAATTCCAGGTGAACTGTTTCAAATCCTAAAAGATGATGCTGTTAAACTGCTACACTCGGCATATTTGGAAGATTCACCAGTGGCCACAGGACTGGAAAAGGTCAGTTTTCATTCCAACCCCAAAGAATTTCAAACTGCCATACAGTTGTGCTCATTTCATACACTAGAAGGGTAATGCTCAAAATTCTTTAAGCTAGGCTTCCACAGATGTGAACTAAGAACTTCCAGATGTACAAGCTGGATTTAGCAAAGGCAGATCAGTCAGAGATCAAATTGTTGGATCATAAAGAAAGCAAGGGAATTCCAGAAAAATATCTATTCTGCCATGTTGACTATGCTAAAGTCTTTGTGTGGATCACAGCAAACTGTGGAAAATTCTTAAAGAGACGGTGATTACAGACATCCTTACCTGTCTCCTGGGAAACCTGTATGCAAGTCCAGAAGCAACAGTTAGCACCTTGCATGAAAAACTGACTGGTTCCAAATTGAGAATGGAGTACTGTATATTGTCACTGGACTTCTTATAACTTTTATGCAGAGTACATCATGTGACATGTCAGTCTGGATGAATCACAAGCTGGAATCATGATTGACAGGATAAATATCAGTAACCTAAGATGTGAAGATGATACTACTCTACTGACAGAAAGTGAAGAGGAACACCCTCTTGATGAGGGTGAAAGAGGAGAGGGAAAAAGCTGGTTTAAAATTCATTATTCAAAAAACTAAGATCATGGCATCTGGTTCCATCACTTCATGGCACATAGAAGGGGCAAAAGAGGAAGCAGGAACAGATTTTATTTTCTTGGGCTCGAAAATCACTGAGGATGGAAAATCACTGAGTCTTCTAATTTCAGCCATGAAGACTCTGGCTCCTTAGAAGGAAAGCTATGACAAGCCTAGACAGTGTATTAAAAAGCAGAGGTATCACTTTGCTGACAGTGGTTTGTATAATCAAACCTATGGTTTTTCCAGTAGTCATGTACAGATATGAGAGTTGAACCATTAAGGAGGCTTAGTGCCAAAGAATTGATGCTTTCAAATTGTGATTCTGGAGAAGATTTCGAAGAGTCCCTTGGACTGCAAGATCAAATCAGTCAATTGTAAAGGAAATCAACCCTGAGTATTCTTTGGAAGAACTGATGCTGAAGCTGAAGCTCCAATACTTTGGCCACCTCATGAGAAGAGCTGACTTGTTGGAAGAGACCCTGACGCTGGGGAAAATCGAAAGCAAAAGGAGAAGGGGAGCAGCAAAAGATGAGTTGGTTTGATGGCATCACTGACTCAATAGACATGAATCTAAGCAAACTCTGGGAACTAGTGAAGAACAGGGAAGCCTGGCATGCTACAGTCCATGGGGTCACAAAGTGTCGGACTCAAGTTAGTAACTAAGCAACAACAATATTCAGTTGTGTCATCCCATTCCTGCAGAGTACATGAATATTTGCCTCCATTTCTGACTTCCCCTGTCTGTTTTCACCAAGACTGATTCATTTACCTTAGTTTACAAGTCTTCACATGTGGAGTTTCACATAAAATACAATGACAAGTTCAAGACATGGGCCTGGGCTAATTGGAGAAGGGTTGTAGAGAGCATAGTTATTCATTTGGAGTCTTTATTTTCAAGTGATAGAACGAGTTACTTTGAGGGCACGATCACTGATGGAATAGTGTCTCAGTTTGTTATGGATGCCAGGATGGGTGGCTTCCTCAATAGAAAGTTACTGTCTCATAGTTCTGGAGGCTGTACTGTAAGTCCATCCAAGGTCAAGATGTCACCAGGATTGGCTTCTTCTGAGGCCTCTCCTTAGCTTGTAGATGGCCACCTTCTTGCTGTGTCCTCACATGACCTTTCCTCTGTGTGGAGACATCCCTGGTGTCTCATTCTCTTCTTTTAAGGATACAGTCATGTTGGATTAGGACCCACTCTCATTTAACCTTCATTTAACCTTCATGACCTTAAAAATCCTGTCTCTAAGTACAGTCACATTTTGAGGTATTAGGGGTTGGTTTGGACTTCAGCATATGAATTTGAGGAGAACATAATGCAGCCCATAACGCATACAGGCTGTCTCATGGACTCCAACAGATATGAGAGTTGAACCATTAAGGAGGCTTAGTGCCAAAGAATTGATGCTTTCAAATTGTGATTCTGGAGAAGATTTCGAAGAGTCCCTTGGACTGCAAGATCAAATCAGTCAATTGTAAAGGAAATCAACCCTGAGTATTCTTTGGAAGAACTGATGCTGAAGCTGAAGCTCCAATACTTTGGCCACCTCATGAGAAGAGCTGACTTGTTGGAAGAGACCCTGACGCTGGGGAAAATCGAAAGCAAAAGGAGAAGGGGAGCAGCAAAAGATGAGTTGGTTTGATGGCATCACTGACTCAATAGACATGAATCTAAGCAAACTCTGGGAACTAGTGAAGAACAGGGAAGCCTGGCATGCTACAGTCCATGGGGTCACAAAGTGTCGGACTCAAGTTAGTAACTAAGCAACAACAATATTCAGTTGTGTCATCCCATTCCTGCAGAGTACATGAATATTTGCCTCCATTTCTGACTTCCCCTGTCTGTTTTCACCAAGACTGATTCATTTACCTTAGTTTACAAGTCTTCACATGTGGAGTTTCACATAAAATACAATGACAAGTTCAAGACATGGGCCTGGGCTAATTGGAGAAGGGTTGTAGAGAGCATAGTTATTCATTTGGAGTCTTTATTTTCAAGTGATAGAACGAGTTACTTTGAGGGCACGATCACTGATGGAATAGTGTCTCAGTTTGTTATGGATGCCAGGATGGGTGGCTTCCTCAATAGAAAGTTACTGTCTCATAGTTCTGGAGGCTGTACTGTAAGTCCATCCAAGGTCAAGATGTCACCAGGATTGGCTTCTTCTGAGGCCTCTCCTTAGCTTGTAGATGGCCACCTTCTTGCTGTGTCCTCACATGACCTTTCCTCTGTGTGGAGACATCCCTGGTGTCTCATTCTCTTCTTTTAAGGATACAGTCATGTTGGATTAGGACCCACTCTCATTTAACCTTCATTTAACCTTCATGACCTTAAAAATCCTGTCTCTAAGTACAGTCACATTTTGAGGTATTAGGGGTTGGTTTGGACTTCAGCATATGAATTTGAGGAGAACATAATGCAGCCCATAACGCATACAGGCTGTCTCATGGACTCCATCAGTATGATGATGGCTATAGCAGAGTGGATGGCAAGACTGCTCCAACTGGTGTTTGAGATTTTTCCTAGAGAAGGAACCTCAAACTACAATGCTTCTAAGCCCTGGGAGGTAGCAGAAATGAGGACAGTCATAATTCATTAAAGGTCAGGGACATGAACAACTGGAAAGCTAAAGAGGGTGCTACACAACTCTAGCTAAGGCCATGCCTTCTAATAACAGAGACCTAGTGTAGCCAAATTATCTACTTTCTAAGGGAATTAAAAATCTGGGTTCTTTTGGTAATTTTTCCAAAAGGAGAAAAAAAGAAACCTCTGCAAGCCAAAGTAAATGTCTGCCAGCTGGATCTGTCCCATTTGTGATTCCTGCTTTAGCCCTTTTTTTGGAATGTGACTCAGCTGCCTTCTGTATGTCTTGGTTCTAAAGGGACAGGATCTGACTGGATGAGCTAGAGCCAGCTCTTCCTGAGAAGGGTAGCTCAGTAAAACAATGACTCCTGGGTAAACAGAGAGAAAGAGAGGATAGTCCCTAAAGAGGAGGGTCTCAGCAGAAACTGCAAACCCCTCTGTAGGGGCAGGGGAAAGGTAGAGCTGCTTATGGCCTTTCAGTATCAGTGGGACTTAGATCATTGAGGGGAGCAATTTTCCCCAGCTTCCAAAAAAGAAAGATTGAGATGACATAGACTCAAACAGAACTACAAGGAATTTAAATCAGGCATTTGGATAAACTTCCAAGGGGAGTTGTAAAGTTCTGAGTGTCTATCATGGGGTATCAGGTCTGATGAAATTGAGTCAAAACAGATGAGTCATTTCTGGGCTCCAGAAAGACCTTCTCAACCATTCATCTTCGTCTCTATACCCTCTCTCCAGCCCCCAAATCCCATTCACTCTCATCCCGCAGGACACTGAGCCTTATTTCTTACCAGCTTGCAGATCGAAGTTTGATTTGGGCACCAGGCACCAGTTCCACCTGCCCTCCCCTGGTATGTCTGTTAAACCACCAAAACCCCCTTCGTACCCTTTGATGTAGCTGTGTCTGTGTTTAGATGATGTCTTTATTTGAAGGGAAAAAATCTCTCAGTGATGGGCTGACACCAGTGGGAAAACTGGCGTTGTCAACTGTTATTAAGGAAGAGGATGTATGGAGGGTGATGATAAATGTTGTGCATAATTAGTGATTAAGAAACAGGTTGGCACTACTCTTCATCTGCTTTGACATGCCTCCCTCCATCTATTAACTTGTGGCTATTGAAGGCTACATGTGCTAGAGTTATCAGTATGGGGCACAGCTGTTTGGGGGAAACAAATTAAATCATATCCACAAAACTGTTTTGCTCTTTAAATCCATTCTAAAGATATCCTAAGACCAGTGGAGTTCTTTCTTTCTTAGTCAATCAAACCCAGCTCAGGCTGCAGAGTTCTGTCCAAAACTCAGAGGGCAGCAGCAGTGGATCTGTCCCATTTGTGATTCCTGCTTTAGCCCTTTTTTTGGAATGTGACTCAGCTGCCTTCTGTATGTCTTGGTTCTAAAGGGACAGGATCTGACTGGATGAGCTAGAGCCAGCTCTTCCTGAGAAGGGTAGCTCAGTAAAACAATGACTCCTGGGTAAACAGAGAGAAAGAGAGGATAGTCCCTAAAGAGGAGGGTCTCAGCAGAAACTGCAAACCCCTCTGTAGGGGCAGGGAAAGGTAGAGCTGCTTATGGCCTTTCAGTATCAGTGGGACTTAGATCATTGAGGGGAGCAATTTTCCCCAGCTTCCAAAAAAGAAAGATTGAGATGACATAGACTCAAACAGAACTACAAGGAATTTAAATCAGGCATTTGGATAAACTTCCAAGGGGAGTTGTAAAGTTCTGAGTGTCTATCATGGGGTATCAGGTCTGATGAAATTGAGTCAAAACAGATGAGTCATTTCTGGGCTCCAGAAAGACCTTCTCAACCATTCATCTTCGTCTCTATACCCTCTCTCCAGCCCCCAAATCCCATTCACTCTCATCCCGCAGGACACTGAGCCTTATTTCTTACCAGCTTGCAGATCGAAGTTTGATTTGGGCACCAGGCACCAGTTCCACCTGCCCTCCCCTGGTATGTCTGTTAAACCACCAAAACCCCCTTCGTACCCTTTGATGTAGCTGTGTCTGTGTTTAGATGATGTCTTTATTTGAAGGGAAAAAATCTCTCAGTGATGGGCTGACACCAGTGGGAAAACTGGCGTTGTCAACTGTTATTAAGGAAGAGGATGTATGGAGGGTGATGATAAATGTTGTGCATAATTAGTGATTAAGAAACAGGTTGGCACTACTCTTCATCTGCTTTGACATGCCTCCCTCCATCTATTAACTTGTGGCTATTGAAGGCTACATGTGCTAGAGTTATCAGTATGGGGCACAGCTGTTTGGGGGAAACAAATTAAATCATATCCACAAAACTGTTTTGCTCTTTAAATCCATTCTAAAGATATCCTAAGACCAGTGGAGTTCTTTCTTTCTTAGTCAATCAAACCCAGCTCAGGCTGCAGAGTTCTGTCCAAAACTCAGAGGGCAGCAGCAGCAAAAGGGAAAATTATAGCATCAGAAACTCCCCAGCTGCTAAACTGTGTGCGTTTCTGCTTCTCATGACTTTTCTATCTTGTATTACTCTGATAATTAATTTGTGTAGTGCTTTACAATCAAAGCAGTTGACAGGATGTTTTCTTTCATTTGTTACAATGGACTTACGGGGTGCCTGTCAATGAGTGCCATGCATGTCCCTATGGGGTGGCAAGAAGGAGAGGCAGATAAACAAGTACAGAAAGAAATGAGTAAAAGGATGCATGATCAAGTGTAAACATCAGAGGCAGAACCTAAGTGATTAGAAGGAGATCTGTTCAGAGAGATGTGGGGGCATATGTTCTAGGACAGTGGTTTTCAACCAGGAGTGATTCTGTTCCCAGGGGACGTTGGGCAGTGTCTGGAGACATTTGTGGCTGTCACAACTGGGTACCAGGAAGGGTAGCTATTGGCATCTGGTGGGTAGAGGTCAGGGATAGTGTTCAGCATCCTATAATGCACAGACCAGCCCCCAGAGCAAATATCCAGCTCCAAATGTCAGTACTGCCAAGTTGAGAAAAATCTGTTCCTGATGAAGAAACTAGCTTCATACAGAGGGAACAACAAGGCAACTGCAGGTAACAAAAATAAAAGCGAGGTCCTGAGTGTATTCATTAGCTCTTTCTGCAATAATGCTGCAATGCAGCCATAAAACTCTTGTAACAGTGAGCACTAATTTTTGTTGCCACAGCTCTGGGGTCTTCCAGGATGGCTCTGCTTTGGGCTACTGCTAACTCAGGTGTGGCTCCAGACCATAGGTTGAACTCAGCTGTGCTGCACATTCTTCTCTCTCTGCTTGCACAGGCAGTTACCTGAGGCATATTCTTCTCCTGGCAGATCATGGAAGCATAAAAGGTTGCACCAAACTGTACACAGAATTTCAGGGCTCTGGGCTTCCTGGTGGTTCAATGGTAAAGGCATAAATCTTCTCCTGGCAGATCCTAAGACCAGTGGAGTTCTTTCTTTCTTAGTCAATCAAACCCAGCTCAGGCTGCAGAGTTCTGTCCAAAACTCAGAGGGCAGCAGCAGCAAAAGGGAAAATTATAGCATCAGAAACTCCCCAGCTGCTAAACTGTGTGCGTTTCTGCTTCTCATGACTTTTCTATCTTGTATTACTCTGATAATTAATTTGTGTAGTGCTTTACAATCAAAGCAGTTGACAGGATGTTTTCTTTCATTTGTTACAATGGACTTACGGGGTGCCTGTCAATGAGTGCCATGCATGTCCCTATGGGGTGGCAAGAAGGAGAGGCAGATAAACAAGTACAGAAAGAAATGAGTAAAAGGATGCATGATCAAGTGTAAACATCAGAGGCAGAACCTAAGTGATTAGAAGGAGATCTGTTCAGAGAGATGTGGGGGCATATGTTCTAGGACAGTGGTTTTCAACCAGGAGTGATTCTGTTCCCAGGGGACGTTGGGCAGTGTCTGGAGACATTTGTGGCTGTCACAACTGGGTACCAGGAAGGGTAGCTATTGGCATCTGGTGGGTAGAGGTCAGGGATAGTGTTCAGCATCCTATAATGCACAGACCAGCCCCCAGAGCAAATATCCAGCTCCAAATGTCAGTACTGCCAAGTTGAGAAAAATCTGTTCCTGATGAAGAAACTAGCTTCATACAGAGGGAACAACAAGGCAACTGCAGGTAACAAAAATAAAAGCGAGGTCCTGAGTGTATTCATTAGCTCTTTCTGCAATAATGCTGCAATGCAGCCATAAAACTCTTGTAACAGTGAGCACTAATTTTTGTTGCCACAGCTCTGGGGTCTTCCAGGATGGCTCTGCTTTGGGCTACTGCTAACTCAGGTGTGGCTCCAGACCATAGGTTGAACTCAGCTGTGCTGCACATTCTTCTCTCTCTGCTTGCACAGGCAGTTACCTGAGGCATATTCTTCTCCTGGCAGATCATGGAAGCATAAAAGGTTGCACCAAACTGTACACAGAATTTCAGGGCTCTGGGCTTCCCTGGTGGTTCAATGGTAAAGAATCCACCTGACAATGCAGGAGACATGGGTTTGATCCCTGGTCCTGGAAGATCCCACATTGCTATGGGGCAGCTAAGCCCGAGTGCCACAACTATTGAGCCTGTGCTCTAGAGCCCAGGAGCTGCAACTGCTGAAGTATGTGCCTAGAACCTGTGGTCTGCAACTAGAGAAGCCCGCACACCACACTGACATTAGAGAGTAGCCCCGACTCACCACAACTAGAGAAAAGCTTATGCAATGATGAAGACCCAGGACATTCAAAATAAATACAATTATTAAAAAAAAAAAAAGATTTCAGGGCTCTGTCCATGTTGTAGCCACTCCTGTGCCACTGGCCAAAGCTAATACCCAAGCACCTAGTCCGGGGATGAGCAAGTTTACTCTATCACATAGATCCATGGCTGGGCTCTTACAGAAAGGCTGAGAACAGAGTTCCCTTGCTTCTCTCCATCTCCCTGAGCATGGTAGAGATGGAAGTGGGACTGAGAAATAGGTGGGGGCCAGACCAGAGATGTATGGACTGGGGTTTTATTCTGAGTGCCCTGGAAAGCTTCTGGATGAGTTTACTCTGAGAAGCTACGTGTAATCAAATTATATTGAGCAATAATAAATGACTGTTTTGTGAAGAATGGATTATAGGAAGCAAAAGGAAGTCAAGGGGCCCTGAGAGGGTACCATTGCAGAAGACCAGGTAAAATAGGAAGACGTCTTGGTTTAAGATACTGACAATTGAGAGAATCCTAAGTGCACACATTTACAAGGTAATTCAGAAATAGAATAATCTAGGCTTATTGATGAATCTGGCATCCAACAAAAGGAAAAATAATCAGGGGTAACTCTCAAGGGTTTTTAATCTTGAGCCATTACCTTAGATAGGAGGTAGTACCATTTACAGAGATGGAAAACCAGGAAATAAACAGATTTGGGTAAAAATCAATCTTTATCTCATTTAATGCAGTGGTTTCAGCAACCCTATTTAGAGGTACTTTATTATCTCCTTTGCCCAGAAGAAGAAGCAGGAACCCAAAGAGCAGAGTAACCAGTCCCATAACATTGGTCAATGGTAGACCCAGAACTGGAATATATAGGCAGAGCTCAGGGATATTTTGTGTTTGGTTCTAAACTACCTCAATAAAGTAAATATCACAATAAAGTGAATTGCACAAATCTTTGCTTTCTGAATGCATATAAAAGTTATGTTCATGCTGTAATATAGTCTATTAAGTGTGCAATAGCATTATATCCAAAAAGAGTGTCCATATCTTAATTTGAAATACTTTATTGCTAACAAAAAATACTGACAACCATCCGAGCCTTCAGTGAGTTGTCATCTTTTTGCAATAGTCAGATGAAAGATCACAGATGACCATTCACCATAACAAGTATAATGAAACAAAAACTTCGTTATCATTGTATGTCCCAGCTCATCTGCTATCAAGGTTGTATAAATAGAGCACAACTTGTTAGGAAAATGAGGACCAAACACCTTTCCAAGCCCCCATGGGAATGGCTCTGCCTTCCTACAACCACATCAGCTCAATCATCCCTCCCTGCTCTAGTTCCAGCCACTGGTCTTCTCTCAGTTCCTAGGACAAACTGAGTTCTTTCTCACCCATAACCTTTTGTGCCTGCCACTCCCTTTACCTGGTTCCTCATTCACCAGTCCTTCAGCATTTGTTTTATTATTTCCATAGCATTTAGCTCTCAAATGCTTCCTTTTCCTTTCTGCTGCCAGAAGAATGAGGAGATTTTTCACCTACTTTCACTGTGAGGCTCCTCACAGTGAGGAAATAAAACTCACAAGTGTGGGAGCCTATTGAAATTTCTAACTCAAGAATCCTAAGTGCACACATTTACAAGGTAATTCAGAAATAGAATAATCTAGGCTTATTGATGAATCTGGCATCCAACAAAAGGAAAAATAATCAGGGGTAACTCTCAAGGGTTTTTAATCTTGAGCCATTACCTTAGATAGGAGGTAGTACCATTTACAGAGATGGAAAACCAGGAAATAAACAGATTTGGGTAAAAATCAATCTTTATCTCATTTAATGCAGTGGTTTCAGCAACCCTATTTAGAGGTACTTTATTATCTCCTTTGCCCAGAAGAAGAAGCAGGAACCCAAAGAGCAGAGTAACCAGTCCCATAACATTGGTCAATGGTAGACCCAGAACTGGAATATATAGGCAGAGCTCAGGGATATTTTGTGTTTGGTTCTAAACTACCTCAATAAAGTAAATATCACAATAAAGTGAATTGCACAAATCTTTGCTTTCTGAATGCATATAAAAGTTATGTTCATGCTGTAATATAGTCTATTAAGTGTGCAATAGCATTATATCCAAAAAGAGTGTCCATATCTTAATTTGAAATACTTTATTGCTAACAAAAAATACTGACAACCATCCGAGCCTTCAGTGAGTTGTCATCTTTTTGCAATAGTCAGATGAAAGATCACAGATGACCATTCACCATAACAAGTATAATGAAACAAAAACTTCGTTATCATTGTATGTCCCAGCTCATCTGCTATCAAGGTTGTATAAATAGAGCACAACTTGTTAGGAAAATGAGGACCAAACACCTTTCCAAGCCCCCATGGGAATGGCTCTGCCTTCCTACAACCACATCAGCTCAATCATCCCTCCCTGCTCTAGTTCCAGCCACTGGTCTTCTCTCAGTTCCTAGGACAAACTGAGTTCTTTCTCACCCATAACCTTTTGTGCCTGCCACTCCCTTTACCTGGTTCCTCATTCACCAGTCCTTCAGCATTTGTTTTATTATTTCCATAGCATTTAGCTCTCAAATGCTTCCTTTTCCCTTTCTGCTGCCAGAAGAATGAGGAGATTTTTCACCTACTTTCACTGTGAGGCTCCTCACAGTGAGGAAATAAAACTCACAAGTGTGGGGAGCCTATTGAAATTTCTAACTCAAGCTAGTCCATGCTTAGTTTCAGTTTTCAGTTCAGTTGCTTAGTCATGCTGCTCCTTGCAACCCCATGGACTACAGCATGCCAGGCTTCCTTGTCACCATCTCCTGGAGCTTGCTCAAACTCATGTCCATTGGTTCAGTGATACCATCCAAGCATTTCTTCTTCTATCATCCCCTTCTCCTTCTGCCTTCTGTTTTCCTTGGCATCAGGGTCTTTTCCAATGAGTCATCTCTTCACATCAAGTGGCCAAAGTACTGGAGCTTCAGCTTCAGCATCAGTCTTTCCAATGAATACTCAGGGTTGATTTCCTTTAGAATTGACTGGTTTGATCTCTTTCCAGTCTAAGGGACTCTCAAAAGTCTTTAACTCTATGGTTCAAAGGTATAAGCCCCAACAATTCATCAGTTACAGTTTAAGTTGCCCCTACTGGTACTGGTTCCAGTCCTGGGCTTTCTGCTCTCAGGAATTTGTGATTCTCCATATTCACCTGTCTGTCCCTCCAGTTTTCCAGGCAGCAGTTTGCCCTGTGATCTCAATTTTTTTTTTTTTTTCCCTTTTGGTGATTGCAATTTTTCAGTGGATCTTAGACTTGCTTACTTTTGTGTTGTTTAGGTTTTTTCTTGTTGTGTTGGTGAAAATGACAACTTCCAAGCTATTTCTGTGTTAACCAACAAGCAATAAGTTTTTGGGAGGGGTCTGCCTACCCTACTTTGGTAGAGATTTTCTCCGTTATTTCACTGTGTTATCTCAAGATCCTGAAACACAGCCTTGCATGTAAAGAAGCTCGGTATGCTGGGCTCATGGAAGAATGTGAGAACCTAGATTCATCACTTCATGTCAAGTTTTTAGCTAGAAGTTGAATTACATAATCTCCCAAAGATCCTTTCTGATATATAAATGCTGTGATGATGAAGTACGGGGACTTTCTTGCAAAATATGACCTGTAATATAATTCACCAAGCAATGAATACTATTTAATAATGATAGTTAATATAAATGAAATGGTACAATTTACTAACTAGTCTTCTCTTGGAATATTATGTCAGTAGAACCTCAGCCATGAAATGAAGGAGTCCCCTAGTTCCTAGGGACTAAAAAGGACAAGAAGGAGTAGAAACTGTTTAAAAATATTTCCAAGAATGATTGAAAATGGTATTCTTCCTGTTATTAAGAACATGAACTCAATAATGCCATTTATTAACTTTAAAAATGTGAGGATGAATTAATTACAACTGAATGCATGCTCTTTTGTTTGGATGACATGGTATTTCAAAACACAGGGTTATTAAGAAAAAAAATTATCAAGCTGGTAGTACCTGTTTAAGAAACTCAAGAAGATGGTATTTCAAGTTCCTTCAGTCTTAATCTCATGCAACCATCCCCACCAAGTTAGAACCTGTATCATGTTTTTCTGAGCTGTGTTTGTCCTTGTTTCGGGACCCACATGCCGTAAACTCTTAGTGATCTGACCTGCTGGTGACCTTTTCAACACTGACCCTATAGCAGCATCATGATAATTCATACAGAACTCTTCCCGATTGAGTGGAATTAGCCACAGCTTCTCGGCTTTATGGCGTGTAGGTGGCCACACCTGGCCAATGGGTATATTTCAAATTAGGGATGGAAATGTGACCACTCCTGTACCACCAGATTCAGACTCAGGATTTTATTTATGTATTTATTTGGCCACACCATCTTGGTTGTGGCTTGTGGGATCTTTTCTTAGTTGTAGTATGTGGAATCTTTTTTAGTTGTGGAATGTGGCATCTTTAATTGTGGCATGCAGACTCTTAGTTGTGGCCTGTGGGATCTTGCTCCTCCACCAAGGATGGAATTTGGGGCCCTTGCATGGAGATCATAGAGTCCTAGCCACTTGACCATCAGGGAAGCTGCCTAAGTGAAAGTGTTGGGGAGAAAGTTATCTCTCCACTAAGTCAAACACAGGCAGGGTGCAAGCCTATAGCTGTTGCCACCATGTAGCCGCCATATAGCCAGGGTATCTTAGGTTGGGGTCCCCAAGAGGAAGACCCTGAGGCAAAGGTTTGTGTGTAAGAAGTTTACTTTAGAGGTGATCCTAGAAGGCACAGGTAGGAGTGTAAAGAAGTGAGACCAAAGAGAAAGATAGAGAGGGACCATGTCCCAGCCCACTGCAGCCCCTGCCTCCAGCTGTGTCACAGCTAGCCCTGTCCCTGCACTTTCCTTTCTATGGACCAGTATCCCTCCTACTTCTCAAAGAAGTGAGTTTCTGTGCCTTGTCCTGAATAGATCCTGATGGATGTATACGTTTTTGTTCCATTTTATAAGTATTTGAACACGTATCTCCTTGTATATCTCCTAGAGGGTAGACCCTGTGATGAATTTGCTTTTAGTCTTGCGTAAGAAGACTTGTAATGCCTCTTGCGAGATTTTCAAGAAATACTAGTTAAATGAATGAAAAGAGTACTGAAAAGATCCATCAAAATCAAATGCAAATCTGAATAGATTAGAAGCCCATTGACAGGCCTCTGCAGTGGGAAGGTGGTACAGCGAGAGAACAACTGGAGCTGATCCATCCTGACAGTGGCTCCTGCTAGAGGAGGAGGAGGAGGAGGAGGATAGTAGTTCCCATGGGATGTCCACTTGAAAGTGCCCACGTGTTATTGTCTGTTTTACAGAAACCTGGGGCTTCTTTGGTTCTAGTTTTTCCCATAGCCCCGTTTTCTGGCCTTTCCTTCCATCCTCAGGGCTTTACCATAGCTTCTGATCAATTCTTTAATTTGACTTGATGTTCTACTCAGTCTCTCACTGTCCATCCCCTAACCAGCAGAGAAATACAAAACAAGAACCCGCACAAACCAGAGTCTTCTCATCTCAGTCCCAGATTCTGTCTCTAATGGTGGCAACAGAGGAGATTATGTCATCAAGCCTGCTTCCCTGAAAGATTCTGACTTTAACAGATTAGAACTGTTCCCAGCACATCCCACGCTTCCGCTAATAAATGATTCCATATCTCTCATGAGTGAATTTTTCAAGTCTTCCATTACTGGACTGTGTACCTACTCACAAAGTACATTTCCAGGCGATTTTGTCTGAATTACATGGTTAATTGCCTCATATTTCCAGCTCATGTTACAGGCTCTCTGAGTTAGAATGCGAGAGATAGGTACCATGTATCACTTCCTGTACAGGGGACAGACTCACAGATAGAGCAAGGCATATATTGATGGTGATTGCTAATTTGTTTCTGACTTGAGTAGAACTGAGTTCAAAAGAGCCAAAAGATTGAGGGGTAGAGAAGATAGATAGTTATCCAGAGAGATGTTTTAGCTTCCGAATTTTATACTCATTCATTCATTTGTTTGTTTATCAAAACAAGCACACATGCAAGGCTCTTTGCTAGGAACAGTGAAGGGTAAATTCACATATGTGCCCTTGTGTTGCATACTATTAATAATGCAGGCTGGGGCTTCCCTGGTGGTCCAGTGGGTAAAGAGTCCACTTTGCAGTGCAAGGGGCACCAGTTCGATCCCTTGCCTGGGAAGATCCTACATGCTGCAGAGAGGCTGGACCAATGTGTCCAATTAATTACAAGCCAGCTCTGGAGTGCATGTGCCCAGAGCTGGTGCTCTGCAACGAGAGGGACCACTGTGATGGGAGGCCCACACACGCCAAAGAATAAAGATAGATGAAAATATATAAATGAAACACCAATAAAAGAGACCAAAATTTAAAAAAAAATACAGGTTGTGATATGTGCACACATAAAGTAATAGGAAAAAAGAGCAAGAGTCCAATAATAAAATTATAATACAAAACAAGATAAGATAAATATCTTCAAGAAGTTTAGGCAGTAAATCCTGTGGAAGTTCATAGGAAGGTAAGGTCAGTTACTGAAGGTGAAATTCATGGTCATGGTTTTTCCCAAAGGCAGAATCTGAATGAACCTCAAAGGAGGGGTGGGCATTCACTGGCTGAGACAGAGAAGGCATCATTCCAGGACTAGGAAGTTTCCTGGCACAGATAAATCTGGGGAGATGTGCATTGCTGGTCTCACTTGTAAGTGAAACTTCCCAGTATATGGTATTGTTGCCTCTGCTCCTGGGCTCTAAATCTCCAGCTGTCTCAGTGTATTGGGGGCGGACTTAAGACTGATCTCTCTCCCTTATTTGCTAGCCTTGACATCTATCACAATAGTCCTTAATAAAGATGACCCTTGTCTATAGATTGTATGACCTTCCTCACCCTCTGCACAGGGGCACCGAGGGTCACATCAGAGGAGGAAATGACAGCAGGAAGCAGAAAGCACCCACAAAATGGCAGTTGGAGGAGAGTCTAATCAAGGGCCTCTTTGTAAAGATATGGGTGGGAGGGAAGTAGCAGATGTGGTGCAGGATGGAGGTGGGGGACGGTTGAACTGCTAATGGGGTGTCATCCCCCCAGGCCAGAAGGGGCCCGGCAATGAGGGAACAGATTTCAGAACCTGAAGGCAGAAGGGGTTGCCTTACATGAGATCACTATGATACACACCTCACAGATCTCATTCAGTGAAGGACTAGCTACCCATTCTAGGTAGAAGGACTAGCTAGGACTAGCTAGGACTAGCTAGAAGGACTAGCTGTCTCATTCAGTGCAGGACTATCTACCCATTCTCGCTAGAAGGGCTAACTAGGACTAGCTAGAAGGACTAGCTGTCTCATTCAGTGAAGGGCTGCTGGCAGTGCCGTCTTGCCAAGATCATGCTCCTTCTGGTGCAGCCTCATTCAGTGACTGACAGACATGGGAGTCCAAGGGCCTGCCCTTCTTGGCCCAGTGCTGGACGATTCTGAAGCACCATTCCAGCTCCAGATCTCCCAGTGAGTCAGCCGAGGCTCTCACTGCGTCCGCATCCCTGAGGTCAACAGGGCCTAAGGCAGCTCTGCTGGGCCCAGCCATCAGGAGTCATTCTTAGGCGGTTCAGTTACGTCAGTTCTTTCTTCAACTCTCCTCTTTGAGTCAGGAGTATTCAGAGATAGTCCAGGCACTCAGTTATGAACAATGACCATTCCATCTCCTTCAGTCCACCTCCTTTCTCCTCCCAGGTATAGTTAATTCTGTAAATAGTAACTGAATATGAATATCTGGCCTCTGATGTGGGCCAGAGACTGTCAGTCACTGAGATTCAAGGGTGAGCAAAAATAGGCATTGTCTCTGTCCTTCTAGAACCCAAAATAGGCACTGTCCCTGCCCTTCTAGAACCCGTGAAAACATGCACATTATTCAAATATCCTCACAAATAAAGCATATTGCAGCTGGTGAATAGAATGATAGAGAGCTATCAGATGCTCCCAAATGAAGTGACTGTGAGATGTGCACTAGGCAGAGGTGTTGGGGAAGCACCCCTTTCCCTCCCCCAAGGAAATCAATTCACATGTAAAGAAAAACCCAAAGGACAATGAGAAGTGAAATAACTGAAACGGAGTTCCAGGCAGAGGAAGGCACAGGAATGTGCACAAGTTTCATGTGGGAAAAGGCCCAGGGGATGGAAAGGAGTCCAGGGGAACAGGTCGTCCGGTGGCCCGCAACAGTGCATGAGAGGCTGTATAGAAGAATAACAAGAGGCTAAAATGAAGCTAGAGATAAATCAATGTATAAAGGAGAAATGAACAGTCTTGAATAAAGTCTTGTCCATTTGACAAGTGTCAGGATATATTTTTTAACACCATACAATGCTATAATGCATTTGTATTCAATCAGATCCCTGTCACATTATCTTGTCATAAGCTTCATTTTTTTGGAGCATTTAGTTTCATACATTGAGACATTCTTTGTTTTTAGCATCCATTTGTACTATGGAGTGGATATCTACTCATGGTTTTAAAAAATTATAGCCAGTACCATTTAGTACTTAGCAGCTTAGATGTAAAATTTGAAGTAGTGATAAGATATGGGTCATTCAAAGGGGATTGTAGATAAATCAGATAAGAAGACCAAAGCCAAGCCTTGGAGAATGCCCATGGTTAAGTTCAGCATAGAATATTCAGGGTTAAGAGAAAAAAGAATTTGAGGAAGAGCAGATGGTGACCAGATGTCAAATATAGGAAGAGGTCAATGACTGAGATGGCTATATTAATCATTAGCGTTTTTTGTTGCAAGCAACAGAAAACCTAGTTACACCTGGCTTAAGCAAAGTAATTCTTTCACTTACATAATGGAAAAGTCCAATGGTGGCTCTCCAGGTATGCTGGATCCAGGGTCTCAACATATGGCATGAGGACTAGAGCTTCCTACACCTCTTGGTCTCCTTCCCTCTGTACAAAATCAGGGTTTTGCTAACATAGCAAATAACTGGGGAACGGTTGCTGTACTAGAAGGCAACAAGTCACTAAGACTAGGAAACCCTCCTCCTACTTTAATTTATCATCTCTTCATGTCATGGCCCCCACCAGTGCTAGATGTGCACCTTCTCAAGCCCAAGTCAAGCAGAAAACAGAACAGTCTTTGCTACTGTTCTGAGAATATCATGGTAATGAACTACATTGGATAACTTTGGTCATCCTACCAACTATGAACCAATCACTGTGGACAAGGGGATGCAGTGCTCAGGGTACCGGCTGGAGTAACACATGTTTTCTAAGGACAAAGGTGGTGTTAGTCTCCGTATGGACTGAGTCCATAGGAGGACTGGTTTCCCACAAGGGAAATATGGATTCTGTAACCAAAATTTAAGAAATTGGATGTCAAATAGAGCAAAAATATCATTAATTTCTTCCATGAAGATGGAACAGTCAAACGGAGCATCCATCATGAAGCCCCATGATAAAGCACATGTAAATATTATATAGGGAAAACTTCTGGATGGCTGAGTAAATTGTGTCCCTCCTGTAGATGTCTGTCATCGTGGAATCTCATTGAAAAGGTTTCATACATTGAGACATTCTTTGTTTTTAGCATCCATTTGTACTATGGAGTGGATATCTACTCATGGTTTTAAAAAATTATAGCCAGTACCATTTAGTACTTAGCAGCTTAGATGTAAAATTTGAAGTAGTGATAAGATATGGGTCATTCAAAGGGGATTGTAGATAAATCAGATAAGAAGACCAAAGCCAAGCCTTGGAGAATGCCCATGGTTAAGTTCAGCATAGAATATTCAGGGTTAAGAGAAAAAAGAATTTGAGGAAGAGCAGATGGTGACCAGATGTCAAATATAGGAAGAGGTCAATGACTGAGATGGCTATATTAATCATTAGCGTTTTTTGTTGCAAGCAACAGAAAACCTAGTTACACCTGGCTTAAGCAAAGTAATTCTTTCACTTACATAATGGAAAAGTCCAATGGTGGCTCTCCAGGTATGCTGGATCCAGGGTCTCAACATATGGCATGAGGACTAGAGCTTCCTACACCTCTTGGTCTCCTTCCCTCTGTACAAAATCAGGGTTTTGCTAACATAGCAAATAACTGGGGAACGGTTGCTGTACTAGAAGGCAACAAGTCACTAAGACTAGGAAACCCTCCTCCTACTTTAATTTATCATCTCTTCATGTCATGGCCCCCACCAGTGCTAGATGTGCACCTTCTCAAGCCCAAGTCAAGCAGAAAACAGAACAGTCTTTGCTACTGTTCTGAGAATATCATGGTAATGAACTACATTGGATAACTTTGGTCATCCTACCAACTATGAACCAATCACTGTGGACAAGGGGATGCAGTGCTCAGGGTACCGGCTGGAGTAACACATGTTTTCTAAGGACAAAGGTGGTGTTAGTCTCCGTATGGACTGAGTCCATAGGAGGACTGGTTTCCCACAAGGGAAATATGGATTCTGTAACCAAAATTTAAGAAATTGGATGTCAAATAGAGCAAAAATATCATTAATTTCTTCCATGAAGATGGAACAGTCAAACGGAGCATCCATCATGAAGCCCCATGATAAAGCACATGTAAATATTATATAGGGAAAACATCTGGATGGCTGAGTCAATTGTGTCCCTCCTGTAGATGTCTGTCATCGTGGAATCTCAGCTTCTGTTATCCCAGCGACTCAGTTCTTTGTGAGTTCTAGAAATGTCAACAGATCCACAGCTGTCAGGCTTTGAGAGAGGTAAAGGCTCCCCCTCCTGCACACATGCGGTGCTATTCTTAGAAGAATGATTGTGAGGATTAAAAATGAATCATTTTGGCAAAGGAGGGTGGATGAGTACAATACAAATGACTTTTAGGATAATAACACCTCCTCCCCCAGGGGACTCTGATGGAGATGAAATGTTCTGTGCTCCAAGTCTGGCAAAGTGATTCAGGCATTCACTGAACACAAGACCCATGTGCCTGAATCATGAGCAAAGCAAGTGCCTACAGCATGTTTTACAGACTTTATTCTCAAGGAGACAGGAAAGGGAGAAGGTGGGAGGAAGCTGTGGTACATTGAAAAGGCCAAGAGGGATCCTTGCTCTCTGTTTAAAGCTGGGCTTGTTCATTTCTGTTGACGTGTAATGTGGTAAGGAGTGATAGGCATTTATGAGTCTCAAGAACCTCCTATTTCCTAACCAACCCCCATTCTCCATCTCACCCCATTAGCAGCACCCTGATTTTGTTCAGGTATGAGGCAGCCATAGCTTCAGGGAGACCAGGTCCTCCTTAGTCCTAATGCTGGAGTTATGGTGTGGTTTAAACTGTTGGTGGCTGACATTCATCAAGGATCCCCCACCCCATCCTTTTGTATAGTAGTAGAAATCCCGAGTTTTATCTGGGCTCATGGCAGTGCAGAGTAAAGATGTTTCTCAGACTCTGTTACAGCTGAGTAAGGCTATGTGACAGAGTTTTGCTGAATGGAATTAATAAGCAAATGTGGTGTGTACAGTTTCTAGAAGTGTCCTTTATAGAAAGGGATTTTGTCTTTATGCTCCCTTTTCTCCTTCCTCCATGCTGAAATGAGGACTGGCGGACAGGAGCTGGTGCAGCCATCTTGGGCTGTGAGGCAACTTGGAGTGGAAATGTGCCCAGAAGAGCATAAGGTGAGGAAGAGCCTGAGTTCTCAAAGTTGGAGGTGCCAGAGTTCTGGGCAGAGTAGCCAGACTTCCAAATGTGAAAGTCAACTTCTGACTAATGTAGCCACAATTATATGAGATTTTCCATCACTTTCAACCAAGTATAATTTTTACTTACATACATGCTAATTCTATACTCCTCTGAAAAGATGGATTGGGCGTGTGAATTTGTTCTGAACACAGAGATGTGGGGATATCTGATGGGGCTCTAGGAATTTCTTTCTCATACTTACAAAATGAAACAAAAAGAAGTCTTCTCTTTTCCTGTCTTTTTGCTTACATATGACATTTCTTATTTACATGTGAAAGGGATCTTGAGATACAGAGTGGACCCCAATCCAAGGCTGAGTGAAGGCTGGCAGAGAAGCTAGTGGGGAAAGATACAAAACAAAACAAAAAAACCTGTATCCTAATGACATCATCCAGTCATTTGATGAACCCTCGCCCCAGGGAGCTATCTCACAACGAGACTTCCGGTTACAAGAGATTATATCTTTTCTTTACTTAAAACAACAATAAGAACAAAACTTTTGCATGTGTTTTCTTTCTCTGGAAGCTGGCAGTGTTCTGATAGCTACACTAGGTCCATTTCCTTCTTTGTAAATCCAGGCCAATGAGTCAAATAACAACAACAGCACTAGTAGTAACAGCTGACATTGAGTGCTCAGTGAGCGAGTCCTGTGCTAAGTCCTGTGCACACAATCTATTTTCCTCCCCATGCAGTCTTCCTAGCGTTTCACTTGCCTGATGAGAAAACTACAGGCTAGAAAGTGTAAGGAGCCCAAGTTCTTTCAGCTGTGAAGTGGTAAGGTTGAGATTCCATGCAAGGAGGCAGGGGATACAAGGCTAAGGCCTGGGCTGGCAGTTCTATAAAGCTAACTGGCCACCCATCTCTAGCATCTCAGGGCTTTAGAAGAGAAAAGAAAGGGTCAGACTTCATGCCCTTACAGCCCCTTTCAAGTCTGGCCATTGACCAATAGGGGGTATTCAGGGCTCCTCCCTTGACAGTCTGCTTACTCCTCAAGTCTCTTTGGAATGGGGGCTAGAATGTTGTTGTTGTTGTTGTTGTTTTTAATTTTGGCCTCTTTATATTTATTTTTTATTTATTTATTTTTCATCCATCTTTATTCTTCAGCCTGTGTGGGCCTCCCATTGCAGTGGCCTCTCTCGTTGCAGAGCACCGGTTCTGGGCGTGTGAGCTCCAGAGTGCTGGCTTGCAACTGGACACACCAGTCTAGCTGCTCCTTGGCATGTGGGATCCACAGGCCAGAAATCAAACCGGTGCCCCACGCTGTGCAAGGCAGACTGTCTACTCACTGGACCACCAGGGAAACCTGGTAATTTTTTGTTTTGAAATGAATTCAGAGTTTTTGAAAATCTATAGAAATAATATATATATATGAAATACATATATATATTTATATGTTCTTCACACAGATTCCCCAGTGACGAACATTTTAGTACATTTGCTTCAAAGGTAGGGGGAGGGGGAATGAGGAGTGGAGAGGAGGGAAGAAAAAGGAAGAGAGACGGGGGAGTGTTGGAGAGAGGAGGAGGGGATAAGGAGGACAAAGAGGGAAAAAGGGAAGGGGTAGAGAGAAAAGCAATGAAGAGGAGGAGAAGGAGGAACAGGAGAGAGAAAAGGATGAATGTTTCTTTATCCCTAATATTTTAGTGTTTATTTCCCAAGAACAGTCTCCTTATAAACAGATGATACAATTTCCAAAATCAGAAAATTAACATCGAGACACAAGCCCCATGGCAAACAGGCACCCTCAATATCCTTCATGAACCTCCATTCACTTCTGGTCTTGGGTCAAATCCAGGATCCCACATTGCTTTTGGTGGTCATACCTTCAGTTTCCTTCTGTTGGGAACAGTTACTTAGTGTTCCCTTAACTTTCATGACCCTGACATTTCTCAGGGGAACAGGTTCGTTATGCTATATTGTAGAGAGTCCCTCAATTTAGCTTTGTCTGATGTTGCCTCGTGATTAGGTTTAGGTTGGATGTTTTTGGCTGAAATGTCGCAAAAGTGATGTGGTTTTTCTCTGTGCATCCCGTCAAAAGGCACACCACATCCATTTGTCCATTAACTGGTGATATTATGTTTGCCAGCTTTGATTAAGGAGGAGTCTGCCAGGTTTCTCCACCTGAAATGACTATGTTACTCTTTATATGTATGATAATACACATTATGTAGAAAGAGACTTTGAGACCACATGAATACAGTAATTTGAGGTTATGTGAATAGCTCTTGATCAGCAAATTTTTACATAGTTGTTTCAGCTGTGGTTGATGGTTCCTGAAGTCATCAGACCTAACTTACTTTGATGTTGGTCAAATGCTGGCTTCCTTGACTCTTGAGTGTCAAGAGAAAGTTACTCCACCCATCAAAGAACCCAGATTCACTTTGTTCTCTGGGGATCCCTGGAAGTGTGCTCTTTCGCCCGAGGCTGGAAGGGGAGCTTGGGACCACCCTCCTCTCACATACAGTGATGCAGTCTCTGCTGTGGGTCTCGGCATCGAGGGAGGGCCGAGCAGACCCATAGCCTCCAGATCTGGGGCTGGATTAAAAAATTTTTGGAGGAAATTTAAGCTTCAAAGGTAGGGGGGGGAATGAGGAGTGGAGAGGAAGAAAAGGAAGAGACGGGGAGTGTTGGAAGAGGAGGAGGGGATAAGGAGGACAAAGAGGGAAAAAGGGAAGGGGTAGAGAGAAAAGCAATGAAGAGGAGGAGAAGGAGGAACAGGAGAGAGAAAAGGATGAATGTTTCTTTATCCCTAATATTTTAGTGTTTATTTCCCAAGAACAGTCTCCTTATAAACAGATGATACAATTTCCAAAATCAGAAAATTAACATCGAGACACAAGCCCCATGGCAAACAGGCACCCTCAATATCCTTCATGAACCTCCATTCACTTCTGGTCTTGGGTCAAATCCAGGATCCCACATTGCTTTTGGTGGTCATACCTTCAGTTTCCTTCTGTTGGGAACAGTTACTTAGTGTTCCCTTAACTTTCATGACCCTGACATTTCTCAGGGGAACAGGTTCGTTATGCTATATTGTAGAGAGTCCCTCAATTTAGCTTTGTCTGATGTTGCCTCGTGATTAGGTTTAGGTTGGATGTTTTTGGCTGAAATGTCGCAAAAGTGATGTGGTTTTTCTCTGTGCATCCCGTCAAAAGGCACACCACATCCATTTGTCCATTAACTGGTGATATTATGTTTGCCAGCTTTGATTAAGGAGGAGTCTGCCAGGTTTCTCCACCTGAAATGACTATGTTACTCTTTATATGTATGATAATACACATTATGTAGAAAGAGACTTTGAGACCACATGAATACAGTAATTTGAGGTTATGTGAATAGCTCTTGATCAGCAAATTTTTACATAGTTGTTTCAGCTGTGGTTGATGGTTCCTGAAGTCATCAGACCTAACTTACTTTGATGTTGGTCAAATGCTGGCTTCCTTGACTCTTGAGTGTCAAGAGAAAGTTACTCCACCCATCAAAGAACCCAGATTCACTTTGTTCTCTGGGGATCCCTGGAAGTGTGCTCTTTCGCCCGAGGCTGGAAGGGGAGCTTGGGACCACCCTCCTCTCACATACAGTGATGCAGTCTCTGCTGTGGGTCTCGGCATCGAGGGAGGGCCGAGCAGACCCATAGCCTCCAGATCTGGGGCTGGTTACTGGCAGCACCTCCCTGGGCTCTTAACCACATCCCACTCTCATTTGCCCCAAGACTATTGCACGAGTGACTCTCTAGCTGTTCCACTCTCCTCCTGGCCTCTTTTCCCTGTTTTCTCTAGGTGGTGGAATAGTTCCAGATATAAACCAATGCTACTGCTCTGTAGTATTTCCTAAGACTGCTCACCCTTCTCCCCATTTTGGACAGCACAGTCATCTGCTTTTTTGTGTGTCAGAGAAAGGTTATGTGGAGGGTAAGACAGGTAATTCTAAGGGGTTTGTGTTTCAAAAGCCATACATATTTTTATTTATTTATTTTTGGCTATTCCAGGTTTTCACTATTGCTGCAGGCTCTTCTCTAGTTGCGTGAAGTGGTGGCTACTCTCTAGTTGAGGTGAGCAGGCTTCTTGTTGCAGTGACTTCTCTTGTTGTGGAAGTCAGACTCTAGGGCACATGGGCTTCAGTAATTGTGGCACATGGGCTCAAGAGTTGTGACTCCGAGGCTCTAGAGCACAGGCTCCATAGTTGTGGCTCATGGGCTTAGTTGCTCTGCAGCATGTGGGATCTCCTGGAACAGGGATCGAACCCGTGTCTCCTGCATTGGCAGATGAACTCTTCGCCACTGAGCTACCAGGGAAGCCCCAAAAAGCCATACATGTTTTAAAATTTAGATTGATATGAAGTAAAGAGAGGTAGGTTGTCTTGTTTTGTTGTACCCACTGCTGCTTCTAAAGTTTCTACAACCTGTGAGCAGCAGAGGAAGAGGGGAACAGGAGCACTCAATGAGGTTAAATGTGATTTGGGGCTCTTGATCAGCAAATTTACTGTTGTTCATGGGTTCTGGAGGTTTTCAAATGCTGGCTTCCTTGACTCTTGAGTGTCAAGAGAAAGTTACTCCACCCATCAAAGAACCCAGATTCACTTTGTTCTCTGGGGATCCCTGGAAGTGTGCTCTTTCGCCCGAGGCTGGAAGGGGAGCTTGGGACCACCCTCCTCTCACATACAGTGATGCAGTCTCTGCTGTGGGTCTCGGCATCGAGGGAGGGCCGAGCAGACCCATAGCCTCCAGATCTGGGGCTGGTTACTGGCAGCACCTCCCTGGGCTCTTAACCACATCCCACTCTCATTTGCCCCAAGACTATTGCACGAGTGACTCTCTAGCTGTTCCACTCTCCTCCTGGCCTCTTTTCCCTGTTTTCTCTAGGTGGTGGAATAGTTCCAGATATAAACCAATGCTACTGCTCTGTAGTATTTCCTAAGACTGCTCACCCTTCTCCCCATTTTGGACAGCACAGTCATCTGCTTTTTTGTGTGTCAGAGAAAGGTTATGTGGAGGGTAAGACAGGTAATTCTAAGGGGTTTGTGTTTCAAAAGCCATACATATTTTTATTTATTTATTTTTGGCTATTCCAGGTTTTCACTATTGCTGCAGGCTCTTCTCTAGTTGCGTGAAGTGGTGGCTACTCTCTAGTTGAGGTGAGCAGGCTTCTTGTTGCAGTGACTTCTCTTGTTGTGGAAGTCAGACTCTAGGGCACATGGGCTTCAGTAATTGTGGCACATGGGCTCAAGAGTTGTGACTCCGAGGCTCTAGAGCACAGGCTCCATAGTTGTGGCTCATGGGCTTAGTTGCTCTGCAGCATGTGGGATCTCCTGGAACAGGGATCGAACCCGTGTCTCCTGCATTGGCAGATGAACTCTTCGCCACTGAGCTACCAGGGAAGCCCCAAAAAGCCATACATGTTTTAAAATTTAGATTGATATGAAGTAAAAGAGAGAGGTAGGTTGTCTTGTTTTTGTTGTACCCACTGCTGCTTCTAAAGTTTCTACAACCTGTGAGCAGCAGAGGAAGAGAAGGAGACTCAGGTGGTGGGCATTCCTAACCTCCCCACCAGAGAGCACTGGGGAGACGGCAGGATCCCTGTGTTGATTCAGGGAGTCTGAAAAGAGGATTGTACCTCACGCAGGGGAGAATCCAGGGCAAGGACCCAAGAATGCCACGGGCCTGAGTAGTTCAGAGAAGAGCCCATCTGGAACACAGAGGGGCTGGCAGTCTCTGAGGAGCAGACAGAATGGCTGACAGAAACCTCCACCTGAGACCAGGTGGGTTGGGGCGAGTCAGCAGATGCCAGGGCAGAGTTGGAGAAAGGACAGCATCTCATTCTGCACACAGACCTCATCCTGGTAACCTTAGAGGAAGTTCTATACAAGGAGGGGCAGACTCAGTGAGAGAAACTAAGTTTCTGTCGCTATGTGAGGTAGGAGCTCCTGATAGAACTTACGTGTTTTTTTTTTTTTTTTGATGTTTATTTATTTATTTATTTATTTTTAAACCAGAACTTACGTGTTAATCCAGGACAAAGAAAGGTTTGTTTCCAATGACCTTGTTCTGCAGTCTAAGCCTCACTCCATGTGTCTTCCTCTTCTTTTTTCCCATTGCTGTCACGTTCTTTTGTCATTTCCACCTCCTGGATTCGTTTGGTTTATGTAAGTCATATACAACCAACCAAACCCTCAACATAGCAGTGGTGAAAGCAAGAAGGAAATCGTTTTCTCTCTCACGCAGAGAAATATTGATGTAGCAATCTGGGGTCAGTGACGTTGATGTCAGGAATCTAAGTTCCTTCTCCCTTTCTGCTCCATCATCCTCAGCCTAGGCTTCCATCCGTTTTCTCTCACGTCAATCAGGCTCCATAGTTGTGGCTCATGGGCTTAGTTGCTCTGCAGCATGTGGGATCTCCTGGAACAGGGATCGAACCCGTGTCTCCTGCATTGGCAGATGAACTCTTCGCCACTGAGCTACCAGGGAAGCCCCAAAAAGCCATACATGTTTTAAAATTTAGATTGATATGAAGTAAAAGAGAGAGGTAGGTTGTCTTGTTTTTGTTGTACCCACTGCTGCTTCTAAAGTTTCTACAACCTGTGAGCAGCAGAGGAAGAGAAGGAGACTCAGGTGGTGGGCATTCCTAACCTCCCCACCAGAGAGCACTGGGGAGACGGCAGGATCCCTGTGTTGATTCAGGGAGTCTGAAAAGAGGATTGTACCTCACGCAGGGGAGAATCCAGGGCAAGGACCCAAGAATGCCACGGGCCTGAGTAGTTCAGAGAAGAGCCCATCTGGAACACAGAGGGGCTGGCAGTCTCTGAGGAGCAGACAGAATGGCTGACAGAAACCTCCACCTGAGACCAGGTGGGTTGGGGCGAGTCAGCAGATGCCAGGGCAGAGTTGGAGAAAGGACAGCATCTCATTCTGCACACAGACCTCATCCTGGTAACCTTAGAGGAAGTTCTATACAAGGAGGGGCAGACTCAGTGAGAGAAACTAAGTTTCTGTCGCTATGTGAGGTAGGAGCTCCTGATAGAACTTACGTGTTTTTTTTTTTTGATGTTTATTTATTTATTTATTTATTTTTAAACCAGAACTTACGTGTTAATCCAGGACAAAGAAAGGTTTGTTTCCAATGACCTTGTTCTGCAGTCTAAGCCTCACTCCATGTGTCTTCCTCTTCTTTTTTCCCATTGCTGTCACGTTCTTTTGTCATTTCCACCTCCTGGATTCGTTTGGTTTATGTAAGTCATATACAACCAACCAAACCCTCAACATAGCAGTGGTGAAAGCAAGAAGGAAATCGTTTTCTCTCTCACGCAGAGAAATATTGATGTAGCAATCTGGGGTCAGTGACGTTGATGTCAGGAATCTAAGTTCCTTCTCCCTTTCTGCTCCATCATCCTCAGCCTAGGCTTCCATCCTCTAGATCAACTCACCATCCAAAAGGGCTGCTGGAGCTTCAGCTGTCACCACCAAATTCCAGGAAAAAACAGGGGAGGACAAAGCAGCCTCAGATGAGTCAGCATCCTTTAAGGGACCCTCCTGAAAGTCCCACGCACGGCTTCCACTCTTTAGCTGAATGACCAGAATGAGGGCCACACCCAACTACAAGGGAAGTTAGCTAATGTGATCCTTTGACTATACTAAAAATTGAATCTGTTGTTAGGCAGGAAGGGGAAATGGCTACTGGGTGGTACCTACACTTTCTTCCAAGGCTTGTTCCGTACATACATTTTCCTGTCTCTCTCCTTCGTGCCGCTTTGACTCTGGTCTTTTCCTCTCTCACTCTGAGTTCCAACTCCAGTGCACAGCACCTGAAAGAGCCACCAGCCTCCCAGCCCTGGTGTACATCCCTAACTCCACACTAAGGGGCAATAGTTCCATCATGTTAGTCACAGTTGGCAGAGCATGCTGGTGCCATCATTCTTGCCTTGCTCACATGTTTTCAGTTGCTTGTGGTTGCAATGAATATGATTCCTTATTGACACCGATTAAAGTTTCAGCCCATCTCCTGTTGCCCTTTGTGTGTGGTTGTGTGTGTGTGGACACATGCCAAGGAAGTCATCCCAGAACCTCCAGAAGAAGGCCAGATGACCCTGTGAGGTAGACCTGCCATTGACGTCGATACAGAAAGCTAGCTGTGCAGGTGCCCTGGGAAACATCGGAGGGGCTCCCCTTTGCTAAGGGAAAGGTAGGGGAGAGGAAGAAACTGACATTTATCAACTGTCATGTACCAAGTCTTGTGATTCTCAAACGTGGTCCCCCGTGTTTTTATCTTACGCCAAAATGGTGAAGTAGGTAGGTACTTTCCTTTGTTTGGGTTTCATTTAAAGCTGACCTGAGATCAGAACTTGGAGACAGATTTATTCGCACAGAGGTGCCAGGAAGAACAAGTGAGGAAGTGGTATGCTGGTAAATGTTTATCCCCAACGCAGCTCTGCTTGATGTCAGGAATCTAAGTTCCTTCTCCCTTTCTGCTCCATCATCCTCAGCCTAGGCTTCCATCCTCTAGATCAACTCACCATCCAAAAGGGCTGCTGGAGCTTCAGCTGTCACCACCAAATTCCAGGAAAAAACAGGGGAGGACAAAGCAGCCTCAGATGAGTCAGCATCCTTTAAGGGACCCTCCTGAAAGTCCCACGCACGGCTTCCACTCTTTAGCTGAATGACCAGAATGAGGGCCACACCCAACTACAAGGGAAGTTAGCTAATGTGATCCTTTGACTATACTAAAAATTGAATCTGTTGTTAGGCAGGAAGGGGAAATGGCTACTGGGTGGTACCTACACTTTCTTCCAAGGCTTGTTCCGTACATACATTTTCCTGTCTCTCTCCTTCGTGCCGCTTTGACTCTGGTCTTTTCCTCTCTCACTCTGAGTTCCAACTCCAGTGCACAGCACCTGAAAGAGCCACCAGCCTCCCAGCCCTGGTGTACATCCCTAACTCCACACTAAGGGGCAATAGTTCCATCATGTTAGTCACAGTTGGCAGAGCATGCTGGTGCCATCATTCTTGCCTTGCTCACATGTTTTCAGTTGCTTGTGGTTGCAATGAATATGATTCCTTATTGACACCGATTAAAGTTTCAGCCCATCTCCTGTTGCCCTTTGTGTGTGGTTGTGTGTGTGTGCGGACACATGCCAAGGAAGTCATCCCAGAACCTCCAGAAGAAGGCCAGATGACCCTGTGAGGTAGACCTGCCATTGACGTCGATACAGAAAGCTAGCTGTGCAGGTGCCCTGGGAAACATCGGAGGGGCTCCCCTTTGCTAAGGGAAAGGTAGGGGAGAGGAAGAAACTGACATTTATCAACTGTCATGTACCAAGTCTTGTGATTCTCAAACGTGGTCCCCCGTGTTTTTATCTTACGCCAAAATGGTGAAGTAGGTAGGTACTTTCCTTTGTTTGGGTTTCATTTAAAGCTGACCTGAGATCAGAACTTGGAGACAGATTTATTCGCACAGAGGTGCCAGGAAGAACAAGTGAGGAAGTGGTATGCTGGTAAATGTTTATCAACCAGCTCTCCAACAAAAACAACCACCACCTGATTTGTAGCACTGGGTGATCTCTGTGGTGTAAATATGCCACCAGGGCTGATTTCAGGTTGCCATGATGATATCATGAAACACAGAGTTGGAAGGAGATGCACCCTTGGCTTTCATAAATCAGTACAATCTGGCTCCAGAGAGTCAGAAGTGAGATAAAGGTTAAAATCAGTGAAGGATGCCTCAAGAAGCAGGTCCCTGCTGTGGACTAGGGAAACTCAATCCCATGGGAGTGTTCTGGGAATCCACTCACAGGGACTCTGAAACATTTGTCAGACTCCCTGCTCTACTGATTGTGGTTGCTCCTAGGTATTAATCCTCCACCTCCAATTAGATTTCCAGGCCCTTGATAAAGCTCTCCTGACTGCTACAAAGGCCTTCAGGCTGAGAAGGGAGAGCCCAGGAGGTAGCTGAAGGGGAAAGATGTGGGCATACTGGGAAAATCCTTTGCCTGCAGCTGTTGGTGAACTCAGATGAGCAAGGGTATAAGGACTGGGGCAGCACCAGCAACAGCATTTGCAGCAGAAGAGGCCAGCACACATTTTCTATAAAGGACCAGATAGTGGATACTTTACTGCCTTTGCATGCCACTTATGTCTTTGTCACATATTCTTTTTTTTTTTTTTTTTGATGACACTTTAAAAATGTGAAAAGCATCCTTAGCTTGTGAGCTGAACAACACTGGGGTGAAGGCCACAGATTACCATCTCCTCTGTTCCAGAGCAGCAGTAGCAGGATCTGGGAGCTCGTCAGAAATGCAGAGTCTCAGATACCAGCCCAGCACTAAATCACCGTCTGCTTCTGGGCACAGTAAAGCCTGAGAAGCACTGTGCTGCTGTATTACTATTTCCAGTATCCACATGAGGAAACCTGACCTTCACAGGAGTTGAGTCACTTAGCAAAGGTCACACAGAGCCAGTGTCCATTCTGCTGTGGGTGAGTTGAGGCGTATGGCTTAGAGGATAACTCAGGTCCTCAGCTTGATGGCCAGACTGATCTGATCTTCTCATCCAGAGGTTCTGTTATAAGTGCCCTAAGTATTATGGATTTACTGTTTTTACCTCTCTTCTTTTCCCTGTCATTCCACCATTTTAACCTTTTCTGCAGAATATTTGAAGAAGTTCTTAGGCATATTTATCTAATTTTAGTTTTCCGTAGTATCTCAGGAAAGACATTGATTCTAGTGTGTATTAGCCTGTGATAGCTTTGTTGAAATATCTTTGACATATTGATTTTTGAATGTGATACCCATAATTTTCATCTCCATTCAGTTTTCATCACATGCTAAATTATGTTTTTTCTTCACAACTACCTGCCTTCATTTTGTAGATATGATGTGTCCTGAGTTATGTTCAAAGTACTAATGAAAAATTACCTAGTTTTCACATGCTTATCTTTCATAAGAACTTGGCTTGTTTTTTCAGATTGATCCTCTTTCCACTGCCACAAATATTAATCTCTGTTTGTTTTCTTATAAAGAATAATCTCTCTCTGAATTATTGGGAGTCAGGACGGGTCTTTAAAATGTTGTGTTCATCCATGTCTAAGTCACTGATAGTCGATGAAGGGGAAAGCGAATGTGAAAGCAGTAGTGTTAGCAGGCTGGACTCTGATGTTAACTGCCTGCCTTCAGGTTCCAGCCCTGCCACTCTCTACTTGTGTCACTTCAGATGACTCACTAACAGCTCCAAACCTCAATTTTTTCTTCTATTAGATGGGGATAGTAGTACTGGGTATATCTTGAGTCTAGACATATGGTGCTCAGAGGAGTGCCAAGTACGGGCTTAACTCTGAGAAAGCTTTAGCCGTGATGATGGAGATGGTCGTGGGATGATGAGGGTCAGGGTGATGGGGATGAGGATGGTGCTCCTGCTGTTGATGACAGTGCTGACAGTGGTCATCATGCTCTTACTTCATTCATACAGACTCTTTTCCTTTCTTTCCAGCTCCATTGTTTCTTTGCTTTCAGGTCAAGTCAGTCTTTGAATCTTCTTTTGTATCATTGTACTTTTCAGGCGTTTTTCAAGGTTTCAGGCATATAGACATGGGCCTCTTCCTTGGTATAATACCTTGGTAAATTTATTATTTTCTTCAGATTAAAATCTTCCTTGGTACCCAACTAAGACTTGTTTTTCTTAGGGAATATTTTTGTCCACATTCTATAAAAAATAGAGCCTGAGACTATGCTTATCTGACAGTACAATCCTGGCTCACAAGAGTGAGGGGGTAAAAATGAAACAGAGAAGGATAGAAGGTAAATACAGGTCTGCAGGAGTGAGCCAGCCACAGGGTCACAATGAAATCTACCATTGTAGTCACATAGGATCCTTGGTTGTCAGAGCAGTCCAGCAGGAAAACAGTTTACAGGAGTTTGAATGCTGGCTTCTTCATACCCATGCCTCTCATTGGTCAGTGATAGCCCTATGGGGCATGAACTTACTCTGTTTCTGGGTTGTGTTATCCTATCCATGTATCTACTGAGGAAGTCAAATTCCACACTCCGAAGTGTGCTGCTCATGGGCCCAGATGTAGTGGGAAGGGCCAGAGTCTTGATGGGTCACGTCAGTCCTGGATCCCAGAACAGGTCAGATGGAGACTGTGTAAAAATTTTGCTTTTGTCTGAGAGAGACTTAGAGTATTGCGGGGATTAAATTCAGGGTGCCTGGCATGTGGAGGTGGGCCATTCACTGACAGAGTAATGAGAAGAAAGTTTTATTTTATCCAGTACAGCATATGCCTGGCCATACAAGAAATGCCTCTTTTATTGGGAGATGTTTTGGCTTAGATTTCCTGAAGAATGAAGCTTAGAGTGGCTGAGCTGAGTATATATGGGGAGGCTCATAAACTGGGTCCCACATAGCTTGAATATCCAAGAATATTAGGAGACAGCATATGTTCATTGAACAGCTTTTTAAAAGGCTAGATTCAGTGCTCTGGTCTGTTGAGCAGGGAATGTGAGCTGAGGGCCAGGTGGAACTGTGCAGAGTGGTAGGAGGTCAGGAGACACAGAACAGTCATCTCCTTACAAGATACCCAGGGAAAATAGGAAGTTTTTCCAGGAGTTTTATAAGTTTTGTCTGCAGCATGAGATTCTTCTTTTGTATCATTGTACTTTTCAGGCGTTTTTCAAGGTTTCAGGCATATAGACATGGGCCTCTTCCTTGGTATAATACCTTGGTAAATTTATTATTTTCTTCAGATTAAAATCTTCCTTGGTACCCAACTAAGACTTGTTTTTCTTAGGGAATATTTTTGTCCACATTCTATAAAAAATAGAGCCTGAGACTATGCTTATCTGACAGTACAATCCTGGCTCACAAGAGTGAGGGGGTAAAAATGAAACAGAGAAGGATAGAAGGTAAATACAGGTCTGCAGGAGTGAGCCAGCCACAGGGTCACAATGAAATCTACCATTGTAGTCACATAGGATCCTTGGTTGTCAGAGCAGTCCAGCAGGAAAACAGTTTACAGGAGTTTGAATGCTGGCTTCTTCATACCCATGCCTCTCATTGGTCAGTGATAGCCCTATGGGGCATGAACTTACTCTGTTTCTGGGTTGTGTTATCCTATCCATGTATCTACTGAGGAAGTCAAATTCCACACTCCGAAGTGTGCTGCTCATGGGCCCAGATGTAGTGGGAAGGGCCAGAGTCTTGATGGGTCACGTCAGTCCTGGATCCCAGAACAGGTCAGATGGAGACTGTGTAAAAATTTTGCTTTTTGTCTGAGAGAGACTTAGAGTATTGCGGGGATTAAATTCAGGGTGCCTGGCATGTGGAGGTGGGCCATTCACTGACAGAGTAATGAGAAGAAAGTTTTATTTTATCCAGTACAGCATATGCCTGGCCATACAAGAAATGCCTCTTTTATTGGGAGATGTTTTGGCTTAGATTTCCTGAAGAATGAAGCTTAGAGTGGCTGAGCTGAGTATATATGGGGAGGCTCATAAACTGGGTCCCACATAGCTTGAATATCCAAGAATATTAGGAGACAGCATATGTTCATTGAACAGCTTTTTAAAAGGCTAGATTCAGTGCTCTGGTCTGTTGAGCAGGGAATGTGAGCTGAGGGCCAGGTGGAACTGTGCAGAGTGGTAGGAGGTCAGGGAGACACAGAACAGTCATCTCCTTACAAGATACCCAGGGGAAAATAGAGAAGTTTTTCCAGGAGTTTTATAAGTTTTGTCTGCGCTATGCTATTAGTTCTTTCCTACTTTCCTTGAGACCCTCAGCAACATCTGCATTGTCTCCTAATACATTGCAATGGACTTATTAGGGGCAGAGATATTTGTTCAAGTGCTGAGTCTAGCCTCCAGACAGGTGCAGGGAAAGCAGGCATTGCACTGAGACTTTTCTTGGGTTTCATCAAATGCCCACATTTCCCCCTGAACCGCTCTGAGTCTTAATTTCAAGCAACAGAAATGAACCCTGGCTCGCTTCAATGAAAAAAGGAATCTAGAAGGATACAGGGGACTAGAGGATTGGATATTATAAAATGGGGAGAAACTATGGCAGTTCCAGTAGGTCAGTCAACAGGAAGATGCACAATGGATTTTAACAGGAAGCATCTGTCTGGGACACCATCACTCACTGCCATGAAAAGAACGGACCACCTGTGACTCTGCTTCACACCCTGCTGAGCTGGAGTCCAACTAGCTCAGCCACATCACACACATAGGCATCTTGGTAGGGGAGAAGCCCTGCCCTGGCTAATGCTGTGTGAGGGGCAGGGTGTTGTGAATTGTGCCTATAGTTCCACTTGGAACTGGAGAACACAGTTATTTAATCATAGAGTTGTGGGGTCAGAGGGTGCCGATTTGAAGTCCAGTACTACCATTTCCTTGCTAAGTATATTTGGGAAAGTCACTTGAAGTCTGTTTCTCAATCTCCTTATCTGTGAAATCGGGTATCATTAAGCCTTTGTTTAATGTATCATTATGAAAATGGACTGGTTTGAGCCCTCATTTCTAGTGCCAGACATTATTTAGTAATTTGTATTCATTTCCAGTGGCTGCTATAACCAATGACGACAAAAGTGAAAGTGGCTTAAAACAATAGAAATGTAGTAACTCACTGCCTGGCAGCCAGAAGTTTGAGATCCAGGTACCACTAAGGCTGCACTCCCTGTCAGGGAGCCCATTTCCTGCCCCTCCCAGCTTCCTGTAGATTCTACCGTCCCTTGGGTGGTAGCCACGTCACTCCAATCTCTGCTTTGATTTTCACATGACCTCCTCTCTTGTCTTCTTCTTTTCAGTTGTTACTCAATTTAGGGCTTACCTGGAAAATCCAGGATGATCTGATTTTGATCTCCAAACTGAATTATATCCACAGAAACCTATTCTCCAAAGAAAGTCACATTGCCAGGTTCTGGGTGGATGTTTTTCTAGAGGGCACCATTCAACCCACTACATGCCTCTTTATTCCCCCCGCTCCCCCTCGCCAAATTGAAAAAGGGGTGGCATGCTGGATAACCATGCCAGGAAACTATCTATTATTTATGTGTTGGGAATCCCAGTGAGCACAGGAATTTGGGGAAGGTGTGCCTTGCAGAACCTGAGTCAGACACATGAACCTGTGCCCCCAATATTGTTTTGATGAGAATCCTGAGGGCTGTTTTGGAGCTCATGTTAGAAAGACCTTAGAGGAGTAAACATATAGAAATGACAGATCATTCCCAAAACATCAGTCTCCTGCCTTAAGACCTGAGGTGTCAGCTATGTTATCAGCTGGTGACTGAAGGCTTTTCCTCTGAGCTAAGATGACTGGCGGACTTGAAGCTGGAACTGCTGGGATGATCTTAGTGGTGAAATACCAGTGACTACAAGCTCTCCCATACTGCAATAAACTCTGCTTTTGTGTAGAGCCAGCACTGTGTGCTAGAAGATTAGTTCTCTAATAGAACCTCAGAGAGGAGAAGGAAATGGTCCAGAAGCCCAGAAATGATTCTCTTTATACCCTCCTAGGTGATGGCAAAAGAGAGAGGATCTAAAATCATCCAAAAAAAGGTCAGGCCTAATAAGATGCGGCCACCTTAGCTTTGCACCATCAGGGCCTATCCTACCATTTGGAGTCCAAAATACACTACCGTGACACAGAATTTATTTTGAGAAGAAGGCATTTGAGTTCCTGAATTTTCTTTTTCCTTAAAAGCAGAGTCTCCCCCAAATGCATGAAAGTTGTCATAAGTCCCCTCCCCAAGAGCTCCCAGAGGAGTTTGATTCTTATTACTGGAGATAGAACTTTCCATACCACATGAAGAAGACATTGTCACAAAACGGTCTTATCTCCCATCTAATCTCCTAACAGCCAATTTACCCTTCTCCAAAGTCATTTGTTTTCCAGTCTGTGCCCTGCTCTGCCTCTTCTTTCCTTATTAAGATAGTATATAAGCCTCAAATTCTAACCACACTGTTGAGTCACATTTGTCTGTGAATTTCTCTCTGTCCGTGATTAAATCTGTCTTTTCTCTTGCTAATCTATCATTTGCCTGTTTAATTTGCAAGCCCCAAAGGACAAAACCTAAGAAGCAGAGAGATATTTTTTCTTCCTGGTACTTTCATACACAGCTCAGCACACTTCTGTCTTCAGGAAATTGTCTTTTTTCCCCCCTCTCTTTCTTTCTTTGTGTGTGTGTGTATTCTCTTTACAAATATTATACATTCTTCTGGAATAAGAAACCACTTGTCTTATGCACACATACACACACACACACCACCCCCTGAAACATACTCTGAGAGAAGGATTTAAGCACAAGTTGTTTCTTTGGGAGAGGATTCCACTAGAGGGATAGGGAAATGAGACAGAGAAAAAAGGAAGCTATCACATGTGTTACTGAACATCCTATTGCTGTGGCAGCTGGGTCTCAATCCTGCTGGGACTTTGAGAAAACTACAGAACACGCTTCAGAATTAAGCCACCCAAGGGGCGAGGAGCTGAGTATTTATCTTCTACCGCTAAGTCATCATTAGCTGACGGCAGCTGTTAGGAATATCACCGCCCTGGAACTTACAGTCCAAGGCGTGTGCTGCAAGAGAAGTCCCTTAGGCAGAATCACAGGTCCTCACAGAAGACACCTCAGGCATGAATGGACTAAGAGCCAACAGGATATGGGGGGGCTCAGTGCCTGTGACTGTGGGCTTTGTAGTTACAAAGTCCTGATCCAAAGCCTGATTCAGCTAAGTACGAGGTTCTGGCAAGTTCCTTATCTCTGAACCTCATTTTTGTCCTTTGTAAGTTGAGAGTAATAATTATTTAACAAGATTTAGATTCAAAATGAAATACTCTTGTGAAATGTTTAATACATGCCTGGTGTAGGGGAAGCATATTCTGACACTATAGATACCATACAAATGGACTTGAAAGTCCCAGAGAATCTGCCAAAAGATATGAAGTAGTGCATGCGCTTTGATACTTCATGATTTAAGTGAGTCCTGGACTATAACTGCCTAAGTGAGCATCCAATGATGGGGTGAGAGAAAAACTTAATTCTTTTGTGTACTGAATACTTCTGATATGAAATGTGTGGATTTTTTCTCACTCCAAACAATTCTTCATCATTATCTGAGTGTCTTATGGTTCAATTCACTTTGGCACTGTCTCCTTGGAGTTGGTATCAAATCCCGTAGATTAAGGGCTCCATCCCATAAAACTGTCTTTCACCTCAGAGGCCAATTGCAAGTAGTATATCCCCAGGGTATCCACGTTTTCATCTGACTTGGCTTCACATCGGGGGGGTTTGTGATCTCTTCCTCACATTTCTTAAGTTTCTGTAATGGCTCAGAGAATTCAAGGAAACACTTACTTATATTTACCAATTTATTATCAATAAATGATATGATAAAGGGTCATGATGATCAGCCAGATGAAGAGGCAGACAGGACAAAGACTGGAAGGGTCCCAAACATGGGAGCTTCTGTCCCTGTGGAGTTGAGGTTATGTTACCCCCTGAGCATGTGGAATGTTCACCTACTCAGAAGCTCTTCAAACCCCATCCTTTAAAGATTTTTATGGAGGGTTCATCCTGTAGGCATGACTAATTTTTAACTCCGTCTTCAGCCCCACTTCCCTCCCCAGAGGATGGGGATTGGAGCTGAAAGTTCCAAGGCTCTAAGCATGACTTGGGAGTTTCTGATTAGTCAGCCCCCCTCCAGAAGCTATCTAAGAACACATCAAGAGTTGCCTCCTGAAAACAAAAGATGCACCCAGGAAATTTGAAGGGATTTAGGAGGTTTGTGTCAGGAACTAGAGACAAATACTAAACATTAGAAAAAAAGATGCTCCTAGCATCTTTGTCACTTCGGAGATTACAAAGTTTTGAAGAGCTCTGATCAGGAGCCACAGATGAAGACCAAAATATTTATTTCTTATTATATTTCACAATATCAAAAGGGATGTGTGCCTAGCCCATTTCCTTTCAGGGGCCTGGTTCACATCAATCTAGGACAAAGTTGGGAGGTATTCAAATAGTCAGAGGGGTTAAGAGGACAAGGAGAATGAAAGGGAGAGTACAGAGGAGACCATTCCTTGTGGCCATCAAAATGGCCCATCAACCAGGACCAGTAGTTACCATGGAGACAAAGCCTGCATCATCCTGTGACCTTTCATGGTGTGTTTGGCCACAAACAAGTGTGTTTACCTAGATGTCAGACTGTTCAGGAAAGGGACTCTGTCTTCTAACCTAAATATTAAGAGCCCAAGTGGGGGACTACATGCAAAAGGCTTCTTAAACAGAGCCATCATCAAGCATGGTCTGCCTATCAATCCTAAATTAATCCTACTTCACCTAAAGTGTCTATTTAGCAAAAAAAGTTTTCATAATATCCTTTGAATTCCAGTCTCCTGTGGGAATCATGATGTTAGTTGTCTTAGCCCAAATTCTCTAGAAAACAGAGCCTGAAGCAAATAATTACATGCTAATATTTTATTGGAAAGTGCAATCCCAGGAATGCTGGAGGGAGGGGAAAAGGGACTGAGACTGGGAATGAATGACAGCAAATAGGAAATGTGCAAACCAAGTCAACAGAAAGAGCAACCAATTGTTTCCCCTCTCTTCACCATCCTCAGAGAGGCCGTGTTAATGTCTCAGGCCAGGGTGCTGGTCAAGAGGATGGGAGAAGAATTTATCTTTGAGCCCAGGGGTGACCTTCCTCATCCTGGGTCCCATGACTGACAAAGGATGGAGCCAACATATACTTCTGTATATTGTAATGGTGTTCTGTGTCGAAGTGAAATGGGTCAGGAAGCATCCTATGAAATTAGTCTACCTGGGTTCAGAGTCCAGCTCTGTAAGTTACTAGCTAAGTTATCTTAACTTAGGTGATTAGAACTCATGGTGTCCACGTATCCTTTTCTGAAAACTAGATTAAAAAATGGTACCTACGGCCCTGGTTTGTTTATCTGTGTGATGTACATGAGCATTCATTGGCATTTGTGAGAACAAACATTGTGAAATATATCCGAGAGTTTTCATTGTAGTGCCCAACTCAAAATAAACACACACTCCATTTTCATGTGTTATTATTATCAAATGATTTTTAAGTGTTTTCATTTTAGCTAAAACAGTGTTCATTTAATATAATGCGGTTTTTTGGCACAAAAAATCACATTTAGTTTCTTTCAAGTTTTACTTCTGATCACCCCTACTTGCCTGAAGTGTGTAGTACCCATAGCTATCGGAGTGTTGGAGCAATTAGAGACTGAACATGCAGTGACCCCCATCTACTTCCTGTGAAATCCAAATTGAGTGAGCTGACACACCACACCACAGGGACAGAGCAGAGCTGTTTGGATAATTGCTGATCATTCAAATCAAATAATCCTTTTCAGGAACCCTCATCCTTGTCTTGGGTTATTATAATGCTTTAGCCTGTTCTCTGACTTTCAAAATATCTTATAAATTTGGTTTGAATGCTTGTATTAGGTTTAATATCATCTTGTTTTTCTGTTTTATGAATCATGTCAGTTTCTCTCTGGAGCTTGAAAGAGATGCTATCCATTAGCAGAAGGGAAAGTCATTAAATGACTCATCCTGTTGCAGCACAGCAGAGATGCTCTATCTCACGTTTGTTTTATGTACTCATCTGGGGGTAGGACACAGAGACAGACACTAATCCCACAGTTGACCCTTAGCCCCGCCCCTTCTCGAAACCCTCCTGAGGCTATTTCCATGCTGTTTCTTATAAGCATACACACCCCACACCCTTTACTGGTTTTTGCCTAAATAACTGTACATCTATAGTTCGGTCATCCATTCAGTAGAAATAGGAAGGGCTCCCCAAAGTAAATTGTTCAACTAAATGAAGCTTATCCTTGTAAGCAACATATTTAAAATGTTTAATCGTATTTGAAAGAAAGTTTTCCCGAGAGGTAGGTGTCCTAGTCAGAAATAATTTGGTAATAAGTGACAGAAGCCTATACGGACTACCTTAAGTGAAACAGGGAATTTATGGACAGAATGTACCTACGGCCCTGGTTTGTTTATCTGTTGATGTACATGAGCATTCATTGGCATTTGTGAGAACAAACATTGTGAAATATATCCGAGAGTTTTCATTGTAGTGCCCAACTCAAAATAAACACACACTCCATTTTCATGTGTTATTATTATCAAATGATTTTTAAGTGTTTTCATTTTAGCTAAAACAGTGTTCATTTAATATAATGCGGTTTTTTGGCACAAAAAATCACATTTAGTTTCTTTCAAGTTTTACTTCTGATCACCCCTACTTGCCTGAAGTGTGTAGTACCCATAGCTATCGGAGTGTTGGAGCAATTAGAGACTGAACATGCAGTGACCCCCATCTACTTCCTGTGAAATCCAAATTGAGTGAGCTGACACACCACACCACAGGGACAGAGCAGAGCTGTTTGGATAATTGCTGATCATTCAAATCAAATAATCCTTTTCAGGAACCCTCATCCTTGTCTTGGGTTATTATAATGCTTTAGCCTGTTCTCTGACTTTCAAAATATCTTATAAATTTGGTTTGAATGCTTGTATTAGGTTTAATATCATCTTGTTTTTCTGTTTTATGAATCATGTCAGTTTCTCTCTGGAGCTTGAAAGAGATGCTATCCATTAGCAGAAGGGAAAGTCATTAAATGACTCATCCTGTTGCAGCACAGCAGAGATGCTCTATCTCACGTTTGTTTTATGTACTCATCTGGGGGTAGGACACAGAGACAGACACTAATCCCACAGTTGACCCTTAGCCCCGCCCCTTCTCGAAACCCTCCTGAGGCTATTTCCATGCTGTTTCTTATAAGCATACACACCCCACACCCTTTACTGGTTTTTGCCTAAATAACTGTACATCTATAGTTCGGTCATCCATTCAGTAGAAAAAGGAAGGGCTCCCCAAAGTAAATTGTTCAACTAAATGAAGCTTATCCTTGTAAGCAACATATTTAAAATGTTTAATCGTATTTGAAAGAAAGTTTTCCCGAGAGGTAGGTGTCCTAGTCAGAAATAATTTGGTAATAAGTGACAGAAGCCTATACGGACTACCTTAAGTGAAACAGGGAATTTATGGAACAGGTACAGAAATGTCTCCTGGAATCTAAGGGAAATATTGATTGAGATTTCCCAAGGGGCAGGCAAATCATAGCTGAGTCATTGGCCCAACTCACAATGCCAAGGACCATGCAGCCACTGATGCCTGATTCTTAATAACAAACTATAAAGTACATGATGCAGGGTTGTGATTACTGACTGAAGAGTAAGAAACTGAGTTTGGGTATCAGCTGAGTTTGGGTACGGTAACAAATACCGTAAAGTTAATCATTTGCTAGTGGTTCTTAAGCAAGGAAGGGAATAGCTCCCCTCTACCTCACAGGAGTATTAGAAAATAGATTAGGGCATTATTGATTGTGACGGTGACTTGGCCAGGGGATGCTACTGGCATTTAGCAATCAGGCATTAAGGGTCCTGCAACGCACACAGGAGTTCCACAGTGAACAAATGGTCTCACATCATACCACTGTCACCCTCAAGCCACCAAACTCTAATGATGCTCTTACTGAGAAACATGGAATCCCTGTGAATCTTGATTTTGCTTTATCAAAGCAAGATCTGGAATCCATTACAGTTTTTAAACTCTGTGACCCAGCCCTGACGGTGAGATGTCTTAGTACAAACAGATCCTTTATTAATGATTTATACTATTAGACAAACATTCTGATCGTCTCCATCCTGGACACATGGAAGGGCAGGGACCTGTGATCAGTGTTGACGAGTGAGCTGTGAGCCAGAAGCATGTCACTTCTAGGATAAACAGCTAGTGCTCAGGAAGACATCCAGGAAGGTGCTCATTTCCTTCCACCGTGGCAACTGACATTGTAACAGATAGTGGTTGCTCTGTGAGCCTGGGTCCTGGAATGAAGATAGTTGTGATTCCGAGTAGAAAGGAAGGGCTCCCCAAAGTAAATTGTTCAACTAAATGAAGCTTATCCTTGTAAGCAACATATTTAAAATGTTTAATCGTATTTGAAAGAAAGTTTTCCCGAGAGGTAGGTGTCCTAGTCAGAAATAATTTGGTAATAAGTGACAGAAGCCTATACGGACTACCTTAAGTGAAACAGGGAATTTATGGAACAGGTACAGAAATGTCTCCTGGAATCTAAGGGAAATATTGATTGAGATTTCCCAAGGGGCAGGCAAATCATAGCTGAGTCATTGGCCCAACTCACAATGCCAAGGACCATGCAGCCACTGATGCCTGATTCTTAATAACAAACTATAAAGTACATGATGCAGGGTTGTGATTACTGACTGAAGAGTAAGAAACTGAGTTTGGGTATCAGCTGAGTTTGGGTACGGTAACAAATACCGTAAAGTTAATCATTTGCTAGTGGTTCTTAAGCAAGGAAGGGAATAGCTCCCCTCTACCTCACAGGAGTATTAGAAAATAGATTAGGGCATTATTGATTGTGACGGTGACTTGGCCAGGGGATGCTACTGGCATTTAGCAATCAGGCATTAAGGGTCCTGCAACGCACACAGGAGTTCCACAGTGAACAAATGGTCTCACATCATACCACTGTCACCCTCAAGCCACCAAACTCTAATGATGCTCTTACTGAGAAACATGGAATCCCTGTGAATCTTGATTTTGCTTTATCAAAGCAAGATCTGGAATCCATTACAGTTTTTAAACTCTGTGACCCAGCCCTGACGGTGAGATGTCTTAGTACAAACAGATCCTTTATTAATGATTTATACTATTAGACAAACATTCTGATCGTCTCCATCCTGGACACATGGAAGGGCAGGGACCTGTGATCAGTGTTGACGAGTGAGCTGTGAGCCAGAAGCATGTCACTTCTAGGATAAACAGCTAGTGCTCAGGAAGACATCCAGGAAGGTGCTCATTTCCTTCCACCGTGGCAACTGACATTGTAACAGATAGTGGTTGCTCTGTGAGCCTGGGTCCTGGAATGAAGATAGTTGTGATTCCGAGTAGAATCTCCTGCCTACCAATGATGATGGGTATGAGTGACAAATAAGCCTTCGTCATTTTAAGTCGCTCAGATTTGTAGTATGTTTGTTACTGCAGCCAATCCTGACTGATCCAGGTTCTCAGAATTGCTGTGTGCCAGAAACTCTTAAGTACTTTACCAGTATTAACTCATATAATTCTTACAACAACTTAATGAAATAGCTCCACCTTATTATTTTCATTTTGTAGATGAGGAAAGTGAGTCTCAGAAAAGTTGAGCAGCTTGTCCATGTGACAGGGGTTGACAGGGCTGCAGTTCCAACCCAGGCAGTCTGGCTTCTGAATCTACCTCTTAACTACAGTGCTCTACTGTCTCTCATCTCTAGGCAGCGGTTATCCCTACACTAAATGGACTTAAACTAATGTGCTTGACTTATCTACTTCCTGCTTTCAATGTTTTTAGAATTATGTTTCTTTATTCCTGTTAGTTATCACTTTTCACCATTGCCTGCCTCTAGCAATAACCCCTCCTTTTTTTGTCTTCTAATATGCTGTTTCTAATCCATTATGGACTAGGAAACCAGATAATTAAGCTTATTATGCGTGTTCTAATTGTGACTAATTGAGTCTGGCCACCTTGCTAGTTAGCCTTGCTCTCTTCCACCCCCACTCGCCTTGCTGACTCTCTTGTAACTCTGTGATTGGCAGCTCTTGTATGTGTCTCCCTGTGAAGACAGCATGGTCTTTTCAGAGAAAGTAATGAACTTAATTCACCTTTGTGTCTCTCTGTCCCTTTCCCTCAACATCTAGCACAATGTTTTGCATATGTCAGTTGACTAATAAATATCTGCTAAAACTATTAAGTAATTAGGTTCTGAGTAATGGCCTAAGAACTTGCCTATAAGTTAATTAGATGGGCTTTGCTACTAGCCTTTGGGGCATCTGTTTTAGCTGTCCATAGGCCTTTGGGACTTTCTCAGTATGCCTTGGATGCTTAAGATTATGCGTCAAAGAGATCAATAAATTCCTTCATTTAGTCCCTCAGTTGATCATTATTGAATTTCTACCATCATATTAAAATACTAGCAGTTTATAATCATTCCCTGGATGCTTACCATGTATAAGATAACGTTTGAAACCCTTTATAAGCATTCATTTACTTTAGACTCACAACAGCCCAACAAGGCAGATGTAATTAGCATCATCCCATTTGATAGGTAAAGAATCTCAGGCACTGAGAGAAATTTTCTCAAAGCTTCATGGCCAATAAGAAGTAGAGTTAGACTAACTAGGTACAGGGGGTAGAAGTTGACAAGAAAGAGAAAGTGCCTGTCCTCATGAGAGCGACACACTAGTGGGAAAGCTAGATGAGAAACAAGTAAACGTATAAATCCACAAAGTAACTACAGGTTGTGATCAATGTTTCAAAAGGGATAAACAGAATATTGAAATAAAAAATAAAGCAACATTACAGGGGTGTGATCCAGGAGGGCATCTGTGATGAGGTGTGTAGTTCATCTGTTACTGCAAAAAATTACCTCCAAATTAGTACTTAAAATAATAAACATATATTTATTATCCCACAGTTTCTTTCTTTGGGTCAGGAGTTGGTTGGGGAGTAGCTTACTTGGGTGGTTCTGGCTCGGTTTTTCAAGAGGTTTCAGTTGAGATGCTGGCTGGAGCTGTAGTTACCTGAAGGCTTGACTGGGGCTGGCACAACAGCACAATGTATCCAACAGAGCTCACCTGGATAAGCTGAGCCCAGCAGGACAGTTGTGGCGGCTGGTTGTCAGGGCTCTCCTTACATGTAATGCCAGAGCCTGTAATCCAGTTAGCAGTTAAGGTGGAAAGATCACTAGCAGGCTGCAAAGCCACTGGAACAAACTGGATCCCCACAAATATAGACAGAAACTTGTCATCATCCTTGATGGTGAGGACATTCTGCAGAAGCCAGGACCTTTTGAGACACATCTAAGCACACATATCTGCCCTAGCCTCTGCATCACATTGACAGGGTGAAGTAGCACACCAGTAACAAAACATGTGTGGTTCAAAATTGCTGCTGCCTGTCTTCTACCCTCCAAGCCCCAGAGAATTTCCCTTGTAGCCCACGCTTCCTGGAAACATACAAAAAAGGAGATTCTGTAATTCAGCCTAGTCAGGTTGACACACTGAAAAGCCATCACACCATCCCAATCACTCCTAAGTCTGTTGGAAGACCACACTGGCTATTGACAGGTGATCTTAGTCCCTCACTGCATTGGGCCTCTCATTAGGGATGCTTGAGCATCTTCATGTCACAGCAGCTGACTGCCCTCACAGCAAGTGATCCAGAGAGAGAATGAGGACCATGCTGCAATGGCCTTTATGATATGGTCTTACCATGTACCATCTTATCTGTCATATGCAGTTTATTACAAGTAGATTACTGAGTTCAGAACACATTCAAAAGAAGGATCATTAGGCTCTACCTTTTGAAAAGAAAAGTATAGAAGACGATGTAGATACATTTTAAAAGACAGCAACTCAAAGATCCAGAGCTTAGTGTTGAAGGCAAGGCTGAGGATCTTGATGTGTGTAGGACCCTGCTTGAAGGGTCAGTGTGGCCAGAGCTTCTCAAGCAAGCCCTGGGGAAAGGTAGCCTAGCACTATCTGGGCCTCCTCAGTTACTACCATACTGCTATTCTGTAATTGAACTAGTGAAAACAAAACAAAACTTGATCTTCTATTACATAAGTCATTTAGATTTATAATTGATTTTAAACATAGTTTCAAGAAGTTAAAAACCAAAGAGATCTATAACCACTTTCCCCAGAAGGGAGGGTATACCACCTACAGGGAGGTGTACTGAGGCATGACTCCTGTGTGAGCACTTCTTTCAGAAACAAGAATCTGCATAAGGCACACCCAAGGCTGCACAGAACAAGGTGGAGGTATCCTGGGAGAGCACATCTAATTGAGGCGCCACATTCCAGCTTTAGCAAACCCTGGACCCACAATTGACAGTGGGGGAGGACATTCTGCAGAAGCCAGGACCTTTTGAGACACATCTAAGCACACATATCTGCCCTAGCCTCTGCATCACATTGACAGGGTGAAGTAGCACACCAGTAACAAAACATGTGTGGTTCAAAATTGCTGCTGCCTGTCTTCTACCCTCCAAGCCCCAGAGAATTTCCCTTGTAGCCCACGCTTCCTGGAAACATACAAAAAAGGAGATTCTGTAATTCAGCCTAGTCAGGTTGACACACTGAAAAGCCATCACACCATCCCAATCACTCCTAAGTCTGTTGGAAGACCACACTGGCTATTGACAGGTGATCTTAGTCCCTCACTGCATTGGGCCTCTCATTAGGGATGCTTGAGCATCTTCATGTCACAGCAGCTGACTGCCCTCACAGCAAGTGATCCAGAGAGAGAATGAGGACCATGCTGCAATGGCCTTTATGATATGGTCTTACCATGTACCATCTTATCTGTCATATGCAGTTTATTACAAGTAGATTACTGAGTTCAGAACACATTCAAAAGAAGGATCATTAGGCTCTACCTTTTGAAAAGAAAAGTATAGAAGACGATGTAGATACATTTTAAAAGACAGCAACTCAAAGATCCAGAGCTTAGTGTTGAAGGCAAGGCTGAGGATCTTGATGTGTGTAGGACCCTGCTTGAAGGGTCAGTGTGGCCAGAGCTTCTCAAGCAAGCCCTGGGGAAAGGTAGCCTAGCACTATCTGGGCCTCCTCAGTTACTACCATACTGCTATTCTGTAATTGAACTAGTGAAAACAAAACAAAACTTGATCTTCTATTACATAAGTCATTTAGATTTATAATTGATTTTAAACATAGTTTCAAGAAGTTAAAAACCAAAGAGATCTATAACCACTTTCCCCAGAAGGGAGGGTATACCACCTACAGGGAGGTGTACTGAGGCATGACTCCTGTGTGAGCACTTCTTTCAGAAACAAGAATCTGCATAAGGCACACCCAAGGCTGCACAGAACAAGGTGGAGGTATCCTGGGAGAGCACATCTAATTGAGGCGCCACATTCCAGCTTTAGCAAACCCTTCAGTTGTAACTAATCTCCAGCAGGGAAGCCGTGTAGGGAAGTAGGTATTTTGCAAGCCGTTGCTCTGTCCTGATAGTCAGATGAGGTAAATCAACTGATTTCTCCATTGAGATATGTTTTCTGTTTGAGCTCATGCTTTCAATTATCCAGATGAAGAAAAATTCCATTTGGGGGCTCTTTGCCAGATCTTGATTCTCTCATTCATTCCCAGCTCCTGAACACTTCCTCTTCCCTGGCTACTTGGAAATTGAGATCTGATCTTTCTGCTCAGTGGAATGTGTGTGTGTGTGTGTGTGTGTGTGTGTGTGTGTGTGTGTGTGTGTGTGTGTCATTGGGAGAGGGGCAGGCAGGGGTGGGACAGCACTCTGAACAGTCATGAGCTACCAGATAAAATGCCTTTGATCTGATAGGTTTGCTTCAAACCATCAAACTGCATCACTCGACAATCCAGCAGCCTCCAACTGATGGATTTGCAGAAGTGCTCAAGGATAATTGGCGTTTTAATGGGAAAATGCCATGTTCCCAAGTGTCAGAATAGCAATAAGATACCCCAAGGGCCATTAGCACAGTTCTTGGGTAATTAAAGTTGCTCACCCATCAGTCTTGGTCTCAGAAACTTTCCCATGCTTGTAGCCGGGCTTCTAGGGGGTGCCCAATTCTCAGAAATGACTAAATTGGAATTCCTGTGATCAAATATCTCTTCCCATTCCAACACATGCATACAAAAGACACCGAGGAGGAGCTGTACCTCTTTCAGTGACTGCCTTTTTTCTCTCTTATCTTTGGTCATGGCTGGGGCCCAGGAGGAACTCTGAGAGCCTTGGGTGATAGAAAGGAGAATCCTTTTATCTGTTAGCTTTCTGGTGTTAACTCACTAAGGGCATATTTATTGCAAGAGGGCATTTTGAGCCAATGCAGCAACTACTATTTAGTGGGAGTTTCCAAGTACCTGGGACCGTGGGCTTGGCACTGCTTGGCTTGGGGAGTAGGGCTGGGGCGACATTTTAACCTTCACTCACCCTATGATGTCTGCTCAGTTGTATGTGCTGGTTCTTGCTAATGTTTCATTACCTCAAGCATTACCTCACTTCATCTTTATAACTGTTGTTACCTTTACAGATGAGGGAGAGGAGGCTGAGGAAAAGTACCTTGTCTAAGGCCCCACAGAATATTGAAAATCAAGGTCAGACCGTCAGACTCCAGAGCTCAAGGTTCTAACCACGATGTTACCCTTCTCTCATGCACTTTTCAAAATTTGGAGGCTAATCATGTCTATCTGTGTTACGAAAGTATGTTGCCCTAGGAATGAGTTCTTAATTCTCATTTTATCCACTGTTTGTTGTCTTGGGAGTGTGGAATAGAGTGCAGGTTAAAGTGTATGGATTTGAGATGAGGCTCGTGTCATAGTCCATTCAGACTGCTCTAACAGAACACTACATGTTCATTTCTCAGAGTTTCGGGGGTTTGGGGTCCAAAATCAAGGTGCCAGCAGGTTCACTATCAGGTGATATCCTGCTTCCTGGTGGATAGATGGGCCGATCCAACTAGTCAAAACACTAATCCTGCTCACGAGGCTCTATCCTCATAATTGGCGTTTTAATGGGAAAATGCCATGTTCCCAAGTGTCAGAATAGCAATAAGATACCCCAAGGGCCATTAGCACAGTTCTTGGGTAATTAAAGTTGCTCACCCATCAGTCTTGGTCTCAGAAACTTTCCCATGCTTGTAGCCGGGCTTCTAGGGGGTGCCCAATTCTCAGAAATGACTAAATTGGAATTCCTGTGATCAAATATCTCTTCCCATTCCAACACATGCATACAAAAGACACCGAGGAGGAGCTGTACCTCTTTCAGTGACTGCCTTTTTTCTCTCTTATCTTTGGTCATGGCTGGGGCCCAGGAGGAACTCTGAGAGCCTTGGGTGATAGAAAGGAGAATCCTTTTATCTGTTAGCTTTCTGGTGTTAACTCACTAAGGGCATATTTATTGCAAGAGGGCATTTTGAGCCAATGCAGCAACTACTATTTAGTGGGAGTTTCCAAGTACCTGGGACCGTGGGCTTGGCACTGCTTGGCTTGGGGAGTAGGGCTGGGGCGACATTTTAACCTTCACTCACCCTATGATGTCTGCTCAGTTGTATGTGCTGGTTCTTGCTAATGTTTCATTACCTCAAGCATTACCTCACTTCATCTTTATAACTGTTGTTACCTTTACAGATGAGGGAGAGGAGGCTGAGGAAAAGTACCTTGTCTAAGGCCCCACAGAATATTGAAAATCAAGGTCAGACCGTCAGACTCCAGAGCTCAAGGTTCTAACCACGATGTTACCCTTCTCTCATGCACTTTTCAAAATTTGGAGGCTAATCATGTCTATCTGTGTTACGAAAGTATGTTGCCCTAGGAATGAGTTCTTAATTCTCATTTTATCCACTGTTTGTTGTCTTGGGAGTGTGGAATAGAGTGCAGGTTAAAGTGTATGGATTTGAGATGAGGCTCGTGTCATAGTCCATTCAGACTGCTCTAACAGAACACTACATGTTCATTTCTCAGAGTTTCGGGGGTTTGGGGTCCAAAATCAAGGTGCCAGCAGGTTCACTATCAGGTGATATCCTGCTTCCTGGTGGATAGATGGCCACCTTGTCCCAGCATCCTCACGTGGCAGAAGCTGAGAGAGGTCTCTTTTATATAGACACTAATCCTGCTCACGAGGGCTCTATCCTCATGACCTCATCATTCGCCAAAGGCCTCACCTTCCAGTCCTCAAGGGTGAGGAGTTCAACTTAAGAATTCTGGGTGGACGCAAACAGCTGGTGTGATAGAATGGTGCTGTCTTGCCCCAGACAAGGACAGTCTTCAGGAAGAGATGTAAGAGTCATCATTCTGACAGGAAACAGATGACTGACTCAAATAGGGTAATTTGTGGATTGTTCAATGAAGGGACTCTACAAAGCTGAGGGCAGGGTTTGAGTAAGCCAGGAAGAGGTGGGAGAAAATTCTGAGTCAGACACAAGTCGGAGGTTTCGTTTGCTGTAGCTCTGAAGGGAAAGATGACCTATGGTTCCAGGTTCCCAGAGAAAGTGACCCATAGAGAGGGCTTCCTGATGGCAGCTGTGGCCTGTGATATAGAGACAGCCAAACCTCAGTGAACTGGTGTGGGGAGGCCAGGGAGTAAGTCCCCAGCCTCATTCTCTTCCCATCTTTCGTTCTCCTGCTTGTACTTGCCATTGACCAAAGTCAACCAAAATCCAAAGAACAGGGCTTCCCTGGTGGTCCAGTGGGTGGAGTCTGATGCCTTGCTGTGCAAGGGGCACCAGTTTGATCCCTGGCCTGGGAAGATCCTACGTGCTGCGGAGCGGCTGGACCACTGTGTCCAATTACGAGCCAGCACTCTGGAGTGCATGCGCCCAGAGCCAGTGCTCTGCAGCGAGAGAGGCCACTTCAATGGAAGGCCCACACATGCCAAAGAATAAAAGATAAATGAAGATAAATATAAAAATAAAAGAGGAATTATGGGGGAAAACGGTAAAAATTAAAAAAAAAAAAAGATTTTACTAAACTAACTTGTCTTTGGTCATCATTATGAAGCAGATGAGCTGGTTTGTCACCAGGCAGCACCCCTGGCCTCCACCCTGTCATCAGCTGGATGTATTTGGAGTTATTTCTTACTGGTGGGAACACAGAGTAGCATGGCTGCATCTCCAGTCCCTCCCCATGGAGGACAGAAGGAGGGTACTGCATCCACAAAGCCAATGAAGAGAGTTCCAGAAGGGTCACCCCAGAATTGGACAGAGGGAAAAGAATCAGAGAGAGATGGGATGAGAAAGAAAACCGCAGAGCAGCAGTGGGTCATGCGAGCACCAAGAGATGTGGCTTGATTTGACCATCTTGCATTAACCCTCTCAAGGCTTTACTCCAGCGCTAAGGAGCTGAGTGGGCTGTTTTGGTTGCCTATTGCTGTGTAAAAGCCACCCCAAAGTGCAATGGCTGAAAACAACAGCTGTTATGTGTCTTGAGTTTATGGGGCAGGAATTTGGGCAGGGCTCTGCTGAGAATCCCTCCATGCCATGTGGTGTTGCCTGAGGCCCTTCGTTGTATGCAGCTGATGGGTGGGCTGGACTGTTGACCTGGTGGCATGGCTGAAAGGCAGGCTTAGTGGGGACTATTGATCAGAGCACCTGCATACTGCCTTGCCAGCATAGTGATCGCAGAATAGTCAGACTTCTAAAGTGATGGCTCAGGTTCCCCAGAGAATGTTCTAAGACACCCTGGTGGCAGCTGCAAGGTTTCTTGTGACCTAGCCTGAGAAGTCCCAGAATATCCCTTCTGTTGGGGCTTCCCTGGTGGCTCAGTGGTAAAGAATCCACCTGCCAATACAGGATACATGGATTTGATCCCTGAGTCAGGAATATTCCTTGGAGGAGGGCATGGCAACCAATTCCAGTATTCTCAGTTGGAGAATTCCATGGACGGAGAAGCCTGGCAGGCTGCCGTCTATAGAGTTGCAAAAAGTCAGACATAACTGAAGCAACTGAGCACACAAGCGGGTCCTTTTGATTGCATTCCATCAGCCCAGGTTCCAGGGGAGAGGAAAGAGATTCCTCCTCTGCTGGAAGTTGTAGAAAAGGCTCTGTAGCCGTCTTTATCTACCCTGGAGGCATCTGGCAGATGTCTAGCCAGAAGGTATGACTTTGGTCAGGGACATGCGGGTGGGAGGCCCTTCTCTCAGGGCTTCCAGTACAGCTTAGTTATCTGCCCCAGGAGAAAGCCTGTGCTGGCTGCCAGCCCAGCAGAACGCGTTGCCAGAGTCGGGAGTGCTTCACACAGGAAGGACAGCGCCAGTTTAGCAACACTTCTCTCTTCTTCCCCAGCCTGCCTCTCAACCCCTCATGCCTGAGAGGAGGAAGGCTGAGATGAGGGGGAGGAGCTGAGGAGGGACCACACCCCTTTCTCCAAGACCTTAGGAGTCAAACCCAGGCATTTTCTCACAGGTGGGAGGTGAGAATTTACTGGGATGGGTAATCAAAACTTGAAATAAGCCTGGACTGGACTCTTTTTAATTTTGGACTCTTTTTTTTTTTTTAATTTATTTTCATCCATCTTTATTCTTTGGCATGTGTGGGCCTCCCGTTGCAGTGGCCCTCTTGTTGCATGCAGTCCAGAGCACTGGCTCATAATTGGACACACCTGTCCAGCCGCTCCACAGCACATGGAATCTTCCCAGGCTAGGGATCAAACTGATGCCCCTTGAACTGCAAGGCAGACTCTACCCACTGTACCACCAGGGAAACCCTGGACTGGACTTTTAAATCCTGCAGACGAGTGGAAAGTTAGGGAGTTTGTTTCACTAAGAGAGATTAGACAGCACACAAGAAAGGAGAAATTGGAGAAAATGTAACAGTCGTTTGTAACCTTATAGAACCAAGACTACTCAATAAACCAGTGACATCTGCCTCATAAACACACGGGTGTTAGCTTACAAAAGACAGGTGGGTAAGAGTTGAAGACACTCCTTTCTGAGGAAAGTGCAGGACCCACCACAGGGGCCCACCATCCTTGCTGTGAGATGGAGCAGTGACAAAAGGAGGGTCAGAGTCAAGAAAAGTTCAGTGGCAGCAGAAGAGAGGGAGAAGCTGACGGGAGACCAGAGGAGGGACTCCTAGATGCCTGAGGCAGGGTGCTTGGGGTGAGAGAGAAAGGACCTTGTGTATGTTTCTGTCAATGACAGGAATGTTGCCTTCCGGGGAAGGAGGTTGGTGGCATGCCTGCCAAGCACTCACAGCTAAGATGGAACAGGTGCAAAGGTTCTGACTCTGTGTCCACGAAGTTCAGAGGACCATTGCTCACTTAGAATAGAGGACACTGCAGGACTATTAAAAATGGCAATCACTGTGTTAGGGTCCTGTAGGTGTGTTTAGGAAAGGGACTGTTTTTAAAGGAGTGGGCAGGTGTGGGGACACACCCAGCTGTGGAGATGCAATCATGCAAGGCAAGGAACATGGAGCTAGAACCACAGTGAAGGTCTAAGGGACAGGGGAAGGACAGTTGTGGGACCTGGAGGCAGCAGTGACTGCCAGGCAGGAGCTGTGGCCTTCCAGGGTTACTGCCCACCCAAGACAATTCCAGAAGGGAATGTCTACAGAAGCTGACAAGATGCTGGAGAAAAAGGCCAGCACCCTGGGCCACACAGCAGAGGGAAGACTGGTGGAGAGTGAATGAGAGCAGAAAGTGGAAAACATCCAGTATACAATTATAATCTCAACAACAGTGACCAAACAGATACTCATTTAATTCCAGACCTCTCACTGAACATTTTATCCATTGTTGTAGTCTTAATCCTCACAACATTTTCAGTACTCCCCAGAGGGCAAGTGATGAAGCCAGGACTCAGGGCCATGGGGAAAATTGTCCAGTGTCACAGAGGCAGGAAGTGGTAGCACTGGATCTAAGGCCAGTATTTGGGCTCCAAAGCCCGTGCCTTTGACTCTGGGCTATGCTGCTTCTCCTGCACAGGGATTCCGGAAGTTCTGGGCTCAGCAGGGACTCCTGGAACAAAGCAGAGACCCAATACTCTTAGAGATCTCACATCAGTTCCCAGGATGAGGAGAAATTGGAGTCATTATCTCTTCCTCTATTCTCAGGACTCCCAAAGGGAGAGACTGATCAGTTGATTGCAGGACTAGGTGAGAGGGGAGAGTACATGCAGGTGGACCATGTTAAAGGGAAATAGTTTAAAATCATGATTCTCATTCACATAAAGGGAACACAGATCCAAGATTTTATTTAACTCATTAAGCAATGCAAAACCAATCCATTATTTCAACAACCTTACCTTAAAGAAGAATGAAAAAGGCAGGCACGTGTATAGGTAGTCAGAAAAGCCAAAATGGGCTTGCTAATACATACGACACTGTCCTCTCCCAGAGGTAGGTGGGGATCAGTTGCATCTCCCCGAAACAACATTTATTTGCTTTATGATAAGCTTCCTGTGTTGACAAATATTAATCAGTCAATCCAAGAAAGAAATGGAAAATTTTATTCGGGCCAAGTGAACACCCTCCTAGAAAGCTCTGAGAACTGTTCCAGCCATCAGACGTAAGACACAGTTAAGATTTTGAGACAGAGGGCTGCACATTAAGTGACATATTATTGACAGTTTATACAGTCTAGTTGGTAGTGGGTCCTGGGTCATTGTGGCCTTTTACACAATCAAGAAGGAATGTTATCTTTTTAAGAGTTGTCTTGTTGATGCTGGGATAGTGTTGTTGTTTATAACTGAGCTGGTATTTCTGCCGATAGCGGGGAGATTGGGTTGATGCATAATGCAGATACAGAGTGCACAATAAAGGGGAGAAAGGAGACCAAAGGGCAAATAAAAAAAATTAAGCTTAATTTTTCTTTGTCTTAGCATACAATGTGAGTTTGATTTCACACCTACAATGTACAGATGAAAGATGATGAAAGGGCCAGAAACCATTTCTGATTCACTGACCTGAGTTCCAGGTTTCACACCACCAGCTACCTTATCTACCAGATGCCCCTCCTCACTTATCTCACGTCCTCCTCTGCTTTACCAAGCCTCTAATTTTGGAAGTTCTGGGCTCAGCAGGGACTCCTGGAACAAAGCAGAGACCCAATACTCTTAGAGATCTCACATCAGTTCCCAGGATGAGGAGAAATTGGAGTCATTATCTCTTCCTCTATTCTCAGGACTCCCAAAGGGAGAGACTGATCAGTTGATTGCAGGACTAGGTGAGAGGGGAGAGTACATGCAGGTGGACCATGTTAAAGGGAAATAGTTTAAAATCATGATTCTCATTCACATAAAGGGAACACAGATCCAAGATTTTATTTAACTCATTAAGCAATGCAAAACCAATCCATTATTTCAACAACCTTACCTTAAAGAAGAATGAAAAAGGCAGGCACGTGTATAGGTAGTCAGAAAAGCCAAAATGGGCTTGCTAATACATACGACACTGTCCTCTCCCAGAGGTAGGTGGGGATCAGTTGCATCTCCCCGAAACAACATTTATTTGCTTTATGATAAGCTTCCTGTGTTGACAAATATTAATCAGTCAATCCAAGAAAGAAATGGAAAATTTTATTCGGGCCAAGTGAACACCCTCCTAGAAAGCTCTGAGAACTGTTCCAGCCATCAGACGTAAGACACAGTTAAGATTTTGAGACAGAGGGCTGCACATTAAGTGACATATTATTGACAGTTTATACAGTCTAGTTGGTAGTGGGTCCTGGGTCATTGTGGCCTTTTACACAATCAAGAAGGAATGTTATCTTTTTAAGAGTTGTCTTGTTGATGCTGGGATAGTGTTGTTGTTTATAACTGAGCTGGTATTTCTGCCGATAGCGGGGAGATTGGGTTGATGCATAATGCAGATACAGAGTGCACAATAAAGGGGAGAAAGGAGACCAAAGGGCAAATAAAAAAAATTAAGCTTAATTTTTCTTTGTCTTAGCATACAATGTGAGTTTGATTTCACACCTACAATGTACAGATGAAAGATGATGAAAGGGCCAGAAACCATTTCTGATTCACTGACCTGAGTTCCAGGTTTCACACCACCAGCTACCTTATCTACCAGATGCCCCTCCTCACTTATCTCACGTCCTCCTCTGCTTTACCAAGCCTCTAATTTTGGAAGTTGTCTGAGATCGTGGAGCAGGAAATGCAAGCAGAAAGTTCCAGACCTCCTGATATACAGATCAAAATGCCTGGGACCCAGACTGTCTAAGCTAGCTCCTAGGCCTCTCAGATGCTCTTAGGCGAGAAAGATCCAAGTTTCATGAGAACTGAGATTTATCAGTTGGTAGCAGAGGTGGTGGGAGGAGGGCCTTTAGGAAAAAAAATTAGAAAATTAGGTATGAAAGTTTATGCAGAATGTGAAAAGAAGCCACAGATGCCTTCTTCTCAGACCTTATTAGGCAGTTTCCCAGGAATGTTTTCGTGGAGGTGTTTACATACACATGCCTGATAGAAGTGCTCCTCAGGCCCACTGAATCCAAATCTGCCCTTTTCACAAGTCCTAGGAGATTGATTCATATGCACATGAAGGGTGAGCTGACACTGATTTAGAGCCCTGTGGAGCCCCATCAGCTCCCAGGATGGCCCAGGAACCCAGAAGCCCCGAGGCTGATGATTTCCTAGCGTTTGGGTGAGTCTTTTTCTGCTCCCCAAACTCTGTGGTCAGTCCTGCTGCTGGCTAATGCTGCAGTGACATCCGAGGACCAAGATACTGGAGTTCTGGCTGAGGCACGGCTAATACCTACTTGCCCTTCCCTAAGGGGCTATGGTGCATCCCAGAATAGTCAGAAAAGGAGCTGTGGTCCTCAAACAGAGCATGAGCAGCCTCACTGCTCGTGCAGTAGGTCTGCTGATATCCTTGGGACTGTGGGGGCATGGCTACAGATGCCCCTGACCCTTTAGCCCACTGGCTGGCACATGCTTAGCTCTATCTGAGGACCTTCTCTGCAGCTGGAACCTCTCTGTTAGCAAGGCAGGCTGCGATGCCGGAGAATGAGTGTCCAGCATCTCCCCAGCCAGCATCTCTCAGCCAGTGTCTGATGAGCCTGGGAGGACACGTGCCAGGCTCCCTCACCTCTTCCCTGGGATCCTACTCCCCAGCGGGCTCATAGTCTTACTGCCCACATGGTAATCTACTTGAGCGCACCCCTTAGACTATAGTCTTCTTCTTCCCTGTCTGTCCCCCACCACCCTAGCAGAGTTTTCTTTCCAGATCAACTACTTGTGCTCCTGTCCTGGGGAAATCCACATAACACAGGGAAATGAAAGGGTTAGATGAAGATGCAGGGCTGATTTTTCTTCCTGTGTGAACCATGACAGCATCTGCGAAACCAGACCATTTCCTGGGAAACAGTTCTATTCCGTGTAGAACAGAAGCTGTGAACAAACGTGGAAGGTGGGCCTCCTGCCCACTGAGTGGATAGCGCTGAAAATCACTATTGAGTTAACCCAGGTGTCCTCAACCTGGGCATTTTGCACCACATAATTCTTTGTCTGGGTTGGGATTAGGGTTAGGGCTAGGGTTAAGGGGTGAGGACGTTCTGTGTATCATGGGATGATTGTAGTGAGCACATTTCCTGGTGTCTACTCACCACCACCACCCTAGTTATGACAATCAGATATGTCTTTAGACACTGCTTTATGTCCCTGAGAGTGGAGACAAAAATTACCCCTAGTTAAAAAAAAAATGACTGGATTGCTCTTTTCGTGCCTAGCACAGCCGTGGCTCGGGGTCCCAAGAAACACCTGAAGTGCGTAGCAGCTCCAAAGCATTGGATGCTGGATAAACTGACTGGTGTGTTTGCCCCTCATCCATCTACCAGTCCACACAAGCTTCAGGAATGTTTCCCCCTAATAATTTTTCTAAGGAACAGACTTAAGTATGCCCTAACATGAGATGAAGTTAAAAAGATTTGCATGCAACACTTCATTAAGATCAATGGCAAAGTCCGCACCGATATAACCTACCCTGCTGGTTTTATGGATGTCATCAGCATTGATAAGACTGGAGAGAATTTTCGTTTGATCTATGACACCAAGGGTCGCTTTGCTGTTCTCATATTACACCTAAGGAGGCCAAGTGCAAGTTGTGCAAAGCGAGAAAGATCTTCGTGGGAACAAAAGAAATCCCTCATCTGGGGACCCATGATGCTTGCACCATCTGCTACCCTGATCCCCTCATCAAGGTCAATGACACCATTCAAATCGACTTGGAGACTGGCAAGATTACCGATTTTATCAAGTTTGACACTGGTAACCTGTGCATGGTGACTGGAGGTGCTAACCTGGGAAGAACTGGTGTGATTACCAACCGGGAGAGACATCCGGGTTCTTTTAATGTAGTTCACGTGAAAGATGCCAACGGCAACAGCTTTGCCACCTGACTCTCAAACAGTTTTGTTATTGGCAAAGGCAACAAACCTTGGATTTCTCTTCCTTGTGGAAAAGGTATTCACCTTACCATTGCTGAGGAGAGAGATAAGAGACTGGCAGCGAAACACAGTAGTGGCTGAATATTATGTAACCATGATTGGAAAAGTTTCTACTGAATTAAAAAATTATGTCATGTGATTAACACGAGAGAAAAAAAAAAAAAAAAACTACTGGATTAACTAAACCCTTTTTCTTCTGAGCACTGGCAAGCAAAAGTAAGGCTCCCTCTTTCCACCTGCAGTAGAACTTAAAGCCTTTGGGTTCCCTTCTGCCCTCTGCCCTGTCTCACCCTGAGGGTTCTTGCTAAAACCCATTTGTCATCACTGTCTTATTCAAGGATGAATTTCCAGATGGTCTGCTGATGCTAACTTGGATCCCCTTTCTGGTAAAAAGGCCCAACAAATCAGATCCCTCTTGGTCTCAGGATTCCAGAGTGCCCTCCAGTGGCAAGAAACTGCCATTCCTTCTGGCTCCCCTCCAAATTGCGGGCCACTCCGGAAAGAACTGTGGGAGGGGAGGGTGGGAAAGGAGAGCACTCTCCCTCTGCTGGTTTCTTCTCTGAGAAAGTCCACTTTCTCACTATTTAGTCTGAAAATTCATCAGCGTCTTCTCCAGACTGCATCAACTTGGAGTTTGTTTAGGGGCGCATCCCTGAAAGATTTATCCTTTGAGTTGTGCTGTGTGTGTTCTCGGGCATGTGTATCAGTAAGGGAGGTATCAGTCTGATCAGTAAGGGAGGAAGGCAGACGGAGCTAAAAAGCACCGAGGAAAGGGTGCATAAATCAGCCGGGGTGCTGGCGGCGGGCACCAGGTCCCCGTCAGGCTGCTGGACCAGCGGGGCTTCATGAAAAGGCTGGGACCCAGGCGGGGCTACTCTGCTCATCACAGTTCTTTATTCACTAGTCTTCTTGAGGTGCAATCAGATCGCACAGACTCTGTGTTCTCCCTCCAGCCACCAGCTTTAGTACCTCACAGCTGCCAGAAAGAAAGCAGATCCAGTTCTAGAGTTTTCCAGGCCTCTCCAGGAAAGAAGCTTTAAGAGTTAAGATATGGGGGTGTGCCCAGCTGGCGAGTCCTTACAATCCAGTCTGTAAAGAGCCAGCAAGTACACACCCAGAGCAAAGAGTGAAAACCAGGGGGCTGGTCCGGCTGGAAAGGGAAGGGCTTGGACACAGTCTAGAACCCCAGTCCACCCATCACTCCCTGCAGGACTAGTTAGGGACCACTCTGCCCTGTCTTTTCTGTCATCATGCTCCTATAGTTGGAAGAATTCTGCTGTAGGCTCTGGGGGAGCCTCGGGCACCGTGTTGTTCATTGCAGAGCCCCGCTGCGTGAACAGGGCTGGCCCAGGAAGGTTCACTGTCATCATTTGTCAAATGACCATATAAGTCAGAGAGGAGTAGAATTTTAAAACACAGTTGGAAAAAGAAAGGGAATTCCCAATAAGGAAATAGCACATGAGAAAACAGAAGAGCGCAGTGAGTTTGGAGAACAGTGAGAAGACTTTTTTGACTAGAGGAAAGGGCACAGGTAATGGAGCAGCAGGAGATAATGCTGGAAGGTTGCCCAGGGTATCGAGGGTCAGAGAGAAACTGATCCTGATTTCTTAAGTCATGAAAGTATTCTCCAGCAATTGCCTGAAAGTCTCATCTTCTGTTTCTTAGCATATTTTTTGGAATGCCCCTTTATCACCCTGAAATGAAATTTACTTTTTGAACATAACCCACATATATAATTTTCAAAAAATAAGTATAACAACCTAACTCTAATATAAAGGAGAAATAACAGAAATGTATAATATGCTTTTCAGTACATACAGGTTCAGACTTGGATTCATTTAGAGACATAATGAAATAGTCAGAGGACTGTAACTGATAGAAAAGTTTGGATGAAAGATAGTATTGAGCTGAATATTGGAGTTTATGTGGAATCACTGTGGTTGCAGCATCTGCAGACATAGATTGTTACAGGTGTTTCCTTTGGTGACTCAGATACCTTGAGGGGCCTTGCTTTAAGTGATGTGATTTTTCAAATGGAGAACAACTTTTGATAAAAGTTCAAGCAAAGCAAAGTAAAACTATCTCTTGAGTTGCATATTAGTTGCATTCCTTGAAACTTTGATATACATTAAAACCATGGAAAAATTTTTTGCTGGTCTTTAAGTAGAGTTAGGTTATTGGCTGATGTATTAGTTATCTCCTGGTATATGACATTATCACTAATACTTGATGGCTGAAGACAATAATAATCATTGATTATCTTGCACAATTTCTGAGGGCCAAGAATTCAGACAGGGAATAGAAAGACCAGCTTGTCTCTCAGTGATGTCTGTGGCCTCAGCTGGCAGACTTGAAGACTGAGGTCTAGAATCATCTGGAGGCTTGACTGGGCCTGCACGATCTACTCCCTAGGGGTCTCACCCCTAAGACTGGCAAGTTGGTGCTATATGTGGGCAGAAGACCTTAGCTCCTACTTGTGCAAATTTCTGTACACAGGGCTGCTTGAGTGTCCTTACAGCTTGGCAGCTGACTTACCCCTGAGTGAGTGATCCAAGGGACAGAAGGAAAGACAGAAGCTATGTTTTTAATGACTCACCCTCAGAATTCACATAGTTATGCTGCATTCTTTTCTATAGAAGAGAATCACTAAGTCTGGCCATGTTCCAGGGAAGGGGAATTAGTCTCCATGCTTTGAAGGGAAGAGTGGCAATACATTTGAAGATATGTATTAAACCCACTGGGGCTTCCCAGGTAGCACAGTGGTAAAGAGTCTGCCCGCCAGTGAAGGAGATGCAAGAGACGCAGGTTTGATACCTAGATCAGGAAGATCCCCTGGAGTAGGAAATAGCAACCCACTCCATTATTCTTCTTTGGAAAATTCTGCAGAGGAGCCTGGCAAACTGTAGTCATGGGGCCATAAAGATTTGGACATGACTAAATGACTTCATATGCATGCATTAAAACCACTACATCTCAGATAACTCAAAACTGTTTTTTTTACGTGCATGAAGTCTCCTCAAAATTGTGTGATATGTAGTCTAAAATTCATTATGTAGAAAAATTCTATACGTTATTGAATGTCGGACACCTTGTCACCCCACCCCAACACCCCCAAATGCCAGTAACACTTCTCTATCGCTCTGCCAACCAAACGCATCTCTTGCATTTCTGTGTTGTTCTCACCTTTAAAACCACTACCGTGGGTAATGGAGAGCAACAGAAATTATGGGGAAAGGAAGCCACACAGTCAGACCCTGGCATTTACGGGGCTTCAAACAGACTGTGCCCAAAATCCTCCCCATTGCTTTTAAGCTTTGTGAGTCATGCTCTGCCACTCTACCAACCCTGCTCCTCTGCTGCCCTCCCCTCGCCCTCTGCCCTCCGCCCTCCACTCACAGCAGCCTCCTTTTGGCTCATCAGACATGCTCAACTCCCATGTGCTTCAGGGCCTTTGGGCCTACTGTTCTTCTCTAGAACAGTTTTCTCTTTTTTTCTTATACACACCCTTCTTCACCTCATTCTTAGCATTTCTTCAAATCAGCCTACCTTTTCCCTCTAAAGATACCTGATTCCCCTGGAGGCACACTTTCTCAATTTGAACGTGTCCTGCAGGTTTTAGTTATGAATTTAGGTGATTATGTGTTCCATTTCTGTCTCCTCAGTACAAATGCACACTGAAGGAGGGAGGGAGGAGGGAAGCAAATGAAGCTCTTGCATTAGCCATGGAACTGAGCAGCCTCTGATAACGTGGACAAGTTTATGGTTTCTCTTGGACTCAGTGAATGAATAGCCCCACATATCACCTGTGAAAGGAAAGAGCTGGAGGGACCCAGTCCCTGTTGAAATATTGGTAAAGATATATATCTGAATGTGCCTGTGAGCACATTAAGAGGCATATTATCTCCCCAGTTTGCAATGAAAAACCGCAGATGCTAATGGTGGCGTTGCTGGTTTGTTCTTTGGAGCATGATTTTCTGTTTCAATTACTGTGGTGGTGGTGATTTAGCAGCCAGACTGTCTGAGAGATGCTCCTAAGAGGTTAGGTAGTAATTGCCAGCCAGAAAGAGATGATGGCCTGGGTTTGTCTAGTTCTGTCTCTTTTTTCTGGCTGTGTCTCTCTGCCTCTCATAACAGGCAGGTTAGGGACTTCCCGGAGGTCCAGTGGTTAAGGCTCTTCAGTTCCATTGCAGGATGCTCAGATTCCATCCCTGGTCAGGGAACTAAGATCCCATGTGCCGGAACAAAAGCAACAACAAAAACAGGTGGATTGGCCTTTATCATCCAACCCAAATAGACCTTCCAGGTTATGCTGTGACCAGACCATTGCTGTAGAAAGTTGACTGGGAAGCCCTGGCCCTGGGATCTAGGTATACTGGGTGCTCACCTCTACTCTAGAACAGGGCTAGGGGCTCTCCAAGAGGTCCTGTAGTCACCACCACCGGGTCCAGAGCGCTTGTTGTGTGGCCGGTTTCCTGGTGCGGGGATGTGTCTCTGGCCGGCTTGCCTCTGACCTGATCTCATGGCAGCCCCACGGCAGCCCCCGTGGTATCTGCATCTTTCAGCTGAGCCCATTGAGGCTTTAGGGGAGTTTTTATACCACAGTGGAGCTCAGACTGGACTGAGATTCAATCTGATTATCCCACCTGAGCTTTCACTGTCTTTTGCTGCTGATTCCTGCCCTACCAGCAACCAGGACTCCCACGTGATCCTCATGTCCTTGTCAGGAGTCATTGGCTCAACCTCTAGTGTCCCTGCAGGCTTTGGGGTGACTCCACAGTGTAGGAAACACTGGTCAAGCTCGGTGGTGATGAGGTGCCATTCTCCTACTTCCTGGAGAGGCCCTCAGGTAAGAATGCAGGCACCATCTCCAAGACACTGCCTTACCTTTGACACTCCTGGGAAGGCTGGTTCTGGCAACTGGTGGGCTGGAGAAGTGCCCTGACATTCAAAGGGAAGGCATTTCATACAGAAGGCACCATTAGTCCCATTTTTGTAAATAAGGAAACTGGGGCTCAGAGAGACTTAGTGAAGGGCTCTGCAGGTTTTTATGGCACCTCACGTGTGTTAGAAAAAGGTCTCATTCCTAGAGGATAGGTTTCAAAATGGCACTCACTCAGCTTTGAGTTACAAAGGGCATGCCTTCCCCTGGACTGTTTGAGCCTCAGAGCCAGAGAACTCAGTGTGGTGAGTGGGACCTGGGCTGAGTTCAGCCCCCACCTGCCCTTCAGGTCAGGCATAAATGCTAGGACAAAACCCACCCAAATGTGTTTTGCAGCCCTAGTTGAGGGTCTCACCTAAGGTCATGCAGTTCTAAGTGGTAGGGCTGGGTTCCAGACCCGGTTCTGTCCCTCATTTTTTAACACCTATACTATGTTGCTGGATGATCTCACTTGTCACTTAGCATTTGTGTATTTTTGTGCTGTTGCTTAGTGTTTAATGTCTATGTGTATATACTTTTGAATATCTCTTCTTAGAGTCTGCCTGGTATTATAATACTTACACGTAGTAACTACTCAGTGCTTACAGAATAAATGAATGGATGTTCTGTTTTCTTCAATAGATTGTAAGCGCCTGACGGGTAGGAACTGTGGTTTGTATTGTTTTGATCCCCCAGGGCCTGGCACTAAGCATTATGTGTGTGTGTGTGTGTGTGTGTGTGCATGCAGGCTACATGCTCAGTCATGTCTGACTCTTTGTGACCTCATAGACTGTAGCCCATCAGGCTCCCCTGTCCATGTTTCAGGAAGAGTACTGGAATGGGTTACCACTTCCTCCTCCAGTGGATCTTCCCGACGCAGGGATTGATCCTGTGTCTTCTGTATCTCCTACATTGGCCAGTCTACCACCTTGGAAGTCTTTATTTTATGTATAAATCACTTAAAAATATCTGTTGTTAATGATGAGGTTAATTGTGTACTGTAAGTACTAGCTGCTGAGCCTTGAAGAATAAGATTTCCAGAAAAAAAACTGAGAAGGGTATGCTAAGTTGAAAGAATGACCTGGACAGAAGTGATGGATGGACATGATGGGTTTAGGAGTAACAGTAAGATCAGCGCAAGTAAGAGAGAAGATGCGTGTCAGGGGAGTGGTTAGAAATAAGATGGGCTGAAATTAATCCCAATCCCACATCCAACTCCACCATATGCAATTAACCCAGACCTCTGTTTACATGGGGAGTTTGAAGTGAAGGCCACAAAACCAATACATCATAGTTCCCCAGGGACTCCAACCACAACCAATGACACGGAGAACTATCAGTGTTCTTCAGCTCTAAGAACTTGGAGAGGCCAATAGCCATGAAAGACATCCTGTAATTAAAACCATCAACCACTATCCAGCTAATGTTTCAGGCTCTGTGGGAGAGTGTGGGGAGCTGGGGAGGGAGAAGAGGGAATGTATGATGTATGTTTGTTCATATGATTGGTTTTACAAACCCTAACCAGCCTCTGGCCATATATTATACTTCTGATACTAACAGCCTTGTTCTTTGTCATATAAATTTGTTATGATATAAATATGGGTGATAAGATTAGATACTTTGGTTAGGACCCTAACGACCAATATATAAAGCATTTGAAGATCAGTTTCAGTCTTAGAGAAAACAAATTGCCAAGAAAACCAAGGAGCTCGTCTTCCCCAAATTGCATGCTTCTGTGTCACCATTTATTATTCCTCAGTTTGACTGTGAAATGGAGAAACAAACCCTTACCCTAATTGAGGTAGCAGTGTAAGGCAACTATGATAGTTGCCATTACACAAGTGATGATTTTGTGATGGCCGTGAGTGGCTATCTTTTGCTCGCCTTCCCTTCATTAGCACTGCAGTCTGGCCATTAGCCACTGGGACTGTAGCCTAGGCTGTCATTCTGTTATCCTCCTCCAGTGGATCTTCCCGACGCAGGGATTGATCCTGTGTCTTCTGTATCTCCTACATTGGCCAGTCTACCACCTTGGAAGTCTTTATTTTATGTATAAATCACTTAAAAATATCTGTTGTTAATGATGAGGTTAATTGTGTACTGTAAGTACTAGCTGCTGAGCCTTGAAGAATAAGATTTCCAGAAAAAAAACTGAGAAGGGTATGCTAAGTTGAAAGAATGACCTGGACAGAAGTGATGGATGGACATGATGGGTTTAGGAGTAACAGTAAGATCAGCGCAAGTAAGAGAGAAGATGCGTGTCAGGGGAGTGGTTAGAAATAAGATGGGCTGAAATTAATCCCAATCCCACATCCAACTCCACCATATGCAATTAACCCAGACCTCTGTTTACATGGGGAGTTTGAAGTGAAGGCCACAAAACCAATACATCATAGTTCCCCAGGGACTCCAACCACAACCAATGACACGGAGAACTATCAGTGTTCTTCAGCTCTAAGAACTTGGAGAGGCCAATAGCCATGAAAGACATCCTGTAATTAAAACCATCAACCACTATCCAGCTAATGTTTCAGGCTCTGTGGGAGAGTGTGGGGAGCTGGGGAGGGAGAAGAGGGAATGTATGATGTATGTTTGTTCATATGATTGGTTTTACAAACCCTAACCAGCCTCTGGCCATATATTATACTTCTGATACTAACAGCCTTGTTCTTTGTCATATAAATTTGTTATGATATAAATATGGGTGATAAGATTAGATACTTTGGTTAGGACCCTAACGACCAATATATAAAGCATTTGAAGATCAGTTTCAGTCTTAGAGAAAACAAATTGCCAAGAAAACCAAGGAGCTCGTCTTCCCCAAATTGCATGCTTCTGTGTCACCATTTATTATTCCTCAGTTTGACTGTGAAATGGAGAAACAAACCCTTACCCTAATTGAGGTAGCAGTGTAAGGCAACTATGATAGTTGCCATTACACAAGTGATGATTTTGTGATGGCCGTGAGTGGCTATCTTTTGCTCGCCTTCCCTTCATTAGCACTGCAGTCTGGCCACCTCCTGGCTAAGATCCTATAAAACATAGGTAAGACTTGGAAGCAGCTAGGGATTAGGACCAAGCTCTGGAAACAGGAATCAGGCATTGTAGGTTTCTGCTTTGGGAATGTTCTATGTTCTCTATTCTGTGGTACTTCCTCCTTTCTTCACACTATTTACTTCAGTCCACTCCTCATCCCTTTCCTGCTTGGTGCTGTATCTCATGGAGGCTGACTTTCAGAAGGTTGTGCTTCCCAGGCTCTGTTTCAGCTGATTCCACCTAAAAGTCACTCGGAGACACTGATGGGGTACTGGAGAGGGGAAGAAAGGGAAAAGCCAGGGTGTTTATTGCTCCTCTTTGTTCTGGTGATACCTCGTTGCCTCTCACCCCACTCACTCTGTGGCTTCAGCTCCCACCAGCAGATCTACCCTGACTCCAGGTTATGTTAGGTGATCCCAGTGTCTGGGCCCCATCAGTCCCTCTACCCATCTTGTCCCTCCAGCCTCAGAGGGCTTTCTGCCCAGCTCGTCTATGGGGTTGCCTCACTGAGTCCTGATTGCTTTCTTGTTCCCATCCATCTCCTGTGGATCAGATTCTCATAATAAGTTGCTTCTGTTGTAAATACCTGAAGTGGAACTCTGACTGATCCCCTGTGGGAATGTTTAGTGCAGTGTCTTTTTTTTTAATGGAAATATAATTTGTTATGATATTATATTAGTTTCAAGTGTACAGCAAAGTGATTCAGTTATACACACACACACACACATACACAAAGAAATATACATTTACACATATATATTATTTTTCAGATTCTTTTCCATTGTAGATTATTATAAGATACTGAGTATAGTTCCCTCTTCTTTATAGCAGGTCCTTGTTCCTGGTTATCTATTTTATATATAATAGTATGTATCTGTTAGTCCCAAACTCCTAATTTATCTCCCCCTACTTCTCCTTTGGTGACCATAAATTTGTTTTCTATGTCTGTGGGTATATTTCTGTTTTGTAAATAAGTTCATTTTATCAGTTTTTAGATTCCACATATAAGGGATGTCATGTGATATCTTTTGTCCTCTGTATAGCTTACTTCACTAAGTATGATAATCTCTAGGTCCATCCATATTGTTGCATATGGAATTACTTCATTCTTTTTTGGGGGGGACACTTCTATTGGTCTTTCATTTATCTACTTTCATCCATATTTGTTCTCTATCTGTTGGTTTACTTCCTCCTTTCTTCACACTATTTACTTCAGTCCACTCCTCATCCCTTTCCTGCTTGGTGCTGTATCTCATGGAGGCTGACTTTCAGAAGGTTGTGCTTCCCAGGCTCTGTTTCAGCTGATTCCACCTAAAAGTCACTCGGAGACACTGATGGGGTACTGGAGAGGGGAAGAAAGGGAAAAGCCAGGGTGTTTATTGCTCCTCTTTGTTCTGGTGATACCTCGTTGCCTCTCACCCCACTCACTCTGTGGCTTCAGCTCCCACCAGCAGATCTACCCTGACTCCAGGTTATGTTAGGTGATCCCAGTGTCTGGGCCCCATCAGTCCCTCTACCCATCTTGTCCCTCCAGCCTCAGAGGGCTTTCTGCCCAGCTCGTCTATGGGGTTGCCTCACTGAGTCCTGATTGCTTTCTTGTTCCCATCCATCTCCTGTGGATCAGATTCTCATAATAAGTTGCTTCTGTTGTAAATACCTGAAGTGGAACTCTGACTGATCCCCTGTGGGAATGTTTAGTGCAGTGTCTTTTTTTTTAATGGAAATATAATTTGTTATGATATTATATTAGTTTCAAGTGTACAGCAAAGTGATTCAGTTATACACACACACACACACATACACAAAGAAATATACATTTACACATATATATTATTTTTCAGATTCTTTTCCATTGTAGATTATTATAAGATACTGAGTATAGTTCCCTCTTCTTTATAGCAGGTCCTTGTTCCTGGTTATCTATTTTATATATAATAGTATGTATCTGTTAGTCCCAAACTCCTAATTTATCTCCCCCTACTTCTCCTTTGGTGACCATAAATTTGTTTTCTATGTCTGTGGGTATATTTCTGTTTTGTAAATAAGTTCATTTTATCAGTTTTTAGATTCCACATATAAGGGATGTCATGTGATATCTTTTGTCCTCTGTATAGCTTACTTCACTAAGTATGATAATCTCTAGGTCCATCCATATTGTTGCATATGGAATTACTTCATTCTTTTTTGGGGGGGACACTTCTATTGGTCTTTCATTTATCTACTTTCATCCATATTTGTTCTTTGGCCCATGTGGGCTTCCCATTGCAGTGGTCTTTGTTGCTGCAGAGCACCAGTTTTGGGCACATGAGCTCCAGAGCTCTGGCAGGGTAGTTGGACACATCAGTCCAGTCGCTCCGCAGCACGTGGGATCTTCCCAGGCCAGGGATCGAACTGGCATCCCTTGCACTGCAAGGCAGTGTCCTTACCCACTGGACCACCAGGGGAAGCCCTACTTCATTCTTTTCTATGGCTGAGTAATATTCCATCATGTATGTATGAATGTGTATACTACTTTATCCATTCATCTGTTAGTAGGCATTAAGATTGCTTCTATGTCTTGGGTGTTATAAATAGTGTTGGTGTGAACACTGTTTATATGCTATGGGGTGTATGTGTCTTTTCAAATTCAGATTTTCTCCAGATATATGCCCAGGAGTAAGACTGCAGGAGTAGGATTTATGCGGAACTGATGGGTACCAGAGTAATCAATATAAATCTGTGCTACCCTTCTCAGGTTAACAAATGTCACATTTATGTTTTTCTAATCAACTTAAAACTGGCTCAGTTCCCCCACCTGCCTGGTTGGCTGGAGGTCCCTTACCAGACATCAGTAGGACTCATCTCAGTGGGACCCACCTGTGTATAAGAATCAGGTTCACCCCACTTTTTTAGGGATTTGGCAGGGATTTGGCCTTTGGCTCCTCAGGTTCCCAGTTGTTGTTGTTCAGACGCTCAGTCACCATGGATGCAGCACACCAGGCTTCCCTGTGCTTCACTGTCTCATGGAGTTTGATCAAACTCATGCCCATCGAGTCAGTGATGCTATCCAACTACCTCTCCCTCTGTCGCCCCCTTCTCCTTCTGCCCTTCCCTGTTACCATCACCTTTTCTGTTTCATAACCCTGTGGTCAAGTTCAGGTTCTCCATCACTAATCAGACTGCTTTTCTGGGTGAACCACAGAAATGCCTCTCCTAGGGCTTCCCTGGTGGTCCAGTGGGTAAGGACACCACCTTGCAGTGCAAGGCGCCGGTTCGAGCCCTGGCCTTCACTAAGTATGATAATCTCTAGGTCCATCCATATTGTTGCATATGGAATTACTTCATTCTTTTTTGGGGGGGACACTTCTATTGGTCTTTCATTTATCTACTTTCATCCATATTTGTTCTTTGGCCCATGTGGGCTTCCCATTGCAGTGGTCTTTGTTGCTGCAGAGCACCAGTTTTGGGCACATGAGCTCCAGAGCTCTGGCAGGGTAGTTGGACACATCAGTCCAGTCGCTCCGCAGCACGTGGGATCTTCCCAGGCCAGGGATCGAACTGGCATCCCTTGCACTGCAAGGCAGTGTCCTTACCCACTGGACCACCAGGGGAAGCCCTACTTCATTCTTTTCTATGGCTGAGTAATATTCCATCATGTATGTATGAATGTGTATACTACTTTATCCATTCATCTGTTAGTAGGCATTAAGATTGCTTCTATGTCTTGGGTGTTATAAATAGTGTTGGTGTGAACACTGTTTATATGCTATGGGGTGTATGTGTCTTTTCAAATTCAGATTTTCTCCAGATATATGCCCAGGAGTAAGACTGCAGGAGTAGGATTTATGCGGAACTGATGGGTACCAGAGTAATCAATATAAATCTGTGCTACCCTTCTCAGGTTAACAAATGTCACATTTATGTTTTTCTAATCAACTTAAAACTGGCTCAGTTCCCCCACCTGCCTGGTTGGCTGGAGGTCCCTTACCAGACATCAGTAGGACTCATCTCAGTGGGACCCACCTGTGTATAAGAATCAGGTTCACCCCACTTTTTTAGGGATTTGGCAGGGATTTGGCCTTTGGCTCCTCAGGTTCCCAGTTGTTGTTGTTCAGACGCTCAGTCACCATGGATGCAGCACACCAGGCTTCCCTGTGCTTCACTGTCTCATGGAGTTTGATCAAACTCATGCCCATCGAGTCAGTGATGCTATCCAACTACCTCTCCCTCTGTCGCCCCCTTCTCCTTCTGCCCTTCCCTGTTACCATCACCTTTTCTGTTTCATAACCCTGTGGTCAAGTTCAGGTTCTCCATCACTAATCAGACTGCTTTTCTGGGTGAACCACAGAAATGCCTCTCCTAGGGCTTCCCCTGGTGGTCCAGTGGGTAAGGACACCACCTTGCAGTGCAAGGGGCGCCGGTTCGAGCCCTGGCCTGGGAAGATCCCACGTGCTGTGGAGCGGCTGGACTGATGTGTCCAATTACTGAGCCAGAGCTCTGGAGCACATGTGCCCAGAGCCGGCACTCTGCAACGACAGACGCCACCATGATGGGAGGCCCACAGGAGCCAAAGAACAAAGACGGATGAACATGGAGAAACGAAAGACCAATAGAAGTGGCCCGCCTGCTCCCCTCCCTCCCCAACCCGACCCCCGCCCAAAATAAATAAATAAATAAATCTTTAAAAAAAAAAAAAAAAAGAAATGCCTCTCCTAGTCTTCTCCAAGTATCACCATCCCAGGCTCAGGGGACCCTTGATCATACATTCAAGAGTACTAGGTTTGTTGTCTAGGTTTGTTGACACCCTCTTCAGAGTGTGTCCAGAGCCTTTTCTGGGCTGCCGCGTAGGACCATACCACTTCAACTTGATGGAAGCCAGTGCCCTCCATCAGTCCCCTTGGGCCATACCTCCTTCTGCCTGACTCGAGACCCTCTACCTGACGTGGTGTCCAACTCCATCCCCCCAGGGTCTAGAACACTGCCTCCCTCAAGCTGAAGGGTGCAGTCTGGACAGACCGCACAGCTGTGTTTCATTGGGCACTCAGAATCGTTTTTTACATTTTTAAAATTTACATCATTTTAAAATCAATTCATTTTACATGAAAATCTTAACTTCCCTCTTTTCCTGAACTACCAGAAAAAAGCAGCCATAGTTACCCCACAGAGCCTGTGCCAAGAATCATGGAGAGCTAAATAGCTGTTGTCCTTTCAGAAGGGGCCCTCTCTCCTGGCTCGTTTCTTCCATGGAGTGTGACCTGCCTGCTGCCAGGCACCAGATGGGCCAGCTTTAGGTCAGCCCTTCAGAGAAAGTCCTGTGCTTTCTCTGCTGGTGAGGTACTCCATGACCCGAAAGCCTGGGTGGTGCTGAGGAGAAGAACAAGCACCCTTTCTCTCTCTGTGTGTGTGTGTGTGTGTGTGTGTGTGTGTGTGTGTGTGTGTGTGTGTGTGTGATTATTTTATTACTACAGCGACATTAAAAAAAAAAAGTATAACTCTTCAAACTGGTTAGTTTATTCTTATTTATTTTTTTATTATGGAAAGTTTCAAACATGCATAGAAGTGAAAGGAGCAGTGTAATCATTCCCCATGAATCTGTCATTTAACTTCAAGAATTATCAACTTGGGCTTCCCCTGGTGGTCCAGTGGATAAGGACACCGCCTTGCAGTGCAAGGAGGGCCAGTTCGATCCCTGGCCTAGGAAGATCCCACGTGCTGCGAAGCGGCTGGACTGATGTGTCCAGTTACCGAGCTGGAGCTCTGGGGCACATGCGCCCAGAGCCGGCACTCTGCAACGACAGACACCACCATGATGGGAGGCCCACAGGAGCCAAGGAACAAAGACGGATGAAAATAGAGAAATGAAAGATCAATAGAGGTGGCCCACGCCACCCACCAAAAGATAAATAAATAAAAAATAAATGTTTAAAAAAAAAAAGAATTATCAACTCATGGCCAATCTCATCTCATCTATATCATTCTCTTGTCCTCTCTTCATTTTTTTTAAAAACAGTAGGTCCCTATTGGTTATTCATTCTAAATGTAGCATTGTGGACCTGTAAATCTCAGACTCCATAACTATCTTCCCCAACCCCAGATAACCATAAACAAACTGGTTAGTTTATTATGAGAGGCTTTCCTCATAGCTCAATGGTAAAAAAAAAAAAAAAAAAAAAAAATCTGCCTGTGATGCAGGAGGCCTGGGCTCGACTCTTAGGTCTGGAAGATCTCCTGGAGAAGCACAAGGGTACTCTAGTTTTCTTGCCTGGAGGGTTCCCCAGACAGAGGATACAGTTCGTGGGGTCGCAAAGAGCTGGACATGACTGAGTGACTAACACTTTCACTTTATTTAATGTGAAATATTTTTACTATGAAAGTACCAGAAAAACCAGGTTACACTACTTTAGGTCAAAATGTGGATATGTAAGGATATAAGGGTATCTCTGAGAACTCAGCAGTGAAAATGCACGTGGATTTCAGGAAGGGACCAGCACTGAATGGCCTGTAAAGTTTGGGCTGTCTCTTTCTGCCTCTCATCTCTGCTTCATTCTTTCTTTCTCTCTTCAGAAGATTCCCCCCTGCTTCTCTGTTAAAACTCTTCAAACTGGTTAGTTTATTCTTATTTATTTTTTTATTATGGAAAGTTTCAAACATGCATAGAAGTGAAAGGAGCAGTGTAATCATTCCCCATGAATCTGTCATTTAACTTCAAGAATTATCAACTTGGGCTTCCCCTGGTGGTCCAGTGGATAAGGACACCGCCTTGCAGTGCAAGGAGGGCCAGTTCGATCCCTGGCCTAGGAAGATCCCACGTGCTGCGAAGCGGCTGGACTGATGTGTCCAGTTACCGAGCTGGAGCTCTGGGGCACATGCGCCCAGAGCCGGCACTCTGCAACGACAGACACCACCATGATGGGAGGCCCACAGGAGCCAAGGAACAAAGACGGATGAAAATAGAGAAATGAAAGATCAATAGAGGTGGCCCACGCCACCCACCAAAAGATAAATAAATAAAAAATAAATGTTTAAAAAAAAAAAGAATTATCAACTCATGGCCAATCTCATCTCATCTATATCATTCTCTTGTCCTCTCTTCATTTTTTTTAAAAACAGTAGGTCCCTATTGGTTATTCATTCTAAATGTAGCATTGTGGACCTGTAAATCTCAGACTCCATAACTATCTTCCCCAACCCCAGATAACCATAAACAAACTGGTTAGTTTATTATGAGAGGCTTTCCTCATAGCTCAATGGTAAAAAAAAAAAAAAAAAAAAAAAATCTGCCTGTGATGCAGGAGGCCTGGGCTCGACTCTTAGGTCTGGAAGATCTCCTGGAGAAGCACAAGGGTACTCTAGTTTTCTTGCCTGGAGGGTTCCCCAGACAGAGGATACAGTTCGTGGGGTCGCAAAGAGCTGGACATGACTGAGTGACTAACACTTTCACTTTATTTAATGTGAAATATTTTTACTATGAAAGTACCAGAAAAACCAGGTTACACTACTTTAGGTCAAAATGTGGATATGTAAGGATATAAGGGTATCTCTGAGAACTCAGCAGTGAAAATGCACGTGGATTTCAGGAAGGGACCAGCACTGAATGGCCTGTAAAGTTTGGGCTGTCTCTTTCTGCCTCTCATCTCTGCTTCATTCTTTCTTTCTCTCTTCAGAAGATTCCCCCCTGCTTCTCTGTGAAAGATACCCTGCTCACAGCTGCCAGGAGTGCACTTTACAACTCCAAGCACCCCAAGAGAATGACTCACTTTTACTGGGTTTCACTTCACTATTCCCAAGGAAAGGACTTTGATGGACCCAACAAGTCAGGCACCCCAGGCAGACCAATCACTGAGCCATGGTCAGGACCGCACGTTCCCATGTGTTACAGAAGGGCACTGAGCTAATGGAGTGTGTCTGTTGAGGGAAGATGGTGGTGAAGTGGGCAGAGCCTCAGGAGCCGTCCCACCCTCTACCCCACCTCCCCTCACAGAACTTGACGCCAATGGTGGGGGGCAGTTGCTTTCAAAGCTTCTGTGGTCTTGAGAATCTGGCACTGAAAATGGCATCAAGAGTGAGCCATGAAAGATTCATTAAATGCCTGCCTCGCTGTGAGGGAAGCCATGCCAAAGCTCGTTCATGCTCATCATTAGTTCAGACCCAGGCTGGACTCTTTGGCTCAGAGCTTTCAGCCTAAAACAAATGGGCTTGAATGTACAGTCAGCTCCTGGTTGTCTGCAGGTGATCTATGACGACTCTGGCTTCTCTCTGGCACACCCCCCTTTCAAAGGTATTGCCAGTTAACAGATTTGATGCAACTCTGACGACCCCTTGGAGGACATCTGGGGCTCCGGATTTGTAGTTAGCACCTTTGTTTGCTTAATTATGGTGTTATGGATATCTACACCCTGTGTTTACTCTGCCTGCTGAGATACTTGCTGAAAGCCAAGTGCCACCTGCCTGGCTCCAAGGAAGGTTAATGACGAGACCTTTCATCAGGCAGAGAATAAGCTTCTACCCCCAAGGAGAAGTGGCTGGGAGGAGACAAGCAGGGAAAGCACCAGGTGGGAAAACTGGCTCTTGGTTCTCTTCCTCTCCAGAGTCAGGTCTTTACCAAGCAGCTTGCTTTTGTTATTTTTTTCTCTCTCTTCTTCATTTTTTCTTAACTTATTGTTTAATATTGGAATATAGCTGATAAACAACGTTGTGATGGTTTCAAGTATACAGCAAAGCAACTCAGCCCGTGTATACATGTATCCATTCTCCCACAAACTCTCCTTCCATCCAGGCTGCCACATAACATTGAGCAGAGTGCCCTTTGCTGTACAGTAGATCCTTGTTAGTTATCCATTTTATATACAGCAGTGTGTACGTGTCCATCCCCAAACTCTCTATATATTCATCACCTGCATCACCATATCAAGAACCATAAGTTCATTCTATAAATCTGTGAGTCTGTTTTATATTAAGTTCATTTGTAGCATTTTTTTTTAGATTCCCCATATAAGGGGTGTTATACAATATTTCTCTTTCTCTATCTGACTTATGTAATTCACTATGATGATCTCTAGGTCCATCCATGCTGCTGCAAATGGCATTATTTCATTCTTTTTCATGGTTGAGTAATATTCTGTTATATATATGTACCACATCTTCTTTATTCCTTTGTCGATGGACATTTAGATTGTTTCCATGTCTTGGATATTGTAGTTAGTGTGTCTGTGAACATAATGGTGCATGTATCTTTTTGCACTGTTTTTCTAGTGGAATTCCTGGGTCATGTGGTAGCTTATTTTCAGTTTTTTAAGGAACCTCCGTGCTATTCTCCATAGTGACTGTATCAGTTGACATTCCCACCAATAGTGGAAAAGGGTTCCCATTTCTCCACAGCCTCTCCAACATTTGTTGTTAGTAGATTTTTTGATGATGGCCTTTCTGGTCACTCTTGGACATGTTTTCCAAGGTTTCTTGGATCCCCTAATGGGATATAGCCTCAATGGCCCACAGTTGGAATTTAATTGATAACACAACTTTAAAAAAAAAATTGCCTCTTTTATTGATTTTTATTTATTTATTTATTTTAATTCATGTTTATTCTTCAGCCTGTGTGGGTCTCTCACTACAGAGCACTGGCTCTAGGCACATGTGCACTGGAGCGCTGGCTCCTAATTGGACACACCCATCCAACCGCTCCACAACACATGGAATCTTCCCAGGCCAGGGATTGAACTGATGCCCCTTGCACTGCAAGGCGGACTCTTTACCCACTGGACCATCAGGGAAGCCCTCTGTAACACAACTTCATTGTTTTTTTTTTTTTAACTGGAGTGTATTTGTTTTACAATGTTGCATTAGCTTCAGGTGTACAGTGAAGTTATTGTCATATGTTTTTGCAGAGTTTTCTTGTTTACAGGTATACATAATCCCCAAACAGTCATAGGTATATCCCTGACCCCTGTCTGCTGATCCCTCCCTCCCTTTTCTCCCTTCCCGCCCGCCCAGATTGATGCTTAGTGCCCATGTAGGTTCTCTTAGTCTTACAGCTTAATCACAGTGGTAATCTCTATTGCATATGATAGTGTAGGTTTCCTTGTTGCTCTTTCATACCTCTCATCCGATCTTCCCTGCCCCCAATGACCATAGGTCTGTTCTCCAACTCTGTTTCTCCGTTGCCGTTCTGTGTGTGCATTCCAATGACACAACTTTTATCTGCCACCTTCCCCTCTCACCTTGTTTCACTTGATCACTTCTCAGATTAACTGCTTGCATTCAGACCCTTGTCTCAGGATCAGCTTCTGGAAGGACCCAGAAGACAGCTAGGAAGTGGCAGTGCTGGCTCTCAAGCTAGCTCTCTGAACCATGACACCATTGAGCCTCATGCAAGGCAAACTTCTCCACACCAAAGATTCTGATTTTCAAATGCAACTAGATCCAGCACCTAATAAGAGTAGAAGTATCTGCTGTTTGGGATAAGCCACATTTGTGATCTCTCCATTCATGTAAATTGTTGAGAATTCACTCCAAAAATAAGAGGCAAGGAGGATATCATTCAGTGTTGGTTGTTGGGTTTCTTTTTTTTTTTTTTTTGAACTCTGTAATATCAGATAGTCAGGCTTGTACTTGAACTCTGCCTTCATGTTTTCAGAGCCAAAGAGAAGGAGTTAGCCCAGAGTAGAGCTCATGCCTCTGAGTGTCAGCCAGGGATTCCTCCCATCTTAGAGAGTGGTTAGCTGGAGCAGCCCGAAGCCCTGAGCAGCGATGAGCAGTTGCCACATCAGTCAGCTGGAACAGAACTGCCTGGGCTCATTTTTCTCCTTCTCATTTGCTCCTTTGAAAGCATCAGTGCCTTTGGCAGACTTAGTGGGGTTGACCAGAAAGCCAGAGGCTCTGAGTGGGGGGAAAAAAATAATCTACCTGGCTCTGGATAAATCCCTAGGCTTTGCATCCTCCTATCCCCAGAACCCCTGCCCTCAAGCCCTATGTCCTCCTGCCTACCCACATCCCCCCAGGAGCTCAGACCTCCCCTCTCTAGTTTAGGAACAGTCTCTCTTCTCAAAGATGCCACGTCTCTGCCTACTTCTCTCCCTGCTGGTGAAGCAAAGGAGAACACAGTCTTCCTATCCATCACCTGCTGCTGATGCCACTTCCTGAGCCTCCCCAAGAATGCCTTCCCACTTTCTTAAAAGTGAAAAGAAGTCAGTAGAAAGGAAAGACACAGTGGATGATGGGTCAGTTTGCTGAACCTGTCATTTAAGTCAGTGTCACCAGTACTATCTTCTGCAGGCCCCTAGTGCCCAGAGACATGGTTATAGGTGTTTTATAGTCAAATAAGCTTGAGAAAGAGTACATAAGAAATCTCTTCTTGAATATTAACAATGTACATTAGTATATTAGAGGCTCTCCTATGTCCTGTAATTAAGAATTTTAACCTAATATTTTCCCCAAATGTGTAACTGCACAATACTCCCACTTTTTAAAACAGAACACCTATTAATATCTGATCAAGTGCCTGTGTTCCACAAAATAGGTTAGCAATCATCCTAAGTCTTACAATGACTGCCCTCAAGAGGATCTTCCTGATCCCCTTTCATTCTATGCATCTTAAGTTTGTGAGATAATAAAACAGACAAGGCCATTGTTTTCCAAGTGTCTGCCAACCTTTTTAGATTGCTGAAAAGATTAAGTGAACATATGAGTGTTAGGTAGAGTCTGAAATATCACAGATGTCTGTTATTATGACTGCTTGTAAACTCTGGCTTGTAGTTTTTGTTTATAAGGATTGTTACATCCCCACATTGATCGGTCACTGGATACACCTACCTCTAGAAGGTGACATGGTAGTTTCGGCATTGGGCTACCAGCAGCTGAGGGAGTCAATTCTTCATTCCTGAAGGGAAATTTGGGTGGTACATCATCGTGTCCACTTAATAACATTCCATGAGGTTCAAGGATATTAGTGTTCCACGCATGACCCCTTTTAGAATATCAATTGGCAATCCCATCACTGACCCTTTATTGATTTGGGGAGTTGATTAATGCCTTGCCTTTTGGAACTGACCTTTCAGTATTGAACAGACAAATTTGCAGAGAGACTCTAAATCAAAACCTCACCTTGGACTTCCCAGTGGTCCAGTGGGTAAAGAGTACATTTTTCAGTGCAAGGGGCACTGGTTCTATCCCTAGCCCAGGAAGATCCCATGTGCTGTGGAGCAGCTGGACATGTGTGTCCAATTGTGAGCCAGAACTCTGGAGCGCATGCACTCAGAGCTGGTGCTCTGCAATGAGAGAGGTGACTGCGATGGAAAGCCCACAAAGAATTATGAAAATAAATAAATGAAGGACCAATTTTTAAAAAATGCCAAAAAATTTTTTAAAAAGCCTCACCTTGATATATGGTTATTAGGGAATACTAGATCACCACTATCAATGGGCCACTTCCCCCTTGCAACTGGCTAAGGGCTTCTTGGGGTTGTTCTTCCCTTCACATGGGAAGAATATCCCCTTCTTTATTGAGAGTCGTTCTGGGTGTTATACGGTTTCGTTCGCTCTGATCTGAACCTCCATGATTGCTACAATGTCATCTAGCTTCCGTTTGACTCTGCCTATGAGGGCCACCAGTAGAAGAATGGTGGAATGGAGGTACTGAGAGAGTTTGAGGTGCTTCCTTTTCTTACCTCTAGCCATGGACAGTGCCTCTGTTCCTTTATCTAAGGTCACGGCTCCTATAGGCCTTCCCTTGTGGAGTTACAATTCTGGTTAGTTCCAATAACTCTTCCTTCTGCTTCCCCACTCAGACCCGGGTATGAGTGAAATAGCCTCCCTCTGCTGTTAGCTGCAAGTGGGTCTCATTGTTGCCTCCTGGCTTATATTAAATTTTTTCTTTGTAAATTGTAGTTTCACAAAAGTCTCCGTAATCATTCCTCTTGATTTTTTTTTCTGTCCCATCCCTGATTCTGTAGGTAATTCCATTAGTGTTTCTTGTACATCACTTCCATTTGTCCAGAGATGAAGTGGCTTCAAACAGGCTTTCGCCAGACTCCTGAAAGACCAGAAACCAGAGAGTATCTGAACATCCTGGTTCTTGGAGATGGACATTGAAGTCCATGAAACAGCACTCCAGACTTTTTTCTGCTTTCTCTCTTTTATCGTTGAATCGTCAGTATTACTGCACCAAACACGGGTTTACTCATCCATGCACAGTAAAGCCAATCTACTGACACCAGGTTGTGGGGAAGGCAAGTAGCATCTACTGCAGGGCACCAAGCAAGGAGAATGGGCAGCTCATGCTCAAAAGACCAGAACTCCCCGATGACTTTCAGGGAAGGTGTGTTTTTTTTGAAACGTTTATTTTACTTTTAACTTTTACAGAGTTTTGTTGTTTACAGATATGCATGTTCCCAGATTAGTCATATGTATATCCCCCTCTTCCCACCCCTCCCGACCATCACACAGTACCCCTGAATGATCCCCTTTTCTCACAGAGCAATGACTAGAGCTATTTTCTTCACTTATGATAGTACAGGCCTTCATGCTACTTCCTTTATGCCTCCCACCCTCTGTTGCTTCCCTACAATGTCCATATGTCCATTGTCCATGTCTGTCTTTCCGTTGCTTCACTGCGTGTGCCATCATCACCATCCTGCTAGATTCCATATATATGTGTTAATATACTGTATTTGTCCTTCTCTTTCTGACTGACTTCACTTTTGATGATATGTTCTAGATACAGCCACCTCATTAGGGCTGATTCTTCTGCATTTCTCTTTACAGCTATGTAGTATTCCATTGTGTATACGTACCAGAGCTTTTGGATCCATTCGTTCATCGATGGACATCTAGGTTGCTTCCATGTTCTAGCTATTGTATAGAGAGCTGCAGTGAACATTGGGGTACAGGTGCTTCTTTCAGATTTGATTTCATCAGGATATAAGCCTAAGAGTGGGATTGCTGGGTCATAGGGTGCTTCTATTTTTAGTTTTTAAAGAAATCTCCAGACTGTCTTCCATAGAGGCTGTATCAATTTACACTCCCACCAGCAACGCAGGAGTGTTCCCTTTTCTCTGCACCCTCTCCAGCATTTATTGTCTGTCGATTTGTGGATGATGGCCATTCTGACGGGTGTGAGGTGATATCTCATTGTAGTAGGGAAGGGGTTTTAAAGGCAGTGCAAGGGAAGGGACTACAGAATCAGCTAATGCATGATTCTAAGATTGGGTGACGTCAAGGTTAAGTTTTAAGCATCATCAACATTCTGGTTTCAGTCAGTCTAGGATCTGTGTTATTGTGATCAGCAGTTTTCATCCGGTGGTTCTGCTTCCTGCAAAACCAATTTAGGAATATGTGTCAGGCCTTAATCTATATCTTTCAGGGAACCCTGAGCTTGTTGATTCTCCTGTGTGGCAGATTTATAGTCTAAATTGTTACTAGTTTCCTAGTCCAACAGCTATCCTTTGTTTCTACATCTTCACATTTCCTAATCATTAACTCTGAAAGGCCTGGGAGACTAAAGCAAAAACCTTTTTACCTCATAGAACAGAGACAAAAAGGTTTGTTCATGGTTTTATTAGGATAGTGCTTCTCAACCATTTTGAAAGACATGATGCCCTTTATAATTGTTAAAACTCTACACACATCTCTTCCTTGGCCCTCCCATCATGTCCTTCTCAACAAATGTTTATAGAAGGAAAGAATGAAAGTCTCTGAGTTCACATGCCTTGCTTCCACACTAAGATTAATTACTTCCCTGAAAGGCTTCTAAAGTAGGTTTCATTATTGCCACAATTTCCACAATTTCACAAGGGTGGAAATTAAGGCTCAGAGAGGCTGAGGAACTTGGTTAAGGTCACACAACTGAGAAAGAGTAACATCAGAACAGTCTGGGATTCTTGGTAACTGTACCACTGTCCCCTACCCTTCTAAAGTAATGTAGAGAAACCAGTGCACCCTTGAAAAGTGGGAAATTGAGATTTTTAAAGCCAAAAAGATATAGATGTTTACTTTTTTCTTTTAACTATCCTCCGAAAATCCACAGCAGAAGTCTGTTCTTACATTCTTATGGGGTCTGGGTAGAAACATTCCCCTCTCATTCCCAACATGGCCTTGGAATTCCATTATCATGTGGATACTTGCCTGTCCTTGCATGGATCCAAGGCCAAACCTTAACCTCCCTGTAGCTTTTATTTATATGCTGTGTCACTGGATACCAAGACATGACTTGTAATCAGACTTGTAATCTGAGTACCCCAGTTATAAAGGAGCATGTTTTTAAATTTCTCAGAGCTTCAGTTTCCTCACTATAAAATGGGAAAAAAGTATTTACTGCACGAGATGACAGTGAGAGTCCCTTGGTAAAAAACCCTAATACAGTGCCTGGTGCTGAGGAGCTGTTCATTATGTATTGAATTCCATCCCTCCGGCCTCCCAGGAGGTCCTCACCACTTCCCAGGCTTTAGTAGAGCATCACCATCCTGGGTGGGATACCAAGGGAAGTATTGTCCTGCTACTGATTTATAATCTGGCTGTGCATCTTGTGTCACAAATGAGCTAAGGTGCAACATCACCTTGCTGACAAGGTCCATATAGTCAAAGCTGTGGTTTTTCCAGGAGTCATGTATAGATGTAAGAGTCAGACCATAAAGAGGTTCAGCACTGAAAAATCATTGCTTTTGAATTGTGGTGCTGAAGAAGACTCTTGAGAGTCCTTTGGACAGCAAGGAGATCAAACCACTCAATCCTAAAGGAAATGAACCCTGAATATTCACTGGAAGGACTGAAGCTAAAGCTCCAAGCCTTTGGCCACCTGATATGAAGAGACAACTCATTAGAAATGCTTTGGCCACCTGATCTGGGAAAGACTGAGGTCAAAAGGAGAAGGAGGTGACAGAGGATGAGATGGTGGGATGGTATCACCGACTCAATGGACATGAGTTTGAACAAATACTGGGAAATAGTGAAAGGGAAGCCCAGCATGCTGCCATTCATGGGGTCTCGAAGAGTTGAACATGACTTAGTGACAGAAAAACAGCAACAACAAGATATGGAAGGCAGTTGTGTCAGGTACAGTGTTCCCTGAGGCATATTCTAGCAGGTCAGGACACTGTCAGCAGAGCTTCAGGAATCCTGTACGCTGTTCCACAGTGCCTTATCAAACCTGACAGCCAGCATCTGATGTGAATTACCTCCAGAGCCCTGAGAGTCAGCTACCATTCACAGGAAGTCATTCTGCAAGGGAGTCAGAAACGGAAACAATCTGATCTGGAGGAGAAGAGCCCAGCCATTGGAGAGATATAATACAACAAATGCCAAGTGTTTCCTGGTTCATAAGACCCTATCAGGGTCCACAGGTGGAGGGGTATAGAAATTGTCTAGTTACAGATGACATTGGAGGAGGTGGGAAGCGGGCATCCCTCATGACAGACGCCTACAGAGCCTTAAATTTTGCCATTTAAATAACTAAACTTTCAACTTTCTCATCTGTTTTCTGCTTCAAAGAGAGAAAAATACTTGAACGGCGTGAAGTCATGTAGGGTTCACTACTGATCTAGTCAAGGGTGAGCTTGCATAGATACACTGTGACCACAAAATCTTCCTTCTCGTGGGCCTGAAGGAAGCCAGTTCTCAGAGAAGGATGTTGATGAACTGACCACAATTTCAGGACTTGTCTGTAGCAATGAGCAAATTCTTCGGCTTTTCCCATTTATGTCTAGCTCCTTTTCTGTTTCAATTTTGTGAGGTATTTCACCATTTGCAAGTCTTTAGAACCTCTTTTAGTTTTCTGACTGTACCAAGTTCAATCCTGCCTAAGGGCTTTATGAACATTCTTCCCCCGTCTGCCTGGAAAGCCTCTTTTAGCCCTGCCTCACCCTTTTTGGCCAGGTTTCCCTCTTCATCTTCGGATCTCACCGTCATATTCTTAGTAAAGTCTTCACAAACACTCCACTACCTGGCCCCCCCCACCCCCCAACACACACACTCATCTGTGTCATCTGGTGATATTCTGTGCTGTTCCTTCATGGAGTTCATGACAAATGGAATGGCTGGTTCCATTGTGGAATTATTAACATCTGTCCCGTTCACTAAGCCTAGTTCTACAAGGGCTCCATGCCCCTTATTTTGACAAGCACCCAGAGGTAATTCTGATGCACAGCCAGGATGTGAAACCAGTGCCTTAGAGAATGTGATATCCGACTGATTTTTCTGTTTGGATGGTGATGACCTGGAGGAGGTTGGCAGAGGGAGATCTGAAGCTTGCTTGGAAGAAAATCTATGCTGACCTTTCTATTCAAAAGGAAATGAGTCCTACCTCAGGAGGATAGCAGGAGAGCACCTGAATTGTTTGAGTTGCTGGAATGAGGACAGGTTCCTTTCTGCTTGCTTCCACTGCCTGCTAGTGAGGTACCTTGGAATTGGTAGACCTCACAAGGAGCCTTATGGGGTCCAGCATCAGCTTGTAAGTAAGTCATACGGCCCAGCTGGGTCTCTGGCCTCATAAATATTGACCAACTGTGATGAAACTGTCCATTCCATGTCACATTATCTAGTGAGAAAGCTCCTTTATTAGGGTATTAAATAACCATGAGCCCATGCCTGTTCTGTACAGCCACATTCCTCATGAGTACAAGATTCCAGCCAGGTGACATCAAACCAGGCAGGTAAAAAGGAACCATCAATTCCATTAGACATGTTGTTCACTGAACACTTCATATGTGCCAGGCATTAAGCTTGCTGTTGATTATGGTGAAAACAAGTGGTTTTAATTAGTTGGAAAGTATGTGAAGAATAAATTCCCCTCTCTAAAAGTAATGGCAATGAAATCAGGGAAGAATGTGGAAGAGAAGGAGTCTGGGCACTACTAGAATGAGCCTTTACTGGAAGATGCAGGGTGTATTCATTTTCTAGGTGCAGAAATTCGTGCTGACTACTTAAATGGGAACAAGTAGAGTGTACTCTAGCAAGGGAGATAGCCCCCATCACTTGCTCAAAGATAAACAGAGAAGAAGGAGAGCTTTCCAGAGGAAAAGAGAAGGTTTCAGGTATTGATAAGTTATCCACACAGTAGGATATCCTGTGTGATTGGTTAGGGTGCTTATTTGGCTTTATCTGGCTTGTTTTTCTAAGTTGGAGGCAGGGGCACAAATTAAGGACACTGCTGGTTATTAATCAGGTCTTGGCCATTGGGGACCAGTCATTACAGGAGTTGTTTTTTGGCTTTTTGGGCTACAGATCACAATAAGCCCTCTGGACTAGTTACTATGGATGGTAGTTTGGGTCCTCCTTGAACACAGTAATCTGGTGATTGTCTTTTTGTATTCATTCTCTCATATAACCAGCCCAACCAGGTACTAGAAACTGGCTGGCTTAGAAAAAACCAGAATTGTGTTCTCTGACAGTTTTGGAGACCTGGATCGAAAATCTGTTTACATATCCTCTTATCAGAACGCAATCATGTAGTCACACCTAACTACAAGAAAGGCAGGGAGCTTCCCTGGTGCTCCAGTGGGTGAGGACACCTCCTTGCAGTGCAAGGAGCGCTGGTTTGATCCCTGGCCTAAGAAGATCCCACGTGCTGCGGAGTGGCTGGATCAATGTGTCCACTACCCCGCCGGAGCTCTGGAGCGCATGCGCCCAGAGCTGGTGCTCTGCTATGAAAGAAGCCGCTGAGATGGGAGGCCTGCGCAGGCCAGAAGAACAAAGATGGATGAAAATGAATAAATGAAAGACCAATAGAAGCGGCCAAAAAAAAGGGCAGGAGTTACAGTCTTCGAATGAGAGTCATTGTCACCCCCAACATAAAGTCACAGTCCTAGAACCAAGTAAAAGGGCAGAATGGATATTTGATGGGCAGCCACTGCCACTACCACATGGGCTATAAAGCAAAGCAGCCTCATTCTATGAGAAAGTGATGCTACTGTTGAGAGATGGTGGGACTGGGGGTTTAACCTTGTGAAATGGGGAAGGAATGTGGGACTGCCTCCCCTCCCCCCAGTAAACCAAGCAAAGGCTTTTGTATTTGTACCACAGGTGAGAGGATAAAGTTCTGTGAGACAGAAGAGATGAGATTGGCAGAGGCCTAATGATGTAGGGCCTTGTTAAAGTTTTAGTCATTTATCCTAGCATCCTAGAGCTTGTAAAGGGTTTTCAGCAGGGGGTTGGGGTAGCCTGATCAAATCCATGTGTTTTAACATGTTATGTTGTTCATGGTTCCAGACGCTGGTGATCCAGAGGTGTGGTATCATTGTGTTCGTGGAGAATAGTTTTTCAGGACAGCCTCATCCTGGATTAGAGCATACAGATATCCATGTACCCAGCTATGTGCAGGAAAGTATGGGTATCAGGGAGAGGTTAATAGCAGAAATGACACTTGAGTGTTGAGTACAGTTTATGTGGGATAAAAAAAAAGGTCAAGGGCATGTCAGGCAGAGTTGGGACAAAGGCTGGTGTATCCAGTGTGGAGGATCTACCGATAAGAGTTATTCCTAGAGGCAAGTCAGCAGATGACACTTGAGGTTGGGCAGGGGTCAGATCACTAACAGCCTTGTATATCTGCCTAAGTAGCTGAATGTTGAGGGATCATGGGAAAGTGTTCTCTCAGGAATGACATGTCACGAACTGAGGTCTAGAGATCAGTTCTGGTAGCAGCATGAGGGAACACAGCAGGCAAGAGTTTCTAATGAGGAAGTTCCTTTTTATGTACTTGAACTTCTGCCTATTAGGATCTTGACTAGTTTTGTCATAATAGGCAGACTCCTACGCTACTCCTCTTCCCCCTGTGAAATAGTACAGTCTGTAGTCCTGTACCTGATTTATCAAAATCCAGAAAACTCTGGAACCGAAATTTTTGTTTTCTTGGCAAGTCATTTGGCAGTCAGACTTAAAACTGACCTAAACTTCCTGAGCTGACCTCATCTGGTAAATGGTGATTAATGGTCTGTTTATCCCAGTTAATGTGAATATTTATGTTTTTCTATGTAGAAATATTAATGAGTTTGATGATAGGTGTTAAATAATAGTATACATACAATATTATATCTCAAATGTTAAAAAATTTAAGTTCTATCATATGTCCAGCCCAAGAGTTTTAGATAAGGAACTGTAATGCTTCAAGAAAATCTGAACACTGCAGGAACATTTGCTCTAACTAGGAGGTTACACTTAGAGACTGTTTTACTGGATAAAAGGAAAATACACTGGGTGCAGCAGACACTAAACTTATGGAACCTGTATTTTATTGAGCCATAGAAGCTATAAAATAAATAGGCTCAAAGAGAGTTTTCCTACCTTTATGGATGATAAGTCAATAGGAGGTTAATGAGGAAGGCTTGGGGTCACCCAGGACAGATGCATTAATTATAAGAAATTAATGTTATGGCGAACATCTAGCATCTCCTTCCACAAGACCAGTGGCCTTTTTGTTATTAATTTAATGATAGTTCATAGGCATAAATGCTTGAGAGTGTACCACTTTTTTGGAAATGCTTTCTCCTTTCAACCATGATGGATGGATATATTGGCATTTTCAGGTCTGTAGCCAAGGACCCCAAGCTCAGAGGAAGTAGGTGACTCCTTCAAGGTCATACAGGCAACATTTGTACACAGGACCCAGACTCAGTCAAAACAATGATGACACTTGAGGTTGGGCAGGGGTCAGATCACTAACAGCCTTGTATATCTGCCTAAGTAGCTGAATGTTGAGGGATCATGGGAAAGTGTTCTCTCAGGAATGACATGTCACGAACTGAGGTCTAGAGATCAGTTCTGGTAGCAGCATGAGGGAACACAGCAGGCAAGAGTTTCTAATGAGGAAGTTCCTTTTATGTACTTGAACTTCTGCCTATTAGGATCTTGACTAGTTTTGTCATAATAGGCAGACTCCTCGCTACTCCTCTTCCCCCTGTGAAATAGTACAGTCTGTAGTCCTGTACCTGATTTATCAAAATCCAGAAAACTCTGGAACCGAAATTTTTGTTTTCTTGGCAAGTCATTTGGCAGTCAGACTTAAAACTGACCTAAACTTCCTGAGCTGACCTCATCTGGTAAATGGTGATTAATGGTCTGTTTATCCCAGTTAATGTGAATATTTATGTTTTTCTATGTAGAAATATTAATGAGTTTGATGATAGGTGTTAAATAATAGTATACATACAATATTATATCTCAAATGTTAAAAAATTTAAGTTCTATCATATGTCCAGCCCAAGAGTTTTAGATAAGGAACTGTAATGCTTCAAGAAAATCTGAACACTGCAGGAACATTTGCTCTAACTAGGAGGTTACACTTAGAGACTGTTTTACTGGATAAAAGGAAAATACACTGGGTGCAGCAGACACTAAACTTATGGAACCTGTATTTTATTGAGCCATAGAAGCTATAAAATAAATAGGCTCAAAGAGAGTTTTCCTACCTTTATGGATGATAAGTCAATAGGAGGTTAATGAGGAAGGCTTGGGGTCACCCAGGACAGATGCATTAATTATAAGAAATTAATGTTATGGCGAACATCTAGCATCTCCTTCCACAAGACCAGTGGCCTTTTTGTTATTAATTTAATGATAGTTCATAGGCATAAATGCTTGAGAGTGTACCACTTTTTTGGAAATGCTTTCTCCTTTCAACCATGATGGATGGATATATTGGCATTTTCAGGTCTGTAGCCAAGGACCCCAAGCTCAGAGGAAGTAGGTGACTCCTTCAAGGTCATACAGGCAACATTTGTACACAGGACCCAGACTCAGTCCTTGTGATTCTGAAACCTGTGGTCTGAAGCTCAACAAGCAATAACATTCTTAGCAGAAGGGTGACAACCTGAAAAAGAAAAAAAAGGATCTGTTTTCTACAAGGACCAGCCCAAAAGATGTCATCTTACAAGCCCTCTCCAGCTCAGTGGTTGTAGTTGAAAGACAAAGTTAGTTGCAGATTTTGAGACTGATTGTAGATTTCATGAGCACTGTGGCGTAGATAAGAGGTAAAACACCTGGTAATCTTTTCTAAAAACACTGAGTGTCTGCCTTGCAGTGCAAGGGGTGCCAGTTTGATCCCTGGCCTGGGAAGATCCCAAATGTCATGGAGCGGCTGGGACTGGTGTGTCCAATTATGAGCCAGCACTCTGGAGCACATGCACCCGGAGCAGGTGCTCTGCAACGAGAGAGGCCACTGCAACGGGAGGCCCACACAGGCCAAAGAATAAAAAGATGGATGAGGGCTTCCCAGTGGTCCAGTGGCTAAAGAGTTTGCCTTGTACTCAAGGGGCGCCAGTTTGATCCCTGGCCCGGGAAGATCCCACAAGCCAAGGAATGGCTGGGCTGGTTTGTCCAATTATGAGCCAGTGCTCAGGATGCTCCTATACACGTTACTCTGCAACAAGAGTGGCTGTTGCGATGGGAGGCCCACACAGGTCAAAGAATAAAGATGGATGAAAATAAATAAAGAAGAAGAAAAAAGAAAAGGAAAAAACAAACAAAAAAGAATCAGTAAAAAATTCTCCTTTTAAAAAAAAAAGATGGATGAAAATAAATAAAAAAAGGCATGATGGGGAAAAGAAAAAAAAAATTTTAAAGGAAAAACCACAGATCCCTGGCTGTATTCCCTAGCAACCCTGATTTGGTAGATCTGGAGCCACACTTGGTAATCTGTTGTTTAAAACTTAGAAATGAAAATATCCGAACAGTCTAAAGTGACTAGGACAATAACCCTCCCCCCTGCCCTCTTTACCATCAACATTTCCTTATATTAGTTCCTCTCTCCCATGTAAGATCTGCTTCATTTGCCCCTCCAGGCCTCAGAGGGTACAAACTCAACCACTCTGTTCATGGGATTCCCTTGCCCTTCGGCGCTCAAGTTTCTTCCAGCAGGGACAGGGAAGTCAGAGGAGAGCAAGATCGGGCTGTGTATTTTGCTGGTTCCCTCATGGCTGATTGACCCTGGCTCCTTCTCTCTAGTACAGCTCATGGCAGCCAGCCTCTTCTGACCCCACACCTCTGTCTGCAGTTCATGTCCTTAATCATTCCTGTCCCTTGCCACTTCAGACCAGGACATTTCCCTCCCATTGCTTGCTCCGTCCACAATGATTCCCCTAGACCCTGCCCACATCCTTATAAACAGTAAATGTTCTCCAATGACCTTCATTGTGTGTGCCCCTATTTCCTTTACAAACCTGACCTGATAGGTACTTCTCTTTTTATTTATGCCTGGATAATCTCAAGCAAATCACTATGCATCTCAAACACCACTTTCATAGTCAGCAAAACAGTAACTCTCTACTACCACCTACTAGCAGGCATCTAGTAGACAACATTAAGTGCCTTATTGGTGTCTCTCATCAGTTAGGTTTGGAAATCACTAGTGTAGCTCACTCTGTAGGAGTCTCTCCAACTCAAATAATCTGCCTCTTGAATATGCATAGAATATCACAATTTATAGATTTGAGTCAGTCTCCACCTGGTGGCAGGAAACCTTGCCTGGACTGTGAGCTGGTAAATTAGAACCTGGTCTTCAGTGAAGTGAAGTGAAGTTGCCATGGAAACTGCCTTAGAACATTTAGGACACGGTTTGTGCACCTAGATGTGGCTATACCAAAGTCTGGCAGAAAAATCAGGTGGATGCTGAACCAAAGAATCTACTTAAAGACATATCTTCTTTCCTCCAGGGATGGGAGGGCCACACATAGGACCAAAAAGACAAGTCATTATTCCAGACCCTTAGAGTGTGCCCTCTCACAGGTCTCTCAAAAGAAATCTCTTCCAACATTTTATCTTAGGGAGTCATGCCCCTTTCTTTAGTCTTACCTTAAACCAAACTTGTAATTACATGTTTTAGTCTTTGAACATTTGATTGGCTTTTTCAAGTTTCAGATCAAAAACATCCATAAACCACTCTTTGGGACCTCTCCCAGAAAGTGGCAAGCTGTGGAATCTGGCCAGTTGGAAAGGCAATGGGTTGGCAAGATGGGACGTCTGATCCCAGCTCTCCACCTAAGTGGCTGGTGTGTGAGCAGATTTCTGCCTGTCTCTGGGACACAGCTGCATCTCTTCCCTTTTTCTTGGGACTTCAGTCTCAGTGAGTTTTAAGAAACCATTTCATCCTCACCCTACTAAGTGTCAATCCTGAATGAAAGGCTTAGCCAGCAAAATTCCATTCAAATTTAGAGCCACAGAAGTTGACTCGGGACCAAAGTTCCTCATTTTTTAAAAACAATCACCTGGGGCACCCAACTAGGTATTTGGTAGGTTGGTTCCAGGCAATGGTTTCCATGTTGGCTTCTACATAAAAGAACTTCCCACTCAGGCAGGTGATTTATTCTAATTTTCAAAGCAAATCCTTCAGTGACCAGGCTGCTAAAATCTAACTGGATTTCAGAGGCTTCTCTGGTCACCCATCAGCTTCACCATGCACTTAACCACCACAGAGCAACCTGGGATTTACATGTGAATACTTGAACAAGGAAATAAGGCAGGACTCAAGCTGTAGAGAACATTTTATGGAAGAAGAAAGGGTCACCTATCAGTTAAAAGCCCACCTGACTGTTGCCTTCCACTGTCCTTTGGGTTCTTTTTTTTTCTTGTCTTGAGTTTAATATTTTTTTTTTATTGAAGTATAGATTTCCATAATTCCTGCTATACAGCAAATTGATTCAGGTACACACACACACACTACATCCTGGGAAGATACGTATATATTTGTTTCATTTCCTTTTCCATTATGGTTTATCATAGGATATTGAATCTTGGACTAGGGAAAAGGAAAATCAGGTGGATGCTGAACCAAAGAATCTACTTAAAGACATATCTTCTTTCCTCCAGGGATGGGAGGGCCACACATAGGACCAAAAAGACAAGTCATTATTCCAGACCCTTAGAGTGTGCCCTCTCACAGGTCTCTCAAAAGAAATCTCTTCCAACATTTTATCTTAGGGAGTCATGCCCCTTTCTTTAGTCTTACCTTAAACCAAACTTGTAATTACATGTTTTAGTCTTTGAACATTTGATTGGCTTTTTCAAGTTTCAGATCAAAAACATCCATAAACCACTCTTTGGGACCTCTCCCAGAAAGTGGCAAGCTGTGGAATCTGGCCAGTTGGAAAGGCAATGGGTTGGCAAGATGGGACGTCTGATCCCAGCTCTCCACCTAAGTGGCTGGTGTGTGAGCAGATTTCTGCCTGTCTCTGGGACACAGCTGCATCTCTTCCCTTTTTCTTGGGACTTCAGTCTCAGTGAGTTTTAAGAAACCATTTCATCCTCACCCTACTAAGTGTCAATCCTGAATGAAAGGCTTAGCCAGCAAAATTCCATTCAAATTTAGAGCCACAGAAGTTGACTCGGGACCAAAGTTCCTCATTTTTTAAAAACAATCACCTGGGGCACCCAACTAGGTATTTGGTAGGTTGGTTCCAGGCAATGGTTTCCATGTTGGCTTCTACATAAAAGAACTTCCCACTCAGGCAGGTGATTTATTCTAATTTTCAAAGCAAATCCTTCAGTGACCAGGCTGCTAAAATCTAACTGGATTTCAGAGGCTTCTCTGGTCACCCATCAGCTTCACCATGCACTTAACCACCACAGAGCAACCTGGGATTTACATGTGAATACTTGAACAAGGAAATAAGGCAGGACTCAAGCTGTAGAGAACATTTTATGGAAGAAGAAAGGGTCACCTATCAGTTAAAAGCCCACCTGACTGTTGCCTTCCACTGTCCTTTGGGTTCTTTTTTTTTCTTGTCTTGAGTTTAATATTTTTTTTTTATTGAAGTATAGATTTCCATAATTCCTGCTATACAGCAAATTGATTCAGGTACACACACACACACTACATCCTGGGAAGATACGTATATATTTGTTTCATTTCCTTTTCCATTATGGTTTATCATAGGATATTGAATATAGTTCTCTGTGCTATGCAATAAGACCTTGTTGTTTATTCATTCTCTTGGTTCTTGATCAGCAGCTTTGAAGTCTCCCATGGCTTCTAGCTGGGCTGCCACAGGTTACTTGAGCTGGTGAGCAGTGACAGGCTCGGGGACAGGAAGGCTTTGCACCAAAATCCACAGTTCTGTGAGAGGTCTCATACTTCAAACCTGAGCACGAGAGATCTTTTTCCTTCCAGATGACTTGCAGAAGGATACGTGACAACAGTTGTTGCAGAAGTTCCCATCCTGCAGAGGGAGGGACTGAGCCAAATGCCTCCTCCAGGCTGAGGGTGGGGGGTGCTTGCACAGTGTGGATCCACATATCACACTGAGAGACCGTGGAGGCCTGGCAGAGTCTAGGGAATCTGCATTTTTAATAAGCCCTCTGCCCTGTGACCAGCAGTTGCAGGAAATCAGCCAGAGGCCTTCCATCCTCTCCCAGCACATTGCCTTGACTTCAGAAGTGAGGCATGTGTCTATGACAAGAAGCCTTTGAATTTGCTGGACAAGTCAAAATGATTTACAAGGAGGAAGTTGGTTTTATAGCCTTAGATTGTGCCATCGAGGCATCAGACATCTGGATCAATTAGTAAAAGTAATTGTTCACTTGAAGGTAACAGAAGGCCCCCATTAAAATGCAGAATTAGCTGAGCCATTAGTGATGCCAGCCACCCCTGGCAGTCAGAAGTGAGGAAGGGCCAAGAGTTGGTGGTTGGAGTCTTATCTCTGCAACTTAGCTATCTGAGAGATGCTTAGGCATGTTATTTAACTTGGGTTGTTCATCTATAAAATGGGGATAATAATAACAACCTCATAAGGATGGAATCTGGTTTATTTTTGAAAGATGGTGCACGTCAAGAAATTAGCTGTGTCTATATCCCAGGGAAAGACCTGGGTACATGGTATCTGTTCCTCTTGCTTTTGGGTGTTGGCAAAAAAGATCAAGTTAACAGGGTTTGTTAAGAAATATCTTAGTAGAGCCTCCAGCCCCCTGAAGATGGCTTCCTAAATTCACATTTCATCCTGTTCCACCCACCTTACAGTTTTATTGCCTGCATTCAGAATCCTTCAAGGCCCTTCATGGTCTTGCCTCTCCTCACCTCCTTATCTCATCACTCAGAACCTCTGAAATTTAGTATTCCAGTGTGGTTTCCAAACTCCTTAACTCCCTTTCACTCTTTCCCTCCTCTCTCTGCCTGCAGTCTTCACCAACCCAAGCCCAGCCCTTTTCTCTTCTGGTTCATTCCTCCTAATCCATAAACACCATCCAGAGGTTGCCTTCCTTGACCTTGGCCTCCCCATTCACCTCGGCTGGGGGAGAGGCCTCCTATCTGACCCTGGAATTCCTCTCTTGGCGCTGTCACCTCACCTAGTAACAGCTCTATAGCAGGGGCTCACACGTCCCTGCTCACTGGAATCAGCAAGAATCCCTCAAGTCCCAGTGCCTTGGCTTTACCTCTGACCAGTTAAATCACTCTCCAGGGGTGAGATTAGGGCAGCAGGATTTTTTCAAACTCTCCAGCTGATTCCAGGGTGCAGCTGGGCTTGGAAACCAGCACTCCAGATATGAGCATCTTAAGGGGATCAAATGCTAACCCATGACACTTAGCAAAGACTTAAGTCAAAATGATTTACAAGGAGGAAGTTGGTTTTATAGCCTTAGATTGTGCCATCGAGGCATCAGACATCTGGATCAATTAGTAAAAGTAATTGTTCACTTGAAGGTAACAGAAGGCCCCCATTAAAATGCAGAATTAGCTGAGCCATTAGTGATGCCAGCCACCCCTGGCAGTCAGAAGTGAGGAAGGGCCAAGAGTTGGTGGTTGGAGTCTTATCTCTGCAACTTAGCTATCTGAGAGATGCTTAGGCATGTTATTTAACTTGGGTTGTTCATCTATAAAATGGGGATAATAATAACAACCTCATAAGGATGGAATCTGGTTTATTTTGAAAGATGGTGCACGTCAAGAAATTAGCTGTGTCTATATCCCAGGGAAAGACCTGGGTACATGGTATCTGTTCCTCTTGCTTTTGGGTGTTGGCAAAAAAGATCAAGTTAACAGGGTTTGTTAAGAAATATCTTAGTAGAGCCTCCAGCCCCCTGAAGATGGCTTCCTAAATTCACATTTCATCCTGTTCCACCCACCTTACAGTTTTATTGCCTGCATTCAGAATCCTTCAAGGCCCTTCATGGTCTTGCCTCTCCTCACCTCCTTATCTCATCACTCAGAACCTCTGAAATTTAGTATTCCAGTGTGGTTTCCAAACTCCTTAACTCCCTTTCACTCTTTCCCTCCTCTCTCTGCCTGCAGTCTTCACCAACCCAAGCCCAGCCCTTTTCTCTTCTGGTTCATTCCTCCTAATCCATAAACACCATCCAGAGGTTGCCTTCCTTGACCTTGGCCTCCCCATTCACCTCGGCTGGGGGAGAGGCCTCCTATCTGACCCTGGAATTCCTCTCTTGGCGCTGTCACCTCACCTAGTAACAGCTCTATAGCAGGGGCTCACACGTCCCTGCTCACTGGAATCAGCAAGAATCCCTCAAGTCCCAGTGCCTTGGCTTTACCTCTGACCAGTTAAATCACTCTCCAGGGGTGAGATTAGGGCAGCAGGATTTTTTCAAACTCTCCAGCTGATTCCAGGGTGCAGCTGGGCTTGGAAACCAGCACTCCAGATATGAGCATCTTAAGGGGATCAAATGCTAACCCATGACACTTAGCATGGCGACTGCTATGCTGCAGTCTCTAAATGTGTATCAGAAGGAGGTTATTGTAGTCAGGAACTTCCAGAGCTGTGTTGCCATCTGGGAGAACAGGCTGCTCAGAGATGCTGAAAGGGTGACTCTGAGAGGTGTAGGGGCCACAGAGGCATGGAGATCAGGGTGGGAGGCTGCAGGGTGAGGGCAGAGTGAGGCCACTGACAAAGGTGTGTCCAGGAGTGTCACGGGAAGTGAAAGGCAGGGGAGTGAAAAGCATGAGTCCACTTGGCCACAACCATATCCAGTTCCTTCAGGCACCCTTGAACCTCAGTGAATAGGAGTGTTTTTAGGAAGAGAGCATGTCACTATGATTGCTGACTCTCTCAGGCTTTGGGGGCTTCCCTGGTGACTCAGCCAGTAAAGAATCCACCTGCAATGTGGAAGACCTGGATTTGATCCCTGGATTGGGAAGATCCCCTGGAGAGGAGATGGGCTACCTACTCCAGGATTCTTGCCCAGGAATTCCATGGCTCGTCCATGAAGTCTCAAAGAGTAGTACACGACTGAGTGACTTCCACTTACTCACTCAGGCTTTTAGACTTTTTCTTCTGGTCTCCCAAAGAGGGCTTTAAGGTCTTCAAGTCCTGGTAGCTGGAAAGCATTCCCCTGGCTTTCCAACCCTCTAGACTTTCTTTGGAACCCTGGGAGGTGGTAAGTGAGTTTCATGCTCACAAGGACAATGGAAGCCTTTAAGAGCTCTGCCTGATCAATCCTCCTCAAACTGGTTTTCTTTTTAAGCCTGTAATCACTGAACCGTCTTTCTCAGCAAGAAAATCTGAAAATTAACTGAGAAATTGGCTGACTTATCTTCCTATAGGTTGATGTTTCTCACTCCTTTTCAAATTTAAGGAAACTGAGACACAGAAAGATTAAGTAAGTGTTCAAGGTAGAGTAACAAAAGACAAGTTGCCATTTGGTTGTGTAATCCAGAGGTTTTTCTATTTTTGCATGTGACAATGGTGGTAGAGGCATGGGGGTAAGGAGGGAGGCTATTTCAAGTTACTGGTGTAGACAGTATTCTTGGGAGAAAGAAGGTGGATTGAGGAAAAGTCTGGACTCCCCAGTTTAGACATGAGAATATAGAGTGGTGGGGTCAGCCATGGGAGCTTGGGAGTCGTGGTGAGTACAGGAAGAGGGAATCCTGGGCAGCATGGTGTTGTGCATGTGAAGCAAAGGATGCGTGTCTCAGAGGAGAGAGTGATCAGATGCGTCTAAAACTTCTATACTACTCAGTAAGATGAAGGTTGAAGAGGAGATTGGGTGAGTCTATGGCCATACCACCCTGAACTTGCCTGATCTCGTCTGATCTTGAATGCTCAGCAGAGTCGGGCCTGGTTAGCACTTGGATGGGAGGAGATTGGGTGACAATGTGGGCATTATGTCCTTGATAAGAATAGCTTCAGAGGAGGAGAGCAGCCACATTCCAGTGATCATAGTAGGAGGTGAGGAAGTAGTATCAGGGAGGTGAGTCCCTTCCAGTGAAAAACCAATGACTGAGCTATGAGGGCCCCATGTCACCCAGCATTCTCTTCACAAGAGACTTTTCTCTTCGCAAGTTATTTTTCTCCCATAGAGCTGTAGAACATCTTCTTTGGTCCATAGAGAGGGTTGTGTCTCATTGGGGCAGTACCTGGGATACAACTTAAAGAAAAGAGACAAAATTAAAAACAATAATAGTAAAATGAGAAGAAGATTGGCACACAGGAAAGATCAATGAAGCCAGAACTGCCTGGGAAAATGTATCTACAGTACCTGGGATACAGCTTAAAGAAAAGAGACAAGATTAAAAACAATAATAATAAAATGAGAAGAAGATTGGCACACAGGAAAGATCAATGAAGCCAGAACTGCCTGGGAAAATGTATCTGCTGGTGAACATGAACCTAGAAGGAATCAATCAGCAGCTCTTGAAAAATTGTATGTCCTGTAAAAAGTATCAGTGGAGCTTTTGCAGTGTCACAATGCACGTGCCAATGGCTGGGCACAGAATGGATGGGCCATTAATGCTCATTGATGAGTTTATTGATTGGTGTGTCCAGTATAATTAGCCCCAAAGATCCTCAATCAATAGAGAACAGGGAGGTGATGAAGCCAATGTATCCTGGAAAAAACGGAGGGCTAGGCTCAGTGCTGGGGGCCACTGGCTCACTGTATGGCCTGGAAATACCCCTGGACTCCTCAGGAAAGGGTTTAGTTTCCTTTGCCTTGTTTAAAATGTGGTGAGTACAGGAAGAGGGAATCCTGGGCAGCATGGTGTTGTGCATGTGAAGCAAAGGATGCGTGTCTCAGAGGAGAGAGTGATCAGATGCGTCTAAAACTTCTATACTACTCAGTAAGATGAAGGTTGAAGAGGAGATTGGGTGAGTCTATGGCCATACCACCCTGAACTTGCCTGATCTCGTCTGATCTTGAATGCTCAGCAGAGTCGGGCCTGGTTAGCACTTGGATGGGAGGAGATTGGGTGACAATGTGGGCATTATGTCCTTGATAAGAATAGCTTCAGAGGAGGAGAGCAGCCACATTCCAGTGATCATAGTAGGAGGTGAGGAAGTAGTATCAGGGAGGTGAGTCCCTTCCAGTGAAAAACCAATGACTGAGCTATGAGGGCCCCATGTCACCCAGCATTCTCTTCACAAGAGACTTTTCTCTTCATAGTTATTTTTCTCCCATAGAGCTGTAGAACATCTTCTTTGGTCCATAGAGAGGGTTGTGTCTCATTGGGGCAGTACCTGGGATACAACTTAAAGAAAAGAGACAAAATTAAAAACAATAATAGTAAAATGAGAAGAAGATTGGCACACAGGAAAGATCAATGAAGCCAGAACTGCCTGGGAAAATGTATCTACAGTACCTGGGATACAGCTTAAAGAAAAGAGACAAGATTAAAAACAATAATAATAAAATGAGAAGAAGATTGGCACACAGGAAAGATCAATGAAGCCAGAACTGCCTGGGAAAATGTATCTGCTGGTGAACATGAACCTAGAAGGAATCAATCAGCAGCTCTTGAAAAATTGTATGTCCTGTAAAAAGTATCAGTGGAGCTTTTGCAGTGTCACAATGCACGTGCCAATGGCTGGGCACAGAATGGATGGGCCATTAATGCTCATTGATGAGTTTATTGATTGGTGTGTCCAGTATAATTAGCCCCAAAGATCCTCAATCAATAGAGAACAGGGAGGTGATGAAGCCAATGTATCCTGGAAAAAACGGAGGGCTAGGCTCAGTGCTGGGGGCCACTGGCTCACTGTATGGCCTGGAAATACCCCTGGACTCCTCAGAGGGTCAGTTTCTTTGCCTGTAAAATGGGAGATAATAACTCAGTGTTTCCCAAAGTGATTTCCGGTAACCTTTAGTACTTTGGAACATTAGTTTTTGTTTTAAATAAAAGTGTTTAAGTGGTCGTATTTGGGCAATAGTGATTTTAAACAACTTGAGCAAGACTCTCACAGCCGTGGTATCTGGGCATTGTGAACCACCAAGAAGCGGGATATAGTATACATTTACTTATTTACTAAACTACACATTAGTCACTACACATTATTTATTTATTCACTATACATTATTTATCTACACTTTTAAGTAAAGAACCTATGCCAGGCACTGTTCCAGGTCCTAGGGGCATAGCAGTGAACAAGAGACATAAGTTCCTCTGCCAAAGTGTTTGGATCCTAGTAAGAGGGCAGAAATAATCAATCAGTCCACAAAGATAATATGGTAGATGGTGTTAAATCCTATAAAACACGAGCACACACACACAAAGCCACAAACAACTAATGCAGTATAGGAGATAGAAGGTAGTATTATGTTATACAGAGAGGGAGTAGGACTTTTCTCCTTAATGAGTGGTTGTTTTGAGCAGAAGCCTGAAGGAAATAAAGGAGGGAAATGTAGCTGACGAGGGAAGAGAAGTGATGGAAACCAGCGTAAGTCAAGTCCAACCTCAACAGGGTATCCTTCCCTTTACCTATCTACATAGCCTCTAAGTTTGGATGACCAGAGTTGAGATGACAAGGCCTAACTGTCACAGAGGTGTATTTTATCTTCCAAATTCATGTCATCAGCCAGAACCACCTCTCCTCCTTCTCTCCTTACCCCCTCCTCCTCCTGCTCCTTCTCCTTATGATTATTTGATATGATTCTCAAGATCAGCATCCCACTGGAATAGATCATTTGAAAGTACAATACTAATGCTGTGACCTTTTTTCTGGCCAAAAAAAGTTTATAAATCCTTTTAGAGATTGATTGGTGTGTCCAGTATAATTAGCCCCAAAGATCCTCAATCAATAGAGAACAGGGAGGTGATGAAGCCAATGTATCCTGGAAAAAACGGAGGGCTAGGCTCAGTGCTGGGGGCCACTGGCTCACTGTATGGCCTGGAAATACCCCTGGACTCCTCAGAGGGTCAGTTTCTTTGCCTGTAAAATGGGAGATAATAACTCAGTGTTTCCCAAAGTGATTTCCGGTAACCTTTAGTACTTTGGAACATTAGTTTTTGTTTTAAATAAAAGTGTTTAAGTGGTCGTATTTGGGCAATAGTGATTTTAAACAACTTGAGCAAGACTCTCACAGCCGTGGTATCTGGGCATTGTGAACCACCAAGAAGCGGGATATAGTATACATTTACTTATTTACTAAACTACACATTAGTCACTACACATTATTTATTTATTCACTATACATTATTTATCTACACTTTTAAGTAAAGAACCTATGCCAGGCACTGTTCCAGGTCCTAGGGGCATAGCAGTGAACAAGAGACATAAGTTCCTCTGCCAAAGTGTTTGGATCCTAGTAAGAGGGCAGAAATAATCAATCAGTCCACAAAGATAATATGGTAGATGGTGTTAAATCCTATAAAACACGAGCACACACACACAAAGCCACAAACAACTAATGCAGTATAGGAGATAGAAGGTAGTATTATGTTATACAGAGAGGGAGTAGGACTTTTCTCCTTAATGAGTGGTTGTTTTGAGCAGAAGCCTGAAGGAAATAAAGGAGGGAAATGTAGCTGACGAGGGAAGAGAAGTGATGGAAACCAGCGTAAGTCAAGTCCAACCTCAACAGGGTATCCTTCCCTTTACCTATCTACATAGCCTCTAAGTTTGGATGACCAGAGTTGAGATGACAAGGCCTAACTGTCACAGAGGTGTATTTTATCTTCCAAATTCATGTCATCAGCCAGAACCACCTCTCCTCCTTCTCTCCTTACCCCCTCCTCCTCCTGCTCCTTCTCCTTATGATTATTTGATATGATTCTCAAGATCAGCATCCCACTGGAATAGATCATTTGAAAGTACAATACTAATGCTGTGACCTGGGATGACATGGTGTAATATTCTAAACTGGCCAAGGGTGAGGAGGAGAATGAAAAGTATAAATTATAAATCCTTTTAGAGAAATATCCAATCACAGTGAAGTTTAAGACTCAGCTGGATGGTTGGGGAAAAGGAAATTATCTTGTTCTCTACATTGTGGAAGAGAAACTGAGTGTCATCTCTCTGCTCTGAAGGCAGCCAGCTTGGGCATGAGGCCAACACAAAGAGGAAGGCAGGGCGGCCGAAAGAATCCCTGAGAAATGAAGTCTTGCCCTGTCTCCCCACCTACCTCTCAATCAGTTCGCTCCTGAAATCCACCCCCACCATGGACCTTTTAAGTCCAGGAGCCAATAAATTGTTTTATTTTAAAGCCATAGTAAATTGGATTTGTCTTTCACTTTATAGCCCAAAGAGGCTTAATTGATACCCATAACTTATCTCATCAGCTCTCCATGACAACCCTGTTATAAGATGCTTTTATCCCCATTTTACAAATGGAGAAATAGAGAGGATGGCTGAATTGCTGTTGATTGCTTAGTAACAAAAATTTGGTAGATTTGGAGTTCAAATATGCGAGTTTCTGTCATAAGATGTACTGTGTACTGACCGTTTCCTCATCTATAAAATAAATGCTTCTTTTAAAAAAAATCTTTTCTCCCAAGATTGACATGAAGCAATAAATCAAAGATTCCCTAGGAGGAGGCTCTTTACGACTGTAAAGTGCTGTACAGATGTTCACTATTCCTATGCCTAGAGCCCACAGCTCTAACCTAGGAGTCAGGTTGGCATGTTGCTAGCTTAATGGACCCAGGTTCCAGCTTGTTCTTTAATGCAGGAAAATATTTTGATTTTCTTTTCATATGATCATTTGCTTAACAAATCCTTCCCTGACAGTTAGTAAAGATCCGAAGTCTAACCTAGTCTGACCCCACATATTGTGAATGAGAACTCAGCTATATGCCAGGTATAGGCTTTCCTTATCAATAAGTCTGCTGCTAACACTCACACATGAATGCATACCTCCAAGACCCCAGCAGCTTTAGGCCAAGAGGCCGGTACTATTTTCCATGGATTCATTGACAGATATTCTATGTCATGTTAGCATCCCCAGTGTATATTTTGTATCTTCTGCTTTCAGGGATTACAAAGATAAACACATTTCATTGAACAATTTTTGCTTATTAGGAATAACTTTGGGGTGAAAGTCTCTGTAGTTATTTAGGGTAAAGAAAGTAAAAAATTGTTTATAATTCAGTTCACTGGGTGAAATTTTGTTCTTTCCATGAATATACTGACATGATTTGCCTAAATGATTCAGATCTGATTTTCCAAATATATTAATAATGAACAAAAAGAGTTGTGTTCATCTTTGGACTGTTTATAATATTAGAATAAAGTGCTTGACAAATAAGGCTCTAGTTTGATAAGCACAGTATATAAGAGAAAAATGAAATAGATTTGTTCTTGTTATTTGGGGAATATGTGCTTTATTGTACACACTTTGCTTCTGGCTATGGAGAAAGTAATTTATCAGCAAGTCTTTTCCTTTCATTTCCCTTGAATATAAAGATTAACTGATGGTTTAACAATCTTGTTCAGGCTATATTTATGAAAGATGGCTGTTCTCACTCAGACAACTCCCAATATTTAAGTCGTAGCATTATTCATAAAGATATGATAGAAAGACCTTCAGCCATAAATGTTGAGATATATCTCATGTTAACATCTTGAATGTAAGCTGGAATTTCTTCAATTCCTTTTATTTAAAAATTTTTTTATTTATTTTTGGCTATTTTGGGTTTTCACTACTGCTGCAGGCACCTCTCCAATTGCAGGGAGTGGAGGCTACTCTCTAATTGAGGTGAGCAGACTTCTTGTTGCAGTGACTTCTCTTGTTGTGGAACTCAGGCTCTAGGGCACATAGGCTCAATAGTTGTGGCTCCAAGGCTCTAGAGTACAAGCTCAATAGTTGTGGCTCACGGACTTAGTTGCTCCTCAGCATGTGGGATCTTCCCAGATCATGGATTGAACCCGTGGCTCCTGGATTGGCAGATGAACTCTTTACCACTGAGCTACCAGGGAAGCCCTGAAATTTCTTTTGTATTAATTTATGTGAAAGGGGAAAGTGTCAAGAGCCAAGAAGTGAAAAAATGAATTTTAGCAATCAGATTGACTTAATTTGAGCTTGTCAGATGCCAATGCAGTAAAGATATGTTTAGAGTGTTGGGCTGTGACTCCCTGTGGCCACCCTCCAGAAGAAAACCAACCAGTGGGTATGACATTGCGTAGCTAGTTTTTATTTTTCGCCTTCGATCAGAGGTCCTCAAAGTATATTCAAGGTTGGTAGCTATGTCCTTGGAGTCAAAGGCAAACTATTTATATTGTCTTCATCAATGTCAACTGTTGGGTTCCAAGGAAGAAGAAATATAATTCAGGTTCAAGAACAACAACCATTGAGAAATGCCTTATCTTTGAAAGAAAACCAAAGCATCTCTCAGTTCTACTTATGAAATGCTTAAGTAATTTTTTTCTGCTGCTGAAAAAAAACCACACCCCACAGCTGGAATCACTTACAGCATAGGTTTGTTTTTTTGCAAATTGAATGATTAATTCAGGCAAACAACCAGATATTTAATTTAATTTTAAACTGAAAAGGATAGACAGTCATACTGGCTAAATTCCTAGCTTGGCAGACTTTGGGGTCCCTGCAATTAGTTTAGACAATATTGTGACTCCAGCAAGTCCATACTGGAAGGAAGATCAAGTTTTTAAAAAATGTTTTTGTACCACTAGCCCGACTCTTTTTATGAATGTTTTCCTGCTTTAAAATGGAGTATCCAAAGGGATAATTTCAATCCTATTCCTCTACCCAAGGGCTCTGTGAATTTGTAATTGAGTTTTACTTCTACCCCAGGACAAGTAAAGTGATGAGAAACTGCCAATAACCACATACAGGAATTCTTATGACTTGAGTGGTACCTCCTACAGTTTGGCCAAGTATGTGTACACACAACCAGCTTGATCAGTTCTGTTCCTGCCTGAACATGCTTTAGAGACAAAGCTGGCCTTTCCATGAGCTGTGGAAGGCCAGGCTTACTGGAATATTTACCTTGAAATTTACCCAAAAGATCAAGCTGAGGATGACCTAGATTGTGAAGTCATACATGTGCTATTGTCTTTATCCAGCAGCTCTTTGTAGAGAATGCCGCATGATTCTAGGCTGCAGAATGCTTTGAGAACTGCTTTTACCTGATGATGAAGTCTAACTGAACAATAAGGCAGAGAGCAGAATTAACACAGAAAAGTTAATGCAGTTGACTCTTGAACAACATGGGTTTGGATTGCACAGGTTCACTTACATGTGAATTTTCTTCAGTAGGAGATACTATAGCAGTGCATGGTCCCCAGTTGGTTGAAGCTGCAGATGAGGAACTGTGGTTATGAAGAGCTGACTGTAAGTTATACTTGGATTTTCAACTGTGCAGGGGTCAGTGCCACTAACACTCTCCTTGTTAAAGTTCAGCTGCTCTGAGACTTTAGTTCAAGGGAAAAAATTGAATTGCCCAGTATCTAGGGGATCCTAGAATTTTCAGCCCTTTTCATTATTTCTTAACAAGTCTGGTCATTTAAAATGGCAGTGGAGTTTCATCTTTTGGCTTTTGTTTGTTTTTTTCTCCTCCTCCCTTCCTTCCTTTCCTAATTTCCTCCCTTTTTTTTTTTTGTAAAATAAATCTTCTCTGATACTTATGCTGGTCTATACTTTTCCCACAGGAATAGATCCAAAATAAATACATGTTGCATAATGAATATACTTTTAAAAACTGAAACTAAGGTGATGCTAGACTTGTCAAAATGCTGCCCATTCCTTAATTTCTACATTATTTCCTTAACCAGGCACATCACACCCAATTTCCAGCTGCACACATCTAAGAACCTTCTGCTCTCGTTTTGTCACATGATCATTATCCATGATGATGATTTTCTCCTCTGGATTTCCTTGCCACCTGCAGACAATCCCTTGTGGACTCCCAGTTGGCAATTTTTCACTCTAAAGCTTTTTTTATTACACAAGTAATATGGAAAAATATACTTGCTGAATAATAATTAAACATTGGAGAAAGAAACAAACCAAAATGACCATAGACCTCTTCAGTCCCAGAACAAACAACTTCAGAGCTCTGGAATTATCTTCCCAAGCTTCCCTCTAGGGATTTACACCCAAATTCATGCGTATCTATCTATGTATGTATAGATGGGTTGTTTATATGTATCTGAAGTCATCCTTTTATATATATTTTTGGTGTGGCGGGGAGGCCACTTCTATTGGTCTTTCATTTACTTATTTTCATCCGTCTTTGTTCTTTTGGCCTGTGTGGACCTCCCATCTCGATGGCACCAGCTCTGGGCGCATGTGCTCCAGAGCTCCAGCTCTGTAGTTGGACACATCGGTCCAGCTGCTCCGCAGCACGTGGGATCTTCCCAGACCAGGGATCAAACTGACGCCCCTTGTTCTGCAAGGTGGTGTCCTTGCCCACTGTACCACCAGGGAAGCCCCCTTTTATATATTTTAATAGCCTCCTTGAAATATAATCACATACCATCCATTTTTTAAAACTCTTATGAGGGTATTTCACATCATTGTCAACACTTATTATCCATCTTTTTCATGATAGCCATCTTAAGGGATGTGATATGATATCTCATTGTGGTTTTGATTTCCGTTCCTAGTAGTCATTAATATGAATATCCTTTCATGGGCTGATTGGTCAATTGGGTTATTTGTCTTTTTATTACTGGGTTATAAGAATTTCTTAAATGCTCTGGCTTCAAGTCTCGTGTGTGGGTGTGGGTGTGGGTGTGTGGGTGTGTGCTCAGTCGCTCAGTTGGGTCTGACTCTTTGGGACCCTATGGACTGCAGCCCATCAGGATCCTCTGTCTATGAAATTTTCCTGGCAAGAATACTGGAGTAGGTTGCCGTTTCCTCCTCCAGAGGATCTTCCCAACCCAGAGGTTGAATTTCATCTCCTACCTTGTCTGTCACATTCTTTACAACTGAGCTACCTGACAAGTCTTTATAAAATAGCAAGTATTTTCTTCAGTTTTGTGAATTATGTTTTTATTTATGTGGTGGTGTCCTTTGAAGGAAAAGGTATTTTGACATGGCAAACCCCCTTTAGCAGGAAAATGTATACCCATTGTTTGTTAATTTAACAGATTAGAATAATTCAGAGTTGGACTTGATTTAAATCTTTAAGTTTGAGATAAATATGTACATTGCTTAGCTTTTCTCTGCTGAGGTGGGTTTCCAGAGTTCTTTCTTACAGACTGCTCAGCCTCGGTGGAGGCCTCAGTGTCCATCTGTCTGAGTGAAGCCAATCTTTAAAGTTAGTGCATCTTCATGTTTTTGTATAGATGGGTTGTTTATATGTATCTGAAGTCATCCTTTTATATATATTTTTGGTGTGGCGGGGAGGCCACTTCTATTGGTCTTTCATTTACTTATTTTCATCCGTCTTTGTTCTTTTGGCCTGTGTGGACCTCCCATCTCGATGGCACCAGCTCTGGGCGCATGTGCTCCAGAGCTCCAGCTCTGTAGTTGGACACATCGGTCCAGCTGCTCCGCAGCACGTGGGATCTTCCCAGACCAGGGATCAAACTGACGCCCCTTGTTCTGCAAGGTGGTGTCCTTGCCCACTGTACCACCAGGGAAGCCCCCTTTTATATATTTTAATAGCCTCCTTGAAATATAATCACATACCATCCATTTTTTAAAACTCTTATGAGGGTATTTCACATCATTGTCAACACTTATTATCCATCTTTTTCATGATAGCCATCTTAAGGGATGTGATATGATATCTCATTGTGGTTTTGATTTCCGTTCCTAGTAGTCATTAATATGAATATCCTTTCATGGGCTGATTGGTCAATTGGGTTATTTGTCTTTTTATTACTGGGTTATAAGAATTTCTTAAATGCTCTGGCTTCAAGTCTCGTGTGTGGGTGTGGGTGGGGGTGTGTGGGTGTGTGCTCAGTCGCTCAGTTGGGTCTGACTCTTTGGGACCCTATGGACTGCAGCCCATCAGGATCCTCTGTCTATGAAATTTTCCTGGCAAGAATACTGGAGTAGGTTGCCGTTTCCTCCTCCAGAGGATCTTCCCAACCCAGAGGTTGAATTTCATCTCCTACCTTGTCTGTCACATTCTTTACAACTGAGCTACCTGACAAGTCTTTATAAAATAGCAAGTATTTTCTTCAGTTTTGTGAATTATGTTTTTATTTATGTGGTGGTGTCCTTTGAAGGAAAAGGTATTTTGACATGGCAAACCCCCTTTAGCAGGAAAATGTATACCCATTGTTTGTTAATTTAACAGATTAGAATAATTCAGAGTTGGACTTGATTTAAATCTTTAAGTTTGAGATAAATATGTACATTGCTTAGCTTTTCTCTGCTGAGGGTGGGTTTCCAGAGTTCTTTCTTACAGACTGCTCAGCCTCGGTGGAGGCCTCAGTGTCCATCTGTCTGAGTGAAGCCTCTGCAGATGCTCAAGCTGAGTAGTTACACTAGGGAGAAGATTGTCTGCACTAGGGCTGAGCTCACACCTCTTCCCGCTATTAAACCATGAACATCGTCTGGCTCACAAACCAACTGTTCACATGGTTTTCATTTAATGAGTTTAAAATGGACAAAAGTATGCACTGGGCCACCTGGCTCTCCTCTCTCCATATATAGCTTGGAAGAAAAGTTGTTAATTCCGGTGGACTAATTCATTTGGAAACCCTAAGATTCCCCAGATTTCAGATAGCTCTCCTGTGTAAGGTTTTAGTTTTAATCTGCTCCTCTGCCATTTATCTTTGACAAGAGGCAGAGAATGATGTAACGTATTTATCAGTGTGATGGCTCTGGACTGAACGTGAAGCCAAGAAGACTAATTGGTAACTTCATGAATCAAGGTTCAATTGACACTTAGCTTATAAAGGAAGCTGTTTGTTAGTGTAAGGCTTAAGAGTTAATTATTGGCTTCAGTTCTTCAGACCATAGGCTGAATCTGAGTGTTTTCGCTGTTCAGTTGGATGATGAGATCCACACATTTAACTCACATGTGGCTTTAATTCACCAAGCACCTCAGTTGATATAAATGATGAGCCTTCACAATACAAATGCAAACAAGATGCTCATTCCTTTGCTTGGTAATTGCTATCTTCTTTCCCCTTTCTTCTTCTTGTTCCAAAACATATAATCCACACTGCAGGCACTCAGCTCAGTGAGGTGTTCACACCTAGCGAAGTTCATAGGCCCACCGGGGGACAGGCAGAGTTGTGACTTCACTAAGCACTCTGGGCAGGGTGATGTCAGCAGCAATGTTGAATTTCTTTTTTGTGTGTTTGGCTGAGACTATACGGTAGTGTTTCTGTTAGTCAGTACTGCTCTCCCAGGTCACTCCTAGAGCGCTATTAGGACTTTCTGGCTTGTTATGAACAGAGACTACTTCTAGTAAACATTACCCATTTTAATTTATGGAAACATTTCAAAGATCGCCAAATATAGCCATGTGGCAGGGGAATGGAACTGTAGAAATGTTTGAAGTTTTCAAAATTAAATTGGGTCATGCTCTCTCTCTTTCTCCTTCCTGGCCTTGTACTCTTTCCCTCTCCTTTTCAATCCCGCTTTCTCCCTCTCTCTCTCTCTCCCTCCTTTTCGTCTTCCTCCTCCTCCTGCTCTCTCTCTGCTTCACTCTGAGCCTCTCTTGTGTTTTCATCCTTTTTTCAGCTTTCATAGCCCATTATAGATTTCATTCCTACACTTACACTTACTAATACAATTTCTGAAATACTCTGATTGACCCACTTTTCCCTTCACCACACATCATGACAGCAGCCACCCAGAATCCATTGCCCACCATGTCCTTAGGACAGGATGGCAGACAAGGCATGGCATCTCTTCAGTATCATCTCCTCACCTACCCTACTCCTCTCCCCCGCTCCTAGGGTAGTGTTGCCTGCATTGTGTGGTTTCATAAGGTCATTGTTGTATCTGGTACTCTGAATGCTAAGTTTTTGTTAACCTATCGCTCTTCCCTGACAGTCCCAAACTCACTACATTTTTCAGATGTCCATTTCCATAATTAGTCCCAAGAACACTGAGGGGAATCAAGAGATGCTTACACAGATAGATGAAGCTGTATAGCTCCTCTCCTGAGAAATACTGTCTTAGTTGATTCAGGCTGCTGTAACAAAATGTCAGAGACTGGATGACTTCAACAGCAAACATTTATTTTTTTAAATTTATTTATTTTTATTTTACTTGTACAGGGTTTTGTTGTTTACTGCTATACATAAACCCAAATTGGTCATAGGTATGCCCTTGGCCCCTCCCACCTGAATTCCTTTGCACACCGGGGACAGGCAGAGTTGTGACTTCACTAAGCACTCTGGGCAGGGTGATGTCAGCAGCAATGTTGAATTTCTTTTTTGTGTGTTTGGCTGAGACTATACGGTAGTGTTTCTGTTAGTCAGTACTGCTCTCCCAGGTCACTCCTAGAGCGCTATTAGGACTTTCTGGCTTGTTATGAACAGAGACTACTTCTAGTAAACATTACCCATTTTAATTTATGGAAACATTTCAAAGATCGCCAAATATAGCCATGTGGCAGGGGAATGGAACTGTAGAAATGTTTGAAGTTTTCAAAATTAAATTGGGTCATGCTCTCTCTCTTTCTCCTTCCTGGCCTTGTACTCTTTCCCTCTCCTTTTCAATCCCGCTTTCTCCCTCTCTCTCTCTCTCCCTCCTTTTCGTCTTCCTCCTCCTCCTGCTCTCTCTCTGCTTCACTCTGAGCCTCTCTTGTGTTTTCATCCTTTTTTCAGCTTTCATAGCCCATTATAGATTTCATTCCTACACTTACACTTACTAATACAATTTCTGAAATACTCTGATTGACCCACTTTTCCCTTCACCACACATCATGACAGCAGCCACCCAGAATCCATTGCCCACCATGTCCTTAGGACAGGATGGCAGACAAGGCATGGCATCTCTTCAGTATCATCTCCTCACCTACCCTACTCCTCTCCCCCGCTCCTAGGGTAGTGTTGCCTGCATTGTGTGGTTTCATAAGGTCATTGTTGTATCTGGTACTCTGAATGCTAAGTTTTTGTTAACCTATCGCTCTTCCCTGACAGTCCCAAACTCACTACATTTTTCAGATGTCCATTTCCATAATTAGTCCCAAGAACACTGAGGGGAATCAAGAGATGCTTACACAGATAGATGAAGCTGTATAGCTCCTCTCCTGAGAAATACTGTCTTAGTTGATTCAGGCTGCTGTAACAAAATGTCAGAGACTGGATGACTTCAACAGCAAACATTTATTTTTTTAAATTTATTTATTTTTATTTTACTTGTACAGGGTTTTGTTGTTTACTGCTATACATAAACCCAAATTGGTCATAGGTATGCCCTTGGCCCCTCCCACCTGAATTCCTTTGCACATCCCTCCCCATCCTACACCTCTAGGTTGTTGCATAGCCCCCATGTAAGTTGCCTTAGTCTTACAGCATATTCATATTAGTTGTCTCTTTTACATATGGTATTGTAGGTTTCCACATTACTCTTTCCATACCTCTCACCCACTCCTCCTGCCCTACAGTGTCCATAAGTCTGTTCCCTATGTCTGTTTGTCCATTGCTGCTCTGCATATATCTTTATCAGTACCATCTTTCTAGATTCTGTATATATATGTGTTAGTGTACTATATTTATCCTTCTCTTTCTGATTTACTTCACTTTGTATAATAGGTTCTAGATTCATCCACCTCATTAGGACTGAATCAAATTCATTTCTTTTTACGGCTGAGAACTATTCCATCATATATATATACCACAGCTTCTTTATCCATTCATTTGTTGATGGACACCTAGGTTGTTTCCATGTTCTAGCTACTGTGAAAAGTGCTGCAGTGAACATTGAGGTACATGTGTCTCTTTCAACTTTGATTCCCTCAGGGTATATGCCTAATAGTGGGATTGCTGGGTCATATTCCTAATTCTTTTTTTTTTTTAACTTTTATTTTACTTTTAACTTTTACAGAGTTTTGTTGTGTACAGATATGTATGTTCTCAGATTAGTCATCATATTCCTATTTATATTCCTGGTTCTATTCCTAGTTTTTTTCTGTTTTAATTTTGACCTCTTATTGGTTCTTTATTTATTGATTTTCATCTATTTTTATTCTTTGGCCTATGTGGGCCTCCCATTGCAGTGGCCTCTCTCGTTGTAGAGCACCAGCTCTGGGTGCATGCACTCCAGAACGCTGGCTCATACTTGGACACAACAGTCCAGCTGTTCCATGGCACCTGGGATCTTCCTGGGCCAGGGATCGAACTGCAAGGCAGATTCTTCACCCATGGGACCACCAGGGAAGCCCTATTCATAGTTTTATAAGGAATCTCCATGCTGTCTTCCATAGTGGCTATATCAACTTATATTTCCCACCAACAGTGCAAGAGTGTTCCCTTTTCTCCACACCCTCTCCAGCATTTATTGTCTGTAGGTTTTCTGATGATGGCCATTCTGACTGATGTGAGGTGATATCTCATTGTAATTTTGATTTGCATTTCTCTATTAGTGAGCGACATTGAGCATCTTTTCATGTGTTTTTTGGCCATGTGTATGTCTTCTTTGGAGAGATGTCTGTTTAGGTCTTTTTCCTGTTTTTTGACTGAGTTGTTTAACAACAAACACTTACTTTTCACAGTTCTGGAGGGTTGAAGTTCAAGATGAAGGTGCTGGTTGCTGCAGTTCATAATGAAAGCACTCTTCTTGGTTTGTAGATGGCCACCTTCTTGCTGCGCCCTATCATGGGAGAGAGAGAGCCCTAGTCTCTTCCTCTTTTTATAAGACACTAGTCCTGTCATTAGGACTGAATCAAATTCATTTCTTTTTACGGCTGAGAACTATTCCATCATATATATATACCACAGCTTCTTTATCCATTCATTTGTTGATGGACACCTAGGTTGTTTCCATGTTCTAGCTACTGTGAAAAGTGCTGCAGTGAACATTGAGGTACATGTGTCTCTTTCAACTTTGATTCCCTCAGGGTATATGCCTAATAGTGGGATTGCTGGGTCATATTCCTAATTCTTTTTTTTTTTTAACTTTTATTTTACTTTTAACTTTTACAGAGTTTTGTTGTGTACAGATATGTATGTTCTCAGATTAGTCATCATATTCCTATTTATATTCCTGGTTCTATTCCTAGTTTTTTTCTGTTTTAATTTTGACCTCTTATTGGTTCTTTATTTATTGATTTTCATCTATTTTTATTCTTTGGCCTATGTGGGCCTCCCATTGCAGTGGCCTCTCTCGTTGTAGAGCACCAGCTCTGGGTGCATGCACTCCAGAACGCTGGCTCATACTTGGACACAACAGTCCAGCTGTTCCATGGCACCTGGGATCTTCCTGGGCCAGGGATCGAACTGCAAGGCAGATTCTTCACCCATGGGACCACCAGGGAAGCCCTATTCATAGTTTTATAAGGAATCTCCATGCTGTCTTCCATAGTGGCTATATCAACTTATATTTCCCACCAACAGTGCAAGAGTGTTCCCTTTTCTCCACACCCTCTCCAGCATTTATTGTCTGTAGGTTTTCTGATGATGGCCATTCTGACTGATGTGAGGTGATATCTCATTGTAATTTTGATTTGCATTTCTCTATTAGTGAGCGACATTGAGCATCTTTTCATGTGTTTTTTGGCCATGTGTATGTCTTCTTTGGAGAGATGTCTGTTTAGGTCTTTTTCCTGTTTTTTGACTGAGTTGTTTAACAACAAACACTTACTTTTCACAGTTCTGGAGGGTTGAAGTTCAAGATGAAGGTGCTGGTTGCTGCAGTTCATAATGAAAGCACTCTTCTTGGTTTGTAGATGGCCACCTTCTTGCTGCGCCCTATCATGGGAGAGAGAGAGCCCTAGTCTCTTCCTCTTTTTATAAGACACTAGTCCTGTCATGGAACTCCCACCTTCATGACCTCATAACTCAGTTGCTTCCCATAGGCCCTACCTCCTAACCCCATCACATTAGGGATTAGAGTTTCAATCTGTGAATTTGAGGGGAATGCATTCGGCCCATAACAAAGTGCAGGACTGCATTGTCTGTGCATTTTTGCCTTTTTCTAAGTAAGTGAAATCAGTGTTGTAAGATAGGATTTCCTAAGCTCTGACTTCAGTCCCTCCCACAGCTGAGTGAACAGAGCGGTGCAGTCCTGGAGTCCAGGTCTTCCTCCTTTGACAGCTCATTTCCACATGTACCTCCTGCATCCATGGGGTGGCGCCAGCCCAGGAGGTAGGATCTCTGCCAAATCCAGGCACCGGATGCCTTCACCTGGATGCTCAGCGTGCTGTTCTGAGGGTCGCCACCCAGGCTGTCTGCCTGCTTCCCTCACAGAGACACTTCATTCCTGGCCCCTGGCCTTGCCATCGGTTTGCTGTCAGCTTTGCCATTGATTTTAAATTTTATTATCGGCTTTTAGAGCACTTGAGAACCCGAGGCTTTCCTTCACCATCGATTCACTTGTTCCCAGTCAAGGGAATAAGCTTTACCATCTTCATTCCCTGGTGGGTGACACAGCCCCTCTGTCTTGCACTTGAAGATAATCCTCGACTTGCTGTGGGTCAAGTCTTTGAGACAGGGCTCTCTTCCCCAGACATCTGTGGTGCAGAAACCACTCTTTCCAAGTCAAAATGAAAGCTCTGTTTGTTCGCCATGACTGAGTGACAAGCACTCACTTGTATTGAGTGTACAGCCTGTGTCAACTGCCGTGCTAACCCCTTGACATATCACATCTCATTTCATCTTCTAAAAGTCTTTAGGATGTAGGTGATTTATCACCAGTTTTCAAATAGGGAAACTGAGGCTCATAAAGTCACAGCAACTTAGTGACTGTAGAGGCATATTAAGCACTCTTCAATAGTGCTTGTCAAGGTCACCGCCCCGGACATTGTGTGATCATGTGTGAGTAATATACAATTCATAGCATGGGCAGGTCACCCTACAGGCTTAAATTCAACACCCAAACTGGTCTATGCCATGATCGGAGAGACAAGTCAGTGATCACTGACTTGTTGAGAAGTCTTGTCAACACTAGATCACGCTAGAAGTTTCTGATCATGGTTTCTTGTATACTTACCTTATCACTAACCTAGTACCCAAGGAGTCTCAGACCTGCTCCAGCCAGTGACCCACACTTGTGTGACTGCTCTCATGGACCCAGAGCATCTCCTCTGGAGATGCAATCCTGAAGGAATTGTTTCTGCAATCAAAGGAGGGAAGGGAAGGGTCATCCTTGATGTACAGGATTCTGACTTTCTCCTGCCCTACCAGCTCCACTTCCTTCTGTCCTCATCACAGTTCCCGCAAGAGTAAACTGTGTCTGCAAACTTACTGCCTCCTTTGACCACAGAGGAGAGTGCCAGTTGAAACTCTGAGCCATAAACTCTAGGTCAGCTCAATGGTTCCTGCTACTGAAGGCTCAGGGATGGGGGAGAACTTTTACAGCCTTGGCCTTCTGATCTGCTCTTCCTCCACTCCCCTCCCTCTTCCTGTGCTTGCTGTCCCTCCTTCCCCATTGTGTAGTGGCCTAAATTTTTCTCCATGAAGCACATGTCTGTCAGTGTGAGATCCCAGGGCAGGTCTGAGAGCCAACAGACCAGAGCACAATAAATCCTATGTCCAGATACCTGGGCAGGTGGCACGTGCCAGCCGCCTGGAGATAAAAACATAGCCAGCTCTTCTGGGGGAGTGGGTTCTTTTCATGGGCTTGCCAGCATCCCTGGCAGGCTGGGAGCACTGCTAATAGACCTCTGTGTGAATGCTACAGAATGGGAAAGGAGGAAACCTTTTGAAGGCTAACATTTTTCACAGTGCAGTAATCACAGGGAGCTTGTCATTCCCCCAGGCGGGAGGCACTTGTTTAATTTATACATCCTGGCCATCAGGTTTTGGAGTTAATGTTGGTTCTCAGTGTGCCTTCTGAGGCTCCTAGGATCGGGTGGGCATAACCTCGAAGTGCATGGCCAGGGGGGCCCAGGGCCACTCAGGACCAGTACATAGGGGTCCTCTGCAGTTCCTCACCATCACCACTCTCCTTTCCTAGTAAGTCATTTAATCTCTTAAACCTGAGTTCCTTATGTGTCAAGTGCAGATGACCAAAGTAAGTAGTTTTCAGAGACTTGGTAAAGATTCAAGAAGATAGTCCATGTGAGATAGTCCGGGGCCTAGCACCCAGTAAGGACACAATGAATGTTAGCTCTGGCATCCTCATTGTCTGCCATTTACAGATGAGGTCTAGAAAAGGTCATCAAACTGCCCAAAGCCACGTAACTAGTAGGAACTAAACCCAAGATCTGAGCCCAGATAGTCTGATTTCCAAGCCTAGATGCTTAGTCACTGTGCTTTACTACTAGAATTGTTAATAATCAATCTATGAATCCCTCAAGGACCATGTCTTTTTTTTAATTGAAGTATAACTGATTTACAGTATTGTGTTAGCTACATGGATGTACAGCATAGTGATCCAGTATTTTTGCAGACTATCTTCTATTAGGTTATTATAAAATAATGGATATAATTCCCTGTATTGTTCAGTAAGTATATCTTCATTGCTTATCTGTGCTTATCTAGTAGTTTGTATCTGTTAATCCCATACCCTTAGTTTGTCTCTTCCCACTTTTCCTCTTCCCTTTTGGTGATCACAAGTTTGTTTTCTATATCTGCGAGTCTGTTTCTGTTTTGCATATACATTCTTTTGTATTATATTTTTAGATTTCACATATAAGTAATATCTTAAAGTATTTGACTTTGTCTGACCTATTTCACTAGGTGTAATATTCTCTTGATTCATCCACATTGCTGCAAATGGCAGTATTTCATTCTTGTTTATGGCTGAGTAGTATTCTATAGTATATCTATGCCACATCTTAATCCAGTTGTCTATTAATGGCACTTGGTTTATTTCCATTTCTTGCCTATTGTAAATAATGCTGCTGTGGATGGTGGTGTGTGTGTATCTTTTCAAATTAGAGTTTTCATATTTTCTGGCTATATACCCAGGCGTGGAATTGATGGTTCATATGGTAGCTCTATTTTTTGTGTTTTAATAAACTTCTATACCATTTTCCATAGTGACTAAACATGATCCTGTATTTTTCATCTTTCATACCCATAGCCTATCACATATAGTAGGAACTGGCACATAGTAGGAACTTATAAATACCAATTCAATGAATGAATGAATCAGGAAGAACACAGGCTCTGGAGGAACAAATAGGGTTGACTCAGTCAGGGAAGGATGTGGAAAAAGTCGGGAGCCATGGAGTCTACTACTTAGTAGTGTAGTTACTAGCATCAGGACATGATTGACTCAGAAATCAGCAGAATGGTTAACCTAATGGTAAATACTCATTTTGAATCTTAAGGGCTGCTATGCTTCCTAGGATAGGAATTATCTACTCCTAAACCTGACTTATCCTTACCCAAAGCTAAGATTGAGCAGTGAAGGTAAAGGAAGTAGAGATTGGGGCCAAAATTCAAACTGAATTACCTCAACTTCTAAAATCACTGACTTTATATTATTTTTTAATGCCAGCCAAAACCAACCAGCAAATCCACACTGATCCTTGAGAAGGGTACCTGCTTCAGATGTGCACTGAGATTTTTCTTCTGAAGAATAATTGTTTTATGTTTCATTTCAATTGATAATTATAGAAATTTTGGAAATCATTGAGTAGAAAAAAGGTTTTTGACCAACCCCCAGTCCCAAATTCTAAAATAGCTACTAAACACATTTGACTATATTTGTTTCTGTTAAAGAATCAGTTTTTAACTAGAATTCATTGAGCAGTTGACACTTTTTACTTCCTGCAGATCTGGTGAAGCCTTCAAGCTTCTTTTGGAAGAAAAATGAATTCTAAGCTTCTATCAGAGATATGATGGAGCAATAGGAGAGACCCTCCAAATGAAGTCAGGTTACCTTGAGTCTAGCCTGCCATCACCTCCACGTCTGACCTCTGCCATGACATTCACCTTGCAGATTTAAGTTTATCCTTGCTTCTTCCACTTTACAGCCACCTTTCCTTCTCAACAACCTGCCCTGAAGACTTGAAGTTCCTGTACCAGACACAGAAACAGTAGCTTTGTGTACTGTTGATCCAGTTCTTCCAGTTGCTAAAGATCAAATCCCTATATTAAGTTCCTGATAATATGTATCTTCTGAAGGTTCTGCATTTCACAGCAAACCCTGATTGACAGAGCAGGAAAGGTGGCCACCGTGTGCATAAAGCTTCACTTGTACAAACTTACCAGTGAAGTAGTCTTTGGTGGCTCAGATGATCCTCATGCAAGTCTTATTATCTATCTGCCTTCCTCTCTCAGAATCAGAGAATGTAGACTCCCTAAGGGTAAGGCTGTTGAGAAACTTCAAAGCATGGGGCTGTTTTGGTTTCCTAGGGCAAAATACCATAAGCTGGGTGGCTTAGAACAACAGAAATCTGTTCTCTCACAGTTTCAGAGACTGGAAGTCTGAAATCAAGGTGTTAAATTGCCTTGTCTGCTTTTGGTTACCTCAAACATTCCTGGACTTGTGGGAGCATGGCTCCCATCTCTACCTCTATCTTCCAATGGTCTTCTCCCTGTGTTATTGTGCCTTCACATGGCTGTTTTCCCCATGTGCCTCTTCCTCTTCTTAACAAGGACACTAGTCATATTGGATTAAGACCTACCCCTCTTTAGTTTGACATTCTTTTAAATAATTAAACCTACAATGACCCTACATCCAAATAAGATCACATTTCTGAGGTGTACTGGGGGTTAGGACTTCTTTATTGAAGAATATAGAAACACAATTTTAAAAACACACACTTTTTGGAAACATACAATTTAACCCATATAAATAGTTGGAGAATAAATTTTATATGTCAGCTTGGCTGAATCATGGTGCCCAGATAATTTGGTTAAATGTTATTCAGGATGCTTCATTGAAGGTGATTTTTGGAAGAGATTAACATGTAAATTGATAGACTGAATAAAACAGTTTGTCCACCATAATGTGGGTAGGCCTCATCCAATCAGTTGAAGACCTTAATAGAACAAAGACTGACAGCTCCCAAGCAAGGATTCTGTCAGCAGACCACTATTATACTTGGACCATAACACTGCCCTGTGCTTATAGCCTTCTGGTCTACTCTGCAGTTTTCAGAATTGTACCTCCATGATCACATGGACCAAGTCCATAAAATCAGTCTGTCTCCATATGTACACACACATCTTATTGGTTCTATTTCTCTGGAGAATCTTGACAGTTAGGAACTTGTATTTTGGAGTCACACTGTTGAAAGTCAGAACTCTTCTGATACACTGTCAGTATAACCTTGGGCACGTTATCTTCTCAGAGTCTCAGTTTCTTCTCACCTTTAGGTTGGGACAGCATTAGAGCCTACTTCCCAGGGTACTGTGGATATTAAATGGAATATATATATATATATATATATATATATATATATATATAGCACAGAGAATGATGCCTGGCCCATAATAAGCACTGTGCTAAGCATTAGCTGCCTAGTCAGGGCTCTGTCTCCAGGATCCAGAACTAGAACACACATAATAGGAACTGAATACATATTTGTTGACAGAGTTGACAGCCTCTAGTGTTCTTTGTTAAGTTTCAGGTCAAAGATGTTGAACTCTAAAAATCTTAGACACATCTAACTCCCTCGTCTCATGCATAAATCCTACCATAGGCAGCTGGGCCCAGAGTCCTGGAGTAATATCTCATTTGAAGCACACTTAATAGGGCTAGTTAGGTAACCCAAACTTTGCTGAAATGCCACACCTGGATACATGTCACATTCTCTTCTCTTCTCCCCCTTCCTCTTTCCCACAAGTAGTTAACACAGTATCCAAAATGTCAACCGCACACAGCACAAGCCATGACCCAACTGGGGAGATCTCTGCATCTAGAAATGATAGGGGGCAAGGAAGCCTCCCTCTCCTCAAATACAATTAACTGTGGTCTTTAAACTCTCTCAGAAAAACCCCCATTGACTAGGAGCTGTGTGACTTAATGCCACTCCATTAATATTCAATAAACCATTGAATAAACCAATAAGCTATTACCAAACCTGCTTAATGCCAACCTGAAGGTGAAAAGGTGGCCCTCCTAGCTGTGTTTCTACAGAACTTTACCTACAGGGTGTTTCTGAGCTAATGAGAATTTAAGACACAAAAAAATGGAATTAGGAAGTAGTCAAACAGTCGGACCCTAATCCCGTAAGTTGTCCCCATGGGTGGTTTGCTTTGGAAATCACATAGGAGTTTCTAATTAGGGGAATATTAGAAGAATACATCCATAAATTTCAGAGCCAGGCTTAATTTTCTTGTTTGAAAACTGCCATGGAAGAGAGTGGATTGCAAATACATGAAATATGACCAAATGAGACTTAATGAATTCTAAGTTTATTCACTGAAGTATTTAACTATCCAAGCCATCAAGTGGGGATAATAAATTTGAGTGTGTCATAAGACTGGCCTACTTTAATTCACATTTATAAAATGAGCTATAAATGAAGGACCTGATTCAGTGCTTAATTTTTAGAGATACATTAACTCATAATTCCTGTGCCTCCATGATGCCAAGCACTGGAAGGAAATGAAAAACCCTTCTAAGATCAGGAGGGAGGTGACACTTCCAGTGTTTGGGCCAAAGGGCAGACGACTAGCCTTGATGATTCAGCATCTCTCATCAGGATCCTTACCTTTTCCTTTGTCCCAAAGTCAGGTTAAACTCTGAGTTAAGTACCTGGGAGGGAAGAGATGGCTGATTTGCTGAGGTAATGAAGGAGAGTTTAATAAAGAAGACACTGTTCACAAAGATGAGGGTAGAGTTGAAGGCATTCAATAAAGCTTGGTAAAACATTCTGGGGCCCTTTTCCCACCCCAAGCTCTGAAGAAAACTACTGGAACTACTCTACTATGGGATCTCTCAACAACCTACCCTTAGAGGATCTTCCTGCTTTGGGAGTCAGAGGTCAACAAACTCAGAAACATACCATATATTTTCAGGCATTGATAAGTGAAATGATGAGAAATAAAGCAGGAAAGGGAATATAAACAAGTAGTGGAAAAGTGGGAAGAGACATCCTGAGCAAGGTGAACAGTGAGAGATTCTCGAATGGTGGTGTATTACCTGAGGCTGGAGTTGAGACATTCCTGGTGCCAAGAACTGAAGGGGCTAGCTGTGTTTCTACAGAACTTTACCTACAGGGTGTTTCTGAGCTAATGAGAATTTAAGACACAAAAATGGAATTAGGAAGTAGTCAAACAGTCGGACCCTAATCCCGTAAGTTGTCCCCATGGGTGGTTTGCTTTGGAAATCACATAGGAGTTTCTAATTAGGGGAATATTAGAAGAATACATCCATAAATTTCAGAGCCAGGCTTAATTTTCTTGTTTGAAAACTGCCATGGAAGAGAGTGGATTGCAAATACATGAAATATGACCAAATGAGACTTAATGAATTCTAAGTTTATTCACTGAAGTATTTAACTATCCAAGCCATCAAGTGGGGATAATAAATTTGAGTGTGTCATAAGACTGGCCTACTTTAATTCACATTTATAAAATGAGCTATAAATGAAGGACCTGATTCAGTGCTTAATTTTTAGAGATACATTAACTCATAATTCCTGTGCCTCCATGATGCCAAGCACTGGAAGGAAATGAAAAACCCTTCTAAGATCAGGAGGGAGGTGACACTTCCAGTGTTTGGGCCAAAGGGCAGACGACTAGCCTTGATGATTCAGCATCTCTCATCAGGATCCTTACCTTTTCCTTTGTCCCAAAGTCAGGTTAAACTCTGAGTTAAGTACCTGGGAGGGAAGAGATGGCTGATTTGCTGAGGTAATGAAGGAGAGTTTAATAAAGAAGACACTGTTCACAAAGATGAGGGTAGAGTTGAAGGCATTCAATAAAGCTTGGTAAAACATTCTGGGGCCCTTTTCCCACCCCAAGCTCTGAAGAAAACTACTGGAACTACTCTACTATGGGATCTCTCAACAACCTACCCTTAGAGGATCTTCCTGCTTTGGGAGTCAGAGGTCAACAAACTCAGAAACATACCATATATTTTCAGGCATTGATAAGTGAAATGATGAGAAATAAAGCAGGAAAGGGAATATAAACAAGTAGTGGAAAAGTGGGAAGAGACATCCTGAGCAAGGTGAACAGTGAGAGATTCTCGGGAATGGTGGTGTATTACCTGAGGCTGGAGTTAGCAGGAGCCAGCCAGGAGAGGGCAGAGCATTCCTGGTGCCAAGAACTGAAGGGGACTAGCTGGGCATGCTTGAGGGTCAGAGAGAAACCCCGAGAAGCTGGAATGTAATGAATGAGGAGGTGAAGAGGGAGACAAAGCCTTGTAGACTCTGAGAGGTGTTGGGTTATGTTCTAGCCATGATGAATCATACATAATTGGGGGGTTTAAGCAAGGGAGGGAGGTGATCTGATCGACATTCTACATGACACTGTGGTTGCTGTGAAGGGGATACAGGAAAGTAGAAGTAATAAGACTGGTTACAAAGCAGCTGCCCAGTAAGAGATGGAGGTAGCTTGTACCAGGGCAGAAGGACCAGAAACAAAGAGAGGTAATGGGTCTGAGGCCCATCCTGTCTACCTACTCTTACTGCAGCTAGTGGGCAAGGGGGCCCCCCAGGCCTTGAGACAGTCACTACCTCAGAATAAAAGTAGTTACAAAAAAAAAGAAAAGCTTTTTGGCATAGTGTCTTAAAGTTTCTGTATGCCGCATTTACTACTTTTAATGTTGAAAGAACATTTTTTTATTGCTTAATTATTTTTGTTTGGCTTTTGACTTTTACATAGTTTTGTTGTTTACAGATATAATCCCAGATTAATCATATGTATATCCCTAGCCCCTCCCTCCTGTGCCCACTTCCCAGTCTCCCCAGTCCCACCTCTTCAGGCCATCACATAGCCCCCGTGTAAAATCCCTTAGCCCCACAGCGCATTAACAATAGTTATCTCTTTTACATATGATAGTATAGGTTTCCATGTTACTCTTTCCATACTTCTCACCTACTCTTCCCTCCCCTCAATGTCCATAAGTCTGTTCTCTATGTTTTTCCATCCCTCCTAAAATTGAAAGAACATTTTAAAAAATTTAAAATATCTACTGAAGGAAATAACTGATTAGAGGCAGTTGACATTATTATATGTAGGAAAGGGAATATAAACAAGTATAATGGAAACACTGAGAGGGCTGGAGATTCTCGAATGGTGGTGTATTACCTGAGGCTGGAGTTAGCAGGAGCCAGCCAGGAGAGGGCAGAGCATTCCTGGTGCCAAGAACTGAAGGGGACTAGCTGGGCATGCTTGAGGGTCAGAGAGAAACCCCGAGAAGCTGGAATGTAATGAATGAGGAGGTGAAGAGGGAGACAAAGCCTTGTAGACTCTGAGAGGTGTTGGGTTATGTTCTAGCCATGATGAATCATACATAATTGGGGGGTTTAAGCAAGGGAGGGAGGTGATCTGATCGACATTCTACATGACACTGTGGTTGCTGTGAAGGGGATACAGGAAAGTAGAAGTAATAAGACTGGTTACAAAGCAGCTGCCCAGTAAGAGATGGAGGTAGCTTGTACCAGGGCAGAAGGACCAGAAACAAAGAGAGGTAATGGGTCTGAGGCCCATCCTGTCTACCTACTCTTACTGCAGCTAGTGGGCAAGGGGCCTCCCAGGCCTTGAGACAGTCACTACCTCAGAATAAAAGTAGTTACAAAAAAAAAAGAAAAAGCTTTTTGGCATAGTGTCTTAAAGTTTCTGTATGCCGCATTTACTACTTTTAATGTTGAAAGAACATTTTTTTTTATTGCTTAATTATTTTTGTTTGGCTTTTGACTTTTACATAGTTTTGTTGTTTACAGATATAATCCCAGATTAATCATATGTATATCCCTAGCCCCTCCCTCCTGTGCCCACTTCCCAGTCTCCCCAGTCCCACCTCTTCAGGCCATCACATAGCCCCCGTGTAAAATCCCTTAGCCCCACAGCGCATTAACAATAGTTATCTCTTTTACATATGATAGTATAGGTTTCCATGTTACTCTTTCCATACTTCTCACCTACTCTTCCCTCCCCTCAATGTCCATAAGTCTGTTCTCTATGTTTTTCCATCCCTCCTAAAATTGAAAGAACATTTTAAAAAATTTAAAATATCTACTGAAGGAAATAACTGATTAGAGGCAGTTGACATTATTATATGTAGGACAAGAAAAATACATAGGATCAGTATGTAGTGGGCAATGGCTTTTACTGAACGTAATGGAGTAATTAGATAAATGGCGTCCAGGAGAAGGAGGGTGATTCTTTGAGCACCTGGAGGGGATGACTGTCTTATCCATGTGTTTGAACCCCTGTTCATAGGTGCACACTACCTGGTACCTAAAAAACTTGGAAAATAGGATATTGTGATAAAATAAGAAACCTAGTTTTCCCTTGGTTCTTGACACAGAACTCCTAAATCCCCTGGTATTTTGAAGTATGGGAGCTCCCTACCTTTGAATTTCTGTCTGGGGGTCCTTTGGGTTTCCCATAGTGTGTCAGCTTACCTTCTACAAAAATTACACCTGCCACTTGGTATGTTAATGGTTGACGTTAATAATGTTTTATACATAAACCTTTTTGCCAGTTATTGGCAAATTCTTTACCCATCAAAAGTGAAAATGCTATGTATTAGTTATTCCATATTATCCTAGGATTTTAAGTTTGTCCCTAATTGTCATGCCAAAGTTGGAATCTCCACTGGAATTCTATTACATCTCCTGAATTAAATTACTGTTGGAAGATGAATGAGGTACTTACATTGGTCAGGCACTTTCTTTTCAAAAAACAGAAACACGGTTTAAAGTAGCTTAAGATCAGTGGTTCACACAAGTGACAATTCTAGCGACAGTTACTGCTTCCAGCCTGGCTGCATCCAGAGGCTTGAAAGACATCAGCTGGGACTTTCCTCTCTCCCATTCTCTTGAGTGCTTCTCATCATACAGCCAGTACAGTGAAGTTGTTCTGTTTGCTTAGCTAAGCTGAAACTATGTTTTCCAGAATTCACCTCTGTGCACAGTTCTAGGTTAGTATGGACCAAAGGTTTTTGGTGTGAGATTTAGAACTGAAGCTGGTGTCATTCATATTTCTTTTTATGGTTAGAAGAGCAGTGCTGGTCAGGAGGCGCTTCTGTGGCTGGCTCATGCTGTCACTTTCCTGTTCGGTCACCTTGTGGGTCTGGGCTCATACATCTCCAACTTCTGCTGGATTTCTCCTTCACTTTCTCTTACTCCTGGTCCAAGTGCTCTTAGCTCCACGAGGTGAATTTCTCCTTCACTTCTCTTCTCTATACATGCGCTGCTTACGAACGTAATGGAGTAATTAGATAAATGGCGTCCAGGAGAAGGAGGGTGATTCTTTGAGCACCTGGAGGGGATGACTGTCTTATCCATGTGTTTGAACCCCTGTTCATAGGTGCACACTACCTGGTACCTAAAAAACTTGGAAAATAGGATATTGTGATAAAATAAGAAACCTAGTTTTCCCTTGGTTCTTGACACAGAACTCCTAAATCCCCTGGTATTTTGAAGTATGGGAGCTCCCTACCTTTGAATTTCTGTCTGGGGGTCCTTTGGGTTTCCCATAGTGTGTCAGCTTACCTTCTACAAAAATTACACCTGCCACTTGGTATGTTAATGGTTGACGTTAATAATGTTTTATACATAAACCTTTTTGCCAGTTATTGGCAAATTCTTTACCCATCAAAAGTGAAAATGCTATGTATTAGTTATTCCATATTATCCTAGGATTTTAAGTTTGTCCCTAATTGTCATGCCAAAGTTGGAATCTCCACTGGAATTCTATTACATCTCCTGAATTAAATTACTGTTGGAAGATGAATGAGGTACTTACATTGGTCAGGCACTTTCTTTTCAAAAAACAGAAACACGGTTTAAAGTAGCTTAAGATCAGTGGTTCACACAAGTGACAATTCTAGCGACAGTTACTGCTTCCAGCCTGGCTGCATCCAGAGGCTTGAAAGACATCAGCTGGGACTTTCCTCTCTCCCATTCTCTTGAGTGCTTCTCATCATACAGCCAGTACAGTGAAGTTGTTCTGTTTGCTTAGCTAAGCTGAAACTATGTTTTCCAGAATTCACCTCTGTGCACAGTTCTAGGTTAGTATGGACCAAAGGTTTTTGGTGTGAGATTTAGAACTGAAGCTGGTGTCATTCATATTTCTTTTTATGGTTAGAAGAGCAGTGCTGGTCAGGAGGCGCTTCTGTGGCTGGCTCATGCTGTCACTTTCCTGTTCGGTCACCTTGTGGGTCTGGGCTCATACATCTCCAACTTCTGCTGGATTTCTCCTTCACTTTCTCTTACTCCTGGTCCAAGTGCTCTTTTAGCTCCACGAGGGTGCCAACTTCTCCTCCAGCTTACTTCCATCCACGTTCCAGCAACGTGGATGACTTGGAGGTAGGGTAAGACCAATGCGGGTCCTAGTCTCATCATCTGAATTCCTGTCCATCCTTGCAGGATTCAGCTGATTTTTGTTTCCCCTGCATCATGCCCATCTTTCTTTCTCAACAGCCTGCCCTACAGACCTCTACTTCCTGTCCTTGACACAGAAAGAACACCCAGGAAGGTTGGGACATTTTTAGATGCTGGCAAAGAAAGTTGCCACTATCTGATCTTATCTTATTAAGTGTTTAGGATATGCACTTTTTTGTGACAATGTAGACTGTTGAACCACTCTTACAATCACAAAAGGCCATACCACTGTAACACATCCCCCCAAATATGTATCTTCTACAGGTTCTGCTTTTCTGAGCAAACTCTGACACAGCAGGAAAGGCAGCCATCATATGCATGAACTCTTCACCCATACAGATTTAGCACTGAGCAGATTTATCAGGGCATCTCAAGCCAGGCAAAAAGTTCCAAGAGGACTCAGAATAGAAGCATTTTGACTCATGGATCCATTCCTGCATCTACTGTTGTGATTCAGGCATAGTGGGACACTCACCAAAGCCTGAGACTCATTCCCACCTTTGTGACTGAAGAGAAGAAGGCAGCAGACCTCACCCAACACAGAAAAAAGGCAACTGGGTCCTTGAAAAGAGGAGGAAAGCATGATGCACAAGAAAAAAACACACGTGCATGATATCCTTCCTGCCTTCTTGTTTTGGGTGGTGCTATGTTTACTTAGAGAAGAAGAAATGAGATACAGTTAAATGAGAGGCAGTGGTTACTGTGCCAGCACTGAGCTTAGCACTTCCTAAATATTATCTCCTTTTCAGCCCCACATTAACTCTGAGGAAACTAAAACCCAGGAAGGTACAATGACTTGCCCAAGATCCCTCAGCTGAGGAGTTGAGGGGCTAGAATTTGAAATCAGGTCTGTCTGCCCATGCTTTTAGCTCTTTTGGCATTCTGCCTCTATAGCCAGAAGTTGTGTTGTATTCAATGATGAATGCTTTCTCTGTTATATTTGCTTAACCTTGACGATCTTGTGCAAAATGACCAGCCGGCTGAAAAAAGAAAAGGAAAAAATGCTTTTTTCCCCTCCTGCAGAAGTAAATGATGCTGCTAGTGGGATGGTTTTCCACTTGGCAAGGCAGCTCAAGGGTTAGTAACTTTTAGGAGGGGTAAGCAGAGGGAAGAGTCTTCATTTTAATAACCCAGGAAGATTGGGACATTTTTAGATGCTGGCAAAGAAAGTTGCCACTATCTGAATGCAGTTGCAGCATCACTGTATTATTAAGTGTTTAGGATATGCACTTTTTTGTGACAGTGGAGAAAACTTTCAGACTGATAGCAGATTTTGAGATGTACTGGAGAAGAACAGAGATTTAAGTTCTAACAGCGTGTGTTTTCTGTTGAGCAGAACTGAGTAAAAGTTTGGGGTGGTGGGGGGATGTAGACAGTCTGTGTTTGAGGAAAGGTGGGGGGTGGGTTCTGTTTCTCTGTGCCACTGAAGATTCCAGTCCTTTCTAGGAACCTTAAGAGCCTGTCCCTTTGCATAATGAAGGGACAAAGCTGCTTATAACCAGAATTCTTTTTTGAATAACCAGGAATATTAGTTGAGCACCCGGAAGATGTTCAGGAATAAAAAAATGTCTACATGTCCACTCAAGAGGGCGCATCAGTGGGAACACTCACCAAAGCCTGAGACTCATTCCCACGTTTGTGACGGAAGAGAAGAAGGCAGCAGACCTCACCCAACACAGAAAAAGGCAACTGGGTCCTTGAAAAGAGGAGGAAAGCATGATGCACAAGAAAAAAACACACGTGCATGATATCCTTCCTGCCTTCTTGTTTTGGGTGGTGCTATGTTTACTTAGAGAAGAAGAAATGAGATACAGTTAAATGAGAGGCAGTGGTTACTGTGCCAGCACTGAGCTTAGCACTTCCTAAATATTATCTCCTTTTCAGCCCCACATTAACTCTGAGGAAACTAAAACCCAGGAAGGTACAATGACTTGCCCAAGATCCCTCAGCTGAGGAGTTGAGGGGCTAGAATTTGAAATCAGGTCTGTCTGCCCATGCTTTTAGCTCTTTTGGCATTCTGCCTCTATAGCCAGAAGTTGTGTTGTATTCAATGATGAATGCTTTCTCTGTTATATTTGCTTAACCTTGACGATCTTGTGCAAAATGACCAGCCGGCTGAAAAAAGAAAAGGAAAAAATGCTTTTTCCCATCCTGCAGAAGTAAATGATGCTGCTAGTGGGATGGTTTTCCACTTGGCAAGGCAGCTCAAGGGTTAGTAACTTTTAGGAGGGGTAAGCAGAGGGAAGAGTCTTCATTTTAATAACCCAGGAAGATTGGGACATTTTTAGATGCTGGCAAAGAAAGTTGCCACTATCTGAATGCAGTTGCAGCATCACTGTATTATTAAGTGTTTAGGATATGCACTTTTTTGTGACAGTGGAGAAAACTTTCAGACTGATAGCAGATTTTGAGATGTACTGGAGAAGAACAGAGATTTAAGTTCTAACAGCGTGTGTTTTCTGTTGAGCAGAACTGAGTAAAAGTTTGGGGTGGTGGGGGGATGTAGACAGTCTGTGTTTGAGGAAAGGTGGGGGGTGGGTTCTGTTTCTCTGTGCCACTGAAGATTCCAGTCCTTTCTAGGAACCTTAAGAGCCTGTCCCTTTGCATAATGAAGGGACAAAGCTGCTTATAACCAGAATTCTTTTTTGAATAACCAGGAATATTAGTTGAGCACCCGGAAGATGTTCAGGATTATTTAATCCACCAAATAAATGTCTGACTATGTGTCTCAGGTAGAATTTGCAGCTCTTCACACCAGAAGAAGCTGAACTGGAAAGGTCCAGACAGAAAGTGCTAGAAGGTTATGAGGCTTTTCTTTCTCCACCAAGTTCTCCTCTGCGCCTTTAGCTGGAGAGGCCAGGCAAGCCTGGACCAAGGCTGAGATGCAGCTATTTGAGCAATAAAATGCTGCCATGCTCTTACAGGTGTCCTGTTATCTATCTAAAACAAATTCTGCACAACTGTGGTTGGTGTTTTCCTGTCTTGGATCATAATCTTCTCCAGGAATATAAACTCTCAGTTATAGTTTAAACACTCTTTAGCTGATATATACTCTTACCAGGGCTTTGGAGCCCTTCAAATGCTTTTGTGTTTACTGGAGGGAATTGTCATTGAGAGCATGTGGTAATTTGGGTTTAGACTACTCTAGAAAAAGAGGGGGAGCTCAAGCAATCCCATGTTACCAAATATTCTTTTACATATGAAAGCAGAACAGAACCGTAGATGGGAAACTACTGCTTCCAGCTCCTGCATCCCACCCAGCTCTTGTTTCACAGTGTGATCATCTCAGTTCCTTTGCCCCAGAAGCAGATTTGAGAGGGATCTGAACACAGGGAGTTGATCTGAGAGATGGTTTCAGGAAGCAGTGACTGGTGAGCAGAGGGATAAGCCAGGGAAAGGAAAGAAGCCAATAAAAGGGTGTGTGAGTGAGCAGGCATGTGGATCAGTAGCTGGGCCCCCTGGGATGTGGGTGCCCATGGAGAGCAACCCATGTCCTTCCATCATTCATTGATGAAGGGCTGCCTATATATATATATACACATACATATATATATATATTTACATTTTGGCAGTTTTAGCCTGTCATGGGCAGACTCAAGACCTTGGATGCTGGAAAGCCTCTCAGACAAGAAAAAGCAAAGGGTGGCAGTGAGCGGCCTACAGGGTTTCCTGCATTGGTCAATAGCAGTGACTGCTAGCGAGTCCTCTGTCAGGGGGAAGGACTGAAGCCTCCATCTCTGCTCGTCCACCTCTCCTATGGCTACCTCACTGGCCTCCCCCCTCCTCTCTTGGCTGTGGTCAGAGGCCAGCTCTGCCCAAACCCTACAGAGATGCCCTGAGACGTTTTCTGTCCGAGCCTCGCTGAGGACAGGCAATTAATTATTCACCAACCACTTAGTTCTGCCAATAAAAGTCCCTTTGGCAACCTACAGCCCAGTGGAATACAACTGAAACACATTGAAAAAATACATATGCTGTGAAAACAGACATAAAGGCTCTTTCTTACCTTTTCAGTAAAAACTAGACTGCAGCTATTTGAGCAATAAAATGCTGCCATGCTCTTACAGGTGTCCTGTTATCTATCTAAAACAAATTCTGCACAACTGTGGTTGGTGTTTTCCTGTCTTGGATCATAATCTTCTCCAGGAATATAAACTCTCAGTTATAGTTTAAACACTCTTTAGCTGATATATACTCTTACCAGGGCTTTGGAGCCCTTCAAATGCTTTTGTGTTTACTGGAGGGAATTGTCATTGAGAGCATGTGGTAATTTGGGTTTAGACTACTCTAGAAAAAGAGGGGGAGCTCAAGCAATCCCATGTTACCAAATATTCTTTTACATATGAAAGCAGAACAGAACCGTAGATGGGAAACTACTGCTTCCAGCTCCTGCATCCCACCCAGCTCTTGTTTCACAGTGTGATCATCTCAGTTCCTTTGCCCCAGAAGCAGATTTGAGAGGGATCTGAACACAGGGAGTTGATCTGAGAGATGGTTTCAGGAAGCAGTGACTGGTGAGCAGAGGGATAAGCCAGGGAAAGGAAAGAAGCCAATAAAAGGGTGTGTGAGTGAGCAGGCATGTGGATCAGTAGCTGGGCCCCCTGGGATGTGGGTGCCCATGGAGAGCAACCCATGTCCTTCCATCATTCATTGATGAAGGGCTGCCTATATATATATATACACATACATATATATATATATTTACATTTTGGCAGTTTTAGCCTGTCATGGGCAGACTCAAGACCTTGGATGCTGGAAAGCCTCTCAGACAAGAAAAGCAAAGGGTGGCAGTGAGCGGCCTACAGGGTTTCCTGCATTGGTCAATAGCAGTGACTGCTAGCGAGTCCTCTGTCAGGGGGAAGGACTGAAGCCTCCATCTCTGCTCGTCCACCTCTCCTATGGCTACCTCACTGGCCTCCCCCCTCCTCTCTTGGCTGTGGTCAGAGGCCAGCTCTGCCCAAACCCTACAGAGATGCCCTGAGACGTTTTCTGTCCGAGCCTCGCTGAGGACAGGCAATTAATTATTCACCAACCACTTAGTTCTGCCAATAAAAGTCCCTTTGGCAACCTACAGCCCAGTGGAATACAACTGAAACACATTGAAAAAATACATATGCTGTGAAAACAGACATAAAGGCTCTTTCTTACCTTTTCAGTAAAAATACTTGTAAGTTATATATGGCTTTTATCAAGAAGTCTTTACCACATGCATCCCTCATAGCTCTAGATCTGTCTGGGGGATGTATGTTTCTAGGAGACAGGTAAGGATGCTCCCTTCCAACTGAGGTGCCTTCTTCCTTTTATAGCAAATGATATACCGCCATGTGATAACTCCCAAAAAGAGCCCTGCACTGCTAATGACAAGCATTGACTGACTTTGGCAACAACACTCACTTGCATTATGGCCTTGGACATGTCACTTACCATCTCTGGGCCTCAGTGGTCTCATCCTTGAAAGCCATAAATGGATCCCACACTGTTATAGCTAGATGTCTGTCTGATCTAAAATAAATTCTGCCTGACCATGATGTTTTTCTGCCTTGGGTCAGACCCTTCTCTGGAAATGTTTACTGAGGGAAAATTATTATTCTTTCTCCTTCTCTTTAAGATCTCAGTGTGATAGCTAAGAACTAAAGCCCCTGCCCGTGCATCCTTCTGCTTCAGTGCCGAGAAAAGAGCAAGGTTCCAGGCCCAGCTGTTCAGTTTTGTCAGCTGTTGATTTGGACAAGTCAGCTAACCTCCCAGAACCTCTGTTTCCTCATCTGAAAGATGGGGTACACAAGTGTACCAACATGTTAAAAGTTACTGGAAACATTTAAAGGAGATTATCTTTGTAAAGCTCCTCAGAAAATATTGCTTTCCAAGGAAAGAAGAGGATTTTTGTTTCTCAGGATCCTCTCCTTTTTGCCTCTGTCCTCTGTCTTCCCATACCAGCTCTCAGGAGTTGGTCTCTTAGGAGTCTGGGAATTTTTTAAAATCTTCTCTAGTGATTCTCAAATCTCTACAAGTTCAGTTTGAGGATTTTGTTACATGTATTCCTTGTTTCTAATTGCCAGAGGAAGACAGGCTCACTATAGAAGACATAATAGATAAATAGACAACTAAAACCAAAAGATACAGAAATAAGGAGATGGAGGATGCATAGTCCTACAGTCCAAGACAGCCCTGGTTAGATAGATGGATGTTTCTGTTTACCATTTTTGGAAGGATGGAGGCACATGGTTAAGCCCACATAGCATATAGATTTGTCTGTCCTCTTGCCTTTAACATTATCATGCACCCATTTTATTCTGTCATAGAAACTTCTTTTTTTTTTTTTAAAGATTTATTTATTTATTTTGGGGGCAGGGGTCGGGTTGGGGAGGGAGAGGAGCGAGCGGGCCACTCCTATTTGTCTTTCACTTCTCCATTTTCATCTGTCTTTGTTCTTTGGCTCCTGTGGGCCTCCCATCGCGGTGGCTTCTGTCTTTGCAGAGCGCCAGCTCTAGGCGCATGCGCTCCAGAGCTCCGGCTCGGTAATTGGACACATCAGTCCAGCCGCTCCGCGGCACGTGGGATCTTCCCAGGCCAGGGCTCAAACCGGCGCCCCTTGCACTGCAAGGCAGTGTCCTTACCCACTGGACCACCAGGGGAAGCCCTAGAAACTTCTTGATGATAGTCTTTTGTGAAAAAGACTTTATTTCTTTTATTTACTTAACCATTCCTCCATTGTTGGATATTTAAAATTGTTTATAATATTGGATACTTAAAATATCCAGAATATTGATATTTTCCCACACAAGATTTGATCACAGATCTCTGAGCTTGCTCTCTTTCCTCAATCCCCTCAAAGCCTCCATGGCAACCGTGTCACTGGCATTTCTATGAAGAAATATTCCCCAGACCCAGCACAGCTGTAGAAGCAAATTCACTGCATCTGCTTTCTGCTTCCCCCGGCCTTGTGGTGTCCTGTGGCAGGTCCATGTGGCACTGGGGAAGGTCTCCTGCCCCTGCAAGTGGACAGTAGTAGTTGTTGCTTCTTTCCTGTCCAGTGAGTGTTGTCAGTGTCTTTCTGAAACTCCGTTCAACTGCCTGGGTCAGAGGTGGTCATGTGCGTCAGGCCTGGCTCATCCTGGTCCCACATCCAACCAGCAGTAGTGATTGGTCCAAGAACTAGTGACAGAAACTTGGAAGCCCAAGAGAATCCTCCCTTGTGATGAAGAGATGTCAGCCAGGAGCAACAGTGCTCTCTTGTCTTCCCTTTATGTGGAGGAGGCCTTGTGAGATGGCATCCTGGGAGTATGCAGAAAGCAGAGGGGGTCAGTGAGAGAGGGGGGCGTGGAGGCAGGGCACACCAGCTTTAACCCGGAGTCCTGCCTGTGGTTCACCTTAGACTTGGACTTGAGGGACCACCACAGGGTCCTTCCCTGCTGCCTGAGCCAGTGCCTTCCCTCTTTGCTCATAACAATTTGAATGAGGGTTTGGCTCCTTACAAGGGGAGTCCTGACTGCTGCCCCCACTCAGAGTGCCCTTCTCAGAAGCTGTCCAATAGACACTGTGACATCTCTCAGGAGAGTTCAAAAGCAGGAGGTTCAAATGAAACTTGGAAACAGCTGCCTAGCTGCCTAGTACTCTTTCTGGACTTCCTCAAAAAAACAACATCAAAAAAGGAATCTATGTTAATGAAGCAAGAATCCCAGAATCCCCCTGTACCAAATCAAACATCTTCCCATCAACACAGGCTCATGGTGACAGGGTGCTACAACCATAGTGAATATCAGTGCACCAGACATAGACAAGAGGGGCCCAGAGCATGTGAGTCTGACTTCTGAGAACTCACTGAAATACCAGAGACAGGAAAGAAGACAGTCACAATCAGAAGCAGACAGAAGCAGACTTTTTTGTTTGTTTGTTTTAATCGTATACATATCCTACATATCCTTATTTTTTTTTAAGTGTGAGTTTCTCCCCTGTTTGCTTTTAGACTGTTGTTAACCTTTTTCGTCATTGGATAGGAAGGAAATAAAAGGCTATTTTTGGAGGCATGATGCATAGGAAAATTCTCTCAAAGTGTTTTCTCATCCTCTCCATTCAAAATGAGGCATGTGGCTCTGAAAGGTTACTTGAGGTGTGAGAAACCAACGTTTTGCAAGAGCTGGGCTGACGTCAAGAAAAGCTTTATACATGTGAAAAACTTTGGGGAATACTTTTATTCTTGTTTTGCCAAGTGAATTCATAAAGGAAAGAATGGTTCAAACAGAAAACCCCTCTGCAGGACCTGTCTTATGTCTGGGAAGTATAGGGAATATTCTCAACATATTCTGCATCTAATCCCTGCAGGAGCTGGTATATATAATTCAGCTTTCCTGCCTCCTCTCACTAGGCTTTCTGGGTGATAGTGTAAAGACTTGTGCAGTCTGCACACCAGCCACGTAGTGTGAGACGAAGGCCTCCAGAGGGCACCCTTCTTCCTGTATGATCCTATCTTTATAACTTTCCAGTGTTCCAGGTTAATCCTATCTGTTGTGTGCTAAATCGCTTTGGTTGTGTCTAACTTTTTTGGTTTGTGACACCATGGACTTTAGTCCACCAGGCTTCTCTCTCCATGGAATCCTCCAGGTATGCTGGAGTGAATCACTATTTCTCTCTCCAGGGAATCTTCCCAACTCAGGGATCGAACCCGTGTCCTCTTTTGTCTCCTGCATTGGCAGGCTGTTTCTTTACTGCTAGTGCCACCTGAGAAGCCCAGTCTTCATCTACTGCTTCCAAATATCTAACCTATAAAGGTCTCTCATGAACTCTTCCTAAAATGCAAATGTTTGAAGGGAGGAAAAGCATGTTTTGCTTAGTCATGAAATCCTTAGAGCCAGGAAGCCCAAACCACATTTAGTCCTGCCTATGAGACTTTTCATACTTCATGCCCCTTAATACTGGTCTGTTATTATCCCCGGCTGGCAGAGGGTGAAATTGACTCCCAGTGAGGTGAAATGACTTGCCTAGAGTCTCTGAGCTTAGGAAATGGCCCAGCTATGATCTTCAGTGTTGAACCACCTGACTCCAAAGCTCTTTTCTTTGCAGATTGACAGCTGGACCCTGCAGAAAAGGGGAAAGAAGTGGCCAGTGTTGCTGTGCAGGAATATGAGCAGAGGTGAGTAGAGGGTGCTGCCCAGGTTGGGCAGGCCTGGGGAAGGAAGGTGGCCTGGAGAAACAGGTATGTGTTGAGCCCCAGTGAGCATGGGATGGATGGAGAGCCAGACCACCTGTCATCACTCCTTGGCATGGGCACTGATGGCATTGTGGGTTGACCAAGGCCACAAGCCTGGCTATTCTACCCAGAGGTAGCACATCAGTGGTAGCAGTGGGTGCCCATTGATGGCCCGCTGCTGTTGGCAAGGGCATAGCTGTGTTTTACTGTTTTATTGCCCTTCTTCCACTGGCAAATAGTAGACTCCCTTTTTCTTTTCTTTTAATCAAAGAGAAGTGCTGTTCTTGAAACATTCTGTCTGAGGCATCCTGCTAGCTGGACTATTGCTTTTTTGGCTTCCAGGTTGTTGGAAGGGACCCAAAATGGCATGTTTCTGGTTGAGTAGTTAGAAAGACCTGCCTCCCTTTCAGGATGGGCGTGCTAGTCTCCTCCTCATAATGCTGTGTTGTGGGGGTTGTGTGCACCTCACAGGCCCTGATGCATAGTGGGAATGCTAGCTGGTGTGATGACATAGGTAACTAGAAACTGGCATTTTCTCATAGATTTCTGACTCTTTGCCAGTCAACTGAGTACAGAATTCCTCTCTTTAGATCCTAGCTAAAGCGGTCGCCCTTCCCTCTCTGGCATCTGGGAATTCTACACGGTGTGGCTTGCTTGTTATTTGTCTGAGTTGTCAAGACTGCAATGAAAGCAGAAATCACACACACTCTTGAAGTCTCAGGGACAATTCTGCTGCCATGTTGTCATTCCTGAGAACACCTTTTCTACCCATTCATTTGACCTCTCCTTTCTTTTCTCAAGCCATTTGCCCCATCTGAGACTTTTCATACTTCATGCCCCTTAATACTGGTCTGTTATTATCCCCGGCTGGCAGAGGGTGAAATTGACTCCCAGTGAGGTGAAATGACTTGCCTAGAGTCTCTGAGCTTAGGAAATGGCCCAGCTATGATCTTCAGTGTTGAACCACCTGACTCCAAAGCTCTTTTCTTTGCAGATTGACAGCTGGACCCTGCAGAAAAGGGGAAAGAAGTGGCCAGTGTTGCTGTGCAGGAATATGAGCAGAGGTGAGTAGAGGGTGCTGCCCAGGTTGGGCAGGCCTGGGGAAGGAAGGTGGCCTGGAGAAACAGGTATGTGTTGAGCCCCAGTGAGCATGGGATGGATGGAGAGCCAGACCACCTGTCATCACTCCTTGGCATGGGCACTGATGGCATTGTGGGTTGACCAAGGCCACAAGCCTGGCTATTCTACCCAGAGGTAGCACATCAGTGGTAGCAGTGGGTGCCCATTGATGGCCCGCTGCTGTTGGCAAGGGCATAGCTGTGTTTTACTGTTTTATTGCCCTTCTTCCACTGGCAAATAGTAGACTCCCTTTTTCTTTTCTTTTAATCAAAGAGAAGTGCTGTTCTTGAAACATTCTGTCTGAGGCATCCTGCTAGCTGGACTATTGCTTTTTTGGCTTCCAGGTTGTTGGAAGGGACCCAAAATGGCATGTTTCTGGTTGAGTAGTTAGAAAGACCTGCCTCCCTTTCAGGATGGGCGTGCTAGTCTCCTCCTCATAATGCTGTGTTGTGGGGGTTGTGTGCACCTCACAGGCCCTGATGCATAGTGGGAATGCTAGCTGGTGTGATGACATAGGTAACTAGAAACTGGCATTTTCTCATAGATTTCTGACTCTTTGCCAGTCAACTGAGTACAGAATTCCTCTCTTTAGATCCTAGCTAAAGCGGTCGCCCTTCCCTCTCTGGCATCTGGGAATTCTACACGGTGTGGCTTGCTTGTTATTTGTCTGAGTTGTCAAGACTGCAATGAAAGCAGAAATCACACACACTCTTGAAGTCTCAGGGACAATTCTGCTGCCATGTTGTCATTCCCTGAGAACACCTTTTCTACCCATTCATTTGACCTCTCCTTTCTTTTCTCAAGCCATTTGCCCCAGATGGCTCTGAACTGGGCTGAGGAGTATGGTGACAAAACTGGCTATGAGTCAGAAATCCAGCTCACTTGTAGCTGTTTCACCAAGGGAAGGGGAGCAAGTGGAAGGCTCTTCAGATGATGCTGGAGGCACCACAAACACTCCTCAGTTGACCTGCCCAGCAACCAAACACTGCCTTTCCCAACCGCAACTCACTACATCTTTTCTTGTTAATTTTTAATGAGATCACCAATCCATTTGTGTATCCTCCCAGTAAATAAAAATGAAACTGTCTAGATAAAGCTATTATCTCTTTGACCAATCCTTATAAAAAACAAACAAACCAGACCCACACCACCCCTGAGGTTACCACCATCAATTTTTTCTGCATCTTTTATATCCCTTTCTTTGTTTTTCTACTCATATATCTGGAAACACTGAAAATAGATAGTTTTCTATGTCTATTATTTATTTATTTCTATGCAACCAATTACCCCAAACTTAGCAGTTATTACTTCCCAGTTTCTTGGTCAGAAAGATGGCGAGGAGTTTAGCTGGGTATTTCTTACCCAGAGTGTCTCATTAAGTGGCAGTCGAGCTTGTTGGCATCAAGCTGGGCTCACCTGAAGGCCATACTTGGATAGAAGACTGACATTCAAGCCCAATCACGTGGTTGTTGCCATGCCTTTGCCACTGAGGCTTCCTCACAGGACTGCCTTATGAGCAAGATTCTCCCAGGGCAAGAAATCCAAGAGAGAATAAGAGTGAACACGCAAGATGGAAGCCCAGTCTTTTGTAACCCAAGTTCAGAAAGGACATCCCATCACGTCTTTATATTCTATTCATTAAGCAAATCATTAAATCCAAAGCCAGGAGTTTCTCACTGAGGCGAGGAGATTGTCAAGCCAGATTGTTGCTAGGGCCCATTTTCAAGTCTACCTACCACTGTATGTTTGCATAAATCATACTGTCCTTGACTTTCTACAGCGAAGTCTCGAGTTATTGTCAATTTTCCAGTGTTACTTCAATTTTTTCAGAAACTCACACACACTCTTGAAGTCTCAGGGACAATTCTGCTGCCATGTTGTCATTCCTGAGAACACCTTTTCTACCCATTCATTTGACCTCTCCTTTCTTTTCTCAAGCCATTTGCCCCAGATGGCTCTGAACTGGGCTGAGGAGTATGGTGACAAAACTGGCTATGAGTCAGAAATCCAGCTCACTTGTAGCTGTTTCACCAAGGGAAGGGGAGCAAGTGGAAGGCTCTTCAGATGATGCTGGAGGCACCACAAACACTCCTCAGTTGACCTGCCCAGCAACCAAACACTGCCTTTCCCAACCGCAACTCACTACATCTTTTCTTGTTAATTTTTAATGAGATCACCAATCCATTTGTGTATCCTCCCAGTAAATAAAAATGAAACTGTCTAGATAAAGCTATTATCTCTTTGACCAATCCTTATAAAAAACAAACAAACCAGACCCACACCACCCCTGAGGTTACCACCATCAATTTTTTCTGCATCTTTTATATCCCTTTCTTTGTTTTTCTACTCATATATCTGGAAACACTGAAAATAGATAGTTTTCTATGTCTATTATTTATTTATTTCTATGCAACCAATTACCCCAAACTTAGCAGTTATTACTTCCCAGTTTCTTGGTCAGAAAGATGGCGAGGAGTTTAGCTGGGTATTTCTTACCCAGAGTGTCTCATTAAGTGGCAGTCGAGCTTGTTGGCATCAAGCTGGGCTCACCTGAAGGCCATACTTGGATAGAAGACTGACATTCAAGCCCAATCACGTGGTTGTTGCCATGCCTTTGCCACTGAGGCTTCCTCACAGGACTGCCTTATGAGCAAGATTCTCCCAGGGCAAGAAATCCAAGAGAGAATAAGAGTGAACACGCAAGATGGAAGCCCAGTCTTTTGTAACCCAAGTTCAGAAAGGACATCCCATCACGTCTTTATATTCTATTCATTAAGCAAATCATTAAATCCAAAGCCAGGAGTTTCTCACTGAGGCGAGGAGATTGTCAAGCCAGATTGTTGCTAGGGCCCATTTTCAAGTCTACCTACCACTGTATGTTTGCATAAATCATACTGTCCTTGACTTTCTACAGCTCTCTTTTTTCAATCAGTAATATGTCTCAGAGAACTACCTATATGTAGACACATATATTCCAACTCTATTTGAATATTGCATGGTGTTCGTGGCATAGATCAGTGTTACTTAACCCTAAATTTTTTTTTTAAACAATACTGATACACATATTACAGATTCCACATCTGGTCATAGGGATTCTATTCAATGATAGACAAAGATTTGCCATAAATCTTCTTAATAGCTTCCCAAGCATTTTTAGGGTACAAGTCAAGATTGAGATCTCCCGGTATTGGTATACTAAAGTCTATTTACCCTTTTTTTAAAACCTCTATTGATGGTCATTCAGATTTTCCTTTCCTGCTGTTACAAGCAAACTATTAAGGAATATCTCTGTCACATACCTCCAAGCATACTTGTAACAAGTGGAATTATTTCAAGGAGCACAATGTGTATTTTGTCTCCTGGATATGGCCACACAGTCCTGGAAGTTCCTTTCCCACCAAAGCACTTCTATTTCTCCAAAGCTCATCAGCACTTAATACTATCAAACTTTTGGATTTTGGTCAATCTAGTGACTGAAAAATAGTACTTATCATTTATATTTTACTATATCTTTAAAGCCATCTGGTTGCATTCATGGTCCTACAAGGAGTCCCATGTAAAATTCTGATTTTAACTTTATTTTACGAAGATTAGAGAATGTCTGAAATGACTTTTAACTTCTGGTCCTCCTCTTACATTCTTTGATATTTGTACAATAGAACTGTGCTCTTTTCTCTTTTTGCTTCTGACTTTCCTTCTTTCTTTCCTTTCTTCCTTCCTTCTTTCCTTTAACTGCGAAGCTTTATCTAGATATAGACTCATTTGCATAAACTCAGCATAAGCTAAAGATTTGAGCTCTGTGTAATGTTCTGTGGCAGTAGAATTCTCCCAAACAGAACTGTAGACATTTCAGAGGGTCAGGCACAGCTTTGATCTCCTGCTTAATTTCTCTCTCTAACCATCATTCTTTAGGTGTGATGACTATGTCATCATTTCTACCAGAGACAGGAGGGGCCATTTTCCTTTTTCATGAAGATGGCATGGATCTAATCGTTCATCCCACACATGTTTACTGAGCACCTCTTATGAACCAAATTCTGTTCTAGACAGAATGTTCCTCAGGGAGTTCATATTGAATGCATAAGTTAATTATAAACCATGTTAGAAAGTTATAATCAAAATGAGAAAAAAGATAAAGTAAATCACAGTGGAGACTTTGGGGCTGTGAGAGCTGGTAAGAGGGCAAGATATAGTATTGACTAGAGTCATCTAGGGAATTCTCACTTACAAGGCGTTCTGGGTTGAATTGTGCCATCCCACCCCAGCTCCAACCCCCAAAAGAGGTATGTTAAAGATCCTAGTCACCAGTATCTCACACTGTGACCTTGTTTGGAGACAGCGTCTTTACAGAGGTCATCAAGTTAAAATGAGATCATTAGGGTGAGCTTTAATCCAGTATGACTGTTGCCCTCATAAAAAGCAGAATCTGAGGAGAGACGTCACATAGAGGAAAGATTAGATGGAGGCACAGAGAAGAGATGGCCATCTACAAGTCAAGGGACACCTGAGGCTATCAGAATTTAAGAGACAGATGTGGAACAGATAACTGCCCAGCATCTTCTGAGAGAAGCTGGGCCTGCCAACCTCCATTTCCAACTTGTGGCCTCCAGAGCTGTAAGACAATACATTTGTATTGTTCGCAGCAACTCCAGATGGTTGTACTTTCTTACAGCCACCCTAAGAAACAGTGAGTGAGCCATGTAGACTCACCTACCCTAAGAATTTATGGAACTTGACCAAGAGTTCAAATGGAGGCTCACATACTGTATGTCCAAATATTTAAAAGTTCTAAATCAAACCAATAATTGTTAACTAAGAAATGTTTTGTCTTCCTCCCTTAAAATTTACTTTCCTCATAACCAAAAGACTTTCCAGACTACTCAAGGTTCTACACCAGAACACGATCATACAAACAGAACAGGTCCAGGCCCACAGTTCTCTCTGGTTCTCTTCCTTCCCAAGGCTTACCACAAACACCTCTGCTTTGTCGTCACGTGGGAGCTGGGGTAGATCTGGGGAAGGCCACTATGGCACAGGCCCTGGACATGGGTTTGGAGTCCCATCTCCCACATCCAATGGCAACCCCAGAGTCCAAGCTACCCAGCACATGATCTCCAGGGGTCCTCGCCTCCAAATGGGCACCCTTCCTTACACTGCAGGCTTCTCACTCTATGGTGAGGAGTACAGCCAGAGGGGGCAGGGTGCCGTTGAGCCGAGTTCCCTGTGTTATGCAGAAAGCAGTGCCACGAGGTATGAAAGAAACTGAGAGAAAACACTGAGAAATTTGCATATCACGTTGACTTGCTGTGACAGCCAACTCTTTGGGGGCACTGAAATTTGAATTTCATATTTCACATTTTCACGTATCACAAATATTCTCTCTTTTTAAGTTTTGTTCTTCACTGATTTAAAAAAAACATTGAAACCATTCTTATCTTGTTGTCTATAGAGAAACAAAGTGAGTGATAGTCACTCAGTTGTGTCCAACTCTACAGCATAAATGAGATCATTAGGGTTAGCTTTAATCCAGTATGACTGTTGCCCTCATAAAAAGCAGAATCTGAGGAGAGACGTCACATAGAGGAAAGATTAGATGGAGGCACAGAGAAGAGATGGCCATCTACAAGTCAAGGGACACCTGAGGCTATCAGAATTTAAGAGACAGATGTGGAACAGATAACTGCCCAGCATCTTCTGAGAGAAGCTGGGCCTGCCAACCTCCATTTCCAACTTGTGGCCTCCAGAGCTGTAAGACAATACATTTGTATTGTTCGCAGCAACTCCAGATGGTTGTACTTTCTTACAGCCACCCTAAGAAACAGTGAGTGAGCCATGTAGACTCACCTACCCTAAGAATTTATGGAACTTGACCAAGAGTTCAAATGGAGGCTCACATACTGTATGTCCAAATATTTAAAAGTTCTAAATCAAACCAATAATTGTTAACTAAGAAATGTTTTGTCTTCCTCCCTTAAAATTTACTTTCCTCATAACCAAAAGACTTTCCAGACTACTCAAGGTTCTACACCAGAACACGATCATACAAACAGAACAGGTCCAGGCCCACAGTTCTCTCTGGTTCTCTTCCTTCCCAAGGCTTACCACAAACACCTCTGCTTTGTCGTCACGTGGGAGCTGGGGTAGATCTGGGGAAGGCCACTATGGCACAGGCCCTGGACATGGGTTTGGAGTCCCATCTCCCACATCCAATGGCAACCCCAGAGTCCAAGCTACCCAGCACATGATCTCCAGGGGTCCTCGCCTCCAAATGGGCACCCTTCCTTACACTGCAGGCTTCTCACTCTATGGTGAGGAGTACAGCCAGAGGGGGCAGGGTGCCGTTGAGCCGAGTTCCCTGTGTTATGCAGAAAGCAGTGCCACGAGGTATGAAAGAAACTGAGAGAAAACACTGAGAAATTTGCATATCACGTTGACTTGCTGTGACAGCCAACTCTTTGGGGGCACTGAAATTTGAATTTCATATTTCACATTTTCACGTATCACAAATATTCTCTCTTTTTTTTAAGTTTTGTTCTTCACTGATTTAAAAAAAAACATTGAAACCATTCTTATCTTGTTGTCTATAGAGAAACAAAGTGAGTGATAGTCACTCAGTTGTGTCCAACTCTACAGCATGGACCTTAGCCCACCAGCCTTCTCTGTCCGTAGAATTCTCCAGGCAAGAATACTGTAATGGGTTGTCATTTCCTTCTCCAGGATGATAAACAGAAACCATCTGGATTTGGTCTAGAGGCCTCAGTTCACTATCCTCTGGTGCAGGAGGTTGAGGGGAGGGCTGTTGTAGGAATGTTCTCGAATGGGGGCGAGAAACTGGAACCCACTGTGCCTGTAGAGAAACTGGTTTATACTGAAGCATGGACTGTTTATCTGCATAGGTAAGAAAAGGAAATTTTTTAAAAAGTAGGGCTTTGGTGACTGAAATATTTTGCTTCAAATTTCTTTTACATCTTTCGAGCTGTTTGCTTTCAGGAAAGTGCATACATTCTCCAAGCTGGGATTATTACTGTGAAAGAGGTACATGATATTTACCCCGTAGATTGAAAGAGTAAAAAAATATACACTCAATATGTTCATTTTTATTCTCACTCTAAGCTTCATTGATTCAGTGATCCAGTTCAACACTTAAATATTTTTTGTTGCTTCTGTATTACCAAAGGAGAAATGCCTCTTTTACAGCAATGGATTTTACTCTTTCTTTGGACCTTATTCTGCCCTCTCTCTGTGAACAAACACACAGTAATTCTAAGGACCCTCTTCTTGTTCTCCCAACCATTTCAAGCAACTAACCAATGCCTTGAAAGCCAAGGCTGAACTCAAAACTCCAAGTTAAGGAAACCTAATTTACAAGCTAACCAAGATTCTGAGAATCATGTTTTTCTTTCAGCATTGTACTTGGGTCTTTTTTTGAAAAAGAAGAAGAAAAGAACTATGTGCATGCAAAATGATTTTTGTGGTTACACACACACACAGTGTTATACTGATTCCAAACAGCCCACCATGGAGTGCTATCCAGAAGACTAGAGAAAAGGGTGGAGAAACTCCAAAGAAAAAGGGAGAGGGAGGATGTCACTCAACTCCATGTCTTTCACAGCCATTCTACTGGGGATCCACCCTCATTTCTAGTCTCTCTGTGACTCAACTTCTCTATCCACCAGTGAAAAAGAGGAGTAGATAATGCTTTCTGGAACTCCATCAGTCCTTTGATTATATATGCTTTGAGGGTTACACCATAAATAGAAACTTCTCCTGGTAACAGATTTTATATTTTCTACAGTCAAGAAAACGTGGTTTCTATGGGCCCAGCTGTATCTGTGTCTAGTACCCAAAATGTAATTCTCTGAACTCTCCTAGACAGTCCTTGGAAAACACGCAGAATAAATATCAAGACATAAGTCAAAAGAGAAAAATATGAGGTGTTTTCAAAATTTCAAGCAGCCATTAAAAGTAAAGGACAAGTCATAGTCTAAAAGATTTCCATTTTCTTTTGAGTATTGACATTAGCCAGTAAGACACTTTGTCAGTGCTAATCCTTTCATAAAATGTAAGTTGGAATATTTCTTAATGGAATGTCACCACAGGAGGCCAGCTCAGGTCTTGGCTGGAAGACTTTCCTGGAATATTTTATTTCCCTAGGAATTAACAGTACTGTCTGGTTGAATCTCATTTGACATTCTAACAATTGGAGCATTGTATTAGGCACAGTGAAGCAGAAAATTCACCTTATTCTGCTCCCCATTCCTCCTTCCTTTGCCCTTGTGAAAAATTTCCCACTGTCTTATTCCACTGAAGCAGAGTGTTCGGAAGAAGACCAATGTCACATTTAATTCAGTCCACAGTCCCATAGAAGGTAGGTTTTTAATACCTAGAATAAATTTGTCATTCAACAAATAGTTTGATTCAGTGGTGGCTCCAAGGTCTGAAATCTGCATTGCTGACTTAGCACAGTTTACCGTCAAATAACATTATACCATGACTCATACAGTGTAAAAGCCTTCCATTATACTCTTTTTCCCTTACCCTCACCTTTGTACTGTTGTCGTACTTTACTTACACATGTGTTACGCTATCCATAATATTTTGTTATTTTTGCGCTAAGTGGTCAATTCGATTTTAAAGAAATCAGAAATGAAGGCAGGAGCTTTATTTAATGATACTTATTATTTAAAATGTTCTTCATTGTTTGTGTAGATTTAGATTTTTGTTTGTTATCTTTTTTCTTCCCCTAAAGAACGTCTATTAATATTTCTTATAATAATATTGTATTAATATTTCTTATTTCTTATAAATTAGTCTGATAATGAGTGTATTCTCCAGTTTTGAAGAATATTTTCACTGGACATAGAATTCTAGGTGGGTAGTTGTTTATTTGTTTTCAGTACTTTAAAGATGCCATTCCACAGTATTTTGGCTCACACTGTGGTTTTTGGTGGTGGGAGGAAGTGATGGTTTGGAGTTTTATTTGAGAAGTCAGACATAATTTTTATAATAATTTTTATGTATATATTCTGTCTAATTTATTTGACTACTTCTAAAATTTTATTTTCATCATTGCTTTATGGCAAATTTCTCATGATCTACTTTGGTGTGTATTTCTTTCTGTTTATCTTACCTGAGATTTGTTGAGCTTCTTGAATTTATGAGTTAGTATCTTAGATCTAATTTGGCTTTTATTTCTTAAAGTATTTTTTCTGCCTGTCTATCACTATCTTCTCCTTCAAGAAGCAAAAAATAAATGATATCATTCTACAGATCAATTTAACTCTGTTCAGTTACTTTTTTCAGCTCCTTTCTCTGTATGCTTCAGTTTTATTAGTTTCTTTGAGTTCCCTGATATTTTCTTCCATAGCATCTCATCTTCTATTTCATGTTGAATACTTCATTTTTCAGTTTTAGATATCAGTTTAGTTATTTTTTTATAGTTTCCATTTCCATATTGAAACTCACTATCTATTCTCTCATAATGCTTATATTTTCTTTTAATGTCCTTGACTGCATTTATAATCGTGGTTTTTAAAAGCCTTGTCAGCTCTTTCTTTTATAGTCTGTTTCAATTATTGACTGATTTTTCTTTCTTCATATTTTCCTGTTTCTTTGTGTGTCTAATAATATTTTATCATGTGATAGGCATTGTGGATAATGCAATGTTGAATATCTGTGTTTTGTTATCTTGTTTTAAATAATGTTGCATTTTGTCTGGAAGGCGGTTAACTTCCTTATGAATTAGCATGATCCTTTCTATCTTATTTTTAATATTTGTTAGAGAAGGTCTAATATATTCTTAAGTCTGAATGATGGTAGCTCTTTGCCTATATATGGTCTTTCTTTTGTGTCAACTGAGTGCCCAGAATTTTCTATGGCCTCTCCAGATACACTTAAAAAACCTTCTCTCAGTTCTGTTGAAGAATCTCAATTAATCTCATAGTTACACAGTATTTATTCTTTGCCTTCTCTCAAGAATGCTTGTCCTGCGTAAGTGCCATTTTGTATTCTAGAAGATTCGCGATCATTGTGCAGATTTCTGAAGTTCCTTGTATTACTTCTATCTCTCTACCACTCTGCCCTCTAAGTTCAGGCCATGTTATCTGCACTAATTCCACTCTGCTTGCTGAAACTGACATTCTCTGCTTTAGTTTTCCTTTCCTGTTGTTTTTTAGTCGCTTAGTTGGGTCTAACTCTTTGTGACCACATGGACTGCAACTCACCAGGTTTCCCTGTCCTTCACTTTCTCCTAGAGTTTACTCAAATTCATGTCCATTGAGTCAGTGATGCCATCCAACCATCTTATCCTCTGCCACCCTGTTCTCCTTCTGCCCCAAAAGATGGCTCTTCACATCAGGTGGCCAAAGCATTGGAACTTCAACTTCAGCATCAGTCCTTCCTATGAATATTCAGGGTTGATTTCCTTTAGGATTAACTGGTTTGATCACCCCCAGTTCAAGGGACTCTCAATAGTCTTCTGCAGCTCTATGACTTGAAAGCATTGATTCTTCAGCTCTCAGACTTCTTTATGTACAACTCTTACATCCATACATGTCTACTGGAAAAACCGTAGCTTTAACTATATGGACCTTTGTCAGCAAAGTAATGTCTTTGCTTTCGAATATGCTGTCTAGATTTGTCATAGCTTTTCTTCCAGGAAGCAAGTGTCTTTTAATTTCATGACTGCAGTCACCATCCACAGTGACCTTGGAGGCCCCCTCCTAAATAAGATCTACCGCTGTTTCCAGTTTTTACCCATTTAGCTTTGAACCATGCCATTATCTTAGTTTTTTTTTATCAATTAGCATGATCCTTTCTATCTTATTTTTAATATTTGTTAGAGAAGGTCTAATATATTCTTAAGTCTGAATGATGGTAGCTCTTTGCCTATATATGGTCTTTCTTTTGTGTCAACTGAGTGCCCAGAATTTTCTATGGCCTCTCCAGATACACTTAAAAAACCTTCTCTCAGTTCTGTTGAAGAATCTCAATTAATCTCATAGTTACACAGTATTTATTCTTTGCCTTCTCTCAAGAATGCTTGTCCTGCGTAAGTGCCATTTTGTATTCTAGAAGATTCGCGATCATTGTGCAGATTTCTGAAGTTCCTTGTATTACTTCTATCTCTCTACCACTCTGCCCTCTAAGTTCAGGCCATGTTATCTGCACTAATTCCACTCTGCTTGCTGAAACTGACATTCTCTGCTTTAGTTTTCCTTTCCTGTTGTTTTTTAGTCGCTTAGTTGGGTCTAACTCTTTGTGACCACATGGACTGCAACTCACCAGGTTTCCCTGTCCTTCACTTTCTCCTAGAGTTTACTCAAATTCATGTCCATTGAGTCAGTGATGCCATCCAACCATCTTATCCTCTGCCACCCTGTTCTCCTTCTGCCCCAAAAGATGGCTCTTCACATCAGGTGGCCAAAGCATTGGAACTTCAACTTCAGCATCAGTCCTTCCTATGAATATTCAGGGTTGATTTCCTTTAGGATTAACTGGTTTGATCACCCCCAGTTCAAGGGACTCTCAATAGTCTTCTGCAGCTCTATGACTTGAAAGCATTGATTCTTCAGCTCTCAGACTTCTTTATGTACAACTCTTACATCCATACATGTCTACTGGAAAAACCGTAGCTTTAACTATATGGACCTTTGTCAGCAAAGTAATGTCTTTGCTTTCGAATATGCTGTCTAGATTTGTCATAGCTTTTCTTCCAGGAAGCAAGTGTCTTTTAATTTCATGACTGCAGTCACCATCCACAGTGACCTTGGAGGCCCCCTCCTAAATAAGATCTACCGCTGTTTCCAGTTTTTACCCATTTATTTGCCATGAAGTGCTGGAACCAGATGCCATTATCTTAGTTTTTGGAATGTTGAGTTTTAAGCCAGCTTTTTCACTCCCTGTACCATGATCTAAAAGAGCTTCAAACCAAAGATCCTAGGCAGTGAAAGGGATCACTTCATGCATTTGAAGGACAGATTATAATGTAACCAAGACTCCAGCTAAGTTGTACCACACACATTAGACATATTGGTTAAACCTTTATTAACAAGCAGGCATGAAAGCATTTATACAAAAAACATTTTGCAAGCTGGATGAGTCAGTGATCTCTGCCTTTTAACCTCACCTTTCATGAAAGGTTCACAAGAAGCAGATGTGATACTAGTCTAGAGGCAGCATCAGGGGACTGAGCCACTAAGTGTGTATACTATAGGGCTCAGTAGACTTTATTAAAGTCACATAAGGACAGACTGTCTCTAGGCTCTGGCTTAACCATATATCTTGAATACCATTAATTTACTTATTGAGAACCCACTTATTGTACTAATATCTAAATTTAGCAACCCTAATTTTACCAACAAAAGTCCATTTCTTATGCCATTTTTATTAATTATCAAAGCATCTTCCACTAAAAATTGTGAGTGCTTCTGGAATCAGACCTTTGTGATTTAAAGCAAGCCGAGTATATGGATTCCTCATTTTGGCAGCAATCTTCCTTAGCATGTAGCTTAAGGGAACACACATGAAGTACTGCACTCTTTGTGCCGAAGTCCTGAAACATCCCATTACCCTGTCCATAGTAGAGATGTCTTTATGAAAAAACTCACATCTGGACCCTCTAGAATCAGATGCTTTTGGACCAAAGGGGAACATCAGATACTTTTGGACAGAATCTGGGGAATCTCTCACAGGGAAAATATTACTTCCAAGGCTCTTTGTCCCTTCATAATCTGATTTTTCATGTTCAAGATGAGCACTCTTGCAGTCCTTTTCTGTCTGTCTTAAACTGACTAGCACAGAGGCTTCAGGGCTGCATTTAGGCATCTCCAGGTTCTGTGAGTTAGAGCATGTTACAAGGGCAGTCCAAATTCAAAAGGTGGGAAATCTATTTGATGGAAAGAACTTCAGAGACTTTTTGGACCAGTTTCAGCTACTACACAATAGGTGCTCTGAAGACAAGGAACAGGGTTCTATGAGGTGTCAAGGCAATCAGGAGAATCTCACTAGACTGCAAGCTCAACACTACCCATCAAAACTGATGTCTAAGGTGAGATCTTAAGAAGAGGCATTAACTAGAAGGAGGATAGCGTTTAGACAGTAGCATCATGTGTAAAGATCCATGGCACGTGATACATTCCATCAGTGTGGTAAGGGCAAGAAAGCCTTCATTTATAAGGGGACGTGTCTGGAGAGGCCATGGAATTATGAAAGGATACATCTTTGTCACTAAGTGTGGTAAAGAGAGCAGTGAACTCAAGCTTCAGGCAACCAGGAGTCCCTCTCAACTCAGGAGCTCTGTGGCCACATGCTCTAATGCAGAAATGGTAGAATAAAAGGGCTGTGGAATCATCTACTGCTATGTTTCCAAAATGTTTTCTGAACACTGTTAGTGAGGGTGGTCCTGGATCTGAAATACCCAACTAAATAAGTTGACTGCTGGACTTCTTGGAGACTTGAATAAGGTCATATGTGTTAGGACCAATGTGTGCTGATAACTGTCTAACAACTAGCTCTCTGAGAAAAAATATAGACCTTATTTTGAGCATTTGCCAAGTGAAGTATAAACATTTCACTTCAAATTCTGGAGTATAAATACTTCACTGGCGTGAAGCTGACAACACGATGTCACTGAACACATAGTTAGTTCACAGAATTTCTGAAAATTTAACCATCAGCTGGTCCGAGTCACCTCCAGTACACTTCTGTTGGAATTCTGAGAGGCAGAGAGAAAGAAGCTTTGACCAAGACTTCGTGGATACGGCACCCTTTTCATCAGACCTCTAAAAGGATGAATATGGACCAAAGGGGAACATCAGATACTTTTGGACAGAATCTGGGAATCTCTCACAGGAAAATATTACTTCCAAGGCTCTTTGTCCCTTCATAATCTGATTTTTCATGTTCAAGATGAGCACTCTTGCAGTCCTTTTCTGTCTGTCTTAAACTGACTAGCACAGAGGCTTCAGGGCTGCATTTAGGCATCTCCAGGTTCTGTGAGTTAGAGCATGTTACAAGGGCAGTCCAAATTCAAAAGGTGGGAAATCTATTTGATGGAAAGAACTTCAGAGACTTTTTGGACCAGTTTCAGCTACTACACAATAGGTGCTCTGAAGACAAGGAACAGGGTTCTATGAGGTGTCAAGGCAATCAGGAGAATCTCACTAGACTGCAAGCTCAACACTACCCATCAAAACTGATGTCTAAGGTGAGATCTTAAGAAGAGGCATTAACTAGAAGGAGGATAGCGTTTAGACAGTAGCATCATGTGTAAAGATCCATGGCACGTGATACATTCCATCAGTGTGGTAAGGGCAAGAAAGCCTTCATTTATAAGGGGACGTGTCTGGAGAGGCCATGGAATTATGAAAGGATACATCTTTGTCACTAAGTGTGGTAAAGAGAGCAGTGAACTCAAGCTTCAGGCAACCAGGAGTCCCTCTCAACTCAGGAGCTCTGTGGCCACATGCTCTAATGCAGAAATGGTAGAATAAAAGGGCTGTGGAATCATCTACTGCTATGTTTCCAAAATGTTTTCTGAACACTGTTAGTGAGGGTGGTCCTGGATCTGAAATACCCAACTAAATAAGTTGACTGCTGGACTTCTTGGAGACTTGAATAAGGTCATATGTGTTAGGACCAATGTGTGCTGATAACTGTCTAACAACTAGCTCTCTGAGAAAAAATATAGACCTTATTTTGAGCATTTGCCAAGTGAAGTATAAACATTTCACTTCAAATTCTGGAGTATAAATACTTCACTGGCGTGAAGCTGACAACACGATGTCACTGAACACATAGTTAGTTCACAGAATTTCTGAAAATTTAACCATCAGCTGGTCCGAGTCACCTCCAGTACACTTCTGTTGGAATTCTGAGAGGCAGAGAGAAAGAAACTTTGACCAAGACTTCGTGGATACGGCACCCTTTTCATCAGACCTCTAAAAGGATGAATACTTGGTAGACATACGTTAGGAATTTCTGGTTTAGTTATCTTATAATTAGAGAAACTGAGAAGCAAAATGTCTCAGCTGTGAACACAGATCAAAACACAGATTAAACTCTTCTGAACCTCAGTTCTGTACTAAAAAGTTTCATGTCCTTACTCTTTTCAAAAATGTTCTAGCTTCGAAACTGCTGTTTTCTCACCATTTACCATACTCTGTTAAACAGTTATAATCATCATCACATCTGATGCTTCCAGTGCCCTGTGAGATGTCTAATTTTATTACCCTCATTTTACAGATGAAAAACTGGGGTGCAGAGATGTGAGATAACCACCAAATGAAGGAGAGACATAGTTTGCTACAAGATGCTTTACTCCCATTTGGAGATTTTGGTGCCATACACCCTCTATACCATGGTCAGACACAGGAAAACAAGAAGGGTTGTGATCTTTCTTTTCAACAAAAAAAGTATCAGTCCTTCCCTGCTCTGATCCTTAAGCCAAAACCTCTCCAAAGGCCAACTTTAGGTAGCATTCAAGCCAGCAACCCAATCACCCCCACCAGCATTTACAGACGGGTGATGTTATGGACTCAGTGTTTGTGTTTCCATAAAAATCAATACCTTTGAAGCTCTAACTCCCAATGTGATGGTATTTGGGGATAAGATTTGGGGAGTTTATTAGAAATAGATGATGTCATGATGGTGGAACTGTCATGATGGGATTAGTGCCCTTCTAAGAAAAGATACCAGAAAGCTCTGTACGCACATAAAGAGAAGATCACATGAGCATATGGCAATATGGTAGCTATGTAAAAGTTAAGAGAAGAAGCCTCAGAGTGAAGCATGCCTTGCTACAACCTTGCTCTGGGACTTCGCAGCCTCAAGAAGGGTGAGAAATAAATTTCCACTGGTAAGATGCCCAGTCTATGGTATTATGTTATAGTGGCCCTAGCAGTGAGGAGGCAGAAAGTTAGTTCAATGGCCACAGAATTCATAACCCCACTTCCCAGGACTTCACTTAGTAAGGTTAGTAATAATAGCTTTCCACTTGAAATCTTTCACCTCCCTGATGCCATTTGTTCCTTAAAGTGCTCTGTGGATGTTTCCTGCCTCAGAAAGGTCTGACTTTGTCCAAGCACTGAATCATCTTCTGTCCCTATGTCCTTCCCAGTATGTCATGCAACTTTATAGTAACTATAGGGTGTAGATTAGGGATGGTTCTCCCTGAAGGCAAATGCGAATGATGTTTGAGAGGCCTTCAGGATTTTAGGAAGCATGGTGTGCACACTTTCAAATGCAAGCATGAGTAGAAGGAATAGCATTCAGTAATATGGCACAGTTGCAAGAGCTGAGAATTAAGGCCAACCTGGCAATTGATTTCAGTACAGTGCTTCCTAGATGATGGGCACATTTGAAGGGTTTTATTCACTTAATCCTCACAATAATAACCTTAAGGCATAGCTCTTATTATTGTTATTACACCATTTTACACCTTAAAAATAAAATTGCTTGCTATCCTTGGGGGTGCATACACCTCTATACCATGGTCAGACACAGGAAAACAAGAAGGGTTGTGATCTTTCTTTTCAACAAAAAGTATCAGTCCTTCCTGCTCTGATCCTTAAGCCAAAACCTCCCCAAAGGCCAACTTTAGGTAGCATTCAAGCCAGCAACCCAATCACCCCACCAGCATTTACAGACGGGTGATGTTATGGACTCAGTGTTTGTGTTTCCATAAAATCAATACCTTTGAAGCTCTAACTCCCAATGTGATGGTATTTGGGGATAAGATTTGGGGAGTTTATTAGAAATAGATGATGTCATGATGGTGGAACTGTCATGATGGGATTAGTGCCCTTCTAAGAAAAGATACCAGAAAGCTCTGTACGCACATAAAGAGAAGATCACATGAGCATATGGCAATATGGTAGCTATGTAAAAGTTAAGAGAAGAAGCCTCAGAGTGAAGCATGCCTTGCTACAACCTTGCTCTGGGACTTCGCAGCCTCAAGAAGGGTGAGAAATAAATTTCCACTGGTAAGATGCCCAGTCTATGGTATTATGTTATAGTGGCCCTAGCAGTGAGGAGGCAGAAAGTTAGTTCAATGGCCACAGAATTCATAACCCCACTTCCCAGGACTTCACTTAGTAAGGTTAGTAATAATAGCTTTCCACTTGAAATCTTTCACCTCCCTGATGCCATTTGTTCCTTAAAGTGCTCTGTGGATGTTTCCTGCCTCAGAAAGGTCTGACTTTGTCCAAGCACTGAATCATCTTCTGTCCCTATGTCCTTCCCAGTATGTCATGCAACTTTATAGTAACTATAGGGTGTAGATTAGGGATGGTTCTCCCTGAAGGCAAATGCGAATGATGTTTGAGAGGCCTTCAGGATTTTAGGAAGCATGGTGTGCACACTTTCAAATGCAAGCATGAGTAGAAGGAATAGCATTCAGTAATATGGCACAGTTGCAAGAGCTGAGAATTAAGGCCAACCTGGCAATTGATTTCAGTACAGTGCTTCCTAGATGATGGGCACATTTGAAGGGTTTTATTCACTTAATCCTCACAATAATAACCTTAAGGCATAGCTCTTATTATTGTTATTACACCATTTTACACCTTAGGAGATAAAGGTATAGAGGAAGAAATTTGGCTCTAGCTATCTGGTGTGTATATAAAAGGTACAAGAGAGGAGTGAGGGATTCCAGATCATACTGTGTCATATTCTCTTCCTCAGTTTCCTTAGAATCAGAATCCCAATTTCCCTTTGCTGTATATTTGCACCAGCAGCCTGATTTCAGCTTGAAATACCTTCCAACTGAAGGCTTTGAAACACTTTGTTAAGATGCAGAGCTTATGCTGGAGGGGAAACACATTGAACCACTGTTTTCCATTTCAACTTTTTTGTAAATTTGTTTTCTTGATTGGTTTTTGAATCATTGAAAAACCTACCCAGGGTGCAGAACAAAGGGATTTCTCTTGTGGTGGTGGTGGTTGTGGTTGCTGTTGTTGTTTTAGGGGGAATGGGAAGCACCAGGCATGAGGCTCTGTCCTGAAAGGGCAGCCAGCACTTCTGTCCTTCTTGCCTACCTCTGCTTATGCTTCTTTGCACGTCCTCCCCTCTACCTAACTTTCAGCTCCAAACCCACACTCTGTTCCTCGGGAGCCTGGCAGACCCAGCAGGCTTCTACTCCTCTTCTAACTGGCTGTGCAGCTGCCCTAAACCCCACTGCCACCCCCTCACCCCCACTCAGTGGAGTCCCCATGGCTCTCTGGGGTCAGTGTCTGTCTCCCAGTGGCCAGAGCCAGATCAGGCAGACCCAGCTCCCCACAGCTCTGCTGGCCAAGGCCTGTATCTCTTTCAGTGTCATTAGGTCACCTTCCCTCTGAAGTCACCTGAGCATGCAGCAGGTGGAAGGCTGGCACCAAACAAGATGGGGAGGGGCAACCTCCTTAAACCCAGGCAGGTGTGATCCTGGCTTCTGGCCATCTCAGGGGGGCCATCTCTCCAGCCCCACTCTCTCCCCCAACCCAGTGTGGCCCCTGAGCAAGATAAGCTCTCTCTCCATCACCTTCCTCCTCAAAGTGAAGGAAGGGTTGAGGTTCAGCCTCTGATGGCTCAGTGATGTGGAGCAAGTTGCTCAGAGCCCTTGGTTTTCCCAAGTGCGAAATGGGGTGAGGAGAGTACCTGTCTGGGCAGGTGGTTGTGAGGATTAAGTGAGATAATCCATAGGAAGTGCTGAGCCTAGGGCCTGGCACATAGTGAATACCCATTTGAAAGTGTCCAGCCTCAATATGAGACTTAAACCCAGGGTCCAGACTTAATCAAACCTGTTTGGGATTTGAACCCACCTGGCCGGGACTCAAACCCAGTCAAAAGCCAGTTTGGGACTTGAACCCACGTGGCTGGAACTCAAACCCAGCCTAAACCCTGTTAATTAAAATCACTCACCCAATGTCTGGACCCACTGAGGTTCAGGTTCTTCATGTCTCTTTGCAGAGAAGAATTCTGCGAGAGACAAAGTGATAGGTAAGAAGTGGATTTATTCAGATTCAGAGAAAGCACACTCCACAGACAGAGTGTGGGCCATGACCAAATCTAGCGGCCCTGAAAACATGGCATTCTTATCTTTTATAGGCTGAGTAATTTCATATGCTAATGAGTGGATTATTCCAGCTCTTTTAGGGAAAGGGTGGAACTGACATGGCACCTCTGGGTGTGTCATTTAGCTTGCTGACTGAGGATCAAGGTCTGGTCTGCCATCTTGGACCCATTTGATTCTGATGGGTTTGTGCTGTGTCCTTGGGCTGTCATTCTTTTCTAAAATTGTGCCCTGCCCCTTTCCCTCCTAACCCCTACACATTGATGTTCTCTGCTCTTGGTGGGGTGTTATTATCCATAAAGGAGGAGTTATACCAGTCACAGTAATCTTGGGCTACACTCTTGTAGACTAAAAAATGATGAACGGCCTGAGAGTCGTGAGTTAAGTTTAATTTGGGCCAAAATGAGGGCTGCAGCCCTGGAGGCAGCATCTTAGATAACTGCTCCAAAGAGGTAGTTGGGGGAGGTCAACTTCTAAGATTTTGATGAAGGAAGAGTTCAATCCAATCAAGGGCTTACTTTACAAGAGATTTTGTCCTAGTCATGAGGATGTGATGTCACCATGAAGGGATTTAGTGCTTTTCTAGGTATAAGGAGATGCAAGCATTGGGATCATAATATCTGTTCCTAAAAATATTCAACTATCTAAAGCCCAGTCCTACCAGATTCCCTGGAGCACAGAGTGCTTCATTCCACCCTGAACTCCCTTAGGGGGTGCTGAAGGTCAACAGCTGCAAGACTACAGGGTTCAATCTCTGCAGAGACAGGCGGCAAATGCCCTTGTTGTTCAGTCGTTGGCAATGCAGTTAGAAAGTGTCATTTTGTAGTTGACACTCTTTAACCACTTTCCCTTTTTAAACACACACATACACACACACACACACACACACACACACACACACACACACACACCCTTCATGGCAGTGGGTGTAGCTACACAGGCAGAGCCAGCAGGCAGGGGCTCTGTTCAGCTCTGCACTGTGCCCAGCTCCCTCCTGGGGTAGCCCTGGGCACCTCCCTACTCCTCCTCTTCCTCCTTTTTCTCCTTGCTGGGCTCTGGGGTAGTCTTGGAATGTATATGAAAATCGCTAATGTGAGCTGTCAGGAGTCACGACCTGGAGGTCAGATTGAGGTGGCAGAGGAGTTCTCTGGGCAGCACTGAGCTTTGAAAAGCAGGCAATGTCACATCAAAGTTAGGATAGCTGGCTTGTGCCAGCATTTGGGGTGAGTGTGCTGCTGATCTCTGGGAGCCAGGAAGAGCTTCGGAAGGTGTGTACTCCCGCCTGACCTGGGCAGCCTTTGACTGTGCAAACCTCTGAGCCCGGGACTTCTCTTGTCTATTTCAGCTCTGAAATTCAGCGCCTGAAACCTCAGGGTTGTCTTGCAGGGCCAGAAGGACTCTCCCTGCCACAGGGGGTTAAGTGGCTTCCTTTGAAAGGACAAAGCAAAAGATGATGCGATAAGATAAGGGGCTCTGTTTTCAGAGAAAATCCTCAGAAAGAACAGGCTTTCACTGCGATCCAGAGGGTAAGAGCCTGAGCCTCGCGTCCTTCAGCCCATCCCTCCCATCAGCCACACACTCCGGCCACTGTGGGATGTGTCTGCCGCTGCTGCCATCTGCTGGACTGCCGAGGCTCTGCAGCCTGCCCACCTGCGGATAGCATTGAGGGCGTTTGCAGACTCAGAGCCTGAATTACAGCTCTTGTCCTGATAGATAGGGTGACTTTCACAGCTGCTTTTACTAGTATTTGTTGGACACCTAGTAAGGGACAACACTAAGGTCAGTGCTTCAGTGAGTTATCTCCTTGAATCTGTTCATGAGAAAAGCCCATGTGAGCAGGGATTTTTGTCTCTACAGCACCTCCAGTGCCTAGGACAGTACCAAGCACAGAGCAGAAACTTGGTAAATATGGGCTGCTTTAGAACAGCTATAAAGATGAATACGATCATCACCCTGGTGTTGTGGATGAGGAAGTTGTTTGCCAAAGATGTTGTGGCTCTGGCGTTGTAGGGAAACCTGTGAGGGAAGCTGGAAAGGTTCTAGACATAGGCAGTTTGTATATTACCCTAGATGGTCTTGAAGCTGGGAAAGTCAGGCAACACATAGGAATGAACACCTCCAGCAGTCAGGATCCTTTGGAGATCAGAAAACTCAAACCATTAGGGAAATAAACCAATCAACAAAATGTTGCAGTGGGGCCCTGGGAATTCAGGGCGTATGCAGGGCTCTGGCTGTGGTAAAAGGCCACTGACAGACAATTGGTGCTTTAAAAATTATTATTAAAAAATAAATAGGGCTTCCCTGGTGGTCCAGTGGGTAAAGAGTCCACCTTGCCATGCAGGGGGCACCAGTTCCATCCCTGGCCCAGGAAGATCCCACATGCGGCGGAGCGGCTGGACCCGTGTGTCCAATTAAGAGCCAGCGCTCTGGAGCGCATAAGCCCAGAGCTGGTGCTCTGCAGTGAGAGAGGCCACTACAATGGGAGACCAGCACAGGCCAAAAAAATAAAGATGGATGAAAATAAATTAAAAAAAAAAAAACAATAAAAGAGGCTAAAATTAAATAAATAAGTAAATAAAAATTATTACTATTAACTACTACTAAACTGATTTTTGAGCAGTTTTAGGTTTACAGAACAATTGTATTGAAAAGTACAAAGTGTTCCCTTTTGCACCCATACTGCCTCCTCTGTTTTCCCTTGTTATTAATATCTTGTGTTAGTGTGATACAGCTTTATAATGGGTAGTTACTATTAAAAAATCAGTCATTTATTGATAAACCTATCAAAGCCTATCAAAAAAGTTCATAGATAATCTGTTAAGGTTTTTCTCCTTGTGTCATACATTCTAAGGGTTTGGAGAAATGTGGAATGACTTGTATTCAGCATTATAGAAGTATCCAGAATAGTTTCATTGCCCTAGAAATCCTTGGCACTCCAGCCTCACATCCCTCCCTCCCTCCCTCCCCCACCCGACTCCCAGAACCCCTAGCAATCAGTCATCTTTTTACTGTGTTGATAGGTCTGCCCTTTCCAGAGTATCATGTAGTTGGAATCATACAGTATGTAGCCTTTTCAGGTTGGGTTCATTCTTTAGCAGTAAGCACTTAAGGTTCCTCTGTGTCTTCTCAACGCTTGCTAGTTCGTTCCTTTTTGTCATTGAATAGTGTTCTATTGAATGGATGTACCACCATTTATTTATCCATTCATCTCTTGAAGGGCGTTTGGCAGTTGTGGATAAAGCTACTATAAATATTCCATACTGTAAACAGTATACATGTTTTTGTATGGATATAAGTTTCCAAGTTAGTAGTAAATACCAAGGAATGCAATTGTTTTCGATCATACAGTTTAATTTTGTGAAAAAACAACCAAACTCTGCCTTCTAATGTGGCTGTTCCTTTTTCTGTACTTTTGAGCATCACTTTCAGTAAGAGTCTTATTGGCCTGGACCTGTTCTCTAGGTTGACAAGGCCAAGAGAGGACAGGCCTGTGATTTGTCTCTTCCTGTCTGCCTCAGACTCCTTGCTGAGCCGAACCCACTTCCCCTGCTGAAAGGATGAAAACAGAGGATCTTTTCTTCCCACACAGAAAGGGAGCCATCTTAGACAAAGTGTGATGCTGAGGGAACTCTGGTCATTTGAAATTCCCAAGTCACCACCTTGGAAGGTTGTTAGTCTGTGCCTTCTGGTTCACCATTCTTGGCTTGGGCTTGGGGACATCAGCTGGAAAAAACAACTGCTATTTGGATGTGTGGAGCTATCGGGTCCCACACTGCAGAATAACTCACAAAACTGATGCCACTAGGATCAGAACACCTAGCTCCTCCTCACATTGCATCCTTGTAAAATGTTGACAGTATAGATAGTACCTTCATTTGCATCACCCCAAACTTAGGGTAATTCACATGTTCTGGAGATAGTGAAACTATGGATAAGCAAGTTAGGAGGGTTTTTTTTTTCCCCCACTTTGTTTTCTCTCTCTTTTTAAAAATGTCATGAGAAATTTGATAGGGTCCTTCAAAGTGACTTTCAAAACGAACCGTTTAAAATTTTGCTAACGTCAAACTCCAGCTGGAGGAAAGTGAGAGGGATCTTTTTAGTTGTGTTTTTGACATTATTTCCCAGGATCTAAAATGCCCTGTTTGGTTGCTTTAATGCATTTACATCTCCTCTCTCTGCCAAAAATAAACAAAAATCTTAACCAAAAACCTGCAACAAGTCATTCATGATGGGTTCGTTTTTTTAAGGCTCGTGCTCTTTGACGACTGTGTAGGAAAACTCACAGACTTTCACGTGAACGGCTTCAATCTAGAAAGAGAGAGGAAAAAAGCTTAGTTCTGCTGGTAGGAGGAGGGTTTATTTATGTGTCTCAATTTACAAGCCTAAGCATTGCAAATGTAAACTCTCCGAAGGAAAATTTTGTCCTAATTACTTAACTGAATCCAGAAACATCTGCGTTGATTTACTAGAACAAGTCCAGTCTGCTCTTCCTCTGACGTTTTAAAGCAGGAGGAGGCAAGTTCACAATTCATACCTTTTCTGGTCCTGCCAAGTGTTTCTCAGAGAGTGGGGACAGAGTCAGAGCCAGAATAAACCATGTTGACCAGTTCGCCAAATGATTCTTACAGAGACTTAATTTGGAGAATCACAACTCAAGGCAAAACTTGCTTTTCCTTTTTAGGGTGTTTTTTTTTTTTTTTTTCTTCTCCTTCTCCTTTTCATCTTTACCTACAAAATAGTGTATCTGAATAACTTGCTTCTTGCTTCTTCATATTATGGTTGGTTGGCTTATTGAAAATATTTTAACTCTTTTTTGAGAATTTCTTAAACTGACTTTTTAAATGAACTGGTATTCTGCATATATGTACTCTAGATGAATTTTAATGCTTGTATAGATTCATGTAACTATAACCATTGTTAGAATGCACCCTACCCCCACAGTTCTCCCCACCAACCATAATCCCTGGCAACCACAGATCTATTGTTCTCTAGCTGCCAAATTGTGTCTGTCTCTGCAATCCCGTAGACTGTAGCCTACCAGGCTTCTCTGTCCATGAGATTTCCCAGGCAAAAATACTGGAGTGGGTTGCCATTTCCTTTTCTGGAGGATCTTCCTGACCCTGGGATCAAACTTGCTTCTTCTGCATTGGCAGTCAGATTCTTTATCACTGAGCCACCAGGAAAGAGTTGACCTTTTTACAGTGTTATATTCCAGCCTATGAACTGAAATAAATGGTATCTCTTTCCTTTTATTTTGGTCGTCTTTGATTTTTTCAAGAGTTTGTAGTTTTCAGATCCTGTATATGTTTTATTATATTTAAATCTAAGTAATCTCATTTAGTGAGCTATTTTAAATAACATTTAAAATATTTGGTTTCCAAATCCTTATTTCTATTATATATAAATATAATTGACTTTTTAAACTTGTGTTCTGCAGCATTGTTAAACTCATTAGTTCTAAGAGGAATGTGTGTGTATGTGTGTGCGTGCAATGTTTCGTTTGATTTTTCCATATAGACAATCATTTCATTTATAAAGAGGGAAATTTTTATTCTTTCTTTTCCAAACTGGATGCTACCTTTTCCCCTTATTATACTGGCTAGGAGTTCCAGTATGATATCAAATAGGAATGAGGATAAAAGAATTCTGCCCTGTTCCCATTCACAGGAGCAAAGCATTTCATCTTTCATCATTAAGTGTAATGTTCCCTGAATGGTTTTCAGCCATGCCCCTTGTCAGGTTGACAAAGGTCTCTTCTTTTCACACAGTTTGCATGAATGGATGTTGAATTTTGTGAAATGCTTTTCTGCATTAGTTGATATGATCATGTGTTTTTCCTTCTTTTGGCAATATTATATTGATTTTCAAATATTAAAATGATCTAACTATTGAACTAAATAATGCACTAAATATTGACATAACCCAAGATAAAACCCACTCGGTGGTATCTTACTATTTTTTTTGTTGCTAGATTCAAGTTGTTAAAATTCTGTTATGAATTTTAGCATCTATGTTCACAAAGAACATTGTAGTTTTCTTGTGGTATCATTGGCTTCAGCATTTAAGATAAATGAGTTGAGAGGTATTCCCTCCTCCTCTCCTGCTTTTTAGGAAAAGTTGTATATAATCATTATTGTTAATCCTGAAGCATTGGTAGAATTTTTCAGTGAAACCACCTGGAACTGTAGACTTTGGGATGGGGGTTTTAAGATATCAATTCACTTTCTTTTCCAGTTACAGCACCATTCATGTTTTCTACTTCCTGTTAAGTAGTTGTTGGTAATCTGTGGACTCCATAGTGACATCCCCTGTTTCCTTTCTAATATTGTAGTTCGTAACTTACCTTTGTTTTGTTAGTCTTTTTAGACGTTTATAAATGCTATCAATCTTTTCATATAACTAGATTTTTTTGTTTCATTGATTTTCACAATTGTCTTTTTATTTTCCACATAACTGATTTCTGTTCTCCTTTTTATTATCATTTTCTTTCTTCTGCTAGGTTTATCTGTCTATTGTGCTTCCTTTTTTTAGATTGTTAAAGTGAAAACTTAGATTATTAGCTTGGGACTTTCCTTTTTTTTTTTTTTTTTGAGACTTTCCTTTTTAAATATTAACATCTAATGCTTTAAGCACAAATTTTACTGTAGCCCACGAATTTTGATATGTGCTTTTATTTTCACTCACTTCATAGTATTTTCTCAGTTTCATCTTTGAACTGTGGGTTATTTGTAAGTTGTTTAATTTCCAAATGTGTAGATATTTTCCTGTTATCTTTCTCTTACTGACTTCTAATTCCACTAAATTCAGAAAACATGCTTTATATAATTTCAGTTCCTTCCAATTTGTCAGGGTTTGTTTTATTATTCAGGATTTGGTCTATCATGGCATATATTTCATATATTCTTGAAAAGTATGTGTATTTTGCAGTTGTGGGGTAGCATGTTGTGAAAATGCTAATTATATCCAGTTATTTGATGGTATTGTTTAGTCTTTTATATTCTTGTTGTTTTTCTGTGTAAAAGTCTATCATTTACTGAGAGAAGAGTGCTGAATTTTTCAGCTATGATTTTGAATTTGTCTGTTTTTAGTTCTCTCAGTTTTTGCTTTGTGTGTTTTAAAAGTCTATTGTTAGGTGTATACACAGTTATCATTGTTATTTCTTCTTGCTGTATTAATTTTTTTATCCTTGGTAATTTCCTTTTGCTTCATTGTCTATTTTATCTGACATTAATGGAGCCACTCAAGTTGACTTTTCCTCAGTTTTTGCATGTTCATCTTTTTCATCTTTTTTACTTTAATCTATCTGTATCCCTATGTTTAAGATGAGTTTCATATATGTAGCATGTATAACTAGCATATATTCTTACTTCAGTTCACTCCTGAAGAATATTTTCCCTAAACTAGAATTCTGACTCGACATTGATTTCTTTCTGCACTTTAAGTATATAGCTGTACTCCTTACCAAACTGTATCATTTCTCATGAGAAATCTGCAGTCACCTCATTGTTGTCCTCCAGTAAGTAATATGTTAGTTGTTCCTCGGTACTTTCAGTATTATTTTTTCATTTTAATTTTCAGCAGTTTTATTACTATATGTGTAGATTTCTTTAGATTATTATTAGTTGGAACATGTTAACCTTCTTGACTCTGCATGTTTACAACGTTTGCCAAATTTTGGAGCTTCTTAAATTGTAATTTTTCAAATATATATTCTGTGCTTTTTTTCTATCTTTTCTTAAACTCAAAGATAAGAGTGTTTTTTGGGTTTGTTTGTTTGTTTTGAGGTGGGCTGGGGATTTCCCTAGCAGCTCAGTGGTTAAGACTGCGTACTCCCAATGCAGGGCGTCTAGGTTCAATCCCTGGTTAGGGAACTATATCCTACATGCCACATCTAAGATCCAGAATCCAAATAAATAAATATTTTTGAAAAAAAAAGTTGTTCTTTTTTTTAGTTTGGCTGCAATAGGTCTTAGTTTCGGCACATGGGATCTTTAGTTGTAGCATATGGGCTCTACAGCTTGTAGGCTTTTAGTTGCAGCATGTGGAATCTAGTTCCCTGACCAGGGATCGAACCTGAGCCCTCAGCCTTGGGAGTGTGGAGTCAACCACTGGACCACCAGGGGAGTCCTCAGATAGGAATGTTAAACCTCCTGGTATTGTCTCTCAGGTCCTTGAGGATTTGTTTACTTTCTGAATTTCTTGTCTGCGTTGCTCAGGCTGTGTTCTTCCTATTATTCTATCTTCAGGTTCACTGACTCTTCTCCTTCATCTCCATTCTGCTAATGAGCACATTTTAGTGATAGTGTTTTAGTTCTAAAATGTTTATTTGAAAAAAATAAATAAAATGTTTATTTGGTTCTTTTTATCTTCTTTGCTGAGATTTTCTAATTTTCCACTTACGTCCAGAGCCTTCCAGATTCTTTGTTGGAGCATTTCTTTAAAAGCTGCTTTAAGCTTTGTCAGATAATTCTGTCATCTGTGTTATCTCAGCATTGGCGTCTTTTTCTGCGTGAACTGAGATCCTCCTGCTTCTTCACATGCTGGGTAATTTTGGTTTGTATCCTGGACCTTTAAAATTTGATAAGACTCTGAGTCTTACTGAAATCCTATGCAAAGTGTTGATATTTTTGTTTTAGCAGTTAATTAACCCAGTGGGGCTTAGTCCTTAGTTCCTAACCAGCTTTCTATGAGTTGTGGTTTCTAGGTCAGTTCAGTTTTTTTTAAATCTTGTGTGGTACCATTTAGGTCTGTTCCAGATCTGCATCACCCAGGGTCCAGCCAGGAACTTGGGCCTAGTCTATTCTGTACCTCAGTTCTAAGGGCCATGTGTGTTGTTTAGAGGCAGCTCCAGGCATGACTAATTTAGTGGTGAGCCCTGGAATTCATGAGGAACTTCCTCCTTTCTCTTGAATGCCCCTGACACTTTTTAGCTCCCTGAACTCCACTCTTTGCTCACCTGGGCAGAAACCTGGAGCCGTATTCACAGCCCATGGGTGTCCTGACATCTGGAGTCATGTTTTAGGACAGAGAGGGTTAAACAGCGATGATAGCTTGTCTTACCCTCTGGAGACCACAACTCCTCTTTTTGGAGGCAAAGGTCCCTTCTGCAGAGCTTCAAGCTCCTGTGAACCTGCACTGCTGCCTCTCCTCTGACAGCACTACCATTCACACCTCAAGACTATTTGTGGGCTGAGGAACGGAAGGAAGGAAAAAAGACAAGAACACAAAGAAGACAAGCAGGGTGTTTTCCCATGTCTCTCCATGCTAGGGGCCCTCTTCTCCTCTCCTCAAGCCAGAGAAGGGGCTTCTCCTAGAGCTCCTCCTGTCTACACCAGTGCCACTTGCCAGTTTCAGGCTGCATTGAGTTCATGCCACTGGCTCCCAGAGGGGTGGAAAGGACCCTCATTATTGATTTACTTATATAATACACACTTAGCAGCCACAGCTTTTTCATTTCGAATCAGAGAAACTGGCTTTCCCGAAAGATGGGATTTTTACACCTTGAATAACTGAAAGCCTTGTTCATATACTTATCTGTACTTTCCCATTTTTAAAGTAACAACTCTGTTTTAATGTAGTGGGCATCTGTTGGGCTTCTCTGGGTAATATCCTTTGCCCTTCTAACTGCGAAATTCCTTCAGGGAACCACTGTGATCCTCTGCCAGGCTGTGCAGTGTGCGTATTCTGTTTGCCCCGACTGCAGTTGTCCTTCCAGAAATGAAAACCAAGCTCGAGATTTTGCTTGGAACTCTTGGGAAAGAGCAGCTCTTGTTCTGCTGGTTACTAAGTGAGGGGCATGTAAATCTGAAGTTGCATCTTCCCATTGCTTTCAAAGAGCTAACTGATCAGTGAAAACAGTCAAGAGAAAAGCACAGCTGCACCGTGGAGTTAAACAGATTTTTGATAATAACACTATGGATCCACTACTGCCTGTGGACCCTATCTGGGCCTAGTCTATTCTGTACCTCAGTTCTAAGGGCCATGTGTGTTGTTTAGAGGCAGCTCCAGGCATGACTAATTTAGTGGTGAGCCCTGGAATTCATGAGGAACTTCCTCCTTTCTCTTGAATGCCCCTGACACTTTTTAGCTCCCTGAACTCCACTCTTTGCTCACCTGGGCAGAAACCTGGAGCCGTATTCACAGCCCATGGGTGTCCTGACATCTGGAGTCATGTTTTAGGACAGAGAGGTTAAACAGCGATGATAGCTTGTCTTACCCTCTGGAGACCACAACTCCTCTTTTTGGAGGCAAAGGTCCCTTCTGCAGAGCTTCAAGCTCCTGTGAACCTGCACTGCTGCCTCTCCTCTGACAGCACTACCATTCACACCTCAAGACTATTTGTGGGCTGAGGAACGGAAGGAAGGAAAAAAGACAAGAACACAAAGAAGACAAGCAGGGTGTTTTCCCATGTCTCTCCATGCTAGGGGCCCTCTTCTCCTCTCCTCAAGCCAGAGAAGGGGCTTCTCCTAGAGCTCCTCCTGTCTACACCAGTGCCACTTGCCAGTTTCAGGCTGCATTGAGTTCATGCCACTGGCTCCCAGAGGGGTGGAAAGGACCCTCATTATTGATTTACTTATATAATACACACTTAGCAGCCACAGCTTTTTCATTTCGAATCAGAGAAACTGGCTTTCCCGAAAGATGGGATTTTTACACCTTGAATAACTGAAAGCCTTGTTCATATACTTATCTGTACTTTCCCATTTTTAAAGTAACAACTCTGTTTTAATGTAGTGGGCATCTGTTGGGCTTCTCTGGGTAATATCCTTTGCCCTTCTAACTGCGAAATTCCTTCAGGGAACCACTGTGATCCTCTGCCAGGCTGTGCAGTGTGCGTATTCTGTTTGCCCCGACTGCAGTTGTCCTTCCAGAAATGAAAACCAAGCTCGAGATTTTGCTTGGAACTCTTGGGAAAGAGCAGCTCTTGTTCTGCTGGTTACTAAGTGAGGGGCATGTAAATCTGAAGTTGCATCTTCCCATTGCTTTCAAAGAGCTAACTGATCAGTGAAAACAGTCAAGAGAAAAGCACAGCTGCACCGTGGAGTTAAACAGATTTTTGATAATAACACTATGGATCCACTACTGCCTGTGGACCTTCCTCATCTGGCAGGACTTCAGTTGTATAAGCAAGGCAATTTCTACTTTGCTCACGCTGCTCTGTGTTAGTTTTCCGTCCCTTGCAAACAAAAGTGTCCTCACTAATGCGTAAATGAACCCTTTGTCTGTTTTACTTTATTATGGCCTGAATCTTGAGTTGATTATCTTTAATCAACAGCACATGGAAGTTTGTATTCAAGTCATTTATTGAAATCCATTGGAAGGAATTGTAACCTGCTGGGTGAATTTTATCTGCCTGTACCCTCTTCTTGTTTCTGTTTTTGTAATATCTTTTCTGTGTTTTTAGGGTACTGTTCATTTTGTGTGGTCCTCAGGAGTGGACCCTGGGTAGAGAACTTGAGTAGCAATGGATTATTTCAAAGTGGGTCCCAAGAGTATTAGCAATTTGTGGAAATAAAAGTGGGAAAATAAGGATCTGTTATTGTGAAGCTTCCCACATAGGGCCCCTGGAACCCACTCCTGCTGCAGAGTTTTGGGAGACAGTAGAGAATGAGCCCCAGAATTAACCCCACCAATGAATGAGGAATTTGGTTCATTCATCTTCCCTATCACATCTATCATTGCTGAGGGCAGTTTCTAGAATTTTAATTCCCCGGCACTTGTTGCCTATGTTTCTCAGGAGCTGAGAGCAAACCTATAGTGGAAGTTGTAGGTACTTCTACCTGGGTATGGTAGGCATGTGCTTGCGGGACCCCCAAGAATTCAAATGAACATGGGAAGGGCACAGCCAGCATTTTCCACATCTGTGAATATTCTTGTGTTTTGTTCCTAGACTTTCAGCATAGCCTCTTCACACAGAGTGAGGAAGAAGGTGTATAGATTGTGTGCATATTGATTCATAAGTAATGACTCTTTACAAACCCAGTGGGTTTTTTTTTTTTAAGTTTTTACGGAGTTCTGTTGTTCATAGACATGTATGTTCCCAGATCAGTCATATGAATATCCCTAGTCCCCTCCTTCCCCCAAGGTTCCCCCATCCCTCCCCTCCAGACTGTCGCACCCCACCCTTGTAGGAACTACTATTCCTGCAGCACAATGTCAATAGCTATCTTTTTCACATATGATAGTATAGGCTTCATGTTACTTCCTCTATGCCTTCCACCCACTGATCATTCCTCACAATGTTCATATGTCTGTTCTCTGTGTCTTTTTCCATCGCTTCACTGAGTATGTTATCATTACCCTTTTACTAGATTCCATATATATGTGTTAGTATACTTTACTTGTTTTTTTAGGCCTGAATCTTGAGTTGATTATCTTTAATCAACAGCACATGGAAGTTTGTATTCAAGTCATTTATTGAAATCCATTGGAAGGAATTGTAACCTGCTGGGTGAATTTTATCTGCCTGTACCCTCTTCTTGTTTCTGTTTTTGTAATATCTTTTCTGTGTTTTTAGGGTACTGTTCATTTTGTGTGGTCCTCAGGAGTGGACCCTGGGTAGAGAACTTGAGTAGCAATGGATTATTTCAAAGTGGGTCCCAAGAGTATTAGCAATTTGTGGAAATAAAAGTGGGAAAATAAGGATCTGTTATTGTGAAGCTTCCCACATAGGGCCCCTGGAACCCACTCCTGCTGCAGAGTTTTGGGAGACAGTAGAGAATGAGCCCCAGAATTAACCCCACCAATGAATGAGGAATTTGGTTCATTCATCTTCCCTATCACATCTATCATTGCTGAGGGCAGTTTCTAGAATTTTAATTCCCCGGCACTTGTTGCCTATGTTTCTCAGGAGCTGAGAGCAAACCTATAGTGGAAGTTGTAGGTACTTCTACCTGGGTATGGTAGGCATGTGCTTGCGGGACCCCCAAGAATTCAAATGAACATGGGAAGGGCACAGCCAGCATTTTCCACATCTGTGAATATTCTTGTGTTTTGTTCCTAGACTTTCAGCATAGCCTCTTCACACAGAGTGAGGAAGAAGGTGTATAGATTGTGTGCATATTGATTCATAAGTAATGACTCTTTACAAACCCAGTGGGTTTTTTTTTTTTAAGTTTTTACGGAGTTCTGTTGTTCATAGACATGTATGTTCCCAGATCAGTCATATGAATATCCCTAGTCCCCTCCTTCCCCCAAGGTTCCCCCATCCCTCCCCTCCAGACTGTCGCACCCCACCCTTGTAGGAACTACTATTCCTGCAGCACAATGTCAATAGCTATCTTTTTCACATATGATAGTATAGGCTTCATGTTACTTCCTCTATGCCTTCCACCCACTGATCATTCCTCACAATGTTCATATGTCTGTTCTCTGTGTCTTTTTCCATCGCTTCACTGAGTATGTTATCATTACCCTTTTACTAGATTCCATATATATGTGTTAGTATACTATACTTGTCTTTCTCTTTTTGACTTACTTCAACTTTTATGATAGGTTCTAGATCCAACCACCTCATTAGGACTGATTCTTCTGCATTTCTTTTTACAGCTGAGTAGTATTCCATTGTATATATGTACCAGAGCTGCTTTATCCATTCATTTGTCAATGGACATCTAGGTTGCTTCCATGTTCTAGCTATTGTATAGAGAGCTGCAATGAACATTGGGGTACAGGTGCTTCTTTCAGTTTTGATTTCGTCTGAAACCCAGTGGTTTTTAAAACTTATCAAGCTTCTCAACATTGGGAAAGATGAGACTGAAGGCAAGAGTGTGAAGGTTTCTAGGTGATTTCAGTCACTCTTTCATTCATTCACTTATTCATTCACACAACAAATGCTTTAGGAGAATGGAAATCAATAAACCAAAGTCCTCATTCTTACAAAGCCCAAAAGCTTGTTTCAGGCAGACAAAAGTGTAATTACTGGTGGAATAAATGATCCTTACTTTAATAGCAGTGGATATAAACTGTTATTAGAGGACAAGGGTAGAGTTATAAAGAAGATAGTATTTGAGTCTTAAAAGATGAGAAGGAAAGAGAGGAGGAAAGAAGGGAGAAAAGGCATTTACTCTTCTTATTATTGAGTAGAAAATTTCCACAAATTATGGTATAACTTGCCAACTGTTTTATTAAGCATATAAATTTGTGGGCCAGGAATTTGACAGGGAACAAAGAGGGATCAGCTTGTCTCTATGCAATGATATCTGGAACCACCTAGGAAGACTCGAAGCCTGGAAGTGGCTGGGGTGTGGCATCATCTGAAGGCTCTCTCACTTGTTGGTCTGGTAGTCAGTGCTGATGTTTGCAGAACTTTAGGAAGATTGAGGACAATACATTTACACTTGACCTCTTCATGTGACCGCTTGGGCATCCTCACAGCATGGTGACTGGCTTCCAAGACCAAGTGCTCCACAGCAACCTGATAGAAGCTGTGTTGTCTTTTATGGCCAAACCCTGGAAGTCACCTTCATGGTGATCACAAGCCTGCCCAAACTCAAGGGGAGGAAACTTGGACCCAGCTATCATTTAAGGAGAGTGTCAGAGTCATATTACATGTGGAGAAAGAGATATTGTTGCAACCAGTTTTAGAAAATACCATTGACCACAGCATTGAAGTGATAAAGTCATTTTGTCCATCTGGTATTTAGTAATATTTTTCCTGGGCTGCATTATTTTATGATAGAGATCATTTTAAATTAAATTGACTGTCAGATTGACTCATAAAGATATGACAAGAGAGAGGTATTATTTAATGCATTTGTCACACCTCTTGTGTCCACATCGTCTTTCTCCCTGGCCCACACTTTGAGAAACAAAGAGCCTGGGCAGAGTGGGGGAGGAGGGTGAAGAATTAGCAGAGCAGATTCTCTTTAGAGGTCAGACAAAGGCAAAAACTGTGAATATTCATATCTTTATATTAAAAGTTGATTATAAACATGCAATGTATATGCTAGTTTATTTTCTCAATGGATTTAATTCTCAGGTGTATTAAAAAATTTTTGGGTTTTATTGAGTGTGTGGCCTTATTGTCTCCAAATGAACATTCTAATTTATGCTACTCTTGGAATAATTATAAGAGTCAGGGTTAGTTGAGAAAGTGTCTTTTGTCTATTACTTGGATTTTGTCTTTAAAGCTGAAACTTAATATTGATGGTTCCTGACAGTGATAGTTTGACTTAGGACTTTTCAACTTGAGATGGTGCAAAGTGATATGTATTCAGTAGGAACTACTTTGAGTTTTTAATTGTGATCTCTTTTTGGGCTAGAAGCATGTGGTGCAGTACTCTCTGGTGATGCTGGGCAGAAGCAGGGGGGCGCAGCACCCTCTCAGCCACACGACCAACAAGGCAAACAACCCATATACTTATGACCATTCTGTGCCCAGGCAACCATTCTGTTTTTCACTTTCAGTTCAGTATTCAAACATTACTCGAGATATTCGGCACTTTATTATAGAATAGGCTTTGTGTTAGGTGATTTTGCCTGACTGTAGGCTATTGTAAGTGTCTGATCACGTTTAAGGTAGGCTAGGCTAAGCAGTGTATAATAAGTGCATTCGACTTCAAACCTGGAGCCCTTATGGAAAAGCCTGCCCAAACTCAAGGGGAGGAAACTTGGACCCAGCTATCATTTAAGGAGAGTGTCAGAGTCATATTACATGTGGAGAAAGAGATATTGTTGCAACCAGTTTTAGAAAATACCATTGACCACAGCATTGAAGTGATAAAGTCATTTTGTCCATCTGGTATTTAGTAATATTTTTCCTGGGCTGCATTATTTTATGATAGAGATCATTTTAAATTAAATTGACTGTCAGATTGACTCATAAAGATATGACAAGAGAGAGGTATTATTTAATGCATTTGTCACACCTCTTGTGTCCACATCGTCTTTCTCCCTGGCCCACACTTTGAGAAACAAAGAGCCTGGGCAGAGTGGGGGAGGAGGGTGAAGAATTAGCAGAGCAGATTCTCTTTAGAGGTCAGACAAAGGCAAAAACTGTGAATATTCATATCTTTATATTAAAAGTTGATTATAAACATGCAATGTATATGCTAGTTTATTTTCTCAATGGATTTAATTCTCAGGTGTATTAAAAATTTTGGTTTCATTGAGTGTGTGGCCTTATTGTCTCCAAATGAACATTCTAATTTATGCTACTCTTGGAATAATTATAAGAGTCAGGGTTAGTTGAGAAAGTGTCTTTTGTCTATTACTTGGATTTTGTCTTTAAAGCTGAAACTTAATATTGATGGTTCCTGACAGTGATAGTTTGACTTAGGACTTTTCAACTTGAGATGGTGCAAAGTGATATGTATTCAGTAGGAACTACTTTGAGTTTTTAATTGTGATCTCTTTTTGGGCTAGAAGCATGTGGTGCAGTACTCTCTGGTGATGCTGGGCAGAAGCAGGGGGGCGCAGCACCCTCTCAGCCACACGACCAACAAGGCAAACAACCCATATACTTATGACCATTCTGTGCCCAGGCAACCATTCTGTTTTTCACTTTCAGTTCAGTATTCAAACATTACTCGAGATATTCGGCACTTTATTATAGAATAGGCTTTGTGTTAGGTGATTTTGCCTGACTGTAGGCTATTGTAAGTGTCTGATCACGTTTAAGGTAGGCTAGGCTAAGCAGTGATATTTGGTAAATTAAGTGTATAATAAGTGCATTTCGACTTGAGATATTTTCAGCTTGTGATGGGTTTATGGAGATGTAACCCCATCATAAGTGAAGGAAGATCTATCGTTTGCATTTTTAAAGCCATATTTTAAGAAATCTTTATAACAGATGGCACACTCTCAGGCTGTGCAGGACGTGGAGACACTCTGGCACTTTGCTGCAGGCAGGAGCTAGGAGGCAGTGTTGCACTGTAGTCTGACTGAATCCCAGCCATGTCACCTGCTGTTCTGTGATATGGGGATAACTGACTCAACTTGTCAGTTTTGGTCTCTTAACCTCTAAATTAGGAGTAATGTCTATTTTTTAGTATTGCAGTGTAGATAAAATAAATCAATTAAAGCCTCTGATGCCTAGAAAATAACAAAGTATATATTTGAGGAATCTAAGAGAAACTGAATGTCATGCTCACTCAGTTCTGTCTGGAATTAGATGGCAGGTCAGCATCCACATCATCAGCCCTTATATTATTTCCCTTAAGGCAGGAAAAAGACATAAAACAGTCAGAGCCTTCTTGCTCCATGTATGCATGCATGTGTGTGCAGCTACATGTATATGTGTCAGAATTTTGGCTGTAAAGAATATTTCCCTTATCAACCATTTCCTCCCCCCTCACCTCTGTCCTTCCTCTGTTTCCATTTCATGTGACTGGAAGCTTCATGGACGTTTCCTGAGTATTTCTCAGTGACACATATTAATTGAGGGGAAAGCAAGGCCTCATAGCGGAAGGCAGCTCACGTCAGCTCACTTGGGTCAGACTCCCACCTCCTGAGCTGCCTCACTCTGCTTTGGAGCCACTCTGCAGTGTCACTGCAGGGCCAACGACGGAGTTGTCAGAAAGGACAGAACCTGCATCTGCCCTGCCTTGTAATTAAGCTCCTAGTCCTCCACGGTCGTCCACACTGTGTTGCCATCAGACACAAGGTTCACTCAGGGCCCCTGGAAATAGTGACAGAATCACCATATCACTTGATATTCATTCTTGCTTCCAAGTTAGAAAGCAGCAATGTCACAGTAAAATCACCAAAAATATCAACCCCAAACTGCCCTTGCCTGTGTGTATGTATGTGTGTGTATGGTGTTTTTTATCTTAATTATTGTATTGATGACACGCTGCTTTTCAAATTCATTGCCTTCGCTCGTTATCCTGGTTTGCCATGATTATTGTCTGTGTTGAAATGGATTTCACGACAACTCTGAAAAACGAGAGTTGGCTAAATTTAGCTTAAATTAGGCAGCATCGTAGCCCTGTGATTATTTCCTCATTTCATTTGGATTCTACTCACTGGAATGCTGAGTGAGGTTTGGCACGACGCTCGTGCCATTTTCACAGAATTCTCCACCACATTTCTTGTGATCAGGGTAACTGTTTTGGGCCACAAATGGTTTTTGCAGATAGAACTTTTATCCTGTTGTATAAGCCAGGGTTTACTGGGGTTAGTTGAACTGTCCTTCACAGCTGGCAAACACAAGGTCAGAGCATCCCTACCTACTATTGACTCCCGCCAACCCAAAGGACCCCTTGTAGGCACTGGACATCCGCTGCTTAAGATCAGGTGCTCCTGTAGCCTCTGAATAGAGAGATTTCCACTTCAGTCAGATAATGTGCAAAATGGACTTTTGCAGACCTTGGTCAATTCCTCCCTTTCCTGGAGAATGTCAAGTGTTGAGAGGTAGGCTCTGAAGCTGGGAAAGTACAGATCTCAGCCTGACCTTTCATCAGCCCTCTGATTTGGAGAGTTCCCTTTCTGTGCGCCTTGGTTTCCTCATCTGTAAAACAGTAATATGGTAACACCACTGCATAGCATCACTATGGGTACCAAGTGAGGTATGGGTGTAAAGCACTTAGAACAGTGCCTAACCCAGTGGATGGCATGTATATCTTGTTATTGCTGCTGTTTCTTTTATTACAGGCCTCTTGAAGGGTGGTATCTAAAGAATTATGTTAGCAAGTAGCAGCAAGGTAGATGCGGTCTGAGACTGAGAGATTGAGGGCAGTACTTCCAAGGGCCCCTGGAAATAGTGACAGAATCACCATATCACTTGATATTCATTCTTGCTTCCAAGTTAGAAAGCAGCAATGTCACAGTAAAATCACCAAAAATATCAACCCCAAACTGCCCTTGCCTGTGTGTATGTATGTGTGTGTATGGTGTTTTTTATCTTAATTATTGTATTGATGACACGCTGCTTTTCAAATTCATTGCCTTCGCTCGTTATCCTGGTTTGCCATGATTATTGTCTGTGTTGAAATGGATTTCACGACAACTCTGAAAAACGAGAGTTGGCTAAATTTAGCTTAAATTAGGCAGCATCGTAGCCCTGTGATTATTTCCTCATTTCATTTGGATTCTACTCACTGGAATGCTGAGTGAGGTTTGGCACGACGTTCGTGCCATTTTCACAGAATTCTCCACCACATTTCTTGTGATCAGGGTAACTGTTTTGGGCCACAAATGGTTTTTGCAGATAGAACTTTTATCCTGTTGTATAAGCCAGGGTTTACTGGGGTTAGTTGAACTGTCCTTCACAGCTGGCAAACACAAGGTCAGAGCATCCCTACCTACTATTGACTCCCGCCAACCCAAAGGACCCCTTGTAGGCACTGGACATCCGCTGCTTAAGATCAGGTGCTCCTGTAGCCTCTGAATAGAGAGATTTCCACTTCAGTCAGATAATGTGCAAAATGGACTTTTGCAGACCTTGGTCAATTCCTCCCTTTCCTGGAGAATGTCAAGTGTTGAGAGGTAGGCTCTGAAGCTGGGAAAGTACAGATCTCAGCCTGACCTTTCATCAGCCCTCTGATTTGGAGAGTTCCCTTTCTGTGCGCCTTGGTTTCCTCATCTGTAAAACAGTAATATGGTAACACCACTGCATAGCATCACTATGGGTACCAAGTGAGGTATGGGTGTAAAGCACTTAGAACAGTGCCTAACCCAGTGGATGGCATGTATATCTTGTTATTGCTGCTGTTTCTTTTATTACAGGCCTCTTGAAGGGTGGTATCTAAAGAATTATGTTAGCAAGTAGCAGCAAGGTAGATGCGGTCTGAGACTGAGAGATTGAGGGGCAGTACTTCCAACTGGCAAAATTGACCTGGGAACCAGAAGTCAGAGCCATCAAGGAGATAGGGCTCTCTGTGATTAAGAGCAGAAATCAGAGCCAATAAGTAATTAACAGGTCTAGGGACCACTTTTCTCATAAGATTCTGTTGGAACTGACCTTAATCTTTGGCTCCATGGCTGGGCATGTGACCTAGACCTGGCCAATGAGTGTTTTCTACCCTATGGAATACATTGACAAGTTCAAGAATAAGAATGTGACCCAAGTTGGTCCAAGGAGAAGTTTGGAAATTTTAGGAAAAAGGAAGCTTCTTTCTGGTAGAGTAGCCAGGCTTACAGAATGTAGTTGTGGAGATGCTAATGGTCGTCTCATCAGCACAGAGAATGATTTGGAATGAAACCAGCATAAAGGAAAGCAGGACAATAGTAATGGAAAAAGATTACCGACAACCATGTTAGAAGACCTGGGTTCTGTCATCACTGTGCCTAGATCTCTCAGTTACAGGAGCCATGATGCCCTCCCCTCCTCTGTCTGTGCATGTGTGCCTGCGTGTGTCCGTTTCTTGTGACCAAATAGCTTCTGTCACTTGCAGCAGGCCTCAGAACTGAAATACTAAGAGGCCACCTTAAAAACTTGTGACCAGTGATGGGAGGAGAAGTCTGTCTGTGGGGCCAGTTGTGAGACGGACACTTTTGTATAAGTCAGAATCTCTGAGATCGAAAGAAAGACTCGCTTCAGGGTTGGACTAGTGGTGTCAGTGGTCCATCTGGTCCTCGCTTTTCCAAAAGGAATTCTAGGCACTCTCTACTTGATGCAGATCCATCGCCAATACATTTCTTACCCATTCCTCAGGGTTTTTTCTCTCCTTTATCTCCAGGCTGTTACACTTTCTATTCCTTCTGTGTTGAGAAGTATTTCTTACTTTCATCATTAAAAACTTGTTTTCCTTCTGAAGCATCCTTAGGTGTCAGTTATTATGCTAATGAACTGTACACACACAGAGACATACATATCTGGACTAAGAAATGGCAACCCACTCCAGTATTTTTGCCTGGGAAATTCTGTGAACAGGGGATCCCGGAAGGTCCATGGAGGTGCAAAAGAGTCAGACACAACTTAATGACTAAGCATCAGCAACACACACACACGCACACACACACACACACACACAAATATGTATATATATACTATTTAATCTTTCCCTGTGAGGAAAACTGCTTGTGAGATATGAATTGTTATTCTTATTCCCATTGTTTAAATGTGAAAACTGAGGCTGACATGGACTAATTGCTTGCCTAGGATTTGAACTCAGGCCATCAAATGCTAGATCCCACCGTTCTAACCATATGACATGGAGTCTGTCTCTTCCCTGAGGATCCTTCTTCATCTTTCAGGTCCCAGTTCAGGTCGACCCCCAAACTATGTTCAGTCCCTGCGTTGTGCACATCTTGAGCTGCCTGTTCTTCTCTCCTCAGCACATTGCAGCTGTGGTTGCTGGTTTCACCGTGTAGGGCAAGGTGGGGTGATGGCTTCCCTTTAAGTAAATGGATGTTACCACTGTTGGTCATCCTTGGGAACCCTTAGGTACCCTGGGAACAATTCTCAGCCAGGGAAGACATTTCTCCCCTTCAGGGAGACCTTGATTCCTCAGTGGGGAACTTCAGTTGATCCCTGGCTAACAGAGAGTCTCCTGGGAAGCATTTAAGATGAGTTCGCAATCACTTAACTCATCCTCAGGATGAGTTCAGGACTGTAGACTCTGGAGTAACTGCTCCTGGAGAAGATGTGACTTATCCTCTGTGGACTATTTCTGTAATTCCCATGTGAATTCTTGTTAGAAGAGAAAAAGTAGAAGGTCCAAGTGTAAATGTTGACATCATCCAGGTCTATATCCTTTCATTTCCTAGTTGTGTACTTGTCAGCTGACTTAACTTCTCTAAGTCTGTGATTCCTTATTTGTAAAATGGGTAAAAATTGTAGCTAACCCATGGTATTATTCCATATTGGTTGAAAATATATAGAAGTAAATTAGAATCTTACTGGTGTATTGGTGTCTCCATGACTCATTTCCCAGAGGCAGGCTGGCTGTAAACTGAAGAGAATTATCATTATAGATTCAAAGTAGCATAGTTATATTTTGTTTCAAAATGCCTTTCCCCAGAGAAGTTCTAATTAGATGTTGATAGGATAGAATATTTTCATTTTTTTCTTTTTCTTTCTTTAGCAAGGATTTAGTAAAGCATTAGTGCCTGTTAATGAGATGATCATGACAAAGGTGCTGTGAAGAAATGGGTGAAAATGAATCTATAACGATAACATCACTTTGGTTGCTTATTTATTATTAAGCATATTTAAAAAGAAAAATGGGTAGTAATTGAACTTAATTTATAACACTTTAATGGAATCATTTTAATTAAATGGTAGAGTGCATATTTTGAAACATGCTGTTCCTATTTGTCTAGGAGGGGAAATTTCATTGCTTGGGAAGTGAGAAGAAAACTGAACAGAATTTCCCCTCAACCAGCAAGGCATTTTCCTGGAAATATGGTCTTCCTTATCCCATAGGTTTGATTGTTAAGCTACTCTGCTAATTGTTTCAACTGGCAATTTTCAAAGAAATTAACATGAAGAATTCTACACAGTGAAAATAAGCATTCGGTTATGAAATCTGGTGTGAAGTCATTTCAGTTGCACTATTGTGAGAAAATCAGCATAGCTTATAACTTCATGAGCCATTAACAAAGCATAGATTTTAAACACAGAGACATACTTCTTGACTAAGCACATTGTTACAGGTGATTTTCTGGCTGCTTTCAATTAAGTGCCTATCCTTGTAATTATTTTTAAATCGCCAACAATTTGTAAGCCATTTGGAGCTTGGATTCTGGGCTCAAACTGCTAAGGTTAAAATCCCAGCTCTTCCATTCACAAGGTCTGTGACCAGCTTACTTAAACTTCTTGAAGCCTCAGCTGGAGTAACTGCTCCTGGAGAAGATGTGACTTATCCTCTGTGGACTATTTCTGTAATTCCCATGTGAATTCTTGTTAGAAGAGAAAAAGTAGAAGGTCCAAGTGTAAATGTTGACATCATCCAGGTCTATATCCTTTCATTTCCTAGTTGTGTACTTGTCAGCTGACTTAACTTCTCTAAGTCTGTGATTCCTTATTTGTAAAATGGGTAAAAATTGTAGCTAACCCATGGTATTATTCCATATTGGTTGAAAATATATAGAAGTAAATTAGAATCTTACTGGTGTATTGGTGTCTCCATGACTCATTTCCCAGAGGCAGGCTGGCTGTAAACTGAAGAGAATTATCATTATAGATTCAAAGTAGCATAGTTATATTTTGTTTCAAAATGCCTTTCCCCAGAGAAGTTCTAATTAGATGTTGATAGGATAGAATATTTTCATTTTTTTCTTTTTCTTTCTTTAGCAAGGATTTAGTAAAGCATTAGTGCCTGTTAATGAGATGATCATGACAAAGGTGCTGTGAAGAAATGGGTGAAAATGAATCTATAACGATAACATCACTTTGGTTAAGCTTATTTATTATTAAGCATATTTAAAAAGAAAAATGGGTAGTAATTGAACTTAATTTATAACACTTTAATGGAATCATTTTAATTAAATGGTAGAGTGCATATTTTGAAACATGCTGTTCCTATTTGTCTAGGAGGGGAAATTTCATTGCTTGGGAAGTGAGAAGAAAACTGAACAGAATTTCCCCTCAACCAGCAAGGCATTTTCCTGGAAATATGGTCTTCCTTATCCCATAGGTTTGATTGTTAAGCTACTCTGCTAATTGTTTCAACTGGCAATTTTCAAAGAAATTAACATGAAGAATTCTACACAGTGAAAATAAGCATTCGGTTATGAAATCTGGTGTGAAGTCATTTCAGTTGCACTATTGTGAGAAAATCAGCATAGCTTATAACTTCATGAGCCATTAACAAAGCATAGATTTTAAACACAGAGACATACTTCTTGACTAAGCACATTGTTACAGGTGATTTTCTGGCTGCTTTCAATTAAGTGCCTATCCTTGTAATTATTTTTAAATCGCCAACAATTTGTAAGCCATTTGGAGCTTGGATTCTGGGCTCAAACTGCTAAGGTTAAAATCCCAGCTCTTCCATTCACAAGGTCTGTGACCAGCTTACTTAAACTTCTTGAAGCCTCAGCTCCTTTTTTAAGTCTCTGAAATGGGAGTAAAAACACTTACTTCATGACTTGAAGTAAGGATTTAGTGAAGTAATATGTAAAGTGCCTAGCACAGTTCTCTAAAACTTTGCTATTATTTTCTTGTTAATTTTGAACATATGAATAGAAACCTAACTCAAATTAATTTTCAAAAATAATAACAATAGCATATACTGGAGACTTCCTGTGTGCAACTCACTGGCATAACCATTTCATCTTTATTATTTTATTTAATTAAAAGAACTTTTTTAAATTGTATGTGAAAAAACCTACATTTGATCTGGTTCCAAGTAAAGCTGGACTCAGGAGCCCAAATGAGGCCCTCGGAAGTCTGACTCTTTTGGCCTTGCTCTCCTCCAAATTGGTATCAGTTTCATTCAGATTCTCTCCATGGAGAGTCAGAGAGTTAGTAGCAGTTCCAGACTTTTATTTATTCCACTCCTCTCACCCAGTTGACTTTGATTAGATAGAGTTAGGTCAGTGCCCTTTGCTTCCTGATCAGGAAGATGGACCTTCTGGTTAACCTTACGTAGGCCACTTGCCCAACCCTTGGTTGGATTCAGGATTGAGTATAGGAGTTGATGGAGAGGGAAATGGCAACCCACTCCAGTGTTCTTGCTCGGAGAATCCCATGAACAAAGGAGCCTGGTGGGCTACCAAGAGGGTTTGCAAAGAGTCGGATATGGCACCTAAACAGCAGCAGCCAGCATAGGCTTTGAAGGCAGCCCAATTTGTAATCTTTCTACCTCAGTTTCCAAAAAGCAAGGAGAGCATCAGGATTACCAGAAATCAAAACTCATTTACAACATCTTCAACAATACCAGGAGACAGAGAAAAACCCCAAACCCAGAGAGGCAGCAGAACTGGTGTGAAATCAACACTGGCGTAACAGGAAGGAAGGGGGATTCTGAAACGTCAAAACCTGCAAATCTGCCAAATGGCCAAACACAGAAGCAGGTTGCATCTTGAGTGAGAACTGCTGTGAAGACTTGAGAACAATGAATAAGAGTAGGAGTCCGAGAAAGGAAGAAGAACTTGTTTGCTCAAATCACATCTCCTCATCTCAGGCACAGTTGAGTCAGCCAGTTACGTACTTCAGGACAGTCACAAGAATCCTATGAGAAATGGCTGGTTCTAGGTCTAGGGCAGGGAAGATGTAGAATGATCCTGAGGTAGCTTCTTCTGACCAGAAGGAAAGAAAGCTTTCTAAGATTAATAGCCTTATATCAAAATGACATGGAAGGTGGTTGGAAGGGGCTCTCAGTCATCAAAGCTGGGACAATTTAGGCATCAAAAAGAATAATGATTACAGATATAGATAAAATGTATTTAATGCATAAAATTCGTGACTGTATTCAATCATTCCAGAGAAAGCCAGAAAAATGTAGTACGAGATGGCCATTAAATAACTTCTTATTTTTTAATTGATAACTAGAGAAAAAACTAAATATTTGTCCTACGTTGTTCAGGTGGAATTTGTATGACAAGATAACCAACTAGCCTGCTTGATAAGCTGTACAAAAGAATACCAGTTAGTACATGCAGAAGTAATGATAGAAGTTAAAATGTATGACTTTACAAAACCTATGAAACTGTGAATTTAGGCAAGATTTATGTATTAGGTGAGTGTTTAATGGAGAACCAGACGTTGCATAGGGCCAGAGTAACACTATACCAGTTCCTTTCTATGATCATGCATTAGTTTTCGATTGCTGAATAGTAACCCACCAAAAAACCTAGTGGCTAAAAATAATAATCATTTATCGTTCATCACTCTGTGAGTCAGTCGGTAGGTTCTTCTGTCTAGACCAGCTTTATTCCTCTCTGTATTCAGCTGATAGTTCAGCTGGAGCTGATGGGTCCCAGATGGCCTAACAGTGTGTCAAGAGGTTGACAGAAATGGCCAAATGACTGAAGTCTCCCTCTGTTTGCCCTTTCATGAGGGCCTAGAATAGCTTTATTCCCATCTCTGGAGCCTCAGCAGGAATAGCTGGAGGCACTATCCACGGGGCGTCTCATCCTTCAGGAGGCTGGTCCAGGCTTCTCTGCATGGCAATCTCAGGGGTTCAGCAGCCCAAAGGAGGGCACAATTGCTGGTGCACGAACGTTCTCCAAGCCTCTGTTACATTTACTAGTATCTGACTGACCCAAGCCTGGACTTAAGCAGTGAAGAAATAGATTCAATTTCTAGCTAGCAAGTCTGGTAAAACTTTAGGTGATGAAGGAAGTCTTCCGTATCTGCCTGTCCAAATAGCAGCCACTTGCCACATGTGGTTTTTGAGTGCTTGAAATGTGATTGTACAGGTGAAGAACTTTATTTTCAGTTTTAAGTTGTGAATGGCTACATATGGCTGGCAGTTACCACATTGAACAGTGCAGTTCTGGATACTGGATCCCCTCTGCTGTTTTATAGCCCAAAATATGCATCTATCAGTACTTTAGATCTCACTTTCAGTCTGTATGAGATGGGGGTGGGTATAGGAGTTACCTTCATGGTACAGTAAAGAAGCAACCAGACAAATCTAAAAAGTGAGATTTTGCACAGGAAAACTGGCCCCATGTCAATAAACCAATGTCACAAAATGGGGATCTTGACTGAAGAGAAATAAGAGCTACTATAAATGCCAGAGAGCATTATTCAAAAGATTCCTGGATAGGACTAAAATACTTGTAAGCTCTTCAATGACAAGGAAAATATACTGAAGCAGAAGGTAAACATCATTGGCCAAAGAAGGGTAAGTGTTACAACAATATATAGAGTATAATCTCAAATTGAAAAAGAAAAAAATTCATAAATATGTGTGTATAAGTAGACACACATGGACATCACCAGATGATCAATACTGAAATCATATTATGTTCTTTGCAGCTGAAGAGGGAGAAACTCTATATGGTCAGCAAAAGCAAGATATGGAGCTTACTGTGACTCAAATTATGAGCTCTGTACTGTAAAATTCAAGCTTAAATTGAAGAAAGTAGAGGAAACCACTAGGTCGCTAAGGTATGACCTAAATCAAATCTGTTATGATTATAGAGTAGAGGTGATAAATAGGTTCAAGGGATTAGATCTAGTAGACAGAGTGCCTAAAAAACCATGGAGATTTGTAACATTGTATAGAAGGCAGTGACCAAAACCACACCAAAGAAAAAGAAAAGCAAGGAGGCAGAATGATTGTCCAAAGAGACCTTACAAATAACTGAGCAACTAAGAGAAGAAAAAGACAAGGGAGAAAGGTAAAAATATACCCAACTAAATAAGAATTCCAGAGAATAGCAAGAAGAGAAAAGAAAGCATTCCTAAATGAACAATACAAAAAAATAAGAGGAGAACAGCAGAATGGGAGACGCTAGAGGTCTCTTCAGGGAAATTGCAGCTATCAAGGGAACTTTTCATACAAGGATGGACACAATGAAGGACAGAAACAGAAAGGACCTAACAGGAGAGGTGGCAAGAATACACAGAAGAACTATACAAAGAAAGTCTTAAGGACCTGAATAATCACAAGGTGTCGTGGTCACTCACCTAGGGCCAGACATCCTGGAGTGGGAAGTCAAGTGGACCTTAGGAAGCATTACTATGAACAAAAGTGATGGAATTCTGTCTGAACTATTTAGAATCCTTTCATAATGCTATGAAAGTGCTGCATTCTGTATGTCAGCAAATTTTAAAAACTCAGCAGTGACCACAGGACTGGAAAAAGGTCAATTTTCATTCCAATCTCAAAGAAGGGCAATGCCATAGAATGTTCAAACTACCATACAATTGTGTTCCTTTCACATGTTAGCAAGGTTATGCTCAAAATCCTCCAAGCTAGGCTTCGGCAGTTATGTGAACTGAAAACTTACAGATGTATAAGCTGGGTTTAGAAAAGGCAGAGAAACAAGAGATAGAATTGTCAGCATTCATTGGATCATAGAGAAAGCAAGGAAGTTGCAAAAAATCATGTACTTCTGCTTCATTGACTACGCTGAAGCCTTTGACTGTGTGGATCACAACAAACTGTGGACAATTCTTAATGAGTTGGGAATACCAGACCACTTTAGCTGTCTCCTGAGAGACCTGTATGCAGGTCAAGAAGCAACATTTAGAACTGGACATAAAACAGCTGCTTGGTTCCAGATTCGGAAAGGGGTATGTGAAGACTTTGTATTGTCACTGGGCTTATTTAAATTCTCTGCAGAGTACATCATGTAAAATTCTGGACTGGATGAATCAAGACTGCCAGGAGAAATATCAACAACCTCACACATGCAGGTGTTATCCTTCTAATGGCAGAAAATGAAGAGGAACTAAAGACCCTCTTGGTGAGGGTGAAAGAGGAGAGTTTAAAAACTGGCTTAAAAGTTAACATTCAAAATACAAAGATCATGGCATTTGGTCCCATCACTTTATGACAAATAGGAGAAAAAGTGCAAGCATGCTTGTTCCATGGAAGAAAAGCTATGACATACTTGGACAGCATATTAAAAAATAGAGGCATCACTTTGCCAACAAAGGTCTATATAATCAAAGCTGTGTTTTTCCTAGTAGTCATGTATGGATATGAGAGTTGGACCATAAAGAAGGTTGAGCGTTGAATAGTTGATGCTTTTCAATTGTGATGCTGGAGAAGACTCTTGAGAATTCCTTGGACAGCAAGGAGATGAAATCAGTCAATCCTAAAGGAAATCAGCCCTGAATATTCATGGAAAGGACTGATGCTGAAGCTGACGCTCTAGTACTTTGGTCACCTGATGTGAAGATTTGACTCATTGGAAAAGACCCTGATGCTGGCAAAGTTTGAAGGCAAGAGGACAAGGGAGCAGCAGAGGATGAGAATAGTTAGATACCATCACTGACTCAGTGCAGATGAATTTGAGCCAACCTCAAAGAAGGGCAATGCCATAGAATGTTCAAACTACCATACAATTGTGTTCCTTTCACATGTTAGCAAGGTTATGCTCAAAATCCTCCAAGCTAGGCTTCGGCAGTTATGTGAACTGAAAACTTACAGATGTATAAGCTGGGTTTAGAAAAGGCAGAGAAACAAGAGATAGAATTGTCAGCATTCATTGGATCATAGAGAAAGCAAGGAAGTTGCAAAAAATCATGTACTTCTGCTTCATTGACTACGCTGAAGCCTTTGACTGTGTGGATCACAACAAACTGTGGACAATTCTTAATGAGTTGGGAATACCAGACCACTTTAGCTGTCTCCTGAGAGACCTGTATGCAGGTCAAGAAGCAACATTTAGAACTGGACATAAAACAGCTGCTTGGTTCCAGATTCGGAAAGGGGTATGTGAAGACTTTGTATTGTCACTGGGCTTATTTAAATTCTCTGCAGAGTACATCATGTAAAATTCTGGACTGGATGAATCAAGACTGCCAGGAGAAATATCAACAACCTCACACATGCAGGTGTTATCCTTCTAATGGCAGAAAATGAAGAGGAACTAAAGACCCTCTTGGTGAGGGTGAAAGAGGAGAGTTTAAAAACTGGCTTAAAAGTTAACATTCAAAATACAAAGATCATGGCATTTGGTCCCATCACTTTATGACAAATAGGAGAAAAAGTGCAAGCATGCTTGTTCCATGGAAGAAAAGCTATGACATACTTGGACAGCATATTAAAAAATAGAGGCATCACTTTGCCAACAAAGGTCTATATAATCAAAGCTGTGTTTTTCCTAGTAGTCATGTATGGATATGAGAGTTGGACCATAAAGAAGGTTGAGCGTTGAATAGTTGATGCTTTTCAATTGTGATGCTGGAGAAGACTCTTGAGAATTCCTTGGACAGCAAGGAGATGAAATCAGTCAATCCTAAAGGAAATCAGCCCTGAATATTCATGGAAAGGACTGATGCTGAAGCTGACGCTCTAGTACTTTGGTCACCTGATGTGAAGATTTGACTCATTGGAAAAGACCCTGATGCTGGCAAAGTTTGAAGGCAAGAGGACAAGGGAGCAGCAGAGGATGAGAATAGTTAGATACCATCACTGACTCAGTGCAGATGAATTTGAGCCAACCATCGAGGAGATGGTGGAGGACAGAGGAACCTGGCTTGCTGCCGTCCATGTGATCTCAAGAGTCTGACACAACTTAGGGACTGAACTACAGCCACAATATATGGATACAAATATACATGCGAACATACGAAGATGCAGAAGCTTATACACTAAGATGTAAGACACGGTGATTCTGGGTGATGTGAAGGTGAAGTTTTGTTTGCTTGATCGTCAAGTGTCAAAATACTCTCTCTAAAACAACAAAAGGGTTATTAAAAATAGAAGATAAAGTCACTATGAAATTGGAGGTGCCAAAAATAAGCAGCCATTGCACTCTTGTGTGTGTGTGTGTGTTTTCAGAAAATTCTTCATTAAGACAACATTGCAAATACTTCATCCAGACAAAGGAAGCCTACTGGGCTCCACAGCTGCTGAAAGGGCTTAGCTCATCTGGTACGTGGATCTCTTCCCCCTGATGCCGCAGCAGCTTCAGCCATCAGGTTGAATTAGACAATCAGGATATCCCATTGAATGACACATTCTGGAGTGTTCTAGTATGAATCATTCATGTAGGCTTCTAGTTACGTTGCTTGGTTTCCCTCGGAAATAATGGCCCCAGGGACTGAATGTTGTGTAACAGAGAAAGTGAATAAATTGATCCCGGCCCTACCAGGTGTCAAACAAATAGGAATATATTTCATGAAAAGTGCTCCATCTATAATTGATGACAACATTTTAAAGTTTTACCAGCAATTGATAATACAGTGCTTGCTTTTATTTTGGCTTTTCCTTTAGTGATGTGTACATATTTTAATGCAGGTCTACTATGAAATATTTCCTTTAGAAGACTCTTGGAATTCCTTGGAAAGCAAGGAGATGAAATCAGTCAATCCTAAAGGAAGTAAGTTCTAAATATTCATGGAAAGGACTGATGCTGAAGCTGACGCTCTAGTACTTTGGTCACCTGATGTGAAGATTTGACTCATTGGAAAAGACCCTGATGCTGGCAAAGTTTGAAGGCAAGAGGACAAGGGAGCAGCAGAGGATGAGAATAGTTAGATACCATCACTGACTCAGTGCAGATGAATTTGAGCCAACCATCGAGGAGATGGTGGAGGACAGAGGAACCTGGCTTGCTGCCGTCCATGTGATCTCAAGAGTCTGACACAACTTAGGGACTGAACTACAGCCACAATATATGGATACAAATATACATGCGAACATACGAAGATGCAGAAGCTTATACACTAAGATGTAAGACACGGTGATTCTGGGTGATGTGAAGGTGAAGTTTTGTTTGCTTGATCGTCAAGTGTCAAAATACTCTCTCTAAAACAACAAAAGGGTTATTAAAAATAGAAGATAAAGTCACTATGAAATTGGAGGTGCCAAAAATAAGCAGCCATTGCACTCTTGTGTGTGTGTGTGTGTTTTCAGAAAATTCTTCATTAAGACAACATTGCAAATACTTCATCCAGACAAAGGAAGCCTACTGGGCTCCACAGCTGCTGAAAGGGCTTAGCTCATCTGGTACGTGGATCTCTTCCCCCTGATGCCGCAGCAGCTTCAGCCATCAGGTTGAATTAGACAATCAGGATATCCCATTGAATGACACATTCTGGAGTGTTCTAGTATGAATCATTCATGTAGGCTTCTAGTTACGTTGCTTGGTTTCCCTCGGAAATAATGGCCCCAGGGACTGAATGTTGTGTAACAGAGAAAGTGAATAAATTGATCCCGGCCCTACCAGGTGTCAAACAAATAGGAATATATTTCATGAAAAGTGCTCCATCTATAATTGATGACAACATTTTAAAGTTTTACCAGCAATTGATAATACAGTGCTTGCTTTTATTTTGGCTTTTCCTTTAGTGATGTGTACATATTTTAATGCAGGTCTACTATGAAATATACATTCAACTCTTCTTAGAAGCGTAATTGCTGAGTGGAAAAATATTATATTTATAAATGTCTCATTGTCATCCATTTTGCAATGATTCATTCTCTATATTCAGCGTAGAAGTTTCAAGAACATAGTGCTTGTCTCAGAAGGTATATTCAAGACTATGAAGTAAAAAGTGAATTTATGACTGCCAATTTTTTTTTACAACTTTTTACATAATTGCCAAATTACCACTGTCATAATAAAAATCTAGATTGGCATTTGTTTTGAAATTACATGGCTATCTTTTAAAATAAGCTTGTCTTACATATATTTCTGAGTTATAAGCCCATTTGGGTAGTGAATCTTCCTAGCAGTCAACTGAATAATTAAATAGCAAGGCCAGAGCTTTTATTGTCCCTCAAATCTACAGTTGAACATATGTGATGGAACAAATGGATATATTTCTCTCTGGGACCCATGAAAGAGAAAGGAGAATTTTTTAACTCCTATAGTATAGCAAACAGCATTTATTCAGTGTTAAGATCTAGCAGATGAAATTAAGTGAAATCAAATTCTCTTCCCATTTGTATACTTTATGGCTTTATTCAAATTGCTTATTCTGAGACACAATAAACTGTCACACCTGTCCCTAAATTTCCAAAGCATTAAGTCACCACCCTACTGTCGAACTTCTATTAGCACTGCTCACATTTCTTCTTAAATTTGGGAATAAACACAAGCTTTAATAAGTTCGCAGAATCATCTTGTTTTCTGTCGTCTCCTACTGCCAGAATTGTTATCACGTCTCTGAAAATGTTACTGCTTCATTACATCTAATTCACAAATGATGCACAATGTGATGTTTTGATGAAGGATAAAGAATGATAATGATTTTGTAACATTTTACTCTTTACCTTTATGTTTGCACAGAGACCTCTCAGACTGCTTGTCAGGGGATCCATGCACAGTGTTTGTTGAACACAGTTGTTTACAAAATATTTCATGTAAATGAAGAGGGTGGAAGCCATCAAGGGAGAAGAAATCAAAGCCTTCAGAGCTGGAAAGTGTAATTTGCATATATTCATTCTTTCTTATGTACGGGGTGCTAGAAGTATGCTAAGCATCCTGCTAGGTGTTAGGACTGCATGTGTGAGCAGTATAGGCACTCATGTAACTTGCAGCCTACTGGGAGAAACAATTTTCAAATGTGGTTTGTCAGTTAATGCAATTTATCAATAAATTAACTGTGATCGTAAGAAGCAGTAGAAAGGAGAAAAACAGTCTATAACAATATGTAACGAGGTGCTTGACTTCTCAGGACACAGAGAGTAGAGGCTGGATAAGGGAGAATCAGTTAGAAAACCTTAATTAAATGCCATTCCAACTGAGGAAGGAGTTAGTAAGTGAAGAACAAAGAGAAATGTTTCAGACAAAGGGAGAAACAGCGTGTGCCAAAGCCCTGTGGTGGAAGGGACTTGAAACATTCTGTAACTCTAAAAGTGAATATGGCTGACTTGTAGAAAACAAAGGGGAATAGCATGGTATGGCAGAAAGGGCCAGGGGCCAGCTGACTGGTACAGATCCCACAAATGGTATTGGATAAATTCGATTATCTGTTAAAATTGGGTAAAAAGGGGAGCTTGGGTTAAATCTTTTGACTTTCATATAATAGGCAGCAATGCATCGCCTGAGCAAGAGAGCCAAGTCACATTGTGTCAGTGGTGTTTGAACGGTAGTGCGTAGCCAAAATGGCACCAGGGTGTGAGTGGAGACAGAGCTCCTGGCTCAGGGGACTCACCAAGCTCTGCCCAAGGGGCTTATGAGTCTGGATGTGGAAAGAAAAAAGGAAATGTGAAGCTGAGCCAGTATAGACAGGTAAGAACTCAGCGGCTTTGATTAGAGAATGGATAAGGGGTGCGTAGGAAAAAGAGGAGCTCAAAATAATACTAGATGCTGTTGGAGTCTGTGGAAAGATAAGCTCACTGTGGTGGAAGGGTGGTGTTAGGACTAAGACTGACAAAGTTTGGGTTGGTGTCTCTAAAATAGAAAACTTTCAGAGTAGCTTCTCAAAAATTTGGAAGAGGATTTATGCCTTTGAGAAAACTGTGGACAAGCAACACACGTGATTTATGAAAATGTTTTGGATTTTTGTAATTTTTTTGTCACTTAGTAAGAGGTCACATAATCTACTTAATGTAACAGGCTAAAAAGCCCTGTCTAATTAGTATATATTTTATAGGATCCTTTTGAGGATAGATATAGATGGATTTATTTTCAAAGTTCTTTTGTAAAAATTAGCTAAGCCAGTAAGAAAAATACTGCATGTAATATTGCCTTTTACTTGTCTAGCCCATTCTCCAGCTATTTCACAACTATTTTCATCACTTTAATAACTTACCAAATACTAGTTAGGAAATGCATTATTAATCTTATTGTCTAGATTTGAAATTGTCACGGAGAAGAAATGTGACTCACCTTATTACTAATTACTCGTTATGTCTACAACTAATGATGAATCTGAGAGTACAAGCCAGAGCACTTAACTTCCTGTGTTTCTTTGAATTTGATTAGCAATTAATGGTAATCTAATAGGTTTGTTTCATGGGTGGATATTTGATGACGGTTTATGAAGGAAATGCTCCTGAAGTAATCATTTGGTTATAAGAGGAAGTGTTTTTGCTCTTTTTCCCCAGTGTTATTTCTATAATATAGTTCAATGGACTTATGATACAGATTTGTCTTTTCTTCTGGTTCACATGGCTCAGCAGTAGGGAAGTTCTCATAAGATGAAGGGTTTACCCCCTCAAAACCAGCAGGACCAGGGAGCTCAGCGGGAGACACTGTTCTGAGGAAACTTGGTCACATGGAATTCATTCCTCTTAATTTTAGAGGTCTTATGAGGCCTAGGTTGTTCATCTAAAAGCAGAAAATATTCCAATTTTTTCTTTTCTTCTTAAGCCTTTATTTCTTGCTGCTACTTAAAGATGCTCATTAAAACCGATCCTCAGAGAGTGTGTTCCTTTGCTTGGGCTGCTATTGTTGAATCCAGGTTGTCTGCCTGATGCACAGCAAAGCCAGACAAGATGAAGCATCAGAGTTCAGAGCAGAGGAAGGTCTATTGCAAGGGCTGAGCAAAGAAAGTGGCAGCTCATGGTCAAAAGACCAGAGCGCCTAACAGCTTTCAGGAAAGCGTTTTTGAAGGTAACATTGGGGTAAGGGCTGCAGGATGCATGACTCTCTTCTAATTGGTTGGTGGGAGTAATGGGGTGATATTTCAGGATCTCAATCATCAGCCTTCTGGTTACAGACAGTCTGGGGCTAGGTCCTTGTCCTTAGCCTGAAGTTACCATCCTCCACCTGGGCGGGGAGCCTTAGTTCCTACAGGAACTAAGGTATTCATTGTTATATATATATACACCTTGAGGAGGAATTAGGACTCTACCTTACCACTGCACTATTTTTTCTTGACTGCTTTTCCTTCATTTCTGCATTCTCTTTCTTCTCTAACTGTTGTTGTTGTGTAGTCACTAAGTCATGTCAGACTCTTTTGCAACCCTATAGGCTATAGCCTGCCTGGCTCCTCTGTCCATGGGATTTCCCAGACAAGAACACTGGAGTGAGGTATCATTTCCTTCTCCTGGGGATCTTTTCAACCCATAGATGGAACCCACATCTCCTTTATTGGCAGGTGGATTCTTTATCACTCAGCCATTAGTGAAGCCCCTTCCCTAATTAGTAACTATCTTGTCCGTGCGCAGGTTGGAAAATAATTTCCAGACATGGGGCAGAATGAGAGGATAATCAAGTTTTTTAGAGCAGGAGACACTGTTAGAACAGCAGGCCGGCTCAAGGGAGAGCCAAACCCTTTTGGAAGCTAGTAGCCAGTTTTTAAAACCTCAAGACAGAAAATTCCTACTAGAAGGGTGGCATTAGGTGATTGGTTAGGATGCTCTAAGATGGGTATTTTACCTAATATGGGGTCAGGGAACTGGCTGTTTTAGATCCAGGGCACAGCTTTTAGAGGTCTTATGAGGCCTAGGTTGTTCATCTAAAAGCAGAAAATATTCCAATTTTTTCTTTTCTTCTTAAGCCTTTATTTCTTGCTGCTACTTAAAGATGCTCATTAAAACCGATCCTCAGAGAGTGTGTTCCTTTGCTTGGGCTGCTATTGTTGAATCCAGGTTGTCTGCCTGATGCACAGCAAAGCCAGACAAGATGAAGCATCAGAGTTCAGAGCAGAGGAAGGTCTATTGCAAGGGCTGAGCAAAGAAAGTGGCAGCTCATGGTCAAAAGACCAGAGCGCCTAACAGCTTTCAGGAAAGCGTTTTTGAAGGTAACATTGGGGTAAGGGCTGCAGGATGCATGACTCTCTTCTAATTGGTTGGTGGGAGTAATGGGGTGATATTTCAGGATCTCAATCATCAGCCTTCTGGTTACAGACAGTCTGGGGCTAGGTCCTTGTCCTTAGCCTGAAGTTACCATCCTCCACCTGGGCGGGGAGCCTTAGTTCCTACAGGAACTAAGGTATTCATTGTTATATATATATACACCTTGAGGAGGAATTAGGACTCTACCTTACCACTGCACTATTTTTTCTTGACTGCTTTTCCTTCATTTCTGCATTCTCTTTCTTCTCTAACTGTTGTTGTTGTGTAGTCACTAAGTCATGTCAGACTCTTTTGCAACCCTATAGGCTATAGCCTGCCTGGCTCCTCTGTCCATGGGATTTCCCAGACAAGAACACTGGAGTGAGGTATCATTTCCTTCTCCTGGGGATCTTTTCAACCCATAGATGGAACCCACATCTCCTTTATTGGCAGGTGGATTCTTTATCACTCAGCCATTAGTGAAGCCCCTTCCCTAATTAGTAACTATCTTGTCCGTGCGCAGGTTGGAAAATAATTTCCAGACATGGGGCAGAATGAGAGGATAATCAAGTTTTTTAGAGCAGGAGACACTGTTAGAACAGCAGGCCGGCTCAAGGGAGAGCCAAACCCTTTTGGAAGCTAGTAGCCAGTTTTTAAAACCTCAAGACAGAAAATTCCTACTAGAAGGGTGGCATTAGGTGATTGGTTAGGATGCTCTAAGATGGGTATTTTACCTAATATGGGGTCAGGGAACTGGCTGGTTTAGATCCAGGGGCACAGCAACAGTTGTGTGGGGCTTGGTCAGTTCCAGAGATTTTTGTCTTTTTGATCTTCGTTCAGGGCTACACACCTGTTACCTTGGGTAGGACTCCACAGTGACTGCTTAATCTGCCCTTTCAAGAAATGAGACATAGAGAGGCTTTTGAACTGCACAGTCCTACTTGTTTTCAGTACTATAACAGAATATCAGCAACAGAAATTTATTTCTCACAGTTTTGTAACGGGGAAGTTCAGGATCAAAGTGTGAGTATTAACACAAGTTCATGTTCATGTTAACACAAATTCATAGAGAGGTCACACAAACTGAAATGTTGGAGTTTGCAGCAAAGAAAAGTTTATTGCATGTCCATGCAAGGAGACAAGGTGGCCCCTGCCCTGAAAAGCCTTGAGTTCCCAAGGGGATTCTGTAAAGCACTTTTGAAGGAAAGGTGGAGAGGAGGGTCACAGGGTACCCCTTACCCTAATCCTAAACCTAACGTGGTCAGCTTGTGCACAATTCTGACTGGCTGCTGATAAAGCAGGGTGGTGTCACAGGGGTTAGTGTTATCAGTTAGGGAGGCTCCAAGAAGCCTGGGGCTATGTGTTCAGGGTCAGCAAATATTTCTTCCAATTTGTTCTTGACATTTGCAAAGCAATTTAGGAAATTTGCATCAAATAGAGGAGCTAAAGCAGAGGCTGTGGGGTTGGCCTGTCCTGGGAAAGCCTTGTAGGGTCTTGCTCAGTTAGAAAAGCAGGTTTGATTTCATTCTCAGGCCTCTGTCTTTGACTTGTAGATGCCTACTTTCTTGCTGTGTCCTCACATGGTTTTTTCTTTGTATATGTGTATCCTTGGAGTCTCTTTGCATGTCCAAATTTCCTCTTATAAGAACGTCAGTCAGATTGGATTAGGGTTCACCCTCAGGATCTCACTTTAATTTAATTGCCTCTTAGAAGGTTCTGTCTTCAAAAACAGTCAAGTGGGGCTTCCCTTGTGGTCCAGTGGGTAGGGACACCACCTTGCAGGGGGTGCCAGTTCGATCCCTTGCCTGGGAAGATCCCACGTGCCACGGAGCAGCTGGACGGAGGTGTCCAATTGCCGAACCGGAGCTCTGGAGCACGTGTGCCCAGAGCCGGTGCTCTGCAATAACAGAGGGCACTGTGATGGGAGGCCCACACAGGCCAGAGAACAAAGATGGATGAAAATAGATAAAGAAGTGGCCTGCCCACCCCCCTCCCGCCCCAACCCGCCCCTCCCCACATAAAAAATTAAAAAAAAAAAACAAAAAGAAACAAAAACAGTCAAGTGAATGAGAATCCATTCCTAATGACCTCAAATTTTAGTTACCTTTTCAAAGGCCCATCTCCAAATACAGTCATATTCTGAGATATTGGGCATTGACAAAGACTCCTTTAACCAAATGCTAGTTAGGCTGCACTAAGCTCTCAAAACCCTGACCTTGGCCTACTTAGTGTAATTCTAGCAAGAACCCTGCCTCCCTGAAAAGCCTTGAGTTCCCAAGGGGATTCTGTAAAGCACTTTTGAAGGAAAGGTGGAGAGGAGGGTCACAGGGTACCCCTTACCCTAATCCTAAACCTAACGTGGTCAGCTTGTGCACAATTCTGACTGGCTGCTGATAAAGCAGGGTGGTGTCACAGGGGTTAGTGTTATCAGTTAGGGAGGCTCCAAGAAGCCTGGGGCTATGTGTTCAGGGTCAGCAAATATTTCTTCCAATTTGTTCTTGACATTTGCAAAGCAATTTAGGAAATTTGCATCAAATAGAGGAGCTAAAGCAGAGGCTGTGGGGTTGGCCTGTCCTGGGAAAGCCTTGTAGGGTCTTGCTCAGTTAGAAAAGCAGGTTTGATTTCATTCTCAGGCCTCTGTCTTTGACTTGTAGATGCCTACTTTCTTGCTGTGTCCTCACATGGTTTTTTCTTTGTATATGTGTATCCTTGGAGTCTCTTTGCATGTCCAAATTTCCTCTTATAAGAACGTCAGTCAGATTGGATTAGGGTTCACCCTCAGGATCTCACTTTAATTTAATTGCCTCTTAGAAGGTTCTGTCTTCAAAAACAGTCAAGTGGGGCTTCCCTTGTGGTCCAGTGGGTAGGGACACCACCTTGCAGGGGGTGCCAGTTCGATCCCTTGCCTGGGAAGATCCCACGTGCCACGGAGCAGCTGGACGGAGGTGTCCAATTGCCGAACCGGAGCTCTGGAGCACGTGTGCCCAGAGCCGGTGCTCTGCAATAACAGAGGGCACTGTGATGGGAGGCCCACACAGGCCAGAGAACAAAGATGGATGAAAATAGATAAAGAAGTGGCCTGCCCACCCCCCTCCCGCCCCAACCCGCCCCTCCCCCACATAAAAAAATTAAAAAAAAAAACAAAAAGAAACAAAAACAGTCAAGTGAATGAGAATCCATTCCTAATGACCTCAAATTTTAGTTACCTTTTCAAAGGCCCATCTCCAAATACAGTCATATTCTGAGATATTGGGCATTGACAAAGACTCCTTTAACCAAATGCTAGTTAGGCTGCACTAAGCTCTCAAAACCCTGACCTTGGCCTACTTAGTGTAATTCTAGCAAGAACCCTGCAGTGTCAGTTTTGCAAAAATCTCTTGCCCTTGATAAGCTCAGATGGTAGAGAAACCGCCTACAACGCAAGAGACCTGGGTTGGATTCCTGGGTCGGAAAGATCCCCTGAAGAAAGCAGTGGCAACTCACTCCAGTATTCTTGCCTGGAGAATCCCATAAACAGAGAAGCCTGATGGGTTATGATCCAAAGGGTTACACAGAGTTGGACATGATTTGGCATGGACATACTCACGATTGATAGATGGGCAGTTTTTGTCTCCCCAGCCCTGGCTATCTTATCACTGATCCTGTCTTTGGTGAGAATCCTTTTGAGCAGGCCTAGTGATAGAGTTGAAAATTTGCGAAGAGCTGTGTGAGCCCTCAGAGCCACGGCCCACCTGAACCTGAAGGAACAAAGAAACCCCAGAACTTCCTGCCACAACCTCTGAGGCCACAAAGCCCCTCCTACCTGCAGGCTTATCTCAGCATCAGCCACTCCCCTGGCCACTCCCCTGGTCCCACCCCAGCTTCTTAACCCTCACGCCATCACACCATCCTCTTGGATTCCTTCCTTGGGTCTCTGCACCCACCTGGTCCTCTTGGCCCTCCACACTCTCTTTGCCCTCATAGTCCTCGGCTCTCCCTCTCGGCTCTCTATATCTGTGTGGCCAGATCTCTCACAGTGGTTCCCCTCAAGCCTGAATATGAATAAACTGTATCCTGCCTATCTAAGCCTGCATATGAATAAAAGTGATCCTGTCTGGAATCCCTGCGTCTGCCTCTTTTCTCAGTTTTCTTACACCTAGGAAGAATCCCCATGACTTTTAGTAATTTTCTGTCTGCTAGCATCCCTCTACGCCACCCAATCCCCAGCCTTGCCCCAGTCCTTGTCTATAATCTCCACTTGTCCTTGTATTTGTCACTGGGCTGATCTCTTTCCCTCACTACAAATCCCCCACTCCGTTGCATGACATTGGCCTCACCACCTTGAATAAGTATCATGAATCATTTTTTTCTTTAACAGGATTAGGACTTCAAATGAATTGAAGGGAAAGACACAATTTAGTCCATAGTAGGGAAGATAATGTTGGCTCTCTGTGTACCAATGCCAAACTAAAATACAGAGACAGAGGTGTAGAGGAAAAAGAGAGTGGTTTTATTACTTTGCCAGGCGAATGATGCACACAGTAGGCTACCACCTCAAGAACCATGCCCTGCTATCTGGTGAATAGGGAGGATAGGGGAAGGGATGAGGCTCAAGGTAGTAACAGTCTGGCATTCTTCTACTGTAGAGTTTCAAAAGGGTGGCATTTTTGGCAAGGTTAGGGTGTGTGCAGTCTTAGGTAGTCAGTCTCCTAATCTTGATGAGCCTCTCTGGTCTCTTCAGTCTTGCCTCAGGTAGATTAATGGTTGCTTCTCTTCTGGTTAGAAACTGTTTTTTTTTTTTTTTCATTTTCACATTGGATGAGTCAACTAAAAGGGATCTCATTGCTAGAAACCATGAATTCTTTGTTTTTCCTGTCTTGGGAGTGGCTCCTACCCACCTCCTCAGAAGAAGCATACCACTTCTCACAATTGCATTGAATTTGTTTGTTAATTTTTGTAAATTTGATGCAGTGAGGTATTTTAATACAATTTCATCAGAAACATCATCTCCATCCTTTGCCATAACATATACATAATGCCAGGATAATTGCGCATTGGATACCTATCAAATCACATGGTTTATGAAAAGTACTGACTTTTTTCCAGACACATGTATACAATTGAGAACAACTTTCCAAATAAAAACAAAAATGAACTCTATCCTTATTCTCAGGTATCAGAAGAAAGCAATCTGTGAATATTTTCTGGGATAACAAAGTTTCAGACACAGTTACTTGATGTGCAAATTACATAGACCTGAACTATTTCTCTTTTTCCTTAGTTTTCAGAGTTTTAAAAGCTGATTCATAGGGTTATTTTTAAAAGTATAGCTAATTAACAGTATGGCCTCTACATTTGCTGCAAAACGCAGGAAAAAAGCCCAGCCTGTCTTCTTAAAACCAACACCAGTTTTCTTGACTTCCAGCACCTTCTTTTCAATGAGGAAATGACGCATTCTCTATGTTGGAGGTACGATTGTTTACCATTTATTTCATTTCTCTCTAAGCTGCTTTTGCTCCCTTTTGTATAATCACTATGGGTTTTTAAAGGTCTTCTCTAAACAAAATAGGTGTGCTTTTTCTTCTCACTTTAACAAAAGCTGTATCTTCAGCTTTCTTCTATGTTTCCCCCCTGGTTTCAATAAAACCGTTTCATGTTGGCAGCAAAAGGAGAGTAATTTATTTATAGGGTACAGACCTTTGAATGAATTACCCCCAAGTTCCACACAATTATAAAACAGAAGCTCTTAAATGAGCTCAATATAATAAAACAGTGAACCAATCAAATAAAAATAGACAATGAGACTGGATTAACTGTTTAAAGTATGGATGAAAAAACTCATTTCTAGATGGCTTTTGAATAGGGGATTAGACAGGATCAAATGGTGGCTCCATGGAAGGGTTTAATAATTATAGTGGCAGTTTTCCAGTGGTTGGTATGTTGTATTTGTAGGAAAGTGTCCCCCAAATAAACAAACGTGAAATCCTCCAAAGGATGAACAAAGAACTGTGGAGAAAATAAAATTTGATTGGATATGATTTAAAAATACTTAAAAAATAAGGACTGATGGAAATAACAAGCAAAGAAAGTAAGTGGAAAAAGTAGAATGTCCCTGAGTCCCAATAGTCCTTCCCCTGAATTTTCATTTTCCCCTTGGAGGTCTCACTTTCACCTTGTCTGTGGCCCTCTACAAATGTTGGGCAAAATTTCGGCACATGCAGATCACTCTACAGGGCCTCAGAGAAGAAAAAAGTCACACAGAGGACAGTAGAACTAGAATTCTCCAGGACTGAAAGACCAGTCCTTCCTTCATAATCATACCACTATCCAAGGCCAAGCAGATAACCTCTCTGGGTCTTTGTTTTTTCACTTTGAGATGCAAATATCAATATCCACTCTATAGGGTAATTTGTTATAATTGAAGTACAGTTGATTTACAATGTGTCAGGTGTGTAGCAAAGTGATTCAGTGTACATATACATCTAACTACCTATTCTTTTTCAGATTATTTTCCATTATAGGCTATTATAATATATTGAATATCGTTTCCTATGCTATACAGTAGGTTCTTGTTGTTTATCAATTTTGTAGATATTAGTGTATATCTGTTAATCTCATATTCCTAATTTATCCCTCCCCTCTTTCCCATTTGGTAACCATACATTTGTTTTCCATGTCTGTGAGTCTCTTTCTGTTTTGTAAATAAGTTCATTTGTATCATTTATTTTAAATTCAACATATCAATGATAACATACATTTGTGTTTGTCTGACTGCTTCACTTAGTATGGTAATTTCTAGCTCCATCCATACTGCTACATGGCATTATTTCATTCTTTTCTATGACTGAGTAATATTCCATTGTATATATTGCTGTTGTTGTTATTCAGTCGTTAAGTTGTGTTCAACACTTTGTGACCCCATGGACTGCAGCACACCTGGCTTGCCTGTCCTTCACTATCTCTTAGAGCTTACTCAAACTCATGTCCATTAAGTTGGTGAGACTATCTAACAGTCTCATCCTCTGCCACCTCCTTCCCCTTTTGCCTTCAGTTTTTCCCAGCAACAAGGTCTTTTCCAATGACTTGACTCTTCACATCAGGTAGCAAAGTTTTGGAGCTGTACTTTCAACATCAGTCCTTCCAAAGAACATTCAGAGTTGATTTCTTTTAGAATTGACTAGTTTGATCTCTTTGCAGTCCAAAGGATTCTCAAGAGCCATTTCCAGCACCAGATTTCAAAAGCATCAATTCTTTGGTCCTTAGCCTTCTTTATGGTCTAGGCTCACATCCATACATGACTCTGGAAAACTATAGCTTTGACTATGCAGACCTTTGTCAACAAAGTGCTGTCCCTGCTTTTTAATACACTGTGTATATTTGTCATAGCTCTTCTTCCAAGGAGCAAGCGTCTTTTCATTTCATGTTTGCAGTCACCATCTCCTGTGATTTTGGAGCCCAAGAAAATAAAATATGTAGCTGCTTCCACTTTTTCCCTTTTTATTTGCCATGAAGTGATGGGATTGGATACCATGAGGTTAGTTTTTTGAATGTTGGGTTTCAAGCCAGCTCTTTCACTCTACTCTGTCACCTTCATCAGGAAGCTCTTCAGTTTCCTTCACTTTTTGCCATTAGAGTGGTATCATCTGTATATCTGAGGTTGTTGACATTTCTCCCAGCAATGTTGATTCCAGCTTGTGTGTCATCAAGCCTAGCATTTCTCCTGATGTACTCAGCAATAAGTGAAATCAGCAAGGTGACAATATACAGCCTTGACATACTCCTTTCTAAATTTGGAACCAGTTAGTTATTCCATGTCTGGTTCTAACTGTTGCTTCTTCACCTGCATGCAAATTTCTCAAGAAACAGGTGAGATGGTATGGTACTCCCATGTCTTTAAGAGTTTTCGACACTTTATTATGATCTACACAGTCAAAAGCTTTAGTGTAGTCAATGAAGCAGAAGTAAATGTTTCTGGAATTCCCTTGCTTTCTCTGTGATTCAGTGAATGCTGACAGTTGGATCTCTCATTCCTCTGCCTTTTCTGAACCCAGGTTATACATCTGGAAGTTCTCCGTTCATGTACTGCTGAAGCCTAGTTTGAAGGATTTTGAGCATAATTTACTAGCAAGCGAAAGGAGCACAATTGTATGGTAGTTTGAACATTCTATGGCATTGCCCTCCTTTGGGATTGAAATGAAAATTGACCTTTTCCAGTCCTGTGGCCACTGCTGCGTTTTCCAAAGTTGCTGACATTTTGAGTGCAACACTTTAACATCATCATCCTTTAGGATTTTAAATAACTCATTTGAAATTCTATCACTTCCACTAGTTTTGTTCATAGTAATGCTTCCTAAGGCCCACATGAGCTCACATTCTAAAATGTCTGACTGCTTATCAAGGATACATTTTTCGTATAGTTCTTCTGTGTATTCCTGCCACTTCTTTTCTTTTCTTTTAAACCTTTATTTTACTTTTAACTTTTACAGAGTTTTGTTGTTTACAGATATGCATGTTCCCAAATTAGTCATATGTATATCCCCCTCTTCCCACCCCTCCCAACCATCACACAGTACCCCTGAAGGATACCCTTTTCTCACAGAGCAATGACTATAGCTATTTTCTTCACTTATGATATAGTACAGGCCTTCATTCCACTTCCTTTATGCCTCCCACCCTCTGTTCCTTCCTCACAATGTCCATATGTCCAATATCTATGTCTGTCTTTCTGTCGCTTCACTGTGTGTGCCATCATCACCATCCTACTGGATTCCATATATATGTGTTAATATACTGTATTTGTCCTTCTCTTTCTCACTGACTTCACTTTTTATGATATGTTGTAGATCCAGCCACCTCATTAGGGCTGATTCTTCTGCATTTCTCTTTATAGCTGTGTAGTATTCCATTGTATATATGTACCAGAGCTTCTGGATCCATTCATTTGTCGATGGGCATCTAGGTTCCTTCCATGTTCTAGCTATTGTATAGACAGCTGCAATGAACATTGGGGTACAAGTGCTTCTTTCAGATTTGATTTCATCAGGGTATAAGCCTAAGAGTGGGATTGCTGGGTTGTATGGTGCTTCTATTTTTAGTTTTTTAAGAAATCTCCAGACTGTCTTCCATAGAGGCTGTATCAATTTACATTCATACCAGCAATGCAGGAGTATTCCCTTTTCTTCGCACCCTCTCCAGCATGTATTGTCTGTCGATTTGGGGATGATGGCCATTCTGACGGGTGTGATGTGATATCTCATGGCAGTTTTGATTTGCATTTCTCTAATAATAAGTGAAATTGAGCATTGTTTCATGTGCTTTTGGGCCATCTGTATGTCGTCGTTGGAGAGGTATCTGTTTAGGTTCTTTTCCCATTTTTTGATTGGATTGTTCGTTTTTCCGATGTTGAGTTGTCTGAATTGCTTGTAGATTTTGGAGATTAATTGTTTGTCTGTTGTTTCATTTGCTATGATTTTCTCCCAGGCTGTAGGCTGTCTGTTCAGCTTTTTTGTGATTTCTTTTGCTGTGCAAAAGCTTTTAAGTTTCATTAGGCCCCACATGTTAATTTTTGTTTTTAGTTCCTCTATTCTAGTAGGTGGGTCAGAGACGATCTTGCTTTGATTTATGTCCTTGAGGATTTTGCCTATATTCTCCTCTAAGAGTTTGATGGTTTCTGGTCTTCCATTGAGGTCTTTAATCCATTTTGAGTTGATCTTTGTGTATGGTGTCAGGGAATGTTGCAACTTCACTTTTTTGCATGTAGCTGTCCAATCTTCCCAGCACCATTTGTTGAAGAGGCTGTCTTTGTCCCATTTTATAGTTTCGCCTCCTTTGTCAAAAATAAGGTACCCATAGGTGTGTGGGTTTATCTCTGGGTTCTCGACTTTGTTCCATTGGTCGGTATTTCTGTTTTTGTGCCAGTACCATACTGTCTTGAGGACTGTTGCTTTATAGTACAGTCTGAAGTTAGGGAGGTTGATCCTTCCAGCTCCAGTCTTCTTTCTCAGGATTGCTTTGGCTATTCGAGGTCTTTTGTGTTTCCATATGAACTGTGTTCTTCTTTGGTCTAGTTCTGTGAAGAATGTCATTGGCAGTTTGATAGGGATCGCATTGAATCTATAGATGACATTTGGTAGTATAGTCATTTTCACAATATTGATTCTTCCAACCCAGAAACATGGAATATCTCTCCATCTGTTTAAGTCTTCTTTAATGTCTCTCATGAGTGTCTTGTAATTTTCAGTGTCCAGTTCTTTTGTTTCTTTGGGTAGGTTTATTCCTAGATATTTGATTCTTTTGGTTGCGATGGTGAAGGGGATTGCCTCTTTGATTTTGTTTTCTGAGTTTTCATTGTCTGTGTATAGGAACGCCAGTGATTTCTGTGTAATGACTTTGTATCCTGCGACTTTGCTGAATTCGCTGATTAACTCTAGTAGTTTTGTAATAGTGTCTTTGGGATTTTCTATGTATAATATCATGTCATCTGCAAATAGAGTTTGACTTCTTCCTTTCCAATCTGGATTCCTTTGATTTCTTTCTCTTCTCTTATCGCTGTTGCTAGAACTGCCAGGACTATGTTGAATAGTAGTGGTGAAAGTGGGCATCCCTGTCTTGTTCCTGATCTTAGAGGAAATGCCTTGAGTTTTTCACTGTTGAGGATAATGTTCGCTGTGGGCTTCTCATATATGGCTTTCACTATGTTGAGACAGGATCCTTCTATGCCCATTTTTTGAAGAGTTTTTGTCATAAATGGATGCTGTACTTTGTTGAAGGCTTTTTCTGCATCTAGTGAGATGACCATGTGATTTTTGTCTCTCAATTTGTTGATATGGTGTATCACATTGATTGATTTGCGGATATTGAAGACTCCTTGCATGCCTGGGATGAACCCGACTTGATCATGATGAATGAGTTTTTTGATGTGTTGTTGAATTCTGTTTGCTAGGATTTTGTTGAGGATTTTGGCATCTAGATTCATCAGTGAAATTGGCCTATAATTCTCTCTTTTTTTGTTGTCTTTGCCTGGCATTGGTAACAGGGTGATGGTGGCCTCGTAGAATGTGTTTGGAAGTGTTCCTTCCTTTGCAATTTTTTGGAAGAGTTTTAGAAGGACAGGCATGAGCTCTTCTTTAAGTGTTTGGTAGAATTCGCCTGTGAAGCCGTCTGGCCCTGGGCTTTTATTTATGGGTAGAGTTTTGATCACAGAGTCGATTTCTGAGCTTGTGATTGGGTTGTTCATACTTTCTGTTTCTTCCCGGTTCAGTCTTGGGAGATTAGTCTTCTCCAGGAATCTGTCCATTTCTTCCAGGTGGTCCAGTTTGTTGCCATAGAGTTGTTCATAATAGTCTCTTAGAATCCTTTGGACTTCTGCATTATCTGTTCTAATCTCTCGTTTTTCATTTTTGATTTTGTTGATCTGGTTCTTCTCTCTTTTTTTCTTGATGAGTCTGGCGAGTGGTTTGTCAATTTTATTCACCTTTTCGAAGAATCAGCTTTTCATTTTATTTATCTTTGCTGTTGTTTCTTTCATTTCTTTTTCATTTATTTCTGCTCTGATCTTTATGATTTCCCTTCTTCTGCTGGCTTTGGGGTGTTTTTGTCCTTCTTTCTCCAGTTGTTTTAAGTGTAAGGTTAGGTCATCTGTTTTATATTTTCCTAGTTGTTTGAGGTAGGATTGAATTGCTATAAACTTCCCTCTTAGAACTGCTTTTGCGGTATCCCATAGGTCTTGTACTGTCGTGTGTTCATTGTCGTTTTCTTCTAGGAATTTTTGTATTTCTCCTTTGATTTTCTCGGTAATCAGTTGGTTTTTTTAGACATGTGTTGTTTAATCTCCATGTGTTTGTGTTTTTAGCGGTTTTTTTTTCCTGTAGTTGACCTCTAGTCTCATTGCATATTGGTCAGAGAAGATGGTTGATATAATTTCAATTTTCTTGAATTTGCTGAGGTTTGATTTGTGGCCCAAGATGTGGTCTATTCTGGAGAATGTTCCATGAGCACTTGAGAAGAAAGTGTATTCTTCTGCTTTTGGATGGAAAGTCCTAAAGATATCAATGAGGTCCATTTCTTCTAGTGTTGAATTTAAGGCTTGTGTTTCTTTATTAATTTTCTGTTTGGATGATCTGTCCATTGGTGTGAGAGGAGTGTTAAAGTCTCCTACTATGATTGTGTTAGTGTTGATGTCTTCTTTTATGTCTGAAAGTGTCTGTCTTATGTATTGGGGTGCTCCTGTGTTGGGTGCATAGATATTTATGTTTGTTATGTCTTCTTCTTGGATCGATTCCTTGATCATGATGTAGTGTCCTTGTCTCTTCTAATCTTCTTTACTTTAAAATCTATTTTGTCTGATATGAGGATTGCTACTCCAGCTTTCTTTTGATTTCCATTTGCGTGGAATATCTTTTTCCAGCCTCTCACTTTCAGTCTATGAGTGTCTCTAGGTCTGAAGTGAGTTTCCTGGAGGCAACATATGTATGGGCCATGTTTTTGAATCCTTTCAGCCAGCCTGTGTTTTTTGGTTGGAGCATTTAGTCCATTTACATTCAAAGTAATTATTGATACAAATGATCCTATTGTCATCTTCTTAGATATTATGATGGCTTTGTTTTGTGGATCTTCTCCTTCTCTTATACTTCTTGTCTATATAAGTCCTTTTAACACTTGTAAGGCTGGTTTGGTGTGATTAAATTCTTTTAATTTTGGCTTATCTGCAAAGCTTTTGATTTCTCCATCCATTTTGAATGAGATCCTTGCAGGGTAGAGGATTCTTGGTTGCACATTATTCTCTTTTAGCCGTTTAAATGTGTCCTGCCATTCCCTTCTGGCCTGCAGACTTTCTGTTGAAAGATCAGCTGTTAAATGTATGGGCTTTCCCTTGTATGTCACTAGTTGCTTTTCGCTTGCTGCTTTGAGAATTCTGTCTTTGTGTTTAATTTGTGTTAGCATCATTAATATGTGTCTTGGTATGTTTCTTCTCGGGTTGATTCTGTATGGTACTCTTTGTGCTTCTTGGACTTGATGGACTATTTCTTTTCCCATGTTGGGGAAATTTTCAACTATAATCTCTTCAAAGATTTTCTCATAGCCTTTCTTTTTTTCTTCTTCTTCTGGAACCCCTATAATTCGAATACTGGTGCATTTGATATTATCCCAGAGGTCTCTGAGGCTATCCTCTGCTCTTTTCATTCTTTGAGCTAGATTCTGTTTTTCAGCAGTTACTTCCACCATTTTATCTTCCAGCTCACTTATCTGGTCTTCTGTCTCAGATACTCTGCTCTTGATTCCTTCTACTATGATTGTGTTAGTGTTGATGTCTTCTTTTATGTCTGAAAGTGTCTGTCTTATGTATTGGGGTGCTTTTATAGATATTTATGTTTGTTATGTCTTCTTCTTGGATCGATTCCTTGATCATGATGTAGTGTCCTTGTCTCTTCTAATCTTCTTTACTTTAAAATCTATTTTGTCTGATATGAGGATTGCTACTCCAGCTTTCTTTTGATTTCCATTTGCGTGGAATATCTTTTTCCAGCCTCTCACTTTCAGTCTATGAGTGTCTCTAGGTCTGAAGTGAGTTTCCTGGAGGCAACATATGTATGGGCCATGTTTTTGAATCCTTTCAGCCAGCCTGTGTTTTTTGGTTGGAGCATTTAGTCCATTTACATTCAAAGTAATTATTGATACAAATGATCCTATTGTCATCTTCTTAGATATTATGATGGCTTTGTTTTGTGGATCTTCTCCTTCTCTTATACTTCTTGTCTATATAAGTCCTTTTAACACTTGTAAGGCTGGTTTGGTGTGATTAAATTCTTTTAATTTTGGCTTATCTGCAAAGCTTTTGATTTCTCCATCCATTTTGAATGAGATCCTTGCAGGGTAGAGGATTCTTGGTTGCACATTATTCTCTTTTAGCCGTTTAAATGTGTCCTGCCATTCCCTTCTGGCCTGCAGACTTTCTGTTGAAAGATCAGCTGTTAAATGTATGGGCTTTCCCTTGTATGTCACTAGTTGCTTTTCGCTTGCTGCTTTGAGAATTCTGTCTTTGTGTTTAATTTGTGTTAGCATCATTAATATGTGTCTTGGTATGTTTCTTCTCGGGTTGATTCTGTATGGTACTCTTTGTGCTTCTTGGACTTGATGGACTATTTCTTTTCCCATGTTGGGGAAATTTTCAACTATAATCTCTTCAAAGATTTTCTCATAGCCTTTCTTTTTTTCTTCTTCTTCTGGAACCCCTATAATTCGAATACTGGTGCATTTGATATTATCCCAGAGGTCTCTGAGGCTATCCTCTGCTCTTTTCATTCTTTGAGCTAGATTCTGTTTTTCAGCAGTTACTTCCACCATTTTATCTTCCAGCTCACTTATCTGGTCTTCTGTCTCAGATACTCTGCTCTTGATTCCTTCTACAGTGTTTTTCAGTTCAGCAATTGAGTTGTTTGTCTCTGTTAGTTTTTTTGTGAGTTCTTTTATTTCTTTATTCAGTGTGTTAGTTGTGTCTTGCAATTTCTCTAACATTCTGTTTTCAATGTCTTTGATCATCTTTACTATCATTCTTCTGAAATTACTTTCAGAAAGCTTGTCCAAATCCTCTTCGTTGATTTGATCTTGTGTGTTTGTAGATTGTTCCTTCACTTGTGTGGTATTTCTCTGCCGTTTCATTGTTATTATTAATTTTTTAACTGACTCTGTTGGCATTTCCTTTCCCCAGACTTTGAGTTACGTCGGTTGGTGTTTGTTGTTTGGATGGGACTTCTTATTCTAGGTGATGCTGGTGATTGGGTGATGTCAGGACTTGCATACAAGTGATTACCTTTGTTGGCGTTCTCACTTGTATAATGCTCTCTAGTGTTAGGCGTTCTCTAGTATCATAGTGTTTTGGAGTCATTGCTCCCCCTCTAAAGCCCCGGAACTTGCTGCCTGACCAGGTAATGAATATTTCACAACTGGTTTGTTATGGCATTAAATGATATTAAAACATATATACAGGAATGAGAAACAGAAGGTATACCTTTGACAAATGGCAATTAAAATATTATGCAAATACTATATATCATATTGAATTATACACACAAACATATACACTGTAACATAACCCAAGCATTCCAGCCAAAAATACAGTACAATACGTTAGCACAGTGAATAGAGAAAGCCAAGAATGATATGCACCAGTGAATAACCAAACTAAGTAGAGCACCAATTGGAGAATAATGCTAGAGCAGGGTCTGTGTTGGGGATAAGGCAATGAGGACAGAACAGACTAAGAAATATGGTGGGGAAAGGGAAAAAGAGAAAGGGAGGAAAGAAGAGAAATATAGGATAATACTGCAAAGTTAAATACAGGGAGATAAAGATTTGTATGTATTAGAGTTTAGTGCTATAGGAAAGGAGCCTCAGAGAAAGCAAAGAATTATAGAGGAAGTAGCAGTACAAATAAAAATTTTAAACATTAAAACAGACATAAGTATATAGAAAAATATAGAAAAGCAAAGCGAAAACAATAAAAACAAACAAAACCCCCACAGAACCTTAAAAGACCATTGGAACCGGAAGTTTATACCAAAATAATATGTGTGGTTTAAAAGGAAAAAGAAGGGAAAAAAATCATGTAAACTTGAATATATTCAGTCTTACTGGTAAAGATTAGTAGCTTCAATAGAATTCAATGGAGGAAATAAACACACCCACACTCACACCCCCCCCTCCCAAAAAACAACAACAAAAAAATGGGGTCGGGGCACTGAGGGGGGTTGGAAAAAAGGCAAAAAAACAATTGAAACAAAACAAAACAAAACCAAAAAAAGCAATAAAAAAGAATAAGGAATAAAATTAAATTTAAAAAATCCAGCAGTAACTCCAGCTTCAGACAAAACGTGAAAATAGTGTTTATGTTCTTCTGTCTCTTACTGACTACTCAGGAATTATCAGTCTTTTTCTTGCCTCTGGCAGTGTTTGGATCTGAAGACCTCTTTGACTGCTTGTTTATTTTGGCCTATTTCAGAACTAAAAGGCCCGCCCAGACTGGCCCTGGGAGTTTCTTAATCCAAATCCCTTTTCTTGCTGGGTAGAGCTAAATTCCCTCCCTGTAGCTTGACCAGCGGCCCTGTAGTTTGACCAGCAGCCAAACTACATTAGGGAAAATGGCGCCTGTCTCACAAAGGATTTATTCCCACATGCTCTATGGGAAGCACTTCCGCAGTGACCCGGACCCTGCTGCAGGCCGTGGTTGACCCCCGCCACTTCCAGAGACGTCAGATTACTCGGAGGTGAGTCTGGCTCAGTCTCCTGCAGGATCGCTATTCCCCTCTCTCGGATCACAGTGCACACAGTTTCCAGTCCTTCTTGGTGGTTCTATGATCAGGTTAATGGTAACCTCTTCCAAAGGGAACTGAGTGCCATCCTTCCGAGGACTGCTCAAGGGCATTTCTAGTACAAGGGGGCATTTGAGCCCTCCAAAGCAGGTCTGGCTCAATCCCTTGTGGGCATCACTGCTCCTTTCCCGGGTCTTTATCTGCAACAGGCTTTGCGCCTTTGGCCTGCCCAGCCTCTCTGGCGGGTATGAGGTCTGACTTTAAAAAGCACAATTGCACCCTTCCTACCATCTTGATGTGGCTTCTCCTTTGTTTTTCAATGTGGGGTATCCTCTCTGTGATCAGATCCAACCTCCTCCTGTCGATGGTTTTTCAGAAACTTGTTGCAATTCAGGCGCTTTTGCAGGAGAGATGAGTGCATGTCCTTCTATGCCGCCATCTTAGCTCCACTCCTCTAGCCACTTCTTAATCTCTGCTTCTGTTAGGTCCTTGTCATTTCTGCCCTTCATTGTGCTCATCCTTGCATGACATGTTCCCTTGATATCTCCAGTTTTCTTGAAAATATCTCTGGTCTTTTCCATTCTATTCTTTCGATTTCTTTGCATTGCTCATTGAAGAAGGCTTTCTTATGTCTCCTTCCTATTCTCTGAAACTCTGCATTCAGTTGAGTATATCTTTTCCTTTCTCCCTTGCCTTTCACTTTTCTTCTTTCTTTAGCTATTTGTAAAGCTTCGTCAGTAACCATTTTGCCTTCTTGCATTTCTTTTGCTTTGGGATGGTTTTGGTCAATGCCTCCTATACGATGTTACAACTCTTCATCCATAGTTCGTCAGACACTCTGTCTACCTGACCTAATGCCTTGAATCTATTTATTACCTGCACTTAATATTCATTAGGGATTTGATGTATGTCTTCCCTGAATGACTTAGTGGTTTTCCCTACTTTCTTCAGTTTAAGCCTGAAATTTGCCATTTGGAGTGGATGATTTGAGCCACAGTCAGTTCCAGGTTTTGGTTTTGCTGACCATATAGAGCTTCTCCATCTTCAACTGCAAATAATATAGCCAATTTGATTTCAGTATTGACCACTTGGTGATGTCCATGTGTAGAGTCGTCACTTGGGTTATTGGAAAAGGTTGTTTGCTTTGACTAGTGTATTCTCTTGACAAAACTGTTAGCCTTTACCCTGCTTCATTTTGTGTTTTCAAGGACAAGCTTGCTCATGACTCCAGGTATCTCTTAACTTTCTACTTTAGCATTCCAATCCCTTATGACGATAGGTGTTAATTCTAGAAGATGTGGGTCTGCATTGAACCAGTCAACTTTACCTTTTTTGGCATCAGTGATTGGGCATAGACTTGGATTACGGTGATGTTGAATGGTTTGCCTTGGAAACAAACTGAGATCATTCTTTTGTTTTTGAGATTGTACCCAGATTGTTGCCTGTATGGGTTATTCCGTTTCTTCTAAAGAATTTCTTCCGACAGTAGTAGATACAGTGGTCATCTGAATTAAATTCACCAAAAATTCCCATCCATAGTTTACTGATTCCTAAGATGTCGATGTTCATTCTTACCATCTCCTGCTTGACCCCATCCAATTTACCTTGATTCTTGGACCTAATGTTCCAAGTTCCTATGCAATATTGTTCTTTACAGCATCGGGCTTTACTTTCACCGCCAGACACAGCCACAACTGAGCATTGTTTCTGCTTTGGCCCAGCCACTTCATTCTTTCTGGAACTATTAGTAACTGCCCTCTGCTCTTTCTCAGTAACATATTGGATACCTTCCAACCTGAGGGGCTCATCATCTGTGTCATGTCTTTTTGCCTTTTCAAATTGTTCATGGGGTCTTCATGGCAAGAATACTAAGGTGGTTTTCCATTCTCTCCTCCAGTGGACCACATTTTGTCATAACTCTTCACTATGACCTGTCCATCTTGGGTGGCCCTGCACAGTGTGGCTCGTAGCTTCATGAGTTATGCAAGCCTTTTTGCCACAACAAGACTGTAATCCATGGAGGGAGTATTTTATGTGTGTATATATACGTACGTGTGTGTGTGTGTAAATATGGCACATCATCTTTATCCATTCATCTATCAGTAGATATTAAGATTGACTTCCTTGTCTTGGCTATTGTAAATAGTGGTGCTATGAACTTTGAGGTTCATGTGTCTTTTCAAGTTATTTTTTGTCTTTGCTGGATATATATCCAGGAGTGGGATTGTTGGATGATCATATGGTAAGTCTAGTTTTAGTTTTTTTGAGAAACCTCCATACTGTTCTCCATAGTGGCTTCACCAATTTACATTCCCACCAGCAGTGTAGGAGGGCTCTCATAGAGTTTTCTAGGTAAAGCATTTTGTACATGCACAACTCAGAGTAATACTTCTGATCAAGACATCTTAGCCAGTCGACCAGAAGAAAACCTGTGGATGACTCGTTTCACAGGGTGAGGTAAAAGGAAATTTGCTAATGCACAAACAAGAAATACACTTGGGCAATCGTCTGTAGATGGTAGGGATATGACATATGGGATAAACTGAACGAGATAAACTAGAGTTAATTAGCTTTGCTATATTGTGATAGTTACATAAAAGTTTTACAATTTCAAAAACTGAAAAAAATACATCAATACAAATTTTTCTTGCACCTCTTCCCTCCTCCATGTAACCAGCTGGGTCATGTTTTTATTGTGCTTCATATAAAAGACATCAGACCAACCTTTGTTCACTGTATTAATCCTGGAAATTCTATTTCATGTTGATTTCAGTGTTTGGGTTTTGCTCTAAGACAATTTTTTTAAAAAATTGACATTTGTCAACATGTTTATTAAGTACTATGCATACATAACTTTTTTAAAAGATTTTGACCTCTTTCATTGCTTTTTTATTTATTTATTTTCATCCATCTTTTGATTCTTCAGCATGTGTTGGTCTTCCCTTGCAGTGGCCTCTCTCACTGCAGAGCACCAGCTCTGGGCGCATGTGCTCCAGAGCACTGGCTCATAATTGGGCATACCGGTCCAGCCGCTTCATGGCATGTGGGATCTTCCCGGGCCAGAGATCTAACCAGTGGCCCTTGCATTGCAAGGCAGACTCTTTACCCACTGGACCACCAGGGAAGCCCCTAGGACTAGTGTTTGATTGTCCCACAGTTTGCCAGAACAATAAGTTGTCACTTAAAAGTGTCCCCTCCAGCAAGGGGGTCCAGTTTTTACACTTACAAACACAAGATGCATATTTAAATTGGCATTTTAGATTAGCAATGAATAATTTTTTTTAGCATAAGTAAATTGCAGATGCTTATACTAAAGTGTTGTTTTTGTTCAGTCCCTAAGTTGTGTCCAACTCTTTAAGACGACATGAACTGCATCAAACTGGGTTTCCCTATCCTTCCCTATCTCCCTGAGTTTGCTCAGACTTATGTCCATTATGTGATGCCATTTAACTAACTCATTCTCTGTCCTCCCCTTCGCCTCTTGCCCTCAGTCTTTCCCAGCATCAGGGTCTTTTCCAGTGAATTGACTCTTAACATCAGATGGCCAGAATACTGGAGCTTCAGCTTCAGCATCAGTCCTCCCAGTGAATAGTCAGGGTTGATTTCATTTAGGATTGACAGGTTTAATCTCTTTGCTGTCCAAGTGAGTCTCAAGAGTCTTCTCCAACACCACAGTTTAAAGGCATCAGTTCTTCAGCACTCAGCCTTCTTTATGGTCCAACTCTCACCTCTTTACTTGACTACTGGAGAAACCATAACTTTGACTATATGGAATTTTGTTGATAAAGCAATGTCTCTGCTTTTTAATATGCTATCTAGGTTTATCATAGCTTCTCTTTCAAGGAGCAAGCATTTTTAAAATTTTGTGGCTCTAGTCGCCATCCACAGTTATTTTGGACCTCAAGAAAATGTCTGTCAGTTTCCATTGTTTGTGCATCTGTTTGCCAAGAAGTGGTGGAACTGGTTATCATGATGTTTAATTTTTGAATGTTGGGTTTTGTGCCAGCCTTTTCACTCTCCTCTTTCACCTTCATCACCAGGCTCTTTAGTTCATCTTTGCTTTCTGCCATAAGGATAGTATCATCTGCATATCTGAGGTTGTTGGTATTTCTCCTGGCAATTGTGATTCCAACTTGTGCTTCATCCAGCCTGGCATTTTGTATGATGTGCTCTGCATATAAGTTAAATAAACAGTGTGACAATATATACCACTGATGTACTCCTTTCCCTATTTTGAACCAGTCCATTGTTCCATCTCCAGTTCTGTTTCTTCTTGTCCTATGTGTGCAGGTTTCTCAGGAGACTGGTAAGGTGGTCTGTTATTCCCATCTCTGTAAGAATTTTCCACAGTTCATTGTGATCCACACAGTCAAAGGCTTTTCTGAAATTCTCTTGCTTTTCTAAGATCCAGCAGATGCTTATACAAAGTCCCTAAGTTGTGTCCAACTCTTTAAGACGACATGAACTGCATCAAACTGGGTTTCCCTATCCTTCCCTATCTCCCTGAGTTTGCTCAGACTTATGTCCATTATGTGATGCCATTTAACTAACTCATTCTCTGTCCTCCCCTTCGCCTCTTGCCCTCAGTCTTTCCCAGCATCAGGGTCTTTTCCAGTGAATTGACTCTTAACATCAGATGGCCAGAATACTGGAGCTTCAGCTTCAGCATCAGTCCTCCCAGTGAATAGTCAGGGTTGATTTCATTTAGGATTGACAGGTTTAATCTCTTTGCTGTCCAAGTGAGTCTCAAGAGTCTTCTCCAACACCACAGTTTAAAGGCATCAGTTCTTCAGCACTCAGCCTTCTTTATGGTCCAACTCTCACCTCTTTACTTGACTACTGGAGAAACCATAACTTTGACTATATGGAATTTTGTTGATAAAGCAATGTCTCTGCTTTTTAATATGCTATCTAGGTTTATCATAGCTTCTCTTTCAAGGAGCAAGCATTTTTAAAATTTTGTGGCTCTAGTCGCCATCCACAGTTATTTTGGACCTCAAGAAAATGTCTGTCAGTTTCCATTGTTTGTGCATCTGTTTGCCAAGAAGTGGTGGAACTGGTTATCATGATGTTTAATTTTTGAATGTTGGGTTTTGTGCCAGCCTTTTCACTCTCCTCTTTCACCTTCATCACCAGGCTCTTTAGTTCATCTTTGCTTTCTGCCATAAGGATAGTATCATCTGCATATCTGAGGTTGTTGGTATTTCTCCTGGCAATTGTGATTCCAACTTGTGCTTCATCCAGCCTGGCATTTTGTATGATGTGCTCTGCATATAAGTTAAATAAACAGTGTGACAATATATACCACTGATGTACTCCTTTCCCTATTTTGAACCAGTCCATTGTTCCATCTCCAGTTCTGTTTCTTCTTGTCCTATGTGTGCAGGTTTCTCAGGAGACTGGTAAGGTGGTCTGTTATTCCCATCTCTGTAAGAATTTTCCACAGTTCATTGTGATCCACACAGTCAAAGGCTTTTCTGAAATTCTCTTGCTTTTTCTAAGATCCAGCAGATGTTGACAGTTTGGTCTCAGGTTCCTTTGCCTTTTCAAAATTCAGCTTGTACATCTGGAAATTCTTGGTTTACATACTTCTGAAGTTGAGCTTAAAGGATTTTGAGCATAATCTTGCTAGCAGCATGTGAGTGCAATTGTAAGGTAGCTTGAATGTTCTTTGATTGCCTTTCTTTGAAATTGGAATGAAAACTGACCTTTTCTAGTTCTGCGGCCACTGCTGAGTTTTCCAAATTTGCTGGCATATTGAGTGCTGCACTTTAAGAGCATTATCTTTTAGGGTTTGAAATAGCTCAGTTGGAATTGCATCATCAAACATGCTTACACTAAAAGCACTAAAACATGCTTACACTAAAAAATTAGTTGTCCTTGCTCTAAAATTCAAATGGGACCAGATGACCTGGGTTTAATCTAGCAGTCCCATCTCAGGAGTTAGGCCTCCCTAGAGGGCACTTCAGCAACCGCACAAAGAAGCTCTGAGTTTTATTCCATTCCCCTGAGGAATGGAGGGGGAAAGGAGAGACTCCAGATAGTCTAACAGTGGAGACAGAATTTGATTGTCTCCAGGTGAGGGTAGAAAGGTAGGTCATGTAGGACTTTGCATCCTGCCTCCTTTGCAAGACACTGTCCAACCAGGACTGTTTTCTCATCTGAAGACTTACTCTGATATAGTCTGAATCACACACCTGGCTAGAAGAAGCCACTGTCTCTATGTTAATGTTTCATACACTTACACGTTTAAAGTATAAATGTAAGTAAATACATCATTCACTGATAAGAATTGAATAGTAGCCAAAGACACTACTCCTTCCATGGGGACTCTTTGTGACTATCTAAAAAGAAAAATTTTCTTTTAGGTATGTAACTTTAGATTGGTTGATTTATTCCAAAGCTCTTTGGAATCAAATAAATGTAAGTAAATACATCATTCACTGATAAGAATTGAATAGTAGCCAAAGACACTACTCCTTCCATGGGGACTCTTTGTGACTATCTAAAAAGAAAAATTTTCTTTTAGGTATGTAACTTTAGATTGGTTGATTTATTCCAAAGCTCTTTGGAATCAAATAAAGCTGATATTTGAATTGAATAAATGTGCTCTGTTTTTCTTTTATAATTTTCCTGTTTTTCCTGTCTCTACTAATCTCAGATTTTAATTCTGTGATATTTTTAGGATAAGAAATAATAAGCTCCATATACTTTGTGAAAATGTTGTCCTGTTCATTATTCAGGTAAGTTCTATCTAAATCCTTGTTGTCAAATAAGAATTGTTATTTTTATCATGATTTGTATCTGATACATTCTGATTTGGCCTCCACAAAGTTTGAACATTCTGTTATATATTGGGACTATAGTGCTATAAACAATCCCATTTCAAAGATGAATTATTAAATGTTATATGGAAAAATATTTTGAGCAAATTATCAGTGTATTCCATTTGCGAAGTATCAATTTAGGATCAAAAACATGATTATGCAGAGGAAAGAATTTCAAGAACTCCTGTCAGTGATTTTTATTATCTGACAGATAACAAAGCTACCTCTGGAGCACATTTACAAAGGAAATTACAAGTAGTATTGATTATTAAGCATGAGTAATATTTTTTTAATAAAATTTGTGTATACCAAAATGATGTTATTCTATTGTCAAATATGCCCTGTGAATGTTCTCATATAACATTATGCTTTTGTCATTGAACAAAATGACACATTGTGATCTCATTTCAAAGCTATCTCAAGTTCTATTTAGATGTTAAAATGGATAAATGTTTAATATAAGTTTAAAAATTAGCCAAGTGAATTTGAAGATCTAATTGGTTATATTAATGAGTTATGAATTAGGTAACATCCCATCTAAAAAGTATAAGGGTGCTCTGAGGGGTTGCACAGAATAGAAGGTTTTAATAGGCAGAAGGAGGGTAGATGATGAAGCTATGAGCAAAGCATAAGAAAGGATTAATTCAGACCAGGTCACCTTCTTTTCAGGGAAATGTGGGAGGTTCATCATGATGATTACTTCACTGGTGAAATTACATTGCTGGGTTACATTGTTTTAAGTCGCTGAATAATATTTCATTATATGCATATATATACCCTATTTTTTTTTTTTCCTGTTTGTCAACTGATGCATCTTCAGGTTGCTTTTATACCTTGGCTATTGTAAATAATGCTGCAATGAACATTGGAATGCATTCATTTTTCCAAATTAGTGTTTTGGTTTTCTTCAGGTAAATACCCAGATGTTAAAATGCTCGATAGTATGGCACTGCTAATTTTAATATGTTTTTAGTAGTCTCCATACTGTTTTCCTTAGTGGCTACGCCAATTTACATCCCTACCAACAGTGCCGGAAGCTTCCCTTTTCTCAACATCCTCACCAGCTTGTTATTTGCTGTCTTTTGACGATAGTCATTGTGACAGGTGGGAGGTGGTATCTCATTTAGGTTTTGATTTGCATTTCCTTGACGATTAGTTATATTGAGCATCTTTTCGTGTGTCTGTTGGCCATCTGTGTTCTCTTTGGAAGAATATCTATTTGGGTCCTCTGTCCATTTGTTAATCAGGTGGTTGTTGTTTTTGTTGTTGTTGTTTTGATGTTGAGTTGTATGAGTTCTTTGCATATTTGGGGTATTACCACTTTGTCAGATACATCATTTGCAAATATCTTCTCCCATTCATAGGTGCCCTTTTCATTTTGTAGACTGTTTCCTCTGCTGTGCAAAAACTCTTTCATTTGAGTTTGTGGCTATGTGGATAGTTTAAAGGGTATTATGCTAAGTGAAATAAGTCTGATAGAGAAGGACAAATACCATATGATCTCGCTTATGTGCAGGTTCTAAAAGTCAAGCAAACAAACGAAGCAAAACGGACTCATAGATACAGAGAACAAATGGGTGATTGGCAGATTGAAGAGCGTGAGAGAATGGGTGAAATAGGTGAGGGGGTTAAGAGGTACAAAGCTCTACTCATACAATAAGACAAAAGGATGTGATATACAGCAGAAGAAATATGGTCAATAATATTGTAGTGACTGTATATGGAGACAGGTGTTTGCTAGACTTATCCTGGTGGTCATTTCAGTAAGCTATAATAATAATATAAAAAATTAAATTAAAAATGATAATCTTAAGGAAATCATACATTGTTTTAAGTTCGCGGGTACATTGTAATGCATTTCATTATATGCATATATATACCCTTTTTTTTTTTTCCTGTTTGTCAACTGATGCATCTTCAGGTTGCTTTTATACCTTGGCTATTGTAAATAATGCTGCAATGAACATTGGAATGCATTCATTTTCCAAATTAGTGTTTTGGTTTTCTTCAGGTAAATACCCAGATGTTAAAATGCTCGATAGTATGGCACTGCTAATTTTAATATGTTTTTAGTAGTCTCCATACTGTTTTCCTTAGTGGCTACGCCAATTTACATCCCTACCAACAGTGCCGGAAGCTTCCCTTTTCTCAACATCCTCACCAGCTTGTTATTTGCTGTCTTTTGACGATAGTCATTGTGACAGGTGGGAGGTGGTATCTCATTTAGGTTTTGATTTGCATTTCCTTGACGATTAGTTATATTGAGCATCTTTTCGTGTGTCTGTTGGCCATCTGTGTTCTCTTTGGAAGAATATCTATTTGGGTCCTCTGTCCATTTGTTAATCAGGTGGTTGTTGTTTTTGTTGTTGTTGTTTTGATGTTGAGTTGTATGAGTTCTTTGCATATTTGGGGTATTACCACTTTGTCAGATACATCATTTGCAAATATCTTCTCCCATTCATAGGTGCCCTTTTCATTTTGTAGACTGTTTCCTCTGCTGTGCAAAAACTCTTTCATTTGAGTTTGTGGCTATGTGGATAGTTTAAAGGGTATTATGCTAAGTGAAATAAGTCTGATAGAGAAGGACAAATACCATATGATCTCGCTTATGTGCAGGTTCTAAAAGTCAAGCAAACAAACGAAGCAAAACGGACTCATAGATACAGAGAACAAATGGGTGATTGGCAGATTGAAGAGCGTGAGAGAATGGGTGAAATAGGTGAGGGGGTTAAGAGGTACAAAGCTCTACTCATACAATAAGACAAAAGGATGTGATATACAGCAGAAGAAATATGGTCAATAATATTGTAGTGACTGTATATGGAGACAGGTGTTTGCTAGACTTATCCTGGTGGTCATTTCAGTAAGCTATAATAATAATATAAAAAATTAAATTAAAAATGATAATCTTAGGGCTTCTCTGGTGATCCAGTGGGTAAAAAACTCCTCCTTACAGTGCAAGGGGCGCCAGGTTGATCCCTGGCCTGGGAGGATCCCATGTGCCACGGAGTGGCTGGACTGATGTGTCCAAATACCGAGCCAGAACTCTGGAGCGCATGCACCCAGAGCTGGTGCTCTGCAATGGGAGGCCCACACAGGCCAAAGAATAAAGATGGATGAAAATAAATAAATGAAGGACCAATAAAAGTGGCCAAAATTTTTTTAAAGAAATTATATTCTTGGGCAAAGCCAGAACTGTAATTAGGCCTGGTATTAAATCTAGGTTTGTTGTCATGGGCTTTAGGACAGTTGATCCCATTTTTTGGCCTGTGGTTTAATCTCTAACAGTAAGAACATATGCTGTAATCAGATTTCATTGATACTTTACATATATTCATTTTAATTCTCCTGGAAGCTTTGCAAAGTAGATATTCCTGTTTCTTTTTATCCATGAAGAAAAGGAGTCTCAGAGATGTTAAATAAGTTGTTCAAGAGCATGGCGCTAATAAGGGGCAGAGCTAAAGTTTGAACCCTGCTCTGGTTAGCATGGAACCTGTGTGCTTTCCCTACATCATATTGTTGTTGGTGAAAGGAACATTAGGCCAGGGTGATTAATAAAAGAAGATTTATAAAAGTTGCTTCTTTCAAAATAGAACTAAAGGCAATACAACATAATGTAAAAACAAGACAAATAATAAAGAAAACAGAACAAAAGATAGGTTAGGATGTGCTACATTGGAGTGAGAAATTGCTTAGGGGAGTCCTGAATTTAGATGTTTGTCTAACAGCCAAATAAAAGAAGAAGTTGAATTACATACTCTGTTCTGTGTTGCAAAGGCTATGAATGAGTTCATTTGCAAAGACAACCTTTTCCCTTCCACGATTTTTTAAAATTTATTTTATTGAATAAAATAGTATAGTTGATTTTCAGTGTTGTGTTAATTTCCATTGGACAGCAGAGCGATTCAATTGTATGTGTCTTTTTCTTATTTTTTCCCATTATGGTTTATCACAGGATATTGAATATAGGGGCATGTATGATCCAGCGGGACCTTGTTTATCTGTCTCTGTATAATAGTCTTTGTCTGCTACTTGCGAGTACCCTCTCCATCCCTCTACCTCCCCTATCTACCTTGGCAGCCACAAGTCTGTTCCCTATGTCTGTGAGTCCTTCCATGATTTTATAGAGGAATTTGTGACTTGAGTTCTTTATTGAGAGATGCTTTATAACAGAATGGATACTGCCTGCCTTAACCTTGGATTTTGTAGAAATCCAATTAGTTTCATGGAAACCTTGAGACTGAACTGCACTTGAATTTGAAAATTATCATCATTTCAAAAGATGTCTTATATATATAGAAATTTGATGGACTTGACTTTATAATTCATCTTTATATGCAGCAGGATTAGCATTAAATTGCAATTCATTAAGGACATTTAGGCAAAAGGCTGACCTAGAATGATGAAGGTAGAGCTATTTAGTGATCTAATACAAGAGTCGGCAAACCTTTCCTCTCAAGGACCAGGTAATAAATATTTGAAGTCTTGTGAAGTTATATGGTGATTATTGCAACTGTTCTGCTGTTGTAGAATGAAAGCATCTGTGGACAGGACATACATGAGTAAGCATGGGTGTGTTCCAATAAAACTATTTACAAAGCCTGGAAGCTTTGGCTTCTGGGCTCTTTGTTTTCTGATTGCTGCTCTCACATGATAAAAGATAGAGATTTAAGATTATATCCCTTTATCCCTTTGTCTCAAATATTGGATGTCCAAATATGCCCTGCATCACGAATAATTCTAGGAGGAATGATACTGTAGGAATGCATAGCGTCTGTTTTTGCTTCAGTAAATTTCATTCTGCAACCAGGCTAGAAGCAGAGTTTATGTTGTGAAGATGTGGTGCTGTAGCACAGCTGGCCAGGCTGTACCCTCCAGAGTTTTTAAGCCATGGTAGCTGAGGGTGGTGAAAATCCAGCTAATGCTTTGCTGCATCGACCCAGAGAAAAAGGGTGTCTCTTTCTAATTCTTGCAGTCAGAGGAGGAACCTTTTTCTAATTTGCTTTCTTTTTTCCCCCCCAATTTGTTGTCCCCTGAGAGGAGGGGTATCTTTTTCTAATTCCTATAAGGGCATGGTATGTGCTAACACAGGCCTTGTAAAAACCTAGGAGCCTGACTCATATCCTTCCCATTTCTGTGGGCTGCCACTTAAAAAGCAATCTTTGCACAGTTCTTTAATAAGAATTATTTTGAAGATGTAGGATTTGGTGCCACATCCCAGGAAGAAGACCTTTTAGGCCTGAAAAGATTAAGGGAAAGCTGTTAAACAATTGACCCCGTTTGGAACGCATGAACTTTTAAAGTTCTTCACCCTGGAATCTGGTTACTGCCTGCCTTAACCTTGGATTTTGTAGAAATCCAATTAGTTTCATGGAAACCTTGAGACTGAACTGCACTTGAATTTGAAAATTATCATCATTTCAAAAGATGTCTTATATATATAGAAATTTGATGGACTTGACTTTATAATTCATCTTTATATGCAGCAGGATTAGCATTAAATTGCAATTCATTAAGGACATTTAGGCAAAAGGCTGACCTAGAATGATGAAGGTAGAGCTATTTAGTGATCTAATACAAGAGTCGGCAAACCTTTCCTCTCAAGGACCAGGTAATAAATATTTGAAGTCTTGTGAAGTTATATGGTGATTATTGCAACTGTTCTGCTGTTGTAGAATGAAAGCATCTGTGGACAGGACATACATGAGTAAGCATGGGTGTGTTCCAATAAAACTATTTACAAAGCCTGGAAGCTTTGGCTTCTGGGCTCTTTGTTTTCTGATTGCTGCTCTCACATGATAAAAGATAGAGATTTAAGATTATATCCCTTTATCCCTTTGTCTCAAATATTGGATGTCCAAATATGCCCTGCATCACGAATAATTCTAGGAGGAATGATACTGTAGGAATGCATAGCGTCTGTTTTTGCTTCAGTAAATTTCATTCTGCAACCAGGCTAGAAGCAGAGTTTATGTTGTGAAGATGTGGTGCTGTAGCACAGCTGGCCAGGCTGTACCCTCCAGAGTTTTTAAGCCATGGTAGCTGAGGGTGGTGAAAATCCAGCTAATGCTTTGCTGCATCGACCCAGAGAAAAAGGGTGTCTCTTTCTAATTCTTGCAGTCAGAGGAGGAACCTTTTTCTAATTTGCTTTCTTTTTTCCCCCCCAATTTGTTGTCCCCTGAGAGGAGGGGTATCTTTTTCTAATTCCTATAAGGGCATGGTATGTGCTAACACAGGCCTTGTAAAAACCTAGGAGCCTGACTCATATCCTTCCCATTTCTGTGGGCTGCCACTTAAAAAGCAATCTTTGCACAGTTCTTTAATAAGAATTATTTTGAAGATGTAGGATTTGGTGCCACATCCCAGGAAGAAGACCTTTTAGGCCTGAAAAAGATTAAGGGAAGCTGTTAACAATTGACTGTTGGAACCAGAGCATGGTCAGATTGTGTTTACCCTCTCTGATTTTGGTTTTAGTAAACCGTCATGAACTTTTTTTTAAAGTTCTTCACCCTCTGGAACGTCTAGAGAAGTTACATAATTAACATCTTGAGCCATCACTCGAGGGGATCCAGTGCTGACTTTGCATGACAATGGTGTGAAGAGTCCTGGATTGTCTAGACTTGTTTTCTGATGAGATTTACCGTTAAACCATGATTGGTTGTGTAATAATTATGTTCAAAATTTGCTTGCTCTTCATATGACATCAGTGAGTCCTGTGTTGCAATTTGTGAAGAATGCTGGAAGAGACATGTTAGTTTGTCTAGTGGGATTAGTTTAATTATTTTTATTATAAAAATAACCTCAGAGAAATTAAAACTGAAATCTGTAAAGGAAAACACTGAAGTCCCTTGTGCTTTGTGACCTATACACAGTACTGAGAAAGAAGCATCCTAATTCAGGGTTATAAAAAGTCTGTGTCCTTGCTTATTTCCTCCTAGCAGTGTTTGGTTTTTATATTCACATCGTTCATCTGAGAAGAATATATTTTTGAGTGTGTCATGAGATAGGGATTTGACTTTTCCAACTGAAGGAGTAACCAGTTTTCAATCAAATATTATTCTATTATAATAGGCAGAAGTACACATTGTATAATGTCATGCAGATGATTAAAAAGATTAGCTCCAAGGTGGAGATTGAATCAAATCTGTAAATTTTATGACTTCATCAAGGGCAAACATTACTGATTTGTAACTGAAAGTGCATGAGGCTGGGGAACATAACAGCCCCTCCCACAGGTCAGCATCTCCACCTTGATTTGTATCAGGATATCAGAAAATTACACTGAGTGTTGCTGTATCATCCATGCAAATGTCAGTACATCAAAATGGGGGCAAAGGCAAATAATGTTTTAATATTATTATAAAGATAATTTGGGGTTTTCAGACCTTCCCAAAAGGACCACTGCAATAAATTGTATGTTCTATGAAAATGGCAGTTCTGTCCATCTTGCTTGTCATTGCATCCCCTGGACCCAGCATGAGGCAGGTTGATAAATATTTACTGTATCGAATGAGTACTTATTGACTTGTTGACTACCTCTATCAGTTATCTTTTGTTGCAGTCATTCCATACAGTAGATAAACACAAAATCTTTATAACAATAAGCATTGTCTACTCATACATCTGTGGATTGGCTAAGGTTCTGCTGATCTCAGATGGGCTCATCTAGGCAACACTGCTTCTCACTACAGATCTGTGTGTCAACTGGAATAGCTCTGCACCACCTGTCTCTCTCATCCTCTTGGGCTAGTGTGCTAGCAAGGCCTTTTGAAGAACATTTGTGTAGCAGAGATGTAAGAGAGAAACCAGAAACAAGCCCCCTCAAATAGACCCATATATTTTTGCCAAAACAAGTCAGCTGGTTAAGCCTAAAATAAAGGGACAGGGAGATTGTGTTGAAGCAGAGGGTAGGGATTAAAACTGAAATCTGAAAGTCCCTTGTGCTTTGTGACCTATACACAGTACTGAGAAAGAAGCATCCTAATTCAGGGTTATAAAAAGTCTGTGTCCTTGCTTATTTCCTCCTAGCAGTGTTTGGTTTTTATATTCACATCGTTCATCTGAGAAGAATATATTTTTGAGTGTGTCATGAGATAGGGATTTGACTTTTCCAACTGAAGGAGTAACCAGTTTTCAATCAAATATTATTCTATTATAATAGGCAGAAGTACACATTGTATAATGTCATGCAGATGATTAAAAAGATTAGCTCCAAGGTGGAGATTGAATCAAATCTGTAAATTTTATGACTTCATCAAGGGCAAACATTACTGATTTGTAACTGAAAGTGCATGAGGCTGGGGAACATAACAGCCCCTCCCACAGGTCAGCATCTCCACCTTGATTTGTATCAGGATATCAGAAAATTACACTGAGTGTTGCTGTATCATCCATGCAAATGTCAGTACATCAAAATGGGGGCAAAGGCAAATAATGTTTTAATATTATTATAAAGATAATTTGGGGTTTTCAGACCTTCCCAAAAGGACCACTGCAATAAATTGTATGTTCTATGAAAATGGCAGTTCTGTCCATCTTGCTTGTCATTGCATCCCCTGGACCCAGCATGAGGCAGGTTGATAAATATTTACTGTATCGAATGAGTACTTATTGACTTGTTGACTACCTCTATCAGTTATCTTTTGTTGCAGTCATTCCATACAGTAGATAAACACAAAATCTTTATAACAATAAGCATTGTCTACTCATACATCTGTGGATTGGCTAAGGTTCTGCTGATCTCAGATGGGCTCATCTAGGCAACACTGCTTCTCACTACAGATCTGTGTGTCAACTGGAATAGCTCTGCACCACCTGTCTCTCTCATCCTCTTGGGCTAGTGTGCTAGCAAGGCCTTTTGAAGAACATTTGTGTAGCAGAGATGTAAGAGAGAAACCAGAAACAAGCCCCCTCAAATAGACCCATATATTTTTGCCAAAACAAGTCAGCTGGTTAAGCCTAAAATAAAGGGACAGGGAGATTTGTGTTGTCCACGGTGAAGTCATGGCAAAAATATGGATGCAGAGGGGTAGGGATGAAGAACTGAGGCCAAACTCCTCATGGGACAAGGGAACTAGTTCATCCCAGTTGACTGGGATTTCCCCAGTTGTAGCACTGAAACTCCTGCCACATCCGAGGAATCTTCCAGTCACTGGCAAACTGGGACACAGTTGTCACCCTAACTACTCTCCCATACAGTTAGGGCTGTAATCAGATTGAGAATTGTATGGTATGGTGCCACTGACTGTGGCAAGGATGATCGAAATGAAGACACTAACACATCAGCCATTTGTAAGACATGGGTTCAAGGGCCATCAGTCTCTTGGAATAAAGGTGCCATTCCCAGTCCCACCACATCTGTATTGAGCTTAGACACAGAAGGAAGAAGTCTGGGTCAGAAAAACAACCCTGGGAGAATGCTGAACAAATACCATCAAAGCCATTTGGGCTAACGTTTTGTGATAGCATCCCAGTTCCTTGTAAGATGCCCTTTACCATATGGGACACCATGGGAACAGTCAGCACCTGCGCAGGTAGTCTTCTGACCTGTGCGTGACCTGGTCTTCCAAGGTCAATACCAACATGTTCCAGATCAACATCCCTTCTTGTATGGTGACTTCATGTCTCTAGTCACAGATCAAAGCATTTAAGGGTTGTGTAAACAACTCTGCTTTCCCATTAGACATTTTCTTTATGGTCTTAATGTGGCCTGATTCCCAGAGTCTGCAGCAGTATGGCAATTGTTCCCATTAAAACATTTTTCTCCTTTAGGACCTTCTAATCAAAAGCAGAGGAATAGGCTTTCTTCTCAAGCGCTCATGAAACATTCTCCAGGATAGATCACATCTTGGGCCACAAATCAAACCTCAGCAAATTCAAGAAAATTGAAATTATATCAACCATCTTCTCTGACCAATATGCAATGAGACTAGAGGTCAACTACAGGAAAAAAAAAAACCGCTAAAAACACAAACACATGGAGATTAAACAACACATGTCTAAAAAAACCAACTGATTACCGAGAAAATCAAAGGAGAAATACAAAAATTCCTAGAAGAAAACGACAATGAACACACGACAGTACAAGACCTATGGGATACCGCAAAAACAGTTCTAAGAGGGAAGTTTATAGCAATTCAATCCTACCTCAAGAAACTAGGAAAACCTCCAACAGATGACCTAACCTTACACTTAAAACAACTGGAGAAAGAAGGACAAAAACACCCCAAAGCCAGCAGAAGAAGGGAAATCATAAAGATCAGAGCAGAAATAAATGAAAAAGAAATGAAAGAAACAACAGCAAAGATAAATAAAACGAAAAGCTGGTTCTTCGAAAAGGTGAATAAAATTGACAAACCACTCGCCAGACTCATCAAGAAAAAAAGAGAGAAGAACCAGATCAACAAAATCAAAAATGAAAAACGAGAGATTAGAACAGATAATGCAGAAGTCCAAAGGATTCTAAGAGACTATTATGAACAACTCTATGGCAACAAACTGGACCACCTGGAAGAAATGGACAGATTCCTGGAGAAGACTAATCTCCCAAGACTGAACCGGGAAGAAACAGAAACTATGAACAACCCAATCACAAGCTCAGAAATCGACTCTGTGATCAAAACTCTACCCATAAACAAAAGCCCAGGGCCAGATGGCTTCACAGGCGAATTCTACCAAACACTTAAAGAAGAGCTCATGCCTGTCCTTCTAAAACTCTTCCAAAAAATTGCACAGGAAGGAACACTTCCAAACACATTCTACGAGGCCACCATCACCCTGTTACCAATGCCAGGCAAAGACAACAAAAAAAGAGAGAATTATAGGCCAATTTCACTGATGAATCTAGATGCCAAAATCCTCAACAAAATCCTAGCAAACAGAATTCAACAACACATCAAAAAACTCATTCATCATGATCAAGTCGGGTTCATCCCAGGCATGCAAGGAGTCTTCAATATCCGCAAATCAATCAATGTGATACACCATATCAACAAATTGAGAGACAAAAATCACACGGTCATCTCACTAGATGCAGAAAAAGCCTTCAACAAAGTACAGCATCCATTTATGACAAAAACTCTTCAAAAAATGGGCATAGAAGGATCCTGTCTCAACATAGTGAAAGCCATATATGAGAAGACCACAGTGAACATTATCCTCAACAGTGAAAAACTCAAGGCATTTCCTCTAAGATCAGGAGCAAGACAGGGATGTCCACTTTCACCACTACTATTCAACATAGTCCTGGCAGTTCTAGCAACAGCGATAAGAGAAGAGAAAGAAATCAAAGGAATCCAGATTGGAAAGGAAGAAGTCAAACTCTATTTGCAGATGACATGATATTATACATAGAAAATCCCAAAGACACTATTACAAAACTACTAGAGTTAATCAGCGAATTCAGCAAAGTCGCAGGATACAAAGTCATTACACAGAAATCACTGGCGTTCCTATACACAAACAATGAAAACTCAGAAAACAAAATCAAAGAGGCAATCCCCTTCACCATTGCAACCAAAAGAATCAAATATCTAGGAATAAACCTACCCAAAGAAACAAAAGAACTGGACACTGAAAATTACAGGACACTCATGAGAGACATTAAAGAAGACTTAAACAGATGGAGAGATATTCCATGTTCCTGGGTTGGAAGAATCAATATTGTGAAAATGACTATACGACCAAATCACAAGCTCAGAAATCGACTCTGTGATCAAAACTCTACCCATAAACAAAAGCCCAGGGCCAGATGGCTTCACAGGCGAATTCTACCAAACACTTAAAGAAGAGCTCATGCCTGTCCTTCTAAAACTCTTCCAAAAAATTGCACAGGAAGGAACACTTCCAAACACATTCTACGAGGCCACCATCACCCTGTTACCAATGCCAGGCAAAGACAACAAAAAAAGAGAGAATTATAGGCCAATTTCACTGATGAATCTAGATGCCAAAATCCTCAACAAAATCCTAGCAAACAGAATTCAACAACACATCAAAAAACTCATTCATCATGATCAAGTCGGGTTCATCCCAGGCATGCAAGGAGTCTTCAATATCCGCAAATCAATCAATGTGATACACCATATCAACAAATTGAGAGACAAAAATCACACGGTCATCTCACTAGATGCAGAAAAAGCCTTCAACAAAGTACAGCATCCATTTATGACAAAAACTCTTCAAAAAATGGGCATAGAAGGATCCTGTCTCAACATAGTGAAAGCCATATATGAGAAGACCACAGTGAACATTATCCTCAACAGTGAAAAACTCAAGGCATTTCCTCTAAGATCAGGAGCAAGACAGGGATGTCCACTTTCACCACTACTATTCAACATAGTCCTGGCAGTTCTAGCAACAGCGATAAGAGAAGAGAAAGAAATCAAAGGAATCCAGATTGGAAAGGAAGAAGTCAAACTCTATTTGCAGATGACATGATATTATACATAGAAAATCCCAAAGACACTATTACAAAACTACTAGAGTTAATCAGCGAATTCAGCAAAGTCGCAGGATACAAAGTCATTACACAGAAATCACTGGCGTTCCTATACACAAACAATGAAAACTCAGAAAACAAAATCAAAGAGGCAATCCCCTTCACCATTGCAACCAAAAGAATCAAATATCTAGGAATAAACCTACCCAAAGAAACAAAAGAACTGGACACTGAAAATTACAGGACACTCATGAGAGACATTAAAGAAGACTTAAACAGATGGAGAGATATTCCATGTTCCTGGGTTGGAAGAATCAATATTGTGAAAATGACTATACTACCAAATGTCATCTATAGATTCAATGCGATCCCTATCAAACTGCCAATGACATTCTTCACAGAACTAGACCAAAGAAGAACACAGTTCATATGGAAACACAAAAGACCTCGAATAGCCAAAGCAATCCTGAGAAAGAAGACTGGAGCTGGAAGGATCAACCTCCTAACTTCAGACTGTACTATAAAGCAATAGTCCTCAAGACAGTATGGTACTGGCACAAAAACAGAAATACCGACCAATGGAACAAAGTCGAGAACCCAGAGATAAACCCACACACCTATGGGTACCTTATTTTTGACAAAGGAGGCGAAACTATAAAATGGGACAAAGACAGCCTCTTCAACAAATGGTGCTGGGAAGATTGGACAGCTACATGCAAAAAAGTGAAGTTGCAACATTCCCTGACACCATACACAAAGATCAACTCAAAATGGATTAAAGACCTCAATGGAAGACCAGAAACCATCAAACTCTTAGAGGAGAATATAGGCAAAATCCTCAAGGACATAAATCAAAGCAAGATCGTCTCTGACCCACCTACTAGAATAGAGGAATTAAAAACAAAAATTAACATGTGGGGCCTAATGAAACTTAAAAGCTTTTGCACAGCAAAGGAAACTACAATAAAGCTGAACAGACAACCCACAGCATGGGAGAAAATCAGCAAATGAAACAACAGACAAAGAATTAATCTCCAAAATCTACAAGCAATTCAGACAACTCAACATCGGAAAAACGAACAACTCAATCAAAAAATGGGAAAAGGACTGAAACAGACACCTCTCCAAAGAGAACATACAGATGGCTGAAAAACACATGAAACAATGCTCAACCTTGCTTTTTCAAAATCTACCTTCAGAAACTCAAATCGACGACAATAAACTGGCGTTCCTATACACAAACAATGAAAACTCAGAAAACAAAATCAAAGAGGCAATCCCCTTCACCATTGCAACCAAAAGAATCAAATATCTAGGAATAAACCTACCCAAAGAAACAAAAGAACTGGACACTGAAAATTACAGGACACTCATGAGAGACATTAAAGAAGACTTAAACAGATGGAGAGATATTCCATGTTCCTGGGTTGGAAGAATCAATATTGTGAAAATGACTATACTACCAAATGTCATCTATAGATTCAATGCGATCCCTATCAAACTGCCAATGACATTCTTCACAGAACTAGACCAAAGAAGAACACAGTTCATATGGAAACACAAAAGACCTCGAATAGCCAAAGCAATCCTGAGAAAGAAGACTGGAGCTGGAAGGATCAACCTCCCTAACTTCAGACTGTACTATAAAGCAATAGTCCTCAAGACAGTATGGTACTGGCACAAAAACAGAAATACCGACCAATGGAACAAAGTCGAGAACCCAGAGATAAACCCACACACCTATGGGTACCTTATTTTTGACAAAGGAGGCGAAACTATAAAATGGGACAAAGACAGCCTCTTCAACAAATGGTGCTGGGAAGATTGGACAGCTACATGCAAAAAAGTGAAGTTGCAACATTCCCTGACACCATACACAAAGATCAACTCAAAATGGATTAAAGACCTCAATGGAAGACCAGAAACCATCAAACTCTTAGAGGAGAATATAGGCAAAATCCTCAAGGACATAAATCAAAGCAAGATCGTCTCTGACCCACCTACTAGAATAGAGGAATTAAAAACAAAAATTAACATGTGGGGCCTAATGAAACTTAAAAGCTTTTGCACAGCAAAGGAAACTACAATAAAGCTGAACAGACAACCCACAGCATGGGAGAAAATCAGCAAATGAAACAACAGACAAAGAATTAATCTCCAAAATCTACAAGCAATTCAGACAACTCAACATCGGAAAAACGAACAACTCAATCAAAAAATGGGAAAAGGACTGAAACAGACACCTCTCCAAAGAGAACATACAGATGGCTGAAAAACACATGAAACAATGCTCAACCTTGCTTATTATTTTGGCAAATAAAAACTGCCATGAGATATCACCTCACACCCATCAGAATGGCCATCATCCACAAATCGACAGACAATAAATGCTGGAGAGGGTGCAGAGAAAAGGGAGCACTCTTGCATTGCTGGTGGTAATATAAACTGATACAACCACTATGGAAGACAGTCTGGAGATTCCTTAAAAAACTAAAAGTAGAAGTACCATATGACCCAACAATCCCACTTTTAGGCTTATATCTGGATGAAATCAAAACTGAAAGAGGCATCTGTACCCCAATGTTCATTGCAGCTGTCTATACAATAGCTAGAACATGGAAGCAACCTAGATGTCCATTGACAAATGAATGGATACAGAAGCTCTGGTACATATATACAATGAAATACTACACAGCTGTAGAAAGAAATGCAGAAGAATCAGTCCTAATGAGGTGGATGATCTAGAACCTATCATAAAAAGTGAAGTAAATCAAAAAGAGAAGGACAAGTAAAATATACTAACACATGTATATGGAATCTAGTAGGATGATAATGATAACAAATGCAGTGAAGCGATGGAAAGACAGACATGGACAGTAGACATATGGACATTGAGGAGAGTGAACAGTGGGTGGGAGGCATAAAGGAAGTAGCATGAAAACCTATACTGTCATATGTGAAAAACATAGCTATTGTCATTGCACTGTGAGAAAAGTGGATCCCGCAGGGGTGCTGTGCGACGGCCTGGAGGGGTGGGATGGGGGGAATATACATATGACTAATCTGGGATCATACATATTTGTAAACAACAAAACTCTGTAAAAGTAAAAAGTAAAATAAAAATTTTTTTAAAAAGGAGAAAAAAAATTTTTTTCTCTTTTCTTAAGCACTGTAACTTTAAGTGTAAATATTCAATAAAAGAATAATTGGTTATAAGGCAGAGGGTAGAAAAAATAAATCTTTCATAATTATTGTAACCCTTCCATAAGGAAGATACACTGCATGAACACATTATCATCAAGTCACACATTAATATAATGATTTTTATGAGAACACATTTTTAGTCTATATACTAGGAAAATTCAATTTTGAATATATATGTACTCTATCATTTATATGTGATAAACTATGACAGCAGTCTCTTATATTTTGCAAATATCTTTTAACATTTTCTTCAATTCAGTTCACTTTTATATCCTTAATCATAAAACTATAAAAACAAGATGACATTGTTACTAGCACCATGTAATTATGTACCAATTCATTGGGCAAGAGAGAGCACATTCAAAGGAGTGATGTAAGCAAAGGGTATTTGGGGGGTATTAACAACCTTGGGTATCGAAGCTGAGAGACTGAAACAAATTTATGGGGTTACATTGCATCTTTAGCAGTTAAAAGACAAGAGGGAAATAATAAATCAGCTGAATCGCTGTAAGAAAATTGAATATTGTGTAGAGATTAACAGAACTACACAGAAATTGAGAGATGTATATGCCTGTTGCTAGGAATGCTAATAAGAGTATCAGAAATGAATAGTTCTACATCGTCCTTGAAATATCATTACCTGTTGTTCAAAAGGCCCTTTCTCATTTATATTTCTCCTTAATGTAATACATTTGTTTGCATCCTTTTTGGGGAAATTGTTTGAAGTATGTCAGAAATGTTCTGGAATTCCAGTTGAAAATAGCAAGGTAGACATATGGACATTGAGGAGAGTGAACAGTGGGTGGGAGGCATAAAGGAAGTAGCATGAAAACCTATACTGTCATATGTGAAAAACATAGCTATTGTCATTGCACTGTGAGAAAAGTGGATCCGAGGTGCTGTCGACGGCCTGGAGGGTGGGATGGGGAATATACATATGACTAATCTGGGATCATACATATTTGTAAACAACAAAACTCTGTAAAAGTAAAAAGTAAAATAAAAATTTTTTAAAAGGAGAAAAAATTTTTCTCTTTTCTTAAGCACTGTAACTTTAAGTGTAAATATTCAATAAAAGAATAATTGGTTATAAGGCAGAGGGTAGAAAAAATAAATCTTTCATAATTATTGTAACCCTTCCATAAGGAAGATACACTGCATGAACACATTATCATCAAGTCACACATTAATATAATGATTTTTATGAGAACACATTTTTAGTCTATATACTAGGAAAATTCAATTTTGAATATATATGTACTCTATCATTTATATGTGATAAACTATGACAGCAGTCTCTTATATTTTGCAAATATCTTTTAACATTTTCTTCAATTCAGTTCACTTTTATATCCTTAATCATAAAACTATAAAAACAAGATGACATTGTTACTAGCACCATGTAATTATGTACCAATTCATTGGGCAAGAGAGAGCACATTCAAAGGAGTGATGTAAGCAAAGGGTATTTGGGGGGTATTAACAACCTTGGGTATCGAAGCTGAGAGACTGAAACAAATTTATGGGGTTACATTGCATCTTTAGCAGTTAAAAGACAAGAGGGAAATAATAAATCAGCTGAATCGCTGTAAGAAAATTGAATATTGTGTAGAGAGATTAACAGAACTACACAGAAATTGAGAGATGTATATGCCTGTTGCTAGGAATGCTAATAAGAGTATCAGAAATGAATAGTTCTACATCGTCCTTGAAATATCATTACCTGTTGTTCAAAAGGCCCTTTCTCATTTATATTTCTCCTTAATGTAATACATTTGTTTGCATCCTTTTTGGGGAAATTGTTTGAAGTATGTCAGAAATGTTCTGGAATTCCAGTTGAAAATAGCAAGGTTCCAAGAGCTCAGAGAGAGATTTTTAAAAATTACTGGTGCTTAAAATGTGCCCTTTTAAAAATGTAGTATTGGAAACCAAAGAATCTACTCTTTTTTTTAATTAAATATTTATTTATTTTAGGAGGGGATTGGGTGGGGAGGGAGCGGGGCGGGCGGGCCACTTCCATTGGTCTTTCATTTATTTAGTTTCATCCATCTTTGTTCTTTGGCCCGTGTGGGCCTCCCATCTCAGTGGCCTCTGTTGTCACAGAGCACTGGCTCTGGGCGCATGGCGCTCCAGAGCTCTGGCTCGGCAATTGGACACATCGGTCCAGCCATTCTGCAGCACGTGGGATTTTCCCAGGCCAGGGATCGAACCGGTGCCCCTTGCACTGCAAGGCAATGTCCTTACCCACTGGATCACCAGAGAAGTCCAAGAATCTACTATTGCTTTCAATTGGAGATGATTATTTTTTAAAAAGATTGACTCTCACTACCAAAGGTATCAGTGGGAACATATCAAGAATGAAATGACAATTAAATATACATTGTATTTTGAGAGCATTTTCATTTATTATCATCCTTAGCATAAGTGATTAAATGTTTAATGCAGGAGGATAAAGGCTTTCAACTCTTAGCACCACCAAGATCTCTAGAATTGTCCAATGTCCTATTATTGGGGGGAAGTTGAAGACATCCACTGAAAATATGTGGGTGGTTATATCAACACCATAGCTATAGAAAGTTGACAGAATCATCCTCATTTTTCAGATAAAGAAACAGGATCAGATCAGAGTGGTTAGTGATTAATCACACATAAATGTCAGTTAATCATAAATGTCAGTGTGGGTATTGCTACCATAATCTATCTGCTGGATCCAAACCCAGTGCTTTTGCATCAGTATCTCAGTGGGCTCTAAATGGGCGCAAAAATCCACCTCTGTTAGAGGCTTTTATTAGTATCCTTCTGTTATATATATATATATATATACATATATATATATGTATGTATGTATGTATGTATGTATCTTGTTTCTGTCTGTTCAGTATTCTCCCGACGAGAAGCTCCTCCCCTTTCCATGTAGTTGTGGCAAACCTAAAGACTGTACTACTGCACCCTCAGACACATACACATTCCCATAATCTTGTTCTCCCTCCTGCAGGATTATGCTATCACTATGTCAAGTCACTTATAATACCTGTTGTTCCACTTGCCATCATTTCCATCAGTTTTTCACACCAGAATAATGCAAGTCAATTTCTCTTTCTCTCCAAACTGAGGGATTAACCCTTGGAATTCAGTTGCCATCTTCCTACCACTGCTCCCCCCACCTTATTCCCAACTGCCTGTTAGAGAGAGCCTCTTTGCAGGCAAAGAATCAGTCCAGCACACAAAGAGAAGCAAAGATGACAGCTGAATGAAAAAAGAGGAAGTCTCTAAGGTTCTGTACAAGCCCTGAATCCAGCCATGCCATACCTTCAGTTGACATGAGTCAGTGAATCTCTTTGATTAAATTTGAGTTGGATTTCTACCATTTTCAACAGAAAGGGTCTTGAATACTGCACCTCCCCCTTCTGTGGTCCCATGCCCCTCAGACTTTGTCTTTCTTGTATGATGTGTTCATGTGTGCATTTTCTTCCCCATGAAACTGAGAAGTCTTCCAGGATGCAGACTACGTCTTTCGTTTTGTATTCCCAGCCCCTAACCTCATTTCTGAACTAAGTACTTACTCATAGGTAGAGTCTAGTCAAATGGGCTTCCCTGGTGGTCCGCTGGTTAAGAATCTACCTTGTAGTGCGAGGTCCACCAGTTCTCTCTCTGGTTCAGGGAGATCCCACATGCTGCAGGGCAGCAGAGCTCATGCATCACAACCACTCAGCCCAAGGTCTAGAGCCTTTGAGACTCAACTACTGAACCCAGTATGCCAAACTACTGAAGCCTGGGCACCAAGAGCCTGTGCTGCACAACAGGAGAAGCCACTGCAATGAGAAGCCCTCCCACTGCAACTAGAGAGTAACCCCCACTCTCCACAACTAGAAAAAGCCCATGAGCAACAGTGAAGACCCAGCGCAACCGAAAAATAAACACAGAAACAAAAAGAAGCAGTAACCACTATTTAAAAAAAAAAAAAAATCCAGTCAGGCAAATCCACAGGAAACATGTAAGCACCCCAATATGAAAACAGTCAATGACATGCTTAGGTGCATCATAGAAGAGGAACCCTGAGAAAATGTTTAAGCCCACTAATATCCAAGAAGTGCAACTTTACCTAATATTCCATCATCAGAATTATGAGAAGTAAGTTGTAGCCATTCCTAGAATGGTATTTCCAGAACCATTAAAATACACGGAATAGATTTCCATCTATCAACCTGAGTGCACACCTCACTAATGTGATAAGGCATTGGAAAACCAAATTACAAGAAGATTTCTGGAAAAGATACCATTTACTCAGATGTTAAAAAACCCCAAACAGAGTTTCTATGCTATCCTTTCTAATTTTCTTTATGTTGAAAATATTCCATAATAAAACTTCAAAATATGCTGTATATTGCTTATACTGAATGTGGTAAATGATTTAAAAAGAAAAAAAGAGGGGTTCCCTGGTGGTCCAGTGGGTAGAGAGTCCACCTTGAAGTGCAATCAGTTCCTGACCCGGAAGGATCTCACGTTGTGCGGAACAGATGGACCAGTGTGCTAAACTGATTGACCCTAGACTTTTTTATGATGTGTTCTTCTTTTCCCATGAAACTGAGAAGTCTTCCAGGATGCAGACTACGTCTTCGTTGTATTCCCAGCCCCTAACCTCATTTCTGAACTAAGTACTTACTCATAGGTAGAGTCTAGTCAAATGGGCTTCCCTGGTGGTCCGCTGGTTAAGAATCTACCTTGTAGTGCGAGGTCCACCAGTTCTCTCTCTGGTTCAGGGAGATCCCACATGCTGCAGGGCAGCAGAGCTCATGCATCACAACCACTCAGCCCAAGGTCTAGAGCCTTTGAGACTCAACTACTGAACCCAGTATGCCAAACTACTGAAGCCTGGGCACCAAGAGCCTGTGCTGCACAACAGGAGAAGCCACTGCAATGAGAAGCCCTCCCACTGCAACTAGAGAGTAACCCCCACTCTCCACAACTAGAAAAAGCCCATGAGCAACAGTGAAGACCCAGCGCAACCGAAAAATAAACACAGAAACAAAAAGAAGCAGTAACCACTATTTAAAAAAAAAAAAAAATCCAGTCAGGCAAATCCACAGGAAACATGTAAGCACCCCAATATGAAAACAGTCAATGACATGCTTAGGTGCATCATAGAAGAGGAACCCTGAGAAAATGTTTAAGCCCACTAATATCCAAGAAGTGCAACTTTACCTAATATTCCATCATCAGAATTATGAGAAGTAAGTTGTAGCCATTCCTAGAATGGTATTTCCAGAACCATTAAAATACACGGAATAGATTTCCATCTATCAACCTGAGTGCACACCTCACTAATGTGATAAGGCATTGGAAAACCAAATTACAAGAAGATTTCTGGAAAAGATACCATTTACTCAGATGTTAAAAAACCCCAAACAGAGTTTCTATGCTATCCTTTCTAATTTTCTTTATGTTGAAAATATTCCATAATAAAACTTCAAAATATGCTGTATATTGCTTATACTGAATGTGGTAAATGATTTAAAAAGAAAAAAAGAGGGGTTCCCTGGTGGTCCAGTGGGTAGAGAGTCCACCTTGAAGTGCAATCAGTTCCTGACCCGGAAGGATCTCACGTTGTGCGGAACAGATGGACCAGTGTGTTCAGTTACTAGCCAGTACTCTGGAGCGCATGCACCCAGAGCCGGTGCTCTGCAGTGAAAGAGGCCACTGCAATGGGAGGGCCACGCATGCCTAAGAATAAAAGATGGATGAAAATAAATATAAAAATAAAAGAGGCATAATGGGGGGAAAAATAAAAGAAAAAAGGAAAAAAGTGAGAGTATCTGCTTCATTACACCTCTGAGGAAGGACGAAGAGTGTAAAAGAAACTTCTACCCCATTTGTAATTTCTGTTTCTTTGGGAGAATTTTTATCTGAAGCAAATATAACAAAATATAAAGAGCTATTATATCTGGACTTCCCTGGTGGTCCACTGGCTATAGAGTCCACCTTGCAGTGCAAGGGGCACCGGTTCGATCCCTGGCCTGGGAAGATTCCACGTGCCACCGAGTGGCTGGACAGGTGTGTCCAATTAAGAGCCAGCACTCTGGAGCAGATGCACCCAGAGCTGGTGCTGTAAAAGGAGAGAGGCCATTGCAATGGGAGGCCAACACAGGTCCACACAGGCACACACAAACCCACACAGGCCAAAGAATAAAGATGAATGAAAATAAATAATAAAAAACCAATAAAAGAGGCCAAAATTTTTTTAAAAAGTTATTAGATCTAGGAGGCAGGTAGATACTTTCCTGTATGTTAGAAAAAAATTTTTTTAAAGAATGAAGATTAGAAAAGTCAACCATTAAAATACAAAAAAACCCTGTACTTTAACTAGTAGTCAGTATTCCATTAATTGATTATTGAGAGACTCCTCTCTCCAGCATGCTTTGGCTACCACTGAGGAGAAAATGTCTTCCTGTCTGCAAGCATAGGGGTCACAGGAGAGAGAGAGGAAGACATAAAAGCACAGCAACTTTCGTTGTGTCGTAGTGGTTGAATATCACAGAGAAGGGCTCTGCAGATGGTGTAAAAGCAACAGAGCTCAGGCTTTATTTATATATTTATTTTAGTCTCCCCCATTCCATCTACAAAATCTCATTCACTAGAGCCAGGATTCCACATGTACCAGTTGCATCTGCTGACTTAATAGATTTGAGTATTTGTAAACATCAAGTTAATGGGGGTTTGACAAAGAAAGGCCTTTCTGAGGGCAGGATACTTTATATTTTCCATGGTAGGGAAACTAATTTGGTACTTATAAGTACCAAACTTTATAGTCAAAGCACTTCCCATTTTGCGAACAATTGATTGAATGACAATAAATTTCATAGGACACAGGTTAAGTGACTTAGCACGCAAGTTCCATAGTCTGGTGATCTAGACCTGGGCCACCCACAGCCACTGTTCTGACAATGTGCATATGCTGCAGATTGAGACCAGGCCCTGCACTGGGGAGAGAATAGTCTCTTATCTGTGCAAGTCAGGATGTCAGAACAGGAGCATCAGCACACAGGCCAGAGCCAGAAGGTGAGCAGGGTGGATGCTGTAGGAATAATCTAACTCTGATCGCATCCCTCCCCCATCAGGCAGGGGAGTCAGAGGTATCACATTTGCGGTGTTTATCTGAGCCGCTCCCCAGCCCTACAGCAGGGCAAGGTTCCGGGAAACTCATGATCGTTCAATAGAAAGACTGTAACCCTCCCAGCCTACAGAGGTTGCTCAGAAGCATGTTACTAGGTGCTTTGGGGCAGTTTTTTTGACATAAAGATGAATGAAAATAAATAATAAAAAACCAATAAAAGAGGCCAAAATTTTTTTAAAAAGTTATTAGATCTAGGAGGCAGGTAGATACTTTCCTGTATGTTAGAAAAAAATTTTTTTAAAGAATGAAGATTAGAAAAGTCAACCATTAAAATACAAAAAAACCCTGTACTTTAACTAGTAGTCAGTATTCCATTAATTGATTATTGAGAGACTCCTCTCTCCAGCATGCTTTGGCTACCACTGAGGAGAAAATGTCTTCCTGTCTGCAAGCATAGGGGTCACAGGAGAGAGAGAGGAAGACATAAAAGCACAGCAACTTTCGTTGTGTCGTAGTGGTTGAATATCACAGAGAAGGGCTCTGCAGATGGTGTAAAAGCAACAGAGCTCAGGCTTTATTTATATATTTATTTTAGTCTCCCCCATTCCATCTACAAAATCTCATTCACTAGAGCCAGGATTCCACATGTACCAGTTGCATCTGCTGACTTAATAGATTTGAGTATTTGTAAACATCAAGTTAATGGGGGTTTGACAAAGAAAGGCCTTTCTGAGGGCAGGATACTTTATATTTTCCATGGTAGGGAAACTAATTTGGTACTTATAAGTACCAAACTTTATAGTCAAAGCACTTCCCATTTTGCGAACAATTGATTGAATGACAATAAATTTCATAGGACACAGGTTAAGTGACTTAGCACGCAAGTTCCATAGTCTGGTGATCTAGACCTGGGCCACCCACAGCCACTGTTCTGACAATGTGCATATGCTGCAGATTGAGACCAGGCCCTGCACTGGGGAGAGAATAGTCTCTTATCTGTGCAAGTCAGGATGTCAGAACAGGAGCATCAGCACACAGGCCAGAGCCAGAAGGTGAGCAGGGTGGATGCTGTAGGAATAATCTAACTCTGATCGCATCCCTCCCCCATCAGGCAGGGGAGTCAGAGGTATCACATTTGCGGTGTTTATCTGAGCCGCTCCCCAGCCCTACAGCAGGGCAAGGTTCCGAGAAGCTCATGATCGTTCAATAGAAAGACTGTAACCCTCCCAGCCTACAGAGGTTGCTCAGAAGCATGTTACTAGGTGCTTTGGGGCAGTTTTCTTTCCCTTTCTGACAAAATGGGAACCAAGGAAAGAAATCTGGTCCTCAGAGGGAATGGCCATAGTGGGTCAGGTGAATTGGCAGCAGAAAATCACAGCTTTGGCTCCTGGGTTGGTGATAACAGTAGTCTAGCAGCTGGGGCCTTGAGTTCCTTAGAGTGGCATGATCTGAGACCTGGCTTTGGAAAATGAACAAGAGAAGCAAAGAACCCAGTGCAGAGATCATGAGTCTGAGGGCTAGGGAGGTGGTGATGCCAACAAGAGTGCACAGAAGGAAATGCTCTAAATTCAACTGGAGTGTGAATACAGGAGCTAACTTGACCCTCCATCTATATTAATTAACTGGCTTCTTTTACTTGGGGATACTGCCATTTGGTCACCAGGAATCCCACCTTCCTTTGTCCGGTTCATTGTTAGCAGAAGAAGGGGAACTGCGGACCTTGATTTGTAGTTACCTGGGCATCTTCCTTGCTGCTTTCATTTCTGTTGCACATACATTTGTATTTCTCTGTCTTACCTCTAGTTATACCTGTGATGTTTGAGGAGGTATGTAGGTGGTGCCACTGCACAGTAACCAGGCTAATCTTTTTTAACATGTGACTGTAATTCCTTCATCCATGGTTCAGCCACCTCTTGTAACACCTCATCTCTTTTGGAGCACTATCCAAAGGCCCCACAGTGGCCTTCAAGGCTCTGTATAATGTAGACCCTGCCCTCCTCCCTCCATGCACCTCTGACCCCAGCCTCCTCTACTCTCTCCTCCCACCCTCTGCTCAGTTACCCAGGCCTCCTTGAATTTCTTGAGTACATGAGGCATATAGCTGCCTGGAATGGTCCTCTCCTGAGATCTGGATGACTTAAATCCTAGGTCTACTGGCACTTTCTCTTCCCCAACCACTCTCTATAAAATTGCACCCCTCATCCCCAGCCCCCGCACCACATGCACCTATCCCCGCCCTTGCTTCATTTTTCTCCACGGTCGACACCACCACACTGTATGCGTCCCCAGCCCTACAGCAGGGCAAGGTTCCGAGTCATACTAATGAACTGGTCTGCTCAGAAGGATGTTACTAGGTGCTTTGGGGCAGTTTTCTTTCCCTTTCTGACAAAATGGGAACCAAGGAAAGAAATCTGGTCCTCAGAGGGAATGGCCATAGTGGGTCAGGTGAATTGGCAGCAGAAAATCACAGCTTTGGCTCCTGGGTTGGTGATAACAGTAGTCTAGCAGCTGGGGCCTTGAGTTCCTTAGAGTGGCATGATCTGAGACCTGGCTTTGGAAAATGAACAAGAGAAGCAAAGAACCCAGTGCAGAGATCATGAGTCTGAGGGCTAGGGAGGTGGTGATGCCAACAAGAGTGCACAGAAGGAAATGCTCTAAATTCAACTGGAGTGTGAATACAGGAGCTAACTTGACCCTCCATCTATATTAATTAACTGGCTTCTTTTACTTGGGGATACTGCCATTTGGTCACCAGGAATCCCACCTTCCTTTGTCCGGTTCATTGTTAGCAGAAGAAGGGGAACTGCGGACCTTGATTTGTAGTTACCTGGGCATCTTCCTTGCTGCTTTCATTTCTGTTGCACATACATTTGTATTTCTCTGTCTTACCTCTAGTTATACCTGTGATGTTTGAGGAGGTATGTAGGTGGTGCCACTGCACAGTAACCAGGCTAATCTTTTTTAACATGTGACTGTAATTCCTTCATCCATGGTTCAGCCACCTCTTGTAACACCTCATCTCTTTTGGAGCACTATCCAAAGGCCCCACAGTGGCCTTCAAGGCTCTGTATAATGTAGACCCTGCCCTCCTCCCTCCATGCACCTCTGACCCCAGCCTCCTCTACTCTCTCCTCCCACCCTCTGCTCAGTTACCCAGGCCTCCTTGAATTTCTTGAGTACATGAGGCATATAGCTGCCTGGAATGGTCCTCTCCTGAGATCTGGATGACTTAAATCCTAGGTCTACTGGCACTTTCTCTTCCCCAACCACTCTCTATAAAATTGCACCCCTCATCCCCAGCCCCCGCACCACATGCACCTATCCCCGCCCTTGCTTCATTTTTCTCCACGGTCGACACCACCACCTGATGCACTGTATGCTTTAGTCATTTGTTGAATAACTATCTCTCCTCTTCCACTCTCTTAGAATGCTGGTTTTTACAAGATAGGGACTTTGTCTTGGTTGTTGTTGTCTTCCCAGGGAGAAGAGCCTGGCACATAGAAAGTACTCAGTAAATACTTACTGAATCCTCAAAGTACCAGAAAGAAAGGTTCTCAGTGAACCCAGAAGATGAAGCAGAATATTACTTCATTTGATTAAGTCACATCCTAATGGACTCCAGGAGTTCCTCCTCTCTTTGAGGTCCCTCTTTCTTCTTATTAGTACCATCTAGCATCCAACTGTCTTTCCTTATGCCCTGCCTTTCTCCCGGGTTCCTGCTCCATCCTGGATAACCAGGATGAGGTCCTCAGGTCCAGTTCTTTAGAGCAAAGTCTCCTCCAAACAAACAAACTTTTATCTTGCTAACACTGACTACTTCCTGATGTCTAATATCCACTTCTTGTATCTTTACTCTGTCCAATCAAACACCACTTTCTAGAAAAATATGTTTTCTAAACATATTTAGGAAGGAAGAAAGCTTATCCAGTCACATCTTTAGAGCACACAGAGGCAACAATGCCACACAGCAAAGTGGTAACTGCCTATGGCTCTCATGAGCAAAGTGTCACTTCAAATGTCCTTGATAGTGACCTACAGTAATAAAAGCATTCAGCATTGAGATACACACACACACAGTCTTATATTAATGCAAGAGTTTTCTTAAAATTTTTTCTTTTTGGTCTCTTTTATTGGTCTTTCATTTTTTATTTATTTTCATCCATCTTTGTTCTTTGACTCCTGTGGGCCTCCTGTTAGAGCAGAGCACTGGCTCTGGGCACATGCACTCCAGAGCTCTGGATACATCATAATTGGATACATCCATCCAGCCGCTCAGTGGCATGTGGGATCTTCCCAGGCCAGGGATTGAACCGGCACCCCATGCACTGCAAGGCGATGTCTTTACCCACTGGTCCACCAAGGAAGCCCAATGCAACAAATTTTATTCTTGTAACTGTGAAAATTTCCAGTCTATTCTGTTCCACTTTTAAAATGCCAATCTTAATCTCTAACTTCACTTCTTAACCCAGTGGATCATAGACTACAGTTTAAAACCTCTGGACTAGGGGCTTACCTGGTGGTCCAGTGGGTAAGGGCACCGCCTTGCACTGCAAGGGATGCCAGTTCGATCCCTGGCCCGGGAAGATCCCACGTGCCGCGGAGCAGGTGGACTGATGTGTCCAATTACCGAGCCGGAGCTCTGGAGCACATGCGCCCAGAGGCGGTGCTCTGTAACAACAGAGGCCACTGCGATGGGAGGCCCATACAGGCCAAAGAACTTCCAGATTAAGTCACATCCTAATGTTCCTCCTCTCTTTGAGGTCCCTCTTTCTTCTTATTAGTACCATCTAGCATCCAACTGTCTTTCCTTATGCCCTGCCTTTCTCCCGGGTTCCTGCTCCATCCTGGATAACCAGGATGAGGTCCTCAGGTCCAGTTCTTTAGAGCAAAGTCTCCTCCAAACAAACAAACTTTTATCTTGCTAACACTGACTACTTCCTGATGTCTAATATCCACTTCTTGTATCTTTACTCTGTCCAATCAAACACCACTTTCTAGAAAAATATGTTTTCTAAACATATTTAGGAAGGAAGAAAGCTTATCCAGTCACATCTTTAGAGCACACAGAGGCAACAATGCCACACAGCAAAGTGGTAACTGCCTATGGCTCTCATGAGCAAAGTGTCACTTCAAATGTCCTTGATAGTGACCTACAGTAATAAAAGCATTCAGCATTGAGATACACACACACACAGTCTTATATTAATGCAAGAGTTTTCTTAAAATTTTTTCTTTTTGGTCTCTTTTATTGGTCTTTCATTTTTTATTTATTTTCATCCATCTTTGTTCTTTGACTCCTGTGGGCCTCCTGTTAGAGCAGAGCACTGGCTCTGGGCACATGCACTCCAGAGCTCTGGATACATCATAATTGGATACATCCATCCAGCCGCTCAGTGGCATGTGGGATCTTCCCAGGCCAGGGATTGAACCGGCACCCCATGCACTGCAAGGCGATGTCTTTACCCACTGGTCCACCAAGGAAGCCCAATGCAACAAATTTTATTCTTGTAACTGTGAAAATTTCCAGTCTATTCTGTTCCACTTTTAAAATGCCAATCTTAATCTCTAACTTCACTTCTTAACCCAGTGGATCATAGACTACAGTTTAAAAACCTCTGGACTAGGGGCTTACCTGGTGGTCCAGTGGGTAAGGGCACCGCCTTGCACTGCAAGGGATGCCAGTTCGATCCCTGGCCCGGGAAGATCCCACGTGCCGCGGAGCAGGTGGACTGATGTGTCCAATTACCGAGCCGGAGCTCTGGAGCACATGCGCCCAGAGGCGGTGCTCTGTAACAACAGAGGCCACTGCGATGGGAGGCCCATACAGGCCAAAGAACAAAGATGGATGAAAATAGATAAATGAAAGACCCATAGAAGTGGCCCGCCTGCTCCCCTCCCTTCCCAACCCCACCCCACCCCCCCAAAAAAAAGAAAAAAAAAAAAAACAAACCTCTGGACTAGACCCAAGTCTTTGAACCAGAATGTCACGTGCACTTTTGAGGTCTGTAAGTCTGAAATAGTCAGTTCCCATTGGCACTTTCCTACTTCATAAATACAAGTATGGTTTGAGAAAAGAATATGATATATATATATATATATATATATATATATATATATATATATCCTTTTATTTCCAGGAGAGAGTTTTTACACTGCACACTGTAAAAAAATTTAGTAAAATAGTTAGACATGATTATACTACTAGGTAAAATGTTAAATATATGGACTATTCCTTCACCATATGAGCAGTTTCCAAATCCTGAACTCTTGTAAATAGGTTACTGGGTGACTTTCACTTCATACTAAATTAATTTACTAAGTGCATGATTCCTCTGTTTCTCTCTCATGCACACACACACACACACACACACACACACAGATGCACATACATTTCTACCCCAGCTCTCAGGCACTACATTGCAGTAGTACTTGCTATGGTACTTTGTAAACTAAATACCAATCCTTGTAACAGTGAATTAGCTACTGAAAACAGGGTGATACCTACTGAAAAAACATGCTCATGAGGTGTGGAGCCTATGACAAGTATACAAATTTCACATCAGATGGTGCAGACAAAGGTAGGTGCTTGTCTTGAGAGGGATTTTTCTTGAGGGCCCTCCAGATTCTAGAACCACTACATTTGCATATGCTGGCTCAGCTTGTCCTGATAGGGATGTGTGAAGGAGGGAGGATAGATGTTGTGATTCTCAACTTTCAGTTGTGGCAATTGTGCGGCAAAGAAGTTAGTCAATCTGGGTGAGACATCTTATTTCGCATTTCCAGTTACAAGAAAGCATCTATAGTCTCAGGCCGTATGACACTGATTGCATCATGGTTTGGACTGGAAACAAGGTGGGGTCACTTCCATTGGTCTTTCATTTGTCTATTTTCATCCATCTTTGTTCTTTGGCCCATGTGGGCCTCCCATCACGGTGGCCTCTGTTGTCGCAGAGCTCTGGCTCTGGGCGCATGCGCTCCAGAGCTCCGGCTCAGTAATTGGACACATCGGTCCAGTTGCTCTGCGGCATGTGGGATCTTCCCAGGCCAGGGCTGAACTGGCGCCTCTTGCACTGCAAGGCAGTGTCCTTACCCACTGAACCACCAGGGAAGCCCTGTTTTATTTATTTTTAATTGAAGTATAGTTCAATTACAATCTTGTGTTAATTATTGCTGTACAACAGAATGACTCAATTATACATATATACATTCTTAATATTCTTTTTCATTGTGATTTATCACAGGATGTTGAGTATAGTTTCCTGTGCTATACAAGTAGCAACTTGTTGTTTATCCATTTAATGTATACCAGTTTTTTATGTAACTGTTTTAGATCTAAACAATGTTAAGTGTCTTAAATGCACTATATTTGGGTAAAACTACTTAGAAGTATTCTCAGAAGTTGATGAAAAATATAGACAGATATGTAGGAAATGATTTTGTTAGTTATTTGAAAAGAGTTGGGCTGTGGGGCTGGTCAACTATTTTTAATACTCAAGAGAGATGGATATGTGAATGATTGTTTTGTTGTATAATTTCATTTCTTTCAAAAAGCAGTATTTTTAGAATTATGAGAACTCTAACAAATAGTATTTAGAACTCTAACAAATCAATCTTCTAGTTCTAGTTTAGGTGAAGTGACCTTCTCAAGGTCATCTATGTTGAAAGGGGCAGCCTTAGGACTTGAACACGTATTTTTGAACCCAGTGCTGTGCCCATTCCTCAATGCTGCAGCTGTTTCTAGTAAATCAATAATATGTGAAACTTCATCCCCTTATAATTAGTGTTGGGTGAATATGCAAAGTAAAGAACAGAATCATGGCATGTAAGAAAACACAGTCTGAATTATTGTTGTTAGCATATAGTGTTTAATGTAAATTTAAGCATGCGAGTCAGGTGCCACAGTAACTGTTGAAGAAGTGTAATGCTGACAGTATTTGGCAATAAAATAATAATCACTGTGTGTATCTCTGATGAAATGAGATTTAATCCATTTGAGCTCCTAATTGTCTTCCACACTACATTAAAGATGGATACAACCATTGTCTCCACCGCTCAGAAATATGAAATTCAAAGCAATATGTGCAATGTCTTGAAATAAGCTAGCTTAATGAAGCAGCAAATTAGACCTTTCTATCTCTTTATTTAACATCCAGTTCCATGAATTTATCAGAGTTCATTACAAAGGTGCAAAAATTTAAAGAAATGCTGCTAAATTCACTTATGATTAGAACTAATGATTTTGAAAAAGACTTCTCATATTTTTAGAGAGCCATTATTTATTATTGAATTTATATGGCTTTGGGTAATAAATGTTCAATCTTCTCACTTCTGTTATTTATAGTTTGGATCTTATAATACAGCCACACAGACAAACACACAGATTTCAGGTAAAGAAATCAACGTTTCCCCCCCAGTCACAGCAGTGGCATTCAGAAGAGCTATAGCAAAATCTTCTTGTTGACCTGTTAGTGGTTTTCACTTTGTGGAGGAGGGATTGCCCCTAGCATGGTGATCTCCAACCAAGGACTAGTTTTGGAGAAGACAGTTTTTCCATGGACTGCGGATAGGGGTGGTTTGGGGATGATTCAAGCACATTACATTTGTTGTGCACTTTGTTTCTATTATTTTTGCATCAGCTCCACCTCACATCATCAGATATTAGATCCCAGAGCTTGGTGACCCCTGCTCTAGGGTACTTTGGCACTGTCTGGAGACATTTTTGGTTTTCATAACTGGGGGAAGGTACTACTTGTAGCTGATGGATAGAGACCATGTGCTGTGCTGTGCAGTGCTTAGTTTTTCAGTCTGTCTGACTCTTTGTGACCCCATGGACTGTAGCACACCAAACTCTTCTGTCCATGGGGATTCTCCAGGCAAGAATACTGGAGTGGGTTGCCATGACCTCTTCCAGGGAATCTTCCCAACCCAGGGATCGAACCCAGGTCTCCCACTTTGCAGGTGGATTCTTTACCACTTCTAGCGGAAGCCTGCTAGAGACCATGGATGCTGCTTAACATCCCATAATGCACAGACAGTCCTCAGAACAAAGAGTTAACCAGCCTCAAACATCAGTAGTGCCAAGACTGGGAAGTCCTGATCTATGTCAATGTGTTTCATTAAAGAATGCCCCATTTAGTTCCACGTTTACTTGGAAAGAGTTCACTTTCCATCTTGTCATGTGTATTGAGAGCAAGACCAACTGAAAGCATGAATCTGACTCAAATGATTTGTTCCCTGGTAGTTATGGTAATAATGACTTTAGCATCTGTAATAAAGATGATAGAGTTGAGGACTCAAATGGGACCCTTAAATATAGATTAAGGAAATGACTTTAATTTGCACAAGCATTTATATTATTTTCAAGCTGATATCTTTTTCAATTTTGAACTGAAAGCATCTTATTATCTTACAGGTTTGGATCTTATAATACAGCCACACAGACAAACACACAGATTTCAGGTAAAGAAATCAACGTTTCCCCCCCAGTCACAGCAGTGGCATTCAGAAGAGCTATAGCAAAATCTTCTTGTTGACCTGTTAGTGGTTTTCACTTTGTGGAGGAGGGATTGCCCCTAGCATGGTGATCTCCAACCAAGGACTATTTTTGGGAGAAGACAGTTTTTCCATGGACTGCGGATAGGGGTGGTTTGGGGATGATTCAAGCACATTACATTTGTTGTGCACTTTGTTTCTATTATTTTTGCATCAGCTCCACCTCACATCATCAGATATTAGATCCCAGAGCTTGGTGACCCCTGCTCTAGGGTACTTTGGCACTGTCTGGAGACATTTTTGGTTTTCATAACTGGGGGAAGGTACTACTTGTAGCTGATGGATAGAGACCATGTGCTGTGCTGTGCAGTGCTTAGTTTTTCAGTCTGTCTGACTCTTTGTGACCCCATGGACTGTAGCACACCAAACTCTTCTGTCCATGGGGATTCTCCAGGCAAGAATACTGGAGTGGGTTGCCATGACCTCTTCCAGGGAATCTTCCCAACCCAGGGATCGAACCCAGGTCTCCCACTTTGCAGGTGGATTCTTTACCACTTCTAGCGGAAGCCTGCTAGAGACCATGGATGCTGCTTAACATCCCATAATGCACAGACAGTCCTCAGAACAAAGAGTTAACCAGCCTCAAACATCAGTAGTGCCAAGACTGGGAAGTCCTGATCTATGTCAATGTGTTTCATTAAAGAATGCCCCATTTAGTTCCACGTTTACTTGGAAAGAGTTCACTTTCCATCTTGTCATGTGTATTGAGAGCAAGACCAACTGAAAGCATGAATCTGACTCAAATGATTTGTTCCCTGGTAGTTATGGTAATAATGACTTTAGCATCTGTAATAAAGATGATAGAGTTGAGGACTCAAATGGGACCCTTAAATATAGATTAAGGAAATGACTTTAATTTGCACAAGCATTTATATTATTTTCAAGCTGATATCTTTTTCAATTTTGAACTGAAAGCATCTTATTATCTTACAGGTTTCAAGATGTTAGCAGTTGGGTTCAAAGTGTTTAAAAGAAATCTGCTTAGGATTCTGATTTAGATAAGAACAGTCTATTTCCGGAGTAAAAAATGATGGTGAACCACAGAAAGATCAAAGGGTCTGATTCACTATAACATGCATTTGCCTAGGACATTATTTACGATCAACTTCAAGGTAGAAATTCCACACTTCTGACAGAGAGAGGTTTGATTTCAGTATTGCTGAATTTCTTTTTAATAGACTTGCCTCTTGTTTTAATCTGTCTTTTGTATGTATGCATGGGGAAATTTGATTAATCTAACTTGATACTTTTATAGCATCCATGATAACAATGATGAAAGTTTTTATGGATCTTATTTATTTAAAAAAAATCTAATGATTAGGAAGTGACCTGAAGAAGAATAAAGAAAGTGAAATGTTTCTTATCCAAAAGAAAATGACAATCAAGTGCAAAAAAATAAAAAGATTAGTATCTCAGTTTGCTCAACTTCTTGAGAACTAGGATGTTCTGAAGGAAGCCTGACTTAATATCTAACATATGTTCTTTTGTTCTTTGATCCCATTAAGTAGAGTGAATATAAATGAAGAATTCATAATTTAAGGATTACATAACAGTATATCCTATGGTGAGGAGAATGGCTTAGTGATTATGCGCATATTGTCATGTATCTTTAGGAAAATAAAATATTACTAGCACATCCAATGCAAGATTTCATCGATATTATGCCAAGACTGGATCAAAATAAAAATAAAGTTAACCACCCTTTAAAAAAGTAGCCCCAAGCTGGAAACGTCCTGAATCATTCATTGTGTTATTAAAGAATGCCCCATTTAGTTCCCTTTTGGAAAGAGTTCACTTTCCATCTTGTCATGTGTATTGAGAGCAAGACCAACTGAAAGCATGAATCTGACTCAAATGATTTGTTCCTGGTAGTTATGGTAATAATGACTTTAGCATCTGTAATAAAGATGATAGAGTTGAGGACTCAAATGGGACCCTTAAATATAGATTAAGGAAATGACTTTAATTTGCACAAGCATTTATATTATTTTCAAGCTGATATCTTTTTCAATTTTGAACTGAAAGCATCTTATTATCTTACAGGTTTCAAGATGTTAGCAGTTGGGTTCAAAGTGTTTAAAAGAAATCTGCTTAGGATTCTGATTTAGATAAGAACAGTCTATTTCCGGAGTAAAAAATGATGGTGAACCACAGAAAGATCAAAGGGTCTGATTCACTATAACATGCATTTGCCTAGGACATTATTTACGATCAACTTCAAGGTAGAAATTCCACACTTCTGACAGAGAGAGGTTTGATTTCAGTATTGCTGAATTTCTTTTTAATAGACTTGCCTCTTGTTTTAATCTGTCTTTTGTATGTATGCATGGGGAAATTTGATTAATCTAACTTGATACTTTTATAGCATCCATGATAACAATGATGAAAGTTTTTATGGATCTTATTTATTTAAAAAAAATCTAATGATTAGGAAGTGACCTGAAGAAGAATAAAGAAAGTGAAATGTTTCTTATCCAAAAGAAAATGACAATCAAGTGCAAAAAAATAAAAAGATTAGTATCTCAGTTTGCTCAACTTCTTGAGAACTAGGATGTTCTGAAGGAAGCCTGACTTAATATCTAACATATGTTCTTTTGTTCTTTGATCCCATTAAGTAGAGTGAATATAAATGAAGAATTCATAATTTAAGGATTACATAACAGTATATCCTATGGTGAGGAGAATGGCTTAGTGATTATGCGCATATTGTCATGTATCTTTAGGAAAATAAAATATTACTAGCACATCCAATGCAAGATTTCATCGATATTACTGCTCTCAAAAATAATGAAGTAGTTCTAGGTTATAGGCCCAACTAGATTTAAAGACATATTAAATAAATAAGGGGAAGAACATGGCAGCCCACTCCAGTATTCTTGCCTGGACAGTTCCATGGAGAGAGGAGCCTGGTAGGCTATAGGGTCACACAGAGTTGGACATGACTGAAGTGACTTAGCATGCACACATTAAGTAAATAATATTACAGGTATAGTCAGATGTACAAATTGTGATGGATATGCAGATTAATCCTAGGGCAGTATTTCAGAGTCATCACTCTGAACATTTATTGTATCACATTTTGAGTGAACAAAGCAATAGTGGTGGAGGCATAATGATCTCAGCATATATCATTACATTCACAGTTAACACCTAATGTCTATTGGGCCTTTGTAATTAAGCCCACTAACGTTTATATAGTGTTTAGTATAAGCCATGATGTTACTTGTGTTTTTTTTTTTTTTAATTCATTTACTTCACATAGCAATTCCATCAATTCCGTCACAGCTAGTAGCTGGTGGAACTGCGATTTGCACCCAAGTACCTGCCACTAGAGTTGGTACTCTTAACATCTATGTAATACTGCATCTCTTGCAACAAAAACAAGTGCCACATGCTATGTCAACAGCATTCACATAGGATCTGTCTAATCCTCACTTTGTCTCTCTGCTGAACTCCATTATGTCATTAAATGCATGAGGTTGGTGGGGAGAGCCAACTCATTTCTTGCTAAGTTGTATACATGGATAAATTTCTAATTATATGAGATTCTTTTTTTTAATGTATATGTAATTTTGGCCTCTTTCATTGTTTTTTTGTTTATTTATTTTCATCCATCTTTATCCTTTGGCCTGTGTGGGCCTTCCATTGCAGTTTGCTCAACTTCTTGAGAACTAGGATGTTCTGAAGGAAGCCTGACTTAATATCTAACATATGTTCTTTTGTTCTTTGATCCCATTAAGTAGAGTGAATATAAATGAAGAATTCATAATTTAAGGATTACATAACAGTATATCCTATGGTGAGGAGAATGGCTTAGTGATTATGCGCATATTGTCATGTATCTTTAGGAAAATAAAATATTACTAGCACATCCAATGCAAGATTTCATCGATATTACTGCTCTCAAAAATAATGAAGTAGTTCTAGGTTATAGGCCCAACTAGATTTAAAGACATATTAAATAAATAAGGGGAAGAACATGGCAGCCCACTCCAGTATTCTTGCCTGGACAGTTCCATGGAGAGAGGAGCCTGGTAGGCTATAGGGTCACACAGAGTTGGACATGACTGAAGTGACTTAGCATGCACACATTAAGTAAATAATATTACAGGTATAGTCAGATGTACAAATTGTGATGGATATGCAGATTAATCCTAGGGCAGTATTTCAGAGTCATCACTCTGAACATTTATTGTATCACATTTTGAGTGAACAAAGCAATAGTGGTGGAGGCATAATGATCTCAGCATATATCATTACATTCACAGTTAACACCTAATGTCTATTGGGCCTTTGTAATTAAGCCCACTAACGTTTATATAGTGTTTAGTATAAGCCATGATGTTACTTGTGTTTTTTTTTTTTTTAATTCATTTACTTCACATAGCAATTCCATCAATTCCGTCACAGCTAGTAGCTGGTGGAACTGCGATTTGCACCCAAGTACCTGCCACTAGAGTTGGTACTCTTAACATCTATGTAATACTGCATCTCTTGCAACAAAAACAAGTGCCACATGCTATGTCAACAGCATTCACATAGGATCTGTCTAATCCTCACTTTGTCTCTCTGCTGAACTCCATTATGTCATTAAATGCATGAGGTTGGTGGGGAGAGCCAACTCATTTCTTGCTAAGTTGTATACATGGATAAATTTCTAATTATATGAGATTCTTTTTTTTAATGTATATGTAATTTTGGCCTCTTTCATTGTTTTTTTGTTTATTTATTTTCATCCATCTTTATCCTTTGGCCTGTGTGGGCCTCCCATTGCAGTGGCCTCTCGTTGCAGAGCATCAGCTCTGGGCTCATGTGCTCCAGAGCATGGGCTTATAATTGGACCTGCTGGTCCAGTTGCTCTGGGGCATGTGGGGTCTTCCTGGGCCAGGGATTGAACCAGTGCCCCTTTCACTGCAAGGTGGACTCCTTACCCACTGGATCACCAGGGATTCCTGAAATTCTTATTTTTATAGTTTTTTTTTTTTTAATTTTATTGTATTTTTGGATATGCTGGGTCTTCATTACTGCACAGATTTTTCTCTGGTTGTGGAGAGCAGGGACTACTCTCTAGTTGCAGTGTGAGGGCTTCTCATTGCTGTGGCTTGTCTTGTTGCAGAGCATGGGCTCTAGGGCACTCAGGCTTCAGCAGCTGTGGTATGTGAGGTCAATAGTTGCAACTCCTGGGCTCTAGAGTCCAGGCTCAATAGTTGTGACACATGGACTTAGTGGCTCAATGGCGTATGAGATTCTCCCAGATCAGGGATCAAACCTGTGCCTCCTGCATTCACACAGGCAAATTCTTTACCACTGAGCCACCAGGGGAGCCCCATGAGCTTCTTAAGTCAGTGAAAACCAAACTAGAAATGATACAAGCAAGCCAATGAGATGTGAGAAGAGAAAAAGATAGAATTTCATTTAATCAGCACATTGTCACTGATTGTTGGGAATTGTCTCAGACATGAAAGAGTAAAGAATACATCATCTTGAGGCTTCATCCATAAGACAAAATTAAAAGCAAAATAGCTAATCAATTCAGAGAAAATTAAACAAGAGGTTAGATTGCCTGGGGAGTGAAAAAAATGGCAGGTGCCACATGCTATGTCAACAGCATTCACATAGGATCAATCTTTGTCTCTCTGCTGAACTCCATTATGTCATTAAATGCATGAGGTTGGTGGGGAGAGCCAACTCATTTCTTGCTAAGTTGTATACATGGATAAATTTCTAATTATATGAGATTCTTTTTTTTAATGTATATGTAATTTTGGCCTCTTTCATTGTTTTTTTGTTTATTTATTTTCATCCATCTTTATCCTTTGGCCTGTGTGGGCCTCCCATTGCAGTGGCCTCTCGTTGCAGAGCATCAGCTCTGGGCTCATGTGCTCCAGAGCATGGGCTTATAATTGGACCTGCTGGTCCAGTTGCTCTGGGGCATGTGGGGTCTTCCTGGGCCAGGGATTGAACCAGTGCCCCTTTCACTGCAAGGTGGACTCCTTACCCACTGGATCACCAGGGATTCCTGAAATTCTTATTTTTATAGTTTTTTTTTTTTTAATTTTATTGTATTTTTGGATATGCTGGGTCTTCATTACTGCACAGATTTTTCTCTGGTTGTGGAGAGCAGGGACTACTCTCTAGTTGCAGTGTGAGGGCTTCTCATTGCTGTGGCTTGTCTTGTTGCAGAGCATGGGCTCTAGGGCACTCAGGCTTCAGCAGCTGTGGTATGTGAGGTCAATAGTTGCAACTCCTGGGCTCTAGAGTCCAGGCTCAATAGTTGTGACACATGGACTTAGTGGCTCAATGGCGTATGAGATTCTCCCAGATCAGGGATCAAACCTGTGCCTCCTGCATTCACACAGGCAAATTCTTTACCACTGAGCCACCAGGGGAGCCCCATGAGCTTCTTAAGTCAGTGAAAACCAAACTAGAAATGATACAAGCAAGCCAATGAGATGTGAGAAGAGAAAAAGATAGAATTTCATTTAATCAGCACATTGTCACTGATTGTTGGGAATTGTCTCAGACATGAAAGAGTAAAGAATACATCATCTTGAGGCTTCATCCATAAGACAAAATTAAAAGCAAAATAGCTAATCAATTCAGAGAAAATATCTGATTGCCTGTAGGAATCCAAGAGGTTAGATGAGTGAACCATTGGGGTATGCACTGAATAAATATTCACATAGCCTTGTGCTAGGTATGGCAGGTGCCACACCTTTGTAACTCTGTTCTTATGTAACTGACAGTCTAGCACAGCCATTAAGAGTTTGAATTCCTGGCTCTTTGACCTTGGGCAGCCTTTCTGTGTTCAAGTATTCTCATTTGTACCATGGACATAATAACAGAACTTATCACAAAGGATTGTGGTGAAGGAATAACTAAGTTATTAAACTTAAACTGCTTAACACAGTGGCATCCCCAAGACACCTATTCTCATTATTATGTGTGGTGGCTCATTTTATATGTCAATTTGGCCAAGCCCTGGTGCTCAGATTATTTGGTCAGACATTGTTCTAGATGTTAAGATATTTTTAGTTGAGATTAACATTTAAATCAATAGACCTTGAGTAAAGCAGATTAGTCACAAAGTGGATGAGCCCTCATCTAATCACTTAAGGACCTCAGTAGAGAAACATTGATCTCCCCCAAGGAGGAGGAATTCTGCCAGTAGACTGCCCTTGGACTGTAACTGCCACTTTTCTCTGCATCTCCAGTCTGCTATTCTACCTACCCCTGGAGGAGGAAATGGCAGCCCACTCCAGTATTCTTGCCTGGAGAATCCCATAAACAGAGGAGCCTGCTGGACCACAGTTCATGGGATGGCAAAGAGCTGAACACAACTGAGTACATAGAATCCTACAGATTTTTGAATTTGCCAGCTTCTACAATCACATAAGCCAATTCCTTAAAATAGATCTCCTGATCAACGTACATATACCATATGTACATACGTATATGTACAGTATATACATACATTCTCTTTTGTTTCTCTTGAGACCCTAACTAATACTCCATAGGATATTAAGCCCTTCCTACATATTTTTCAATGCTTCAAATAGGATCTTATTTATTCTTTATAAAAGCCATACAACCCCAGTAAAAAAAAATAGAATTAGGAAAATATCATCATCTTGAGGCTTCATCCATAAGACAAAATTAAAAGCAAAATAGCTAATCAATTCAGAGAAAATATCTGATTGCCTGTAGGAATCCAAGAGGTTAGATGAGTGAACCATTGGGGTATGCACTGAATAAATATTCACATAGCCTTGTGCTAGGTATGGCAGGTGCCACACCTTTGTAACTCTGTTCTTATGTAACTGACAGTCTAGCACAGCCATTAAGAGTTTGAATTCCTGGCTCTTTGACCTTGGGCAGCCTTTCTGTGTTCAAGTATTCTCATTTGTACCATGGACATAATAACAGAACTTATCACAAAGGATTGTGGTGAAGGAATAACTAAGTTATTAAACTTAAACTGCTTAACACAGTGGCATCCCCAAGACACCTATTCTCATTATTATGTGTGGTGGCTCATTTTATATGTCAATTTGGCCAAGCCCTGGTGCTCAGATTATTTGGTCAGACATTGTTCTAGATGTTAAGATATTTTTAGTTGAGATTAACATTTAAATCAATAGACCTTGAGTAAAGCAGATTAGTCACAAAGTGGATGAGCCCTCATCTAATCACTTAAGGACCTCAGTAGAGAAACATTGATCTCCCCCAAGGAGGAGGAATTCTGCCAGTAGACTGCCCTTGGACTGTAACTGCCACTTTTCTCTGCATCTCCAGTCTGCTATTCTACCTACCCCTGGAGGAGGAAATGGCAGCCCACTCCAGTATTCTTGCCTGGAGAATCCCATAAACAGAGGAGCCTGCTGGACCACAGTTCATGGGATGGCAAAGAGCTGAACACAACTGAGTACATAGAATCCTACAGATTTTTGAATTTGCCAGCTTCTACAATCACATAAGCCAATTCCTTAAAATAGATCTCCTGATCAACGTACATATACCATATGTACATACGTATATGTACAGTATATACATACATTCTCTTTTGTTTCTCTTGAGACCCTAACTAATACTCCATAGGATATTAAGCCCTTCCTACATATTTTTCAATGCTTCAAATAGGATCTTATTTATTCTTTATAAAAGCCATACAACCCCCATTTTACAAGGAAGAAAACAGCCTAAGAGAGAGAAGTGTCTTGATCAAGGTCATGCCAGTGAGTCTGTGACACAGGCAGTATCCAGTGCCCTCCCCAGCTCTCTCTCCTCAAGTAAATGCCATCAGAGTTTAATTTAGGGTTAAATGGTAGAAAGACTTTTTCTGAGTGGAGTGAATTTTCTTCAGCATATCCACAAGGCCGGGTGACATAGAAATAATTACATGGCTGTTTTACAGTCCTTTTCAAGCTATTGAGAGATACTAAATGCCTAATAATAAATGCAAAACGAATTTTGCCCATCACTAATTGTAATTCCTGCCTGAACTGAACTATGGAACTACTCTAGTGAAGACATTTATAGTGCTATAGACAGAAACCAACTAGACCTCAAAGAACATGGAAACCATCAAGTCCCTGTTGTATGATGCCTGTCTGGCAGCAGGGAGGAAAGTTAGCATCTTAAGTGAAATTAGACAAGGTTGTAAGAAGACCACCTGTGGTTTTGGGGAGGGAGAAATGCCTATTTTGAATAGAATGAGGGTGCTGAGTGTTTGATAATGGACTTTCAGTACTCTCTTCTGCATCCTTGGTGCCCATTATGGATTTAGCAATTCCAGTTAGGCCTCTCCAGTTGATAGGACTCTGATTATTGAATGAAGCTTATCAGAGGGTTCACCAAGGCCATTTAAACCAGCTCTAGAACCATCAGGCAAAACCAAATTAGCTAGCTTTCACAAACAATTTCCTTTTATGTACAAAGCTGTTTCTAAAAAGAAGCTTCAGAGTTCAAAAGAGCTGTGAGGGAATATTTTTACAATCTGTTTCACTGGGTAACAGGTTGAATTTAGCCTCAGCTGGTGATTCTGGTCTGCTAATTATCAGCAGTAACAATACTTTAAATCAATAGGGTGCTTTTAACTGCAAACGATGGTCAAGTGCACTTATCAAAAGATCTACTTTGTTGTCCTGTGCTGTAATTTTCACCTGATCATCCAAGATAGCAGCTAATGCATCATGAAAAAGGACATTCTAAGAAGTATTGTCGGTGACTTTTTTTCCTAGGCAGAATTTAAGGGATGATGACATGATCTAAAGAAAATGTTTGTATCAGATACAACTTATCCTCAGTGACATCAAATATGAAATTAAATGAATATAGAACACTTGATAATGTAAAAAAAGTTTTAATTTCACAATGCATTCTAAGTATAACAATGAAAATCAAAGCCAGCTAGGAATGATTGTGGTACTCTGCTGTACATTTCTCTCTGTGAATCTAAGTAATTGAGAATTTACAGTACTCTAATGCTTCCCCAGAGTACTAGAACAGAAGAATTAAGAGCAAGGGACTTAGAACTGCCTTTTGAAAGTTTCATGCTGTGCCTGGCTATAGAAGCATCTTTGCCTTATAAAACATATTCATATACTCACCATAATAAGTAATAGCTAGGTCTACAAACCCTTCAACTATAAAACTTGCTAAATGGTGTTTAAAACAGCAGGAGAGCCTTTGTCTATACATCTTATATTACTGTTTTGAATTGTGTGAGATAAGATTATATGGCTCAGTTCTAAGTTATGTGAGAAAAGAAGGCAAATTCCTAAAATATGTAAGACTGAGATAAGATTATATGTTCATGTTTGAATGAAGGACCACCTGTGGTTTTGGGGAGGGAGAAATGCCTATTTTGAATAGAATGAGGGTGCTGAGTGTTTGATAATGGACTTTCAGTACTCTCTTCTGCATCCTTGGTGCCCATTATGGATTTAGCAATTCCAGTTAGGCCTCTCCAGTTGATAGGACTCTGATTATTGAATGAAGCTTATCAGAGGGTTCACCAAGGCCATTTAAACCAGCTCTAGAACCATCAGGCAAAACCAAATTAGCTAGCTTTCACAAACAATTTCCTTTTATGTACAAAGCTGTTTCTAAAAAGAAGCTTCAGAGTTCAAAAGAGCTGTGAGGGAATATTTTTACAATCTGTTTCACTGGGTAACAGGTTGAATTTAGCCTCAGCTGGTGATTCTGGTCTGCTAATTATCAGCAGTAACAATACTTTAAATCAATAGGGTGCTTTTAACTGCAAACGATGGTCAAGTGCACTTATCAAAAGATCTACTTTGTTGTCCTGTGCTGTAATTTTCACCTGATCATCCAAGATAGCAGCTAATGCATCATGAAAAAGGACATTCTAAGAAGTATTGTCGGTGACTTTTTTTCCTAGGCAGAATTTAAGGGATGATGACATGATCTAAAGAAAATGTTTGTATCAGATACAACTTATCCTCAGTGACATCAAATATGAAATTAAATGAATATAGAACACTTGATAATGTAAAAAAAGTTTTAATTTCACAATGCATTCTAAGTATAACAATGAAAATCAAAGCCAGCTAGGAATGATTGTGGTACTCTGCTGTACATTTCTCTCTGTGAATCTAAGTAATTGAGAATTTACAGTACTCTAATGCTTCCCCAGAGTACTAGAACAGAAGAATTAAGAGCAAGGGACTTAGAACTGCCTTTTGAAAGTTTCATGCTGTGCCTGGCTATAGAAGCATCTTTGCCTTATAAAACATATTCATATACTCACCATAATAAGTAATAGCTAGGTCTACAAACCCTTCAACTATAAAACTTGCTAAATGGTGTTTAAAACAGCAGGAGAGCCTTTGTCTATACATCTTATATTACTGTTTTGAATTGTGTGAGATAAGATTATATGGCTCAGTTCTAAGTTATGTGAGAAAAGAAGGCAAAAATTCCTAAAATATGTAAGACTTCAAACTTATATTTAGATATTTCACTGTATAAAAAGACAAGTTGGCAAAATGAAATTAGTAGAGATATGCTTATGCATGTTTTGAAAGTAAATCAAGGAACTAAGACTGTGAGATGTGGAATTTCCTACCAGGAATAAGACATGAAGATAAATTAGTCAATGAAAGGTACCTGTATACATAAAACATGTACTGGATTATATTCATTCATGTCTGAAAAGAAAAGCACACCATCATATAACTATGAATGATGTACAGCTACATCAGAATCAACTCTGAGAGTACAAATTTTATACCAAAATTGCAAAAGCTTCTTTCTGTCTATAATTAGTAAAAATTCACACCTTGGGGTCTTCATTCATGGTATTTCTGTAATTCTAGCTACTCTTCTTCCAAACATGGTGCTCTACTGTTCAAGCACCAATTTGAGGTTTGTTTTGTTTCAGTATGCTCAGCAAAATTGCCAGAATGATGTTTCTGACTCTTCTTCTCTGTATCTTCCATGAGAAGAAGTGACTCTTGCTATTAGAACAGAAAACTACGTCTGCAGCATTCTACAACTCCAGGAATAACATTCACATTTTAGTCCAAGTTAATCTCTAACAATGTTTTTATAGACTACCATGTAAATGGTGTCCTTGGAGTGATGCAGATCCCCTTAAACTAGCTTAAGCTGTGTGTGTGTGGTCAGTTGCTAGGTCATGTCCAACCTTTGCCACTGTATGGATTGCACCCCAGCAGACTCCTCTGTCCATGGGATGTCCCAAGCAACGATACTAGAGTAGATTGCTATTTCCTTCTGCAGGGGATCTTCCCAACCCAGGGATCAAACCCACTTCTCCTGCTTGGCAGCCAGATTCTTTACCAATGAACCACTTACTTGAAAAGAAGTTTAAACTATAGAGATTAACAAATGTGGGAAAGGTTACATCAAGAATACAGAGCTTTGGACTTCCCTGGTGGTCCAGTGGGTAAGGACACTGCCTTGCAGTGCAAAGGGTGCCGGTTTGATCCCTGGCCTGGGAGGATCCCACATGCCACGGAGTGGCTGGATCAATGTGTCCAACTACCAAGCCGGAGCTCTGGGGCACATGTTCCCAGAGCCAGTGCTCTGCAGCGACAGAGGCCACTGCGATGGGAGACCCACACAGGCCAAAAAACAAAGATGGAAATAAATGAAAGACCAATAGAAGTGGCCAAAAAGAAAAACCCCAAAAACAAAAGAATACAGAGCTTCTCTCTGCTGTTGGGCTTTTCTCTTCACCTTTGAAAGGGCCAGACACCTGCAGTTTCAGACACCTTACAAAACTGACCAGATTTGAAAATCTGAATGCCCCATCATTGAGTAGGTATCCACACACTCTCAAATTAGCTACAAACTCAGAAGTGGTTTTATGGTCCACTTAGCAAGAGAATATCTCTGAGAAAGTGGTATGGATCGACTGGCAAGTTGGCTCCTGAGCTACCTGTGGTCCACTTAGCATGTCCCTGATTTTTCTACTTCTCCTGTTATTCAAGCACCAATTTGAGGTTTGTTTTGTTTCAGTATGCTCAGCAAAATTGCCAGAATGATGTTTCTGACTCTTCTTCTCTGTATCTTCCATGAGAAGAAGTGACTCTTGCTATTAGAACAGAAAACTACGTCTGCAGCATTCTACAACTCCAGGAATAACATTCACATTTTAGTCCAAGTTAATCTCTAACAATGTTTTTATAGACTACCATGTAAATGGTGTCCTTGGAGTGATGCAGATCCCCTTAAACTAGCTTAAGCTGTGTGTGTGTGGTCAGTTGCTAGGTCATGTCCAACCTTTGCCACTGTATGGATTGCACCCCAGCAGACTCCTCTGTCCATGGGATGTCCCAAGCAACGATACTAGAGTAGATTGCTATTTCCTTCTGCAGGGGATCTTCCCAACCCAGGGATCAAACCCACTTCTCCTGCTTGGCAGCCAGATTCTTTACCAATGAACCACTTACTTGAAAAGAAGTTTAAACTATAGAGATTAACAAATGTGGGAAAGGTTACATCAAGAATACAGAGCTTTGGACTTCCCTGGTGGTCCAGTGGGTAAGGACACTGCCTTGCAGTGCAAAGGGTGCCGGTTTGATCCCTGGCCTGGGAGGATCCCACATGCCACGGAGTGGCTGGATCAATGTGTCCAACTACCAAGCCGGAGCTCTGGGGCACATGTTCCCAGAGCCAGTGCTCTGCAGCGACAGAGGCCACTGCGATGGGAGACCCACACAGGCCAAAAAACAAAGATGGAAATAAATGAAAGACCAATAGAAGTGGCCAAAAAGAAAAAACCCCAAAAAAACAAAAGAATACAGAGCTTCTCTCTGCTGTTGGGCTTTCTCTCTTCACCTTTGAAAGGGCCAGACACCTGCAGTTTCAGACACCTTACAAAACTGACCAGATTTGAAAATCTGAATGCCCCATCATTGAGTAGGTATCCACACACTCTCAAATTAGCTACAAACTCAGAAGTGGTTTTGCGTGGTCCACTTAGCAAGAGAATATCTCTGAGAAAGTGGTATGGATCGACTGGCAAGTTGGCTCCTGAGCTACCTGTGGTCACATAGATAATGCTGGAGTTGTCAGGAGAGTTTATATTCTCTAAGAACATTCTCATTATGTAGGAGTCATTGACTAAGATACTCTTCTATTAGTAGAAAACATGTTTTTATGAGTAGATTTTACTATTTATTTTGAAATCTTGGTTTCCCTTCCCTGTGAGTGAATTACAGTTTCCTGTTCCCATTGAAGCCAGGTTTGCTGTGGCTTGCCTTAGTCATTAAAATGTTAGTGAAAACGATGGCTGTTCTAACTAAGCAGAGACGCTGAGTCATCATATGGTTTCCTCATGGCTCCTTCCCTTCTGCCATCACAGAAGCTGGGTTTTAGAAATTTCTTCATGCTTAGGCCATAGAAGGATGAGCCAGAACCAGATGTGATCAACTCTGCCATTTGAAGGGACTATTTATCCATGAATATTTAACATAGTTGTCAACATGATTTCATTTAGTGACAGCATTTTAGTATTTTTTTCTATTTCCTCTCTGTCTTTTGTTCCTCTGTTTCCCTCTCCTGCCTTCCTTCTGATGATGTTGTGGAAGCTCTTGATTCTCTTATATTCTTACAAAGAGTGGTGATGATTTTGTTTTGTCGGGCAAGGAACATGGACAGACTCAGACTTTGAATTCTGTGTTGCCTGTGAAGGACAGCAGTAGCTCCGATTTCAGTTTGTTTCTCTTAGCCTTCTTCCAAGCTATTTTTTGAGTCTGTCCCATGCATGCCCTAGTCAGACCTCATAGAATTGGGCAAAGTGCATGCACAATATCTGAGGCCCCTTTACTCTGACTCTCACTTTTCTGGGATTACCTCCTCACTTTTCCAGCCCAAGAACTTTTGGTTCATCGGGACAGAGGATTTTCTAGTGAAGTTTTAGGCCACCCATGCTGTGACTGCAGCATGATGTCGGATGAAGCCTAAAAGGAGGAAACTTGTGCTCTGATGATCCCTCTTTCATATTTTGACTCACTTCAGAAATCAGCCTGCTTCTGCTTATTCTCCAGGTAGTTGCTTTTTTATGTATCTTGTTCAAGTATCAGCCTTGGACATGTATCTGAGGAAAAGCAGTCAATTATGAACATACTTTGCCATCCTAGAGGTAGATTTCTCTAAAGCCTGCTCTGAGATAGGTGTACAATGAGAATTAGAAATAAGCTTTTTTTAAAAAAAAGAAAAGCTTTTTTTTTTTTTTTTTTCATTTATTTATTTATTTTGGCAGGGTGAGGAGGGAGGGGGGTGGGCGGGCCACTTCCACTGGTCTTTCATTTGTCTAGTTTCATCCATCTTTGTTCTTCGGCCCGTGTGAGTCTCCCATCGCGGTGGTATGTGTTGTGGCAGAGCACCGGCTGTGGGCGCATGCGCTCCAGAGCTCCGACTCAGTAATTGGACACATCGGTCCAGCAGCTCCGCAGCACGTGGGATCTTCCCAGGCCAGGGATCGAACTGGCGCCCCTTGCAGTGCAAGGCGGTATCCTTACCCACTGGACCACCAGGGAAGCCCTAGAAATAAGCTTTTCTGATTGAAAGCCATTGAGATTTGAGGGTCTATTTGTTTCTGCAATTTAAGTTACCCTAAACAGACTAATTAGCCAGCTAGGGCAATCTGGAATATTGCCAAGCAGTTCACACTTTTTGTAAAATCTATTCAAGGGTAAATGAATCTCCCCCAATCATTCTGACTTTATGAGTTTTACCTTTTAGTTATACTGTTAAGATATTTTAAGTGCAACTCTTTCCTTCTTAATTTCCTCCACAACCATGAAGAACAATGTCTGTAATATTTGAAAGATATTCTTTATTCTCTATCTCTGCACTCCATCCTTACCATGGTAATCACAGGGTTTAGAGACCAGTATTTGATAACTAAATTGAATACATATCTACCATACTGAGTCACTGACAGAATTAGACCTGTAAAATTATGAAATATTTCATTTAAAATTACTGTATATTTAATTGATTTCTGCTAAAACAAAAATCTAACATAAAGAAGGTGAGAGAAAGTAAAAACAAAAGCAAATTAGGCAGAGGAAAGAGGGTTGCCATTTCAATGTTTAACTTCCCTAAAAATAAAAGGGGAGAAAAAATCAGCCTTCTGCTTATTCTCCAGGTAGTTGCTTTTTTATGTATCTTGTTCAAGTATCAGCCTTGGACATGTATCTGAGGAAAAGCAGTCAATTATGAACATACTTTGCCATCCTAGAGGTAGATTTCTCTAAAGCCTGCTCTGAGATAGGTGTACAATGAGAATTAGAAATAAGCTTTTTTTAAAAAAAAGAAAAGCTTTTTTTTTTTTTTTTATTTATTTTTTTTTTGGCAGGGGGAGGGGGGAGGGGGGTGGGCGGGCCACTTCCACTGGTCTTTCATTTGTCTAGTTTCATCCATCTTTGTTCTTCGGCCCGTGTGAGTCTCCCATCGCGGTGGTATGTGTTGTGGCAGAGCACCGGCTGTGGGCGCATGCGCTCCAGAGCTCCGACTCAGTAATTGGACACATCGGTCCAGCAGCTCCGCAGCACGTGGGATCTTCCCAGGCCAGGGATCGAACTGGCGCCCCTTGCAGTGCAAGGCGGTATCCTTACCCACTGGACCACCAGGGAAGCCCTAGAAATAAGCTTTTCTGATTGAAAGCCATTGAGATTTGAGGGTCTATTTGTTTCTGCAATTTAAGTTACCCTAAACAGACTAATTAGCCAGCTAGGGCAATCTGGAATATTGCCAAGCAGTTCACACTTTTTGTAAAATCTATTCAAGGGTAAATGAATCTCCCCCAATCATTCTGACTTTATGAGTTTTACCTTTTAGTTATACTGTTAAGATATTTTAAGTGCAACTCTTTCCTTCTTAATTTCCTCCACAACCATGAAGAACAATGTCTGTAATATTTGAAAGATATTCTTTATTCTCTATCTCTGCACTCCATCCTTACCATGGTAATCACAGGGTTTAGAGACCAGTATTTGATAACTAAATTGAATACATATCTACCATACTGAGTCACTGACAGAATTAGACCTGTAAAATTATGAAATATTTCATTTAAAATTACTGTATATTTAATTGATTTCTGCTAAAACAAACATCTAACATAAAGAAGGTTAGAGAAAGTAAAAATAAAAGCAAATTAGGCAGAGGAAAGTGTGTTTCTTGGGATTGCCATTTCAATGTTTAACTTCCCCTAAAAGCGATTTAGTAGAAAGTAGGTCTTTCTTTCTATAATAGAGCCAAACAGGTCTTTGGTGTAGATGTTACATATTATATACGATATTGCCTTCAGTAAAAATGCATGATTCTGCTATGTAAGCTTAAAAATTAGGTAACCTTCTCTCTTACTTGATTAAAAATATGCAAGAAAAAAGTATATATATTCATACTTACAAAGAAATGCACTTTTTTCTCCCCTAAGCTGATTACTTTGCAGTCTAAGATCTGATTGATGATAAAGTTTCTTCATTAAAATCTATTGGAGGGTAGCTCAGTGGTGAAGAAATCTGCCTGCCAATGCAGGAGACAGGGAATCCCTGACCCTGGAAGATCCTGCCTACTTTGGGGCAGCTAAGCTCCTGCACCACAATTACTGAGACTTTGCTCTAGAGCCCAGGAGCTGCAAGCTGAGCCCGCATACTGCAGCTGTTGAAGTCTGTGTATGCCCTAGAGCCCAGGCTCCACAACAAGAGGAGCTACTGCAATAAAAAGCCCCACACAGCAACTAGAGAGTAGCCCCTGCTTGCCACAACTAGAGAAAAGCCCACACAGCAACAAAGACTCAGCATAGCCCAAAACACAAGTCTACAGGAGACTTGTAGATGAGAAAAGTCTTTTTGAAATGCATCACAGTCTCTGGGCATTGTTGATTTCCATTTAAATTACAAGTGTCGGGGGCTGACCATAGAAGGTGCTTTCTAGTCACCCTCACAACTTGTTTCCTCTTTGAACACTCATCTATAATTATTTTTGTAAACAGTCTGGACTCAAGTCCTTATAGCTCAACTTACTATTTCTTATTTCTTTTTTTTTTTTCATTTATATAGCTTCATCAAATTCTTTCAACCCCTTTTTCAGTCAGTATTTTTTGAATAGTAACTTAGTGCCAGGCTCTGAAGATGCAGGAATGAACAAGGCAAAGTTTCAGCACTCATGGTGCATTCATTCTGGAGTGTAGACAGATGAAAAGTAAGCACACGAAATTGTGTCATTTCAAGTTGCAAAACATCCTGATAAGAATGAGTAAAGCAGAGTAAGGGGCTAAAACCCTCAGGAACTTTCTTTTGCCCTGTATTTCTTTACCTCGGCATCATCACTGATCACAGTGACTTTCTGCATGGTGGTAATCCCCGCACGAGAGACTAGTGGTTCACCATAGGTTGCTTCCATACACCCCATCCTGCTCCACGGACCCTGTTCTAATAAGGCCATCAAAAGTGTCCTTGTTTTTGAATCCACTGAACGCTGTTTGCTGTTCTGAGTTGACGGCTCTGTAGCCTCTGACATGGTTCCTTCTTTCCTCAGAAAGCTTTCCTCCCTGGGACCATCCCTGATCATGCTTTGTCACCTTACTTTAGAAATCTATTGGGGAGCTCAGGGCCAATCGGAGACAGGGAATCTCTGACCCTGCAAGATCCTGCCTACTTTGGGGCAGCTAAGCTCCTGCACCACAATTACTGAGACTTTGCTCTAGAGCCCAGGAGCTGCAAGCTGAGCCCGCATACTGCAGCTGTTGAAGTCTGTGTATGCCCTAGAGCCCAGGCTCCACAACAAGAGGAGCTACTGCAATAAAAAGCCCCACACAGCAACTAGAGAGTAGCCCCTGCTTGCCACAACTAGAGAAAAGCCCACACAGCAACAAAGACTCAGCATAGCCCAAAACACAAGTCTACAGGAGACTTGTAGATGAGAAAAGTCTTTTTGAAATGCATCACAGTCTCTGGGCATTGTTGATTTCCATTTAAATTACAAGTGTCGGGGGCTGACCATAGAAGGTGCTTTCTAGTCACCCTCACAACTTGTTTCCTCTTTGAACACTCATCTATAATTATTTTTGTAAACAGTCTGGACTCAAGTCCTTATAGCTCAACTTACTATTTCTTATTTCTTTTTTTTTTTTCATTTATATAGCTTCATCAAATTCTTTCAACCCCTTTTTCAGTCAGTATTTTTTGAATAGTAACTTAGTGCCAGGCTCTGAAGATGCAGGAATGAACAAGGCAAAGTTTCAGCACTCATGGTGCATTCATTCTGGAGTGTAGACAGATGAAAAGTAAGCACACGAAATTGTGTCATTTCAAGTTGCAAAACATCCTGATAAGAATGAGTAAAGCAGAGTAAGGGGCTAAAACCCTCAGGAACTTTCTTTTGCCCTGTATTTCTTTACCTCGGCATCATCACTGATCACAGTGACTTTCTGCATGGTGGTAATCCCCGCACGAGAGACTAGTGGTTCACCTATAGGTTGCTTCCATACACCCCATCCTGCTCCACGGACCCTGTTCTAATAAGGCCATCAAAAGTGTCCTTGTTTTTGAATCCACTGAACGCTGTTTGCTGTTCTGAGTTGACGGCTCTGTAGCCTCTGACATGGTTCCTTCTTTCCTCAGAAAGCTTTCCTCCCTGGGACCATCCCTGATCATGCTTTGTCACCTTACTTTAGTTTCCTCTTCATCTGGCTGTCCAGTCATGATACCTTGGCATCGCATTTAGTTGGTCCCCTGAGGCAGGCAGGAGATTCCCCTATGAAAGTGCGTGTCACTCAACATGGCAATTGCCTTTTATTTGTCTATCTTTCCTAGTAACTAGCAAGATATTCACTAACGTATCTCTAGCACGTGGCACAATGGTTGACACGTAAGAGCCCAATAAACATTTGATGAATGACTGAACAAATGAATACCTGTTTTCAAAAAGGGATGATTTTTTTGCCTCTTCATTGTAAAACTTCATAGCAGTAAATGCTATATAATGTAATGGTTAGGTTTTATGGCTAGATATAATTTTGGCTCCAGAGCCAGACTGCCTGTGTTTAAATGCCTGCTCTCCCACTGGCTCTGTTTGGAGTGGTGTGTGTGTGTATGTGTGTGACTTTACCGTATACCTGGACATAGATTTCCTCATCTGAAAAATTGAGGTTAATCATAGTCTCTACTTCATAAGGTTGTTAAGAAAAGTAAATAAGTAGAATATTTAAAGGTATTGGCACAAGGTTTGATACACAGTGATGAGTAAATCATTGACTATCAACTGTATTATTATTTGAAGAAGATACTTTTAATATGACCTCCTAAATAATTTTATAGTCCATTAGATAGGATGTTTCTGGCTGAAAGTTAGAAAGAAGCCCATTCTAAATGACTTAAACAGGAAAGAAATATGTTATCTGACATAACAGGAAGGAGTAGAAAACCATCAGTAGTTCAGCGATACTATCATGTGCCAGACTCTCTGTATCTCTCTGCTCCACCCTTCTCATTCTGTGCTGTGCTTAGTGACTCAGTCTGACTCTTTGTGACCCTTTGGACTGTAGCCTGCCAAGCTCTTCTGTCCATGAGATTTTGGAGGGGCAGGAATACTAGAGTGGATTGCCATTTCCTCCTCCAGGGGATCTTCCTGACCCTGGAATTGAAGTTGCATCTTCTGCATGTCCTGCACTGTAGGCAGATTCTTTACCTTCTGAGCCATGGGAAATGATTTAACCCTAATCTGGAGCACCCTGTGATTGCCACAAGACTGTCAGTGACAGTTGGAGCTGCCTGCTGCTTTATTCTCAACCACCAGATGAGAGGGAAAAGCCATATCTCCAAGCATAAAATGTAAATCTTTCCTTCATTCTGATTGAATCAATCTTATTTGTGAGACGAGTCAGAATCATGGAACAGGGCATGGGGAAAGGGGAAACTGATGGCTTGTGACTTACACAGGATTCACTCCCAGAGCCTAGTATTGGGTTACATTCCCCTAAGTCAGGAGATAGCAATATCCTGTTTTCACGTGGCACAATGGTTGACACGTAAGGCATGATTTTTTTGCCTCTTCATTGTAAAACTTCATAGCAGTAAATGCTATATAATGTAATGGTTAGGTTTTATGGCTAGATATAATTTTGGCTCCAGAGCCAGACTGCCTGTGTTTAAATGCCTGCTCTCCCACTGGCTCTGTTTGGAGTGGTGTGTGTGTGTGTATGTGTGTGACTTTACCGTATACCTGGACATAGATTTCCTCATCTGAAAAATTGAGGTTAATCATAGTCTCTACTTCATAAGGTTGTTAAGAAAAGTAAATAAGTAGAATATTTAAAGGTATTGGCACAAGGTTTGATACACAGTGATGAGTAAATCATTGACTATCAACTGTATTATTATTTGAAGAAGATACTTTTAATATGACCTCCTAAATAATTTTATAGTCCATTAGATAGGATGTTTCTGGCTGAAAGTTAGAAAGAAGCCCATTCTAAATGACTTAAACAGGAAAGAAATATGTTATCTGACATAACAGGAAGGAGTAGAAAACCATCAGTAGTTCAGCGATACTATCATGTGCCAGACTCTCTGTATCTCTCTGCTCCACCCTTCTCATTCTGTGCTGTGCTTAGTGACTCAGTCTGACTCTTTGTGACCCTTTGGACTGTAGCCTGCCAAGCTCTTCTGTCCATGAGATTTTGGAGGGGCAGGAATACTAGAGTGGATTGCCATTTCCTCCTCCAGGGGATCTTCCTGACCCTGGAATTGAAGTTGCATCTTCTGCATGTCCTGCACTGTAGGCAGATTCTTTACCTTCTGAGCCATGGGAAATGATTTAACCCTAATCTGGAGCACCCTGTGATTGCCACAAGACTGTCAGTGACAGTTGGAGCTGCCTGCTGCTTTATTCTCAACCACCAGATGAGAGGGAAAAGCCATATCTCCAAGCATAAAATGTAAATCTTTCCTTCATTCTGATTGAATCAATCTTATTTGTGAGACGAGTCAGAATCATGGAACAGGGCATGGGGAAAGGGGAAACTGATGGCTTGTGACTTACACAGGATTCACTCCCAGAGCCTAGTATTGGGTTACATTCCCCTAAGTCAGGAGACATGTACAATGCTGAATACTTTATCAGCATGTGGCTTCTGTTAGGAAGAAAAAATAAGAGGGAATAGATGCTAATTGGACAGCCAGCAATGTTTATCATATGTACTATTGCTGTCAGAAAATATAGAGATGCCCTATTAATCTAACATGTTATATTATGCCTAGAAACTATGTTCCCAAATGTAAAAAGTAAAGATATATATATATATATATATATATATATATATATAAACTAATACTGATCAAGAGATTATTTTGTGCCAGATACTATGTTAAGTTCTGTACATTCACAGTTTCCTTTCACTTCATAAACACCCTCACTCATTTATTTAATCTAGCAAATATTTTTGAACACCAACCATATTTCAAGCACTCTCTAGTAAGTGGGAATGTAATAACGGTCAAAAAAGACCAAACCCCAGCCCCCACATGCCCCATATTCTATAAATGGGAAACTGCAGCCATAAAAGATTGAATGAATTGCCCTGGATTACAGAGCATGAATGTGGCAGAGTTGGGAGTTGAATGTGGGGAGTTCACCTCAAAAACCAAGTGTGGATTATGGCAGGGAAATGTTTACTTGGCTCTAAGGGGAATAATATAAATGTGAGGTAAGAGGTGAACTGAAATTCAGTCATAGTGCTTAGCCAATCCTGGAGAGCTGAATTTAGTCTTAAGCGACTTTCAAGCCTTGGTGGAGGGTTGACCTTAAAAAGGAGAAGTTCATTTTACAGAGGAAGCAGACCTCCAGGGATCTTCCTGACCCTGGAATTGAAGTTGCATCTTCTGCATGTCCTGCACTGTAGGCAGATTCTTTACCTTCTGAGCCATGGGAAATGATTTAACCCTAATCTGGAGCACCCTGTGATTGCCACAAGACTGTCAGTGACAGTTGGAGCTGCCTGCTGCTTTATTCTCAACCACCAGATGAGAGGGAAAAGCCATATCTCCAAGCATAAAATGTAAATCTTTCCTTCATTCTGATTGAATCAATCTTATTTGTGAGACGAGTCAGAATCATGGAACAGGGCATGGGGAAAGGGGAAACTGATGGCTTGTGACTTACACAGGATTCACTCCCAGAGCCTAGTATTGGGTTACATTCCCCTAAGTCAGGAGACATGTACAATGCTGAATACTTTATCAGCATGTGGCTTCTGTTAGGAAGAAAAAATAAGAGGGAATAGATGCTAATTGGACAGCCAGCAATGTTTATCATATGTACTATTGCTGTCAGAAAATATAGAGATGCCCTATTAATCTAACATGTTATATTATGCCTAGAAACTATGTTCCCAAATGTAAAAAGTAAAGATATATATATATATATATATATATATATATATATAAACTAATACTGATCAAGAGATTATTTTGTGCCAGATACTATGTTAAGTTCTGTACATTCACAGTTTCCTTTCACTTCATAAACACCCTCACTCATTTATTTAATCTAGCAAATATTTTTGAACACCAACCATATTTCAAGCACTCTCTAGTAAGTGGGAATGTAATAACGGTCAAAAAAGACCAAACCCCAGCCCCCACATGCCCCATATTCTATAAATGGGAAACTGCAGCCATAAAAGATTGAATGAATTGCCCTGGATTACAGAGCATGAATGTGGCAGAGTTGGGAGTTGAATGTGGGGAGTTCACCTCAAAAACCAAGTGTGGATTATGGCAGGGAAATGTTTACTTGGCTCTAAGGGGAATAATATAAATGTGAGGTAAGAGGTGAACTGAAATTCAGTCATAGTGCTTAGCCAATCCTGGAGAGCTGAATTTAGTCTTAAGCGACTTTCAAGCCTTGGTGGAGGGTTGACCTTAAAAAGGAGAAGTTCATTTTCAGAGGAAGGAAGAAACACAAGGAAGGATACAAAAGGGAGTCAGAAAGCTTCTCAGATACAGGGTTCCTGTGACACTTGGAAACAGTGCCAAGAAAATAAGCAAAAGAACAGGACAGGACTTGTTATCTTTGTGGAAGTCTTTACCTGCAGCACTGGGTTAATTTAAACCAGGGTTTCTCAGCCTCAGCGTTACTGACATCTGGAGCTGGATCATTCTTCACTGTGGGGCTATCCTGTGAGCTGAAGGGTGTTCACCACTGTCCCTAGCTTCTGCCAACTGGGAGCCTCTGCCTGTGGCCATGTGTCAGTGGTAAACTGAGTGCAAAGAACTTGGTCATGAGTGCTTTCAGAAGATTACCTCCCCTGAGCTGAACTTGGGCAAACTCTGGGAGATGGTGAGGAACAGAGAGGCCTGGCATGCTGCAGTCCATGGGGTGGCAAAGAGTCAGACATGATTGAGCAGCTGAACAACTAGTTAGGGCACAAAAATATCTCCAGACACTGCCACATGTCTCCTGGGGACAAACTGCCCTCAGTTGCGAAGCACTGGTTTAAGCTGTGACTTTCATTCAAAGAGCCATTTTTAAATCTGTAAGTTTTATCTCAATTATCTACAGATTATGTAATAACTGATAAGTTATATCCAAACTACAAGGTGGTGGTGAAGAAAATAATCTTTTGGTCCTGTTAGATTGACCATTTAAAAAAAAAAAAAATTGATTGGTGCATAGTTGCTTTACAGTGTTGTGTTAGTTCCTGGTGTACAACGAAGTAAATCCTCTCTGCTTATACACATAGCCTCTATTTTGGATTTCATTTCCATTTAGGTTACCACAGAGTATTGAGTAGAGTATTCTGTCCTATACAGTAGGTTCTCATTAGTTATCTGTTTTATGCATATTAGTGCATATGTGTCAATTCTAATCTCCTCCTTGTAAGTAAACATTGAAAACAAAACTGCAATTACACACACGTATATATGCACATATATGTGATATATACATACACACATATACATGCTCATGTATTTGTGTACATGTGTATGTACAAATTGCAAAAGAGGCTCAATCTAAGTGTACATTAGATAAGTCCTTTCTCACTGTATATATCAGTTTCCACATTTACAAATTGAGAAACTTACGTAAGATAAGACATGTCAGAACTTACGTAAGATAGCTCAGGAGTATTTTTCTCTTTTAAAATTAGAATTATTCCATGATTCACTAAACATTTTTTTGAGTTACCCTCTACTTTAACTGATGATTTCAGTTTACAAAAGTGGGATTTTGCATGCAGATTTCGGGAAAATAGGCCTATAGGACGTTTTTCTCTCTAAAAATTCTTGATTAGGAATATAATTATTTTAAGGTAGAAAAATCATCATTGATCTGTATATTTTAAAATTCTACAAAGTGATTGTGCCATCATTGATTCAAGATCAGGTTTGACATCTTTATCTTCTAAAAGCATTTATGATCAAGTCCTCTGCGTTCATTTTACAACTAACATGGCCACAGTCAAAGAGAATATGCCAGCGAAAGGTCAATAAACGCTGAGGTGAATTCATTTGTATAGAAGAGAAAAGGAGGGACTGTTTCCATAGCTTCTAAGAGAAGCAAAGAGAGAAATGTGAAAAATGAAAACTAGTTTGCAGTGGCAAACAAAATGAACTAGTCTATAAATATTTCATAATTTCAGCCCCATAAGAGGGGCTTTTTATTTTTTTTGGTTTTTTGTTAGAAATATCCAAACTACAAGGTGGTGGTGAAGAAAATAATCTTTTGGTCCTGTTAGATTGACCATTTAAAAAAAAATTGATTGGTGCATAGTTGCTTTACAGTGTTGTGTTAGTTCCTGGTGTACAACGAAGTAAATCCTCTCTGCTTATACACATAGCCTCTATTTTGGATTTCATTTCCATTTAGGTTACCACAGAGTATTGAGTAGAGTATTCTGTCCTATACAGTAGGTTCTCATTAGTTATCTGTTTTATGCATATTAGTGCATATGTGTCAATTCTAATCTCCTCCTTGTAAGTAAACATTGAAAACAAAACTGCAATTACACACACGTATATATGCACATATATGTGATATATACATACACACATATACATGCTCATGTATTTGTGTACATGTGTATGTACAAATTGCAAAAGAGGCTCAATCTAAGTGTACATTAGATAAGTCCTTTCTCACTGTATATATCAGTTTCCACATTTACAAATTGAGAAACTTACGTAAGATAAGACATGTCAGAACTTACGTAAGATAGCTCAGGAGTATTTTTCTCTTTTAAAATTAGAATTATTCCATGATTCACTAAACATTTTTTTGAGTTACCCTCTACTTTAACTGATGATTTCAGTTTACAAAAGTGGGATTTTGCATGCAGATTTCGGGAAAATAGGCCTATAGGACGTTTTTCTCTCTAAAAATTCTTGATTAGGAATATAATTATTTTAAGGTAGAAAAATCATCATTGATCTGTATATTTTAAAATTCTACAAAGTGATTGTGCCATCATTGATTCAAGATCAGGTTTGACATCTTTATCTTCTAAAAGCATTTATGATCAAGTCCTCTGCGTTCATTTTACAACTAACATGGCCACAGTCAAAGAGAATATGCCAGCGAAAGGTCAATAAACGCTGAGGTGAATTCATTTGTATAGAAGAGAAAAGGAGGGACTGTTTCCATAGCTTCTAAGAGAAGCAAAGAGAGAAATGTGAAAAATGAAAACTAGTTTGCAGTGGCAAACAAAATGAACTAGTCTATAAATATTTCATAATTTCAGCCCCATAAAGTCTCATTGTTTGGTGGTTAGCTTTATGATGAGTAATCATGGGTTGCTTTATGTTTGTTTCTAGCTTTTTCTTCTGATCTCTGTACCATCCATCTCTGAAATAACACCCACTAATTTCTTTTTCATTTACCTCATTCTGGTATAGAGAGAATATATGTAGTCATCAAGTAGGGAGTTAGAGGCATACTGTCCAATTTAAACATATAAAGTACATTTTTAGAGTCAAAGAATTGGTCTATAAAAATGAAAAGCCAAAGATTAAGACTTTGTGTTTTCCTTTAGAAATAGAATAATTTTGAAGATAGATTCTGTTTTCCCACAAGGTTGAGAGGGTTCTCCTAGGAGCAGTTATGTTGCCTCTTGCATTTTGGAAGGTGTGTATTGCTCATTAGTAGCTTAGATGTGTAAAAAGTAGCCCTCTTGGATCAGAAGTGAAATAACCTATCTCTTGTTTTTGCCTGTGTACATCCATCCTTTCTTCCTTTGTTACCATCACTGTTGCCTTCCTTCAGAGAACCACCTGTTTCTCACCTTGAGTTCAGGTGGTCCGGTGGCACAGCCCTCACGTGTATCATCATCATCATCATCACACCTCCGTGTCACAAACCTGTCCAACAACACAGTCCAATTCAGTGATAGATTCAGAGCTGAACTACCTAACTTCAAAGGGGCCACTGAGACCCCATCCTGGGTTCTCTGTTGAAATTATTGGAAAGGAGGATCCTATACATGTTCATTTTTTTGAGTTTTTTGTGGTTTTTGCACAAAACCACAGAGCTCGTAAGTGGAGTTATATTAGTCCTTTAGCTCACAGGACTGGGAGGATTAAATGAGAGAAAGCAAGTAAGGCTTTAGGATTACGTGAGACACACAGGAAGGGTTCAAGAGATGTTAGATGATGGTCTAATACTAACTGGGGAAGTCGGGAAAATTATAAAAGGTAACATATATTAAACACATCATACAATTTCTGGCATCTAGAAATTACTAATTTTAATATTTGCTATCATCATTTTTATCAGAGCTATCTTAAAACCCTCCATTTATAGAACTGAGAGGGAATGCCCTTTGGGAAGAAGGCTTCCTGGCTGTGTCCTAAAAGAGGTCACAAGTGGACGTCTCACCTTGATTCAGTGATGATCATATAAGGTCTCCCTGAGCCTTGCAGACTCAGAGCCTGACCTGTCTGCACCTGAAAAGAGAGAGCAGGGCACTTAAAATAATCAAGACTCCTTGATGCAGGTCCTGAAATCAGAACACTGATCTGTTGATATAGGATGTAAATCCTCACTGCCCAAGGCCCAGCGCTTAGGCCGTCTGGCTCCCCCATCCTTTCCTCCCCTGTTTAAGCAGAGAGCTGCAGTGATCCAAGTGAGAGCAAGGGCAGTAGCTTGTGTGACTGAATATGCTGTTCACCAAGTTCAAGGGAGACCTGCCTGTCCCTGGAGACAGACAGATACATTCTCAGGCTGGGTACCCTCAGGCCTGTCGTTGGTCAGCATTGCTGAATCATACTTTGAGGCTGTTCCTTTTCTCTCTCTCTCTCTCTTCTTTTAACACCTTATTTTGAAATAATTTTAGAGTCACAAGACATTGCAAAATAATAAGGAGAGTTCCTGAGTACCCTTCACCCACTTCCCCCAACAGCAGCATCTTACATAATCAGAATCCATTGTCAAGACCAGGACACTGACGCTGGCACATTATCTTTTCCTTTGATAATAGCGAATGTTCTATTAGGTCCTTACAGTGCGTCAGGCATGCTGTCATTTATTTCTTGTAGCAACCCTCTGCAAGTATTATTATCAGCTCCATTTTGTTGATAAGAGAACTGAAACTCTGAGAACTTCAATATCTTTCCCAAGGCTAGTCAGGTTATAAATGGCAGAGCTGGGGCTGGGCTCCATCAGGTCTGACTCCAGACAACACTCTTTAAATATAAATCAGCATTGAAAAAAAAAAACTTTAACAAGCAGACCTCAAAGGCCAGACTAGAAGGCCTTTCACAGGCTTTCACAGCCTCCATCTCTGAGGCGGTTCATTGTCTGTTCAGTCTGCACTGCCCCATGGGAGGAGGTGTTGTCTAGAGCCCCCCAGGTTTTTTTTCCATTATTTTGGAGTTATTTTTACTGTGGTAAAGTCATATAATATAAAACATCCTATATTAACCATATTTAACTGTGCCTTTAAGTTAGAGCCCCAAAGCTATCATCATTTTTATCAGAGCTATCTTAAAACCCTCCATTTATAGAACTGAGAGGGAATGCCCTTTGGGAAGAAGGCTTCCTGGCTGTGTCCTAAAAGAGGTCACAAGTGGACGTCTCACCTTGATTCAGTGATGATCATATAAGGTCTCCCTGAGCCTTGCAGACTCAGAGCCTGACCTGTCTGCACCTGAAAAGAGAGAGCAGGGCACTTAAAATAATCAAGACTCCTTGATGCAGGTCCTGAAATCAGAACACTGATCTGTTGATATAGGATGTAAATCCTCACTGCCCAAGGCCCAGCGCTTAGGCCGTCTGGCTCCCCCATCCTTTCCTCCCCTGTTTAAGCAGAGAGCTGCAGTGATCCAAGTGAGAGCAAGGGCAGTAGCTTGTGTGACTGAATATGCTGTTCACCAAGTTCAAGGGAGACCTGCCTGTCCCTGGAGACAGACAGATACATTCTCAGGCTGGGTACCCTCAGGCCTGTCGTTGGTCAGCATTGCTGAATCATACTTTGAGGCTGTTCCTTTTCTCTCTCTCTCTCTCTCTCTTCTTTTAACACCTTATTTTGAAATAATTTTAGAGTCACAAGACATTGCAAAAATAATAAGGAGAGTTCCTGAGTACCCTTCACCCACTTCCCCCAACAGCAGCATCTTACATAATCAGAATCCATTGTCAAGACCAGGACACTGACGCTGGCACATTATCTTTTTCCTTTGATAATAGCGAATGTTCTATTAGGTCCTTACAGTGCGTCAGGCATGCTGTCATTTATTTCTTGTAGCAACCCTCTGCAAGTATTATTATCAGCTCCATTTTGTTGATAAGAGAACTGAAACTCTGAGAACTTCAATATCTTTCCCAAGGCTAGTCAGGTTATAAATGGCAGAGCTGGGGCTGGGCTCCATCAGGTCTGACTCCAGACAACACTCTTTAAATATAAATCAGCATTGAAAAAAAAAAACTTTAACAAGCAGACCTCAAAGGCCAGACTAGAAGGCCTTTCACAGGCTTTCACAGCCTCCATCTCTGAGGCGGTTCATTGTCTGTTCAGTCTGCACTGCCCCATGGGAGGAGGTGTTGTCTAGAGCCCCCCAGGTTTTTTTTCCATTATTTTGGAGTTATTTTTACTGTGGTAAAGTCATATAATATAAAACATCCTATATTAACCATATTTAACTGTGCCTTTAAGTTAGAGCCCCCAAACTTGACAACACATTGCTACACCCAAAATTTGCTCAAGCTTTAGTAAATGTATAATAATATTTAATAAAAGTAAAGAATAGCATTCAAAATATGAAGTGTACTCCAGGGTAGTTGTCTTTTTCAGACTCTTTAAGTTCAAGAGCTCGTCAGTGATATATCATGACTGATTTCAGTTAGGGCAAGCGTTCAAAGTTAAGAAAAAAGTTGACTAGAGGCCTAATATTGGGAAAACCATAAAAAATTACAAATACATATTTACGAAGTAGGTAGATAATAATGCAAAATAATATGCAATGGTAATAGCTGACATTTTCAAGGACTTTTATATATGTCCTGTAGTGTGCTAGGTGCATAAATATTTAGATGTCATTTCCTTTTTCCCTTACTCTAGCATCATTAACATCTTTGTAATATAATAGCTAACAAAACAAGATTGAGAGTGTACTATATGTCTTGCAATCTGCTAAACACTTCACATGGTCTCACTTAATACTTCCAGTTCTTGTTACTACCAGCCAGTCATTTTCTGCCTTTTAGATAGGTTTAAGGATGCTCATAGCTGCCATTTATTGAGCTCTTACAGTGATGTAGTCAGGGGATCGCATGTATTCCTTCTTCCGTTTACTTCTCATTGCAACCCTCTGAGGAGGGAGCCATCATGATTCTTTTCTTTCCTTTTTTTTTTTTTTTTTGCCGTCATGATTCTTATTTGACAAATGAGGAAGCTGAGGCTCAGGGCCCTGAAGTACAGAGAGCAGTGAAGGAACCCTGATTCACATGCAGATGTGCCTTTCAAGTGGCTGGGGTCTACACTCCACAGGCTCTCAGATTTTAGAAGAGAAAGTTTAATGTGGATTGCAGTCCTCTGAAGAGGAGACTTTGACCTTGAAGAGTGAGTAAAGAGTGAGCCAGGTGAGGGACCACCCTGCGGGGAATAAAGGCAGAAGCAGGGATGCTGTTGGAGCCGCTACTAGTGACCTCAGGGAAGAAACCTGCCTGGTTAGAATTCTGAGGCTGCTGAACAGGAAGTCTGGGTTCAAGTCATAGGGAATCTTCCGCGCTTTTCAGTGGAGTTTGAACTTAATGAGCTCTTCATTTAGGAAATCAGTTTAGCGCTTTGAACATGGTAATGCTAAAACTGACTCTCCACAGAACCATCTGGTAGCAACATGCGATGTAGGCTGATTCTCACTGCACTCTTTTCCCTCCAGGCATTCAGCAAGGTCTCCTGAATACAATTGTGTCCTCTTTCCCTTCTCAGCTGTCACTGCCCTTTCTGCATGTAAAAGAAAGAAAATCAGGAAGAATTCTATGCGACAGGATTCTGATCAGAACTTGGCTTTTCCACTAGAAAAAAAAGTTTTAAATCTACTGTTTTACGTGAAACAGTGTGTCCAAGCCCAGTGTACAAATCAGACTGGCAATTAATTTAAAAAATAACATAGCAGCTGGAAGCCCTGGGTGCTGGGATAAGATTTGGGGGTCCTCATCAGCTTTGAGGACTGAGCCTTTCATGTAAGGTGGGTTCCGAAGCTCACCCACTCTATAAGGAAAACACTCTGAAGCACCCAGAGCTCCTCTGACCAAACTCCCTCTCTGCTCCTCCGTTTCCACCTATTAGAATAGAGGGTCTGTTACACAGCCCAACCCAAGAGAAAAATGGAAGTGAGACTGCTGTAATAAGATCATAAAAGCACAATTACTGTGCTAGCCCTAGCCAATAACTAGGGCTCAGAAATGCTTTCATTATGCATCTATCAACTGCATCTATCAGTTGAAAAACATTTCAGAAGCAAACAAATGAATTACTGATTTACCTCCTAGGATTTGTCAAGTGAGAGCCATCCCACCCAAAGTAGTTTTCCAACAACCACCTGCACCCTCTGCAACCAGCCTATGCTCTCCTTTTTACTAATTCATGGACCAAATGTTGATATTCATATGCACGCTTAGACAACCCCAACTTTGCTAAGCTGTGTGAAGGATAATTGACCCCGGGCGATAGAGATCCAGGGTGGGTTAACATGATGCACAATTTGCTGGTGATCTCTCTTACTTTAGGATTGTTAGAACTAGCAAATGCCATGACTCAACATACATGGCAGGAATATACATAACATAATCTCCTATTTTTTAGAAAATGTGTTTGTAACTGTTTTGTAGGTAGGTTCCCATACCTCAAAAAGGTGCATGCTTAATTAAAAACCAAAAAAAAACACACCAAAAAACCCCAAACTAGGAAGCAGGAAAAGTATGACCTACTCCCAGCTCAGTCTTCCTCTTCCTATGAAATGAAATCTTTTTTTTTTCTTTTCTTCATCAGGCCTCTTGTGTTTTTATATTTATTTTCATCTATCTTTTATTCTTTGGCCTGTGTGGCCCTCCCACTGCAGTGGCCTCTCTCACTGCAGAGCACTGGCTTGTAATTGGACACACTGGTCCAGCTACTCCACGGCACTTGGGATCTTCCCCAGCTAGGGATGGAACCAGTGCCCTTTGCACTCTTTAAACACTGGACCACCAGGCTAGCCTGAAATTAAATCTTTTAAGTTCATCAGTTTCCTCATCCATAAAGCAAGTTAAGATGAGATAGAGTATTTGAGCATTCCTTTAATTTGATTGCTGAGCTCATTTAAGAGTGGCTACATGTTCAAAACACTTATTCTAAAGTTAGTGGGGTTTGGGTTAAGTCCGGTTAAGATATGGGATTTAAATTTACCTATAATTTTACCTCTGATACATGCAAAAAGTTATTGTTGTTGTTTATTCACTAAGTCGTGTTTGACTCTTTGCAACCCCAAGAACCATAGCATTCCAGGCTCCCCTGTCCTCCACTGCCTCCCAGAGTTTGCTTGGATTCATATCCATTGAGTTGATGATGCTGTCTAACCATCTCATCCTCTGACACCCGCTCCGTCTCCTATTGCCATCAGTTTTTCCCAGCATCAGTCTTTTCCAGTAAGTCATCTCTTCACATGAGATGGCCAAATACTGCCAGAGCTTTCCCCCTTTTACTAATTCATGGACCAAATGTTGATATTCATATGCACGCTTAGACAACCCCAACTTTGCTAAGCTGTGTGAAGGATAATTGACCCCGGGCGATAGAGATCCAGGGTGGGTTAACATGATGCACAATTTGCTGGTGATCTCTCTTACTTTAGGATTGTTAGAACTAGCAAATGCCATGACTCAACATACATGGCAGGAATATACATAACATAATCTCCTATTTTTTAGAAAATGTGTTTGTAACTGTTTTGTAGGTAGGTTCCCATACCTCAAAAAGGTGCATGCTTAATTAAAAACCAAAAAAAAACACACCAAAAAACCCCAAACTAGGAAGCAGGAAAAGTATGACCTACTCCCAGCTCAGTCTTCCTCTTCCTATGAAATGAAATCTTTTTTTTTTCTTTTCTTCATCAGGCCTCTTGTGTTTTTATATTTATTTTCATCTATCTTTTATTCTTTGGCCTGTGTGGCCCTCCCACTGCAGTGGCCTCTCTCACTGCAGAGCACTGGCTTGTAATTGGACACACTGGTCCAGCTACTCCACGGCACTTGGGATCTTCCCCAGCTAGGGATGGAACCAGTGCCCTTTGCACTCTTTAAACACTGGACCACCAGGCTAGCCTGAAATTAAATCTTTTAAGTTCATCAGTTTCCTCATCCATAAAGCAAGTTAAGATGAGATAGAGTATTTGAGCATTCCTTTAATTTGATTGCTGAGCTCATTTAAGAGTGGCTACATGTTCAAAACACTTATTCTAAAGTTAGTGGGGTTTGGGTTAAGTCCGGTTAAGATATGGGATTTAAATTTACCTATAATTTTACCTCTGATACATGCAAAAAGTTATTGTTGTTGTTTATTCACTAAGTCGTGTTTGACTCTTTGCAACCCCAAGAACCATAGCATTCCAGGCTCCCCTGTCCTCCACTGCCTCCCAGAGTTTGCTTGGATTCATATCCATTGAGTTGATGATGCTGTCTAACCATCTCATCCTCTGACACCCGCTCCCGTCTCCTATTGCCATCAGTTTTTCCCAGCATCAGTCTTTTCCAGTAAGTCATCTCTTCACATGAGATGGCCAAAGTACTGGAGCTTCAGCAACAGTCTTTCCAATGAATATTCAGCATTGTGCTCTACTCCAGATATTTTGGAAATGCTCTGTTGAACCAAGTTGTGCAGGTATCGTCTTGAAAGACTTCTCAGAGCCTTTAATGTTTTGATATGAATTGTGAGTCCTGAAGAAGTCTTTGTAATCATTTGATCATAATGCTCAGTATTTCTCTAGTAAGGGATATTCACAGGCTAATGCTGTGTTAGAGCCCTTAGCCTCCAACCTTAAGCTCACTCTACTGAACTTCCTGCCTAAAAATGCAAGCAGGGTGCCTTTGACGGGCTACTTGTGAGACCAGAGGTACCAGTCTTATCTCAGAATTCTGACAAATGAACCTATGGAGCAGAAATGTTGATTGCCTCTTTCCTTTATTAAAAAAAAGTATTTATGTATTTTTATTCATTTATTTGGCTGCACCAGATCTTAGTTTCAGAAAGTGAGGTCTTCGATCTTGGTTGCATCATGAAAGATCTTTTAGTGCAGCATGCAAACTCTTTTTTTTTTTTTCGTGGGGGCGGGTTGGGAAGGGAGGCGGGGTGGGTGGGCCACTTCTATTGGTCTTTCATTTATCTATTTTCATCCATCTTTGTTCTTTTTTGGCCTGTGTGGGCCTTCCGTTGCAGTGGCTTCTGTTGTCGCAGAGCACCGGCTGTGGGCGCATGCGCTCCAGAGCTCCGGCTGGGTAATTGGACACATTGGTTCAGCTGCTCTGTGGCACGTGGGATTTTCCCAGGCCAGGGATCAAACTGGCGTCCCTTGCACTGCAAGGCGGTGTTCTTACCCACTGGACCACAGGGAAGCCGGCATGCAAACTCTTAATTGCGGCATGATAGATTAGTTCCCTGACCAGGAATGGAATCCAGGACCCATACATTAGGAGCATGGAGTCTTAACCACTGGACTAGCAGGGAAGTCCTTGATTGCCTCTTCCTTTACAAAAATACTAATCTGAATCTGTTCTTTAGGAAACCCTCAAACAAAAATTCCAGAATTGTACCTGTTTTCTGCCACTTTGTTTCTTAAGTCTTGATCTCCCAGTTGAGAGAGAGAAGAGGCTTTAAGATGAATTTGGAGGAAAATTCACAACATAGCAATTATTTCTTCTGGTTATTGATACCTAGATTTTTTTTTGCCAATATTTAAGCAAAGCATATAATAGGAAAGACAAGCTAGATTTTTTTACTTGAAACTCAGCTCAGTTGTGCAGGTATCGTCTTGAAAGATTTGATTTTTTTTCCTGAAGAAGTCTTTGTAATCATTTGATCATAATGCTCAGTATTTCTCTAGTAAGGGATATTCACAGGCTAATGCTGTGTTAGAGCCCTTAGCCTCCAACCTTAAGCTCACTCTACTGAACTTCCTGCCTAAAAATGCAAGCAGGGTGCCTTTGACGGGCTACTTGTGAGACCAGAGGTACCAGTCTTATCTCAGAATTCTGACAAATGAACCTATGGAGCAGAAATGTTGATTGCCTCTTTCCTTTATTAAAAAAAAGTATTTATGTATTTTTATTCATTTATTTGGCTGCACCAGATCTTAGTTTCAGAAAGTGAGGTCTTCGATCTTGGTTGCATCATGAAAGATCTTTTAGTGCAGCATGCAAACTCTTTTTTTTTTTTTTTCGTGGGGGGGGGTTGGGAAGGGAGGCGGGGTGGGTGGGCCACTTCTATTGGTCTTTCATTTATCTATTTTCATCCATCTTTGTTCTTTTTTGGCCTGTGTGGGCCTTCCGTTGCAGTGGCTTCTGTTGTCGCAGAGCACCGGCTGTGGGCGCATGCGCTCCAGAGCTCCGGCTGGGTAATTGGACACATTGGTTCAGCTGCTCTGTGGCACGTGGGATTTTCCCAGGCCAGGGATCAAACTGGCGTCCCTTGCACTGCAAGGCGGTGTTCTTACCCACTGGACCACAGGGAAGCCGGCATGCAAACTCTTAATTGCGGCATGATAGATTAGTTCCCTGACCAGGAATGGAATCCAGGACCCATACATTAGGAGCATGGAGTCTTAACCACTGGACTAGCAGGGAAGTCCTTGATTGCCTCTTCCTTTACAAAAATACTAATCTGAATCTGTTCTTTAGGAAACCCTCAAACAAAAATTCCAGAATTGTACCTGTTTTCTGCCACTTTGTTTCTTAAGTCTTGATCTCCCAGTTGAGAGAGAGAAGAGGCTTTAAGATGAATTTGGAGGAAAATTCACAACATAGCAATTATTTCTTCTGGTTATTGATACCTAGATTTTTTTTATGCCAATATTTAAGCAAAGCATATAATAGGAAAGACAAGCTAATACTGAAGTTTTTTGTATCAAACCAACGTGGGTTGAAACTCAGCTCAGTGACTTAGAAGTGATTTGATTTCTTTGTAACATAGTCTCTCTGAATCTCACTTTCTTCATCTGTAAAACAGGGATTGTAAAAGTTGCCCCATAGTGTGGCTAGGACTATGTTAGAAGACGTACTGAGATTTATTGAGGGATAACCATCTGCAAAGCACAGGGAAAGCTAGCTTTGCATTTAGGAATGAAGATTGTGTTAACTGGTTTGTGCCTAAAATTCCTCTACCTAGATGCCTTATTATTTCGCATCTTTCCCTCAGTATAAAAGTAAATATGATTCAAATTTAGGGGAGAAAAAAAATTGCTAAATAAAATTTAGCGTGGGCTAGTGAATAAATGTTCATCTAGGATAATAGAGAAGTAATTACCTAGTCTTGTTTCCTGTCTTAAAAAAGCTCTTTACTATATGAGACTTGCTCTTTCTCTCTGGAAGTTTACCAGACATGCTACAGATTTGCATAACAAATCCTTCCCTTTTAGAGAAATATATAATATATAAGCTTCAGCCTTAAGGCCCCTCTTCAATGCTAAAAATGAATGTTAAAGACATTGAGCATTATAATGGATTAAAGTTAAATCCTTTAGAACTGGATGTTAATCTTGACTCCTCATATTATTTCAAATGTATTTTATACTAATTGTTTTGAGAAAACTCTTTCTCCTGGATTAATGTTTCAACTATTTAAAAATACGTAAACTTTGTTCTACATTATCACTTGAATAGACCAAATAATTTTAGTGCCTCTGTAGACAATTGGCTTTCAAGTTGAAGCATGGTGATTTATTTTTAAAAATAAAGAGAAATCATCAGCATTGAAATAGATTAAAATAGATGTCTTACTTAGAATTATAAAAGTGATTCCATTTTTCATATGTCACTTTTAAAGCATGGTTATTATTTTTAAAAGACATTTCAAACTGATATTATGGGCTTGTTAACCAGAGAAGACACTGTGTAATAGTACAGTGATAAAGGATAAAGGGTGAAGAATATCTATTTTACTTTTTTTGAATCCATCTCAATGAAAATCATTTACACAAAGACAAATGGGACCCAGTTATTAAATTACCAGGCTAACCTATTATACTGTAATAATTAAAAGTTATACAAAGATGATACACAAAAAAATAAGTCATCAAGCAAACTGGAATCACGTTTAAAACTAGAACTTCATATACAAAAGTCATGAATGTGCTCTTTGTTTATATACATGAGAAAAAGTTTTAGGCTCCAAGTCAAGGTGGCAGACAAAACATACATTTATCGTCCCCCTCCTCAGATTCTACTGACAAATATTTATTGAGTACCTACTATGTAATAGGCATCTGGAATGAAAGTGCATCTAACAAGGTGAACACAGTAGGAGTCTATTAGGAAGCTAGCACTTGGGGCAAATTCCCCAACTCAGGAAGCAGATGAATGAAACTGAGAAAAGAGATCATCAAAATTGCAGCTTATGACAAGCTCAAGAAAATTTGGTGGTAATGACTTTGCCTTAAAATAAAAGGGAGGGCCTCCCTGGTGGTCCAGTGGGTAAGGACACCGCCTTGCCGTGCAAGGGACGCCGGTTCGATCCCTGGCCTGGGAAGATCCCACGTGCGGCGGAGCAGCTGAACCAATGTGTCCAACAACCGCTCCAGAGCTCTGGAGCGCATGTGCCCAGAGCCGGTGCTCTGCAATGAGAGAGGCCACTTCAATGGGAGGCCCACACAGGCCAAAGAACAAAAATGGATGAAAATGAATAGATGAAAGATCAATAGAAGTGATCAAGAAAAAAAAAAGGGAAAAAAAGAACGAACTTTGCTCTGAGGAAAAGTAGAGAAACTCTATACTCCTCTTTGTTCCTTAATGCAAGAATCTATAAAGGGTCAGATAATACATATTTTTAGCTTTGTGGGCCATACAATCTTTCTCTCAAATGCATTCCACTCTTCTCTTGCAGTGTAAAAGCATGGTTATTATTTTTAAAAGACATTTCAAACTGATATTATGGGCTTGTTAACCAGAGAAGACACTGTGTAATAGTACAGTGATAAAGGATAAAGGGTGAAGAATATCTATTTTACTTTTTTTGAATCCATCTCAATGAAAATCATTTACACAAAGACAAATGGGACCCAGTTATTAAATTACCAGGCTAACCTATTATACTGTAATAATTAAAAGTTATACAAAGATGATACACAAAAAAATAAGTCATCAAGCAAACTGGAATCACGTTTAAAACTAGAACTTCATATACAAAAGTCATGAATGTGCTCTTTGTTTATATACATGAGAAAAAGTTTTAGGCTCCAAGTCAAGGTGGCAGACAAAACATACATTTATCGTCCCCCTCCTCAGATTCTACTGACAAATATTTATTGAGTACCTACTATGTAATAGGCATCTGGAATGAAAGTGCATCTAACAAGGTGAACACAGTAGGAGTCTATTAGGAAGCTAGCACTTGGGGCAAATTCCCCAACTCAGGAAGCAGATGAATGAAACTGAGAAAAGAGATCATCAAAATTGCAGCTTATGACAAGCTCAAGAAAATTTGGTGGTAATGACTTTGCCTTAAAATAAAAGGGAGGGCCTCCCTGGTGGTCCAGTGGGTAAGGACACCGCCTTGCCGTGCAAGGGACGCCGGTTCGATCCCTGGCCTGGGAAGATCCCACGTGCGGCGGAGCAGCTGAACCAATGTGTCCAACAACCGCTCCAGAGCTCTGGAGCGCATGTGCCCAGAGCCGGTGCTCTGCAATGAGAGAGGCCACTTCAATGGGAGGCCCACACAGGCCAAAGAACAAAAATGGATGAAAATGAATAGATGAAAGATCAATAGAAGTGATCAAGAAAAAAAAAAGGGAAAAAAAGAACGAACTTTGCTCTGAGGAAAAGTAGAGAAACTCTATACTCCTCTTTGTTCCTTAATGCAAGAATCTATAAAGGGTCAGATAATACATATTTTTAGCTTTGTGGGCCATACAATCTTTCTCTCAAATGCATTCCACTCTTCTCTTGCAGTGTAAAAGCAGTCATAGACAACACATAGACATGTCGTGTAGTTGTGTTCTAATAAAACTTTGTTTAGAAAAAGAAGTAGTAGATCACAGTTTGCCAGCTGCTGATCTAAATTTTAACCATAGTGATATGAACAAATATTGAAATGGACAAATAAAAAGTAATTTAAAGGAAACATATCTGACCAGAATTTTTATCTCCAGTCCAGTCTCTTTGTATCCCAGGCCAGTCTGGCCGCGCTTCCTCTTCCCCACGTCCAGGTAATTCCCTGCACCATTGTTGATTAGTTATACACAGTGAATCTTTCTGATGAGTCTTGGCCTTTCCTTTCCACTTTTTATCTCCATCACTAGGAAGCTCCGTCTGTCTCACTGCTTGAGTGAATTGGTTCACTTCTTTCCCTCTTTACTGCCAGCAACAAGAGCAGAAGCCCTCAGACACTACAGTGTGCTCCCATCAGGTCCATTCTCATCTACCGTCTATATCCATCCATTCAATCTCTTCTCCATATTTTCAGTAGTGTGTTCATAAAATGTTTATCAAGTGCCAGCCACACTTCCTAGCACTAGACTTACATTGGTAAATGATAAGACATTAAAAAAATCCCCAGTTTTTTGGAGCTTCTATTCTGCTCTATGTGTGAAAGGGGTGTGACAAGACAATAAATATAATATATAAGCAAATAATAGAGTGCTAGAAGGTGTTAAGTGCTAGGGGAGAAAGCAAAATATGAAAAGTGGTAGAGGGAGGGGTATATGGAGTGCTGGGGCAGTTGTGCATTTATCAGTGTGCTTGGGAGAAGCCTCTTTGAGGTAAGAGTTGAGCAAACTCTTGAAGGACTGAAAAAGTCCGTGGTGCCCCTATTTACTGGGGGGAAGAGCAGCCCTGACAAAGAGAAGTTTCAGGACAAAGTTCCCAGTGAGGGAACCTGCCTGTCCACCCTCATATGAAGACTAAGATTCTCAGTGTGTGGCCTATGTAAAGCTCTGTATTGGGTCCTTACTACCTCTCTGGCTTCACATTTATACATGATTTCCCTTTAGGCTTGTTCTCTGGGTTACACTAGTTTCTCTTCAGCACCTTGAACATGTATACTCTTTCTAATCTCCAGCATAAGCAATTCTCCTGCCTGGATACCCAGCAATCCCCCGCCTCCCCACCTCCTGCTGCCCTTATTTATCTGAATTAAATCCTGTTCAAGCTTCACATCTCAGCTCTGACACCATTACTTTATGGAGACCTCCAGGTCTCCTCAATGCTCTCTCCCAGTGCTCTACATCTGTTTCCTGTAATTATATAATTGTATAATTATTCGATTCATGTCCTCTTCCCAGTAGACTATACATTCCCAGGGGGCTGAATGCACATGTTTTACTCACCACTATACCTCCAATGCCTTGAGCAATATTTGCATTTAGTGAGTACTTAGTAGATATCTGTTGAAGGAACAAATTACGGTTCACCATTCACCTAAAAGAGAATAGCTTATGTGTTTACTTTTTTTTCCAGGGTCTTTGTATAATTCTAGTATAAGGACTATTGAACTAGGAAAAAACACAAATGAAATAATACATCATCATCTATAATAATTACTAATATCATTCAAAGTTTATTATGCTTGTTACCAGGTCTAGGTTCACACTGCTTGCTGCATGACGGGCCAACAAATGGAGAGACCAGTTGTTGGAGTAAGGAATAGTGACTTTACTGGGAAAGGCAGCAGACTGAAAAGATGGTGGACGCTCTTGCCTGAGTTAGAACTTAGGCTTCTTTTATACTAAAACGGGAGAAAGTAGTAATGTCAAGTATCTCCTGACTCCAGTCAGCCTCCTGAGGGGAGGTGTTCATTTCTTCCGCCCTGCAGTCATTCCTGGGCAGGCCTGGCCAGCATGTTTTCTGTGAACTAAACAAAGGTATTTCAGCTCAGTGCTCATTACCTGGGAGGCAGGGTTCTTGGAGATAAACAGTTATGTATAGTTTAATCTTATAGAACATATCCCTTTAGTGATTAGCTTATGATAGAATACAGAGGGTTTTTTTTCCTGTTACATGCTCATTAAAGAGTTCAGATCACAAATGATCCTTGAGGGAACCTGCCTGTCCACCCTCATATGAAGACTAAGATTCTCAGTGTGTGGCCTATGTAAAGCTCTGTATTGGGTCCTTACTACCTCTCTGGCTTCACATTTATACATGATTTCCCTTTAGGCTTGTTCTCTGGGTTACACTAGTTTCTCTTCAGCACCTTGAACATGTATACTCTTTCTAATCTCCAGCATAAGCAATTCTCCTGCCTGGATACCCAGCAATCCCCCCGCCACCCCACCTCCTGCTGCCCTTATTTATCTGAATTAAATCCTGTTCAAGCTTCACATCTCAGCTCTGACACCATTACTTTATGGAGACCTCCAGGTCTCCTCAATGCCTCTCCCAGTGCTCTACATCTGTTTCCTGTAATTATATAATTGTATAATTATTCGATTCATGTCCTCTTCCCAGTAGACTATACATTCCCAGGGGGCTGAATGCACATGTTTTACTCACCACTATACCTCCAATGCCTTGAGCAATATTTGCATTTAGTGAGTACTTAGTAGATATCTGTTGAAGGAACAAATTACGGTTCACCATTCACCTAAAAGAGAATAGCTTATGTGTTTACTTTTTTTTCCAGGGTCTTTGTATAATTCTAGTATAAGGACTATTGAACTAGGAAAAAACACAAATGAAATAATACATCATCATCTATAATAATTACTAATATCATTCAAAGTTTATTATGCTTGTTACCAGGTCTAGGTTCACACTGCTTGCTGCATGACGGGCCAACAAATGGAGAGACCAGTTGTTGGAGTAAGGAATAGTGACTTTACTGGGAAAGGCAGCAGACTGAAAAGATGGTGGACGCTCTTGCCTGAGTTAGAACTTAGGCTTCTTTTATACTAAAACGGGAGAAAGTAGTAATGTCAAGTATCTCCTGACTCCAGTCAGCCTCCTGAGGGGAGGTGTTCATTTCTTCCGCCCTGCAGTCATTCCTGGGCAGGCCTGGCCAGCATGTTTTCTGTGAACTAAACAAAGGTATTTCAGCTCAGTGCTCATTACCTGGGAGGCAGGGTTCTTGGAGATAAACAGTTATGTATAGTTTAATCTTATAGAACATATCCCTTTAGTGATTAGCTTATGATAGAATACAGAGGGTTTTTTTTCCTGTTACATGCTCATTAAAGAGTTCAAATCACAAATGATCCTTTCCTGTAAAATATGGTGCTGCTCACCAGATTTCTGGTTCTCATCAGAAACCATAGGGTGTTAGAGACCCACATGCATTATCTGTCACCCTGAAGACACATGAAGTCCTTTCACTTCCTTTTTGGCTGTTAAACGTAAGCAGAAATGATATGTGCCAATTTCAGACAAAGCCTTCCCCACCTCCCCAAAACAGAAGCATTTGAGAGCTGGTGTGCAACCCCCTCAAGTAGCAAAATGTTAAAGAATTCACCTGCCAATCCCAGGAGATATGGGAGGTGCAGGTTTGATCCCCGGGTTAGGAACATCTCCTGGAGTAGGAAATGACACCCCACTCCAGTGTTCTTGACGGGAAAACTCCGTAGACAGAGGATTCCGGAGGGCTACAGTCTATGGGGTGGTGATGAGTCTGACATGACTGGGCACACACGCATCGGCACCCCTCCAGCGCCACTCACCTGGATGAGGTTCCTGTGGCTGCCATGAGAAACTGTTATCCCTGGAGAGTGTGGGACGGGGGTATGTAAAACAACAGAAACTTATTCTTTCACAATTTGGGGGACTAGAAGTCCAAATTCAAGGTGTCAGCAAGACTGTGCTTCTTCTGAAGGCTCCAGGGAACGATCTTTCCCGGAGACTTCCAAGGGGGTTCTGGAGGTGCTTGGTAAGCCTTGGTGTCCTCTATGTTCAGCTTCACTTGTCCTTCTCCTTGTGTATCTTTGTGTCCAAGTGTCCCTCTCCTTTCTCTTATAAGGATGCCAGTCATTGGATTTAGGATTGAGTCTAATCTGGCGGGCAAGATAAAAAAAATCTAAAAGTGTTGGCTGAAGTTGTCAGAGGACACCAAAGGATAAGACTTAATGACCTAATAAGAGGCTATGGTTAACGGGGCTCCCAGTATGTTCTACGGACTGTGCTAAGCACTCTATAGGTTTCAACCTATTATAATGAGGTTGATATTTTATATGCATTTTACAAATGAGAAAAGAGAGGTCTAGAGAGCTATGTAAGCAGCTGGCCCAGGCCAGTTCATGTATAGTTTAATCTTATAGAACATCCCTTTAGTGATTAGCTTATGATAGAATACAGAGGGTTTTTCCTGTTACATGCTCATTAAAGAGTTCAAATCACAAATGATCCTTTCCTGTAAAATATGGTGCTGCTCACCAGATTTCTGGTTCTCATCAGAAACCATAGGGTGTTAGAGACCCACATGCATTATCTGTCACCCTGAAGACACATGAAGTCCTTTCACTTCCTTTTTGGCTGTTAAACGTAAGCAGAAATGATATGTGCCAATTTCAGACAAAGCCTTCCCCACCTCCCCAAAACAGAAGCATTTGAGAGCTGGTGTGCAACCCCCTCAAGTAGCAAAATGTTAAAGAATTCACCTGCCAATCCCAGGAGATATGGGAGGTGCAGGTTTGATCCCCGGGTTAGGAACATCTCCTGGAGTAGGAAATGACACCCCACTCCAGTGTTCTTGACGGGAAAACTCCGTAGACAGAGGATTCCGGAGGGCTACAGTCTATGGGGTGGTGATGAGTCTGACATGACTGGGCACACACGCATCGGCACCCCTCCAGCGCCACTCACCTGGATGAGGTTCCTGTGGCTGCCATGAGAAACTGTTATCCCTGGAGAGTGTGGGACGGGGGTATGTAAAACAACAGAAACTTATTCTTTCACAATTTGGGGGACTAGAAGTCCAAATTCAAGGTGTCAGCAAGACTGTGCTTCTTCTGAAGGCTCCAGGGAACGATCTTTCCCGGAGACTTCCAAGGGGGTTCTGGAGGTGCTTGGTAAGCCTTGGTGTCCTCTATGTTCAGCTTCACTTGTCCTTCTCCTTGTGTATCTTTGTGTCCAAGTGTCCCTCTCCTTTCTCTTATAAGGATGCCAGTCATTGGATTTAGGATTGAGTCTAATCTGGCGGGCAAGATAAAAAAAATCTAAAAGTGTTGGCTGAAGTTGTCAGAGGACACCAAAGGATAAGACTTAATGACCTAATAAGAGGCTATGGTTAACGGGGCTCCCAGTATGTTCTACGGACTGTGCTAAGCACTCTATAGGTATTATACTCTTTAAACCCCATGGAGGTTGTATACCATGAGGTTGATATTTTATATGCATTTTACAAATGAGAAAAGAGAGGTCTAGAGAGCTATGTAAGCAGCTGGCCCAGTGGCCACTGAGAATTTCAGTCCAGGTCAGTCTGATATACAAGCCTGAGGTCTAGGATTTCCCAGTACTGCCCCCTCAATTCATCTGTGCCCTTGATGGTCTCCTAGAATACGGGGATCCACACTCCGAACAAATTTCGGTTCTCCTTCTGTAGTTAACCCAAGGGTGCACTGATCTTGTGGCCAAATTAACAGTAAAAAAGAGAACAGAATAGTTAAGTTACTCGTCAGTTGCTGTTTCAGCAATGGCCTTCCTGGCTGATTTTTATGAACTTGTTAAACTCAACTTTTCATCTTTCCCCTTTATAAGATACAACTAACTGTCAGACTTCAATTTTCTGACTTGGCCATGGATATAAAGAAGTGTCATATCAGAAGCCTTCATTTCTCCTCTAAAACATTAAAATAATTAAAAGAAAAAAAAATTGAAAGAAGCAGCAGGCTCAAGAGTCAACATGAAACCAAACCAACCCTATTTTTAAGTGTTTCCAACTTTGTTTCAAAAACATCCTTATGAGAATTGTTTTCCAAACAGAAGTGGGTGAAGCCTTTTACTTCTGAAAACTGATTTTCTTATGGAGACATACCCTGTTTTTTATGCTTGGAGAAGCAGGGAATATCCAAGCTGTCATTTCGTAGTAACAAATACAAATTAGACCATTAAAAAAAAAAAGTTGTAGGAATGTTCAAATCCATGTTGACTGGTTTTTACATTTACCCGGCCGCCAGCATTCCCATACTAGCGTTGGCATGGAGACTGGAAAACGAAACTTTCCACCAATCTGTCACTAGCTACTGTTTCCACTTGTTTTACTGTGAATTCAATTTTTGCAATTTTTTTAATTAAAAAAAAAAGTTTGATGCTTTTTTTTTTGTTTTCTCTTTCAAGACATTTCTCAAACATAAAAACACGCATGAAAAAGGGTTTTAAAAATCAGTCAAAGATTTAGTTTTCCAAATACTCAGCTGTTTAACATTCGAATAATGCTTTTTTTTTTTTTTTTCCACATTTAGTCTGAATGGTTTGGCATGAGGGAGATCCACAGTCTGAAAGTTACTTTGTCCTGACTCTCCTCACTGCATTTATAGAAACTGGAAGATGCAGCAGCTTTTCAGCAGGACCAGAGAAAGCTGAGGTTTCAAGAGGAAAGTTGGGCTTCCCAGAACTTTGGTGGAAATGAGTTTGGCATGGTCACTCCTAGGTATTCCTGAAATCAGTTTCCTTGAGGATAAGCAGGCTGAAATTCTTGGAGCTAGACTTGAGGTCACAGTGCAGGGGGACTCCCTCACTGTTCTCACAGGTGGCCTAGAACCCAGTAGGAACTCAAGTCATGTTTACATGAACGATTGAATGCCAGTAACGCCATATTTCATCTTATAAAACTGAAGGGTGATTGTCTTGGACTGGAAAGTAAAAGAGAAAACTGCCTACCTAGTGTTTAAGGGGCCTCAGGCTGGCATCTGGAGCTTGGCGATCTCATTTCACTTTGGCATCATCCTGAACTGCTCTGCCTGAAGCTGACGCCATGTTAAAGGGAAGAAATGCATGCAAGGACAGTCAGAGAGCAAAGGGTCGGGAACAGATGTGAGGAGAAAGGGAGAACAGCCTTTGCTTGAAATGAGAGAAGTCAACTGGATTCCCACAGCTGGAAGGACAAAGCCCTCAGTGTCCTCAGGGAGGTGGGAATGAGGGGTGATTTTGCCCTCCCTTTGTTCTTTCCCGCGTCTTCCACGTTTCCAGGTTGTTTATTTGATGATTGCCTTTGCTGTCCAGTTATTGGACTCTAAGAACGAATCAAGTGTTAGGAGACGGCTTACAGAAATGGATACATGGAGCGGCTTTTAGCGCCTCCCTTGCTCCCCTGTGTGTCCACGCGCCTAGCACCTTAGCAGGCACTCCCTAAACATCTGGAGAGCAAATGAGCTGCAAGTTTGCGGAGCCGAGTACGTGGAGCTAGGAAAACGAGGACAGCAGAGGGGGTGTCTCTGACCACAAAAGCCATGCAAGCGCGTGCGAAGGCAGTGGTGGCGCGAGGCAAGGGGCCGGCCGGGAGCGGGGCGCCGCGCAGGGGGTGCTGCCTGCGTGGCGCCCTGGGCGGGGGCACGGGGGCCCACCGCGACACGTGCGCCTCAGGGGCTGCTCGCGTCCCTGCGGCGAGCGAAGCCGGGCTAGGCTGGTGGGCGCGGGGGTGTGCCCGCGCGGTGGCCCCCGCGCGTGCGGCTGGCCAGGCGGCTGGGTGAGTCACGGCGGGGCTCGCCTTTATAACCGCCGGCAAGATCGCGCGAGTGGCCCGCCCGCTCCTCCGCGTTCTGTGCGCCAACCCGCGCGTCCCCAACGGCCCCCCAACAGCCGCCCAGGCCCGAGGGCGCCATGAGGAGCCCGCGCTACTCCTGGCTGCTGCTGCTGCTGCTGCTGCTGCTGCCGCCGCTGCTGCTCACACCTCCCGCCGGGAACGCAGCAGTCATCACCGGGGTAAGCGGCCCAGGCGCACCTGTCCACCGGGTATGCGCGCCTCCTCGCGCCTCGGAGACGTGGGAGCGCAGGGACGGAAGGGAGGACGGGATGAGGATGGCGACGGGAGGTGAGGTCATCCCGGACGGGGACACCTGCCCCAGTCGCCCCTTGGAGCTGACGCCATGTTAAAGGGAAGAAATGCATGCAAGGACAGTCAGAGAGCAAAGGGTCGGGAACAGATGTGAGGAGAAAGGGAGAACAGCCTTTGCTTGAAATGAGAGAAGTCAACTGGATTCCCACAGCTGGAAGGACAAAGCCCTCAGTGTCCTCAGGGAGGTGGGAATGAGGGGTGATTTTGCCCTCCCTTTGTTCTTTCCCGCGTCTTCCACGTTTCCAGGTTGTTTATTTGATGATTGCCTTTGCTGTCCAGTTATTGGACTCTAAGAACGAATCAAGTGTTAGGAGACGGCTTACAGAAATGGATACATGGAGCGGCTTTTAGCGCCTCCCTTGCTCCCCTGTGTGTCCACGCGCCTAGCACCTTAGCAGGCACTCCCTAAACATCTGGAGAGCAAATGAGCTGCAAGTTTGCGGAGCCGAGTACGTGGAGCTAGGAAAACGAGGACAGCAGAGGGGGTGTCTCTGACCACAAAAGCCATGCAAGCGCGTGCGAAGGCAGTGGTGGCGCGAGGCAAGGGGCCGGCCGGGAGCGGGGCGCCGCGCAGGGGGTGCTGCCTGCGTGGCGCCCTGGGCGGGGGCACGGGGGCCCACCGCGACACGTGCGCCTCAGGGGCTGCTCGCGTCCCTGCGGCGAGCGAAGCCGGGCTAGGCTGGTGGGCGCGGGGGTGTGCCCGCGCGGTGGCCCCCGCGCGTGCGGCTGGCCAGGCGGCTGGGTGAGTCACGGCGGGGCTCGCCTTTATAACCGCCGGCAAGATCGCGCGAGTGGCCCGCCCGCTCCTCCGCGTTCTGTGCGCCAACCCGCGCGTCCCCAACGGCCCCCCAACAGCCGCCCAGGCCCGAGGGCGCCATGAGGAGCCCGCGCTACTCCTGGCTGCTGCTGCTGCTGCTGCTGCTGCTGCCGCCGCTGCTGCTCACACCTCCCGCCGGGAACGCAGCAGTCATCACCGGGGTAAGCGGCCCAGGCGCACCTGTCCACCCGGGTATGCGCGCCCTCCTCGCGCCTCGGAGACGTGGGAGCGCAGGGACGGAAGGGGAGGACGGGATGAGGATGGCGACGGGGAGGTGAGGGTCATCCCGGACGGGGACACCTGCCCCAGTCGCCCCTTGGAGCACCTGGGGCTCCGAAAGCAGCGGACAGCTGGACCTCAGGCGCGCCCTGGAGGAAGAAGTGACCACAGCTCGTCCCCACCGCCTTCTCCCTCCTGCCTGCCCCCTCTGTCCTCGTGTTTGGTCTTTTTTTTCCCTTTAAGTTGAAAGAAGTTTCCGTTTGCAGTTTTCTCAAGCACTTTTTCCAGGCTTTCCAGCCTCTGTCCTTAAAATTCAAGTGCCGTAAAATGCGAAAGGCCAAGACCAATATCCCCCAGATCCTGAGAGTCTTAATTCTGCGGTTGAGGAGTTTGCTCACCAAAGCATCCTCTACAAAAACATTTTGAAATAACTTGGTCCAAGGTCAGGTGTGCACTTTGAAAAGCAACATGGGTCCTTCCTTCTGGGTTCCAGAGGTTTTTGTTATAGTTTTTTTTCAAGTCCTGAAGTTCTCCTTGTAGAAGTTTTCCATTTCCACTTCCTGATAAAGCACCTGCGGGGCTTTGGCTTAATTATGGAGTAGGTGACCCTGTAGATGTTTCCATTTAGGGAGATGTCATCATTTGTGGAAGCAGGAACTAGTTCAGTTCTCCCCTAGGTCCATCACAGTTTTCTTTGTGTGGATCGGAAGGGTAACTTCATAGCACAAAATAAAAATGTCTGCTTTACACCAGCAGTGCAAAATCGCTACCGTTTCCTGGTTGTTCAAGTCTTCTAAGTCTGAAATTATTTTGCACCTCCATTAAATTATTTCAAATATCTAAGTGCACATAATAGGGTTTAAATTTTTAAAAAGTATGTTTGCAATGATGATACACAGATAATAAAATAACATTTAAATTTAAGGAAAATGTCATTGTCTTGAGAAAGTTAAGCACGACTGTCTCCATGTTAGTTAATAAGCTTATAGCACATTGAAAGTCCTTGTATTGTAACAGTGTTTGGTTACAGCCAAGAGATATTTGGGTTACAGCCAAGAGATACTTAATTGTAAGCATTGGAATATTTATTGGTATAGCTTATGGAGATTTTTTACAGATGTATTTGAAAAGCTTTGTCAGTTCATGTGGTTGAAAAAAAAGTTTTTACAGGTCTTTCTAATACATGAGAATTGAAATCTGATTTGTTTTTCACCCCACTTCCCCTGCTGGCTCATTTTAAATTTCTCCTAATCCTCTGAGCCCCAAATTCTTTTGTGATATAAGTATCTTTTTGTTCCATTCACAAGGCAACACTATTTGAATAGCTCTGCAGTGGGTTAAAGATAAAGGGCATTAAGAAACATCTGTCTAATTAAAAATATATAAACTTGTGCAAGTCTTTGTTAAGCATTTACAAGAACTGAAGCTTTTTTGTTACAAACTGAGATTTTATCACATTGAATGTTTATCTGTTAAAGTTGAAACTGGGCTTATTATACAATTATATGTGTTGTTTTCCTTGTTGTTGTAAATCAGTGCTAGAAAATAAAAGAATCTTTACAAGTTTCCCTGAAACAACATGGCAATAAAGAAATGTAGTTATGTTTCCATGACAGGAACCATCTGGAGTCAAATTAAAAACCCAGTAACTTATCTAGATATGTTAAACATCCAAGTGATTGATTGAACTGTAAAAGATTTTGGCTGGCTTTTGATTGTCTTATTAAAAGAGCTAGTGGAGCTTCAGAATTCCTGGTCTTCAGCATCTGTTGAAATAAAGTAGTCTCTGAAACCTCCACCTTAAAACCTCCACTCCTTTTTGGGGGGTAGTATGTGTGGTTATTTTTGAATTGATTTGTATGTGCACGTAGATTTGTTATAACTGTATTGGAAAAGATCATATACTGAACATCTTATTTATGGAATGTAATGGCTATGTATGAGTGATTTCTGGCATTCAGATAAAAACTGGAAAATTTTAAATGTTTGTATATTTTCCTATAAATATCCTAACACCCCAAGATGAAAATTATAGTTTTTATCCAGATACTTGTTTTAAATAGCCTGAGAAAAAAATGTTGATGGGGGAAAAAACTGAAACAAGATAGCTGATCACTTTTAATGAAAAAATAATAAGAGTGTGCCCATATATTTATGTTTTCAGAAGTTATAGCTGACCCTAAAACTAAGAATTTTGAAGTGTTTTAAATGTCTCCATTAAATCTACGTTTAAATTTGTGTCTAGATTATATAGTTTTGGGCTTCTTACATATATAGTATAGGATGCTCTCACCTTATCACTAGCAAAACAGATTGGTGCACACCATTCAGACAAAGACTCCTATTTATGATTGGTTCTAGAAAAGAATAATAGTTCTTTGCACCTATTTTAATGCAAATAAGTCCAGACTTCATTATTTACTTCTATTTAGTCAAGGAGGAAATTCCTCCATAGTTGTTTCTTTGATTATATGTATTTACAGTTTTTATATTAGAAACAAAGGTCTTAAGTAATCACTGTGGATAACTGCTTCTGTCACTTGCATTTCTAAATCTGATGGATCTCATAGAATAGTTTCACTAATCTTATAGTGGATACATATGTACACCCTAAACCAGTAATTTCCTTTTTGCAGGTTACTCACCCGAAAAAAAAAGAGTAACATAAGGCAAAAAGTCTTGGTCTGCCCATTCTCAGTTTATGAAATTTCTTTCTTTCAAAAGGAAATGGTGAAAAATCAAGTCAGTGGTGTGAGAAACATCAAGTCTCATGAACCAAAATCAAATATTTGAAAGAGTAAATCAGTAGTACCTTTAAGTTTACATCAGTGCCTTGATGGGTCTGGAGCACTTCATGCCAAACTTACAGGCCGTTTAAATCCGTTTTCAAAACTGGGCCCACTGTATTCTGCAGTAAATAGTCATAAAATCTTGTAATTCAATCTCTGTAGTCACTAATGGCCATGGATGATAAAAGACCAATATGGACTTGTTCTTCAAGTTCAAAACAAATTCATCTATAAAGTACTAGAAAAAGAGAGCTGATGTTGTTCTTTTTAAAAATCTTGGGGTTTAAGATTTTCATAATGTCTGGGCCATTATTTAGGCTTTTTTTTTTTTTTTTTTACTGAGTGGACCAATCTCCTCTAATCAGATTTTCTTGTAAATATGTTTAAGCAAATGAAGATTACAGGTTTTTTTAATATGTAACTTTATTAAACTCATAGCTGTTAGATATTAAGAGGGTGCTTTTTTCTCTTTTTTTGCTACTAATTATAGCCTGGGTCATTCTGGTTATTTTTGCTTATATGTTTTCTTATTACATTTCAGGCCTGCGACCGGGATCCCCAGTGTGGTGGAGGCATGTGCTGTGCTGTTAGTATCTGGGTTAAGAGCGTACGGATTTGCACACCAATGGGCAAAGTGGGAGACAGCTGCCACCCGATGACTCGTAAAGTTAGTATATACGTGTTCTTGGTGGTTCTCTTACATTGTGGTAACTCAACTCTGAGCAAGGCCCTCTATGACATGAAATGTGCTAGAAATTGGAAATCAGAGAAGATGAAGTGGATAACCTCTTCCTTTCTCCTCTCCATTTCCATCTGAGAAAACTGTCTCCTTAATATCCTTATTCTTCTGACCATTTACATATCTTCAAACACCGAGTTTTGCTAACCAGTTTTAGCATTATAAATAGATATTATTTGGGAAAATGATATGCTTCTGTCACTTGCATTTCTAAATCTGATGGATCTCATAGAATAGTTTCACTAATCTTATAGTGGATACATATGTACACCCTAAACCAGTAATTTCCTTTTTGCAGGTTACTCACAAAAAAAGAGTAACATAAGGCAAAAAGTCTTGGTCTGCCCATTCTCAGTTTATGAAATTTCTTTCTTTCAAAAGGAAATGGTGAAAAATCAAGTCAGTGGTGTGAGAAACATCAAGTCTCATGAACCAAAATCAAATATTTGAAAGAGTAAATCAGTAGTACCTTTAAGTTTACATCAGTGCCTTGATGGGTCTGGAGCACTTCATGCCAAACTTACAGGCCGTTTAAATCCGTTTTCAAAACTGGGCCCACTGTATTCTGCAGTAAATAGTCATAAAATCTTGTAATTCAATCTCTGTAGTCACTAATGGCCATGGATGATAAAAGACCAATATGGACTTGTTCTTCAAGTTCAAAACAAATTCATCTATAAAGTACTAGAAAAAGAGAGCTGATGTTGTTCTTTTTAAAAATCTTGGGGTTTAAGATTTTCATAATGTCTGGGCCATTATTTAGGCTTTTTTTTTTTTTTTTTTTTCTGAGGGGACCAATCTCCTCTAATCAGTTTTTTTTGTAAATATGTTTAAGCAAATGAAGATTACAGGTTTTTTTAATATGTAACTTTATTAAACTCATAGCTGTTAGATATTAAGAGGGTGCTTTTTTCTCTTTTTTTGCTACTAATTATAGCCTGGGTCATTCTGGTTATTTTTGCTTATATGTTTTCTTATTACATTTCAGGCCTGGGACCGGGATCCCCAGTGTGGTGGAGGCATGTGCTGTGCTGTTAGTATCTGGGTTAAGAGCGTACGGATTTGCACACCAATGGGCAAAGTGGGAGACAGCTGCCACCCGATGACTCGTAAAGTTAGTATATACGTGTTCTTGGTGGTTCTCTTACATTGTGGTAACTCAACTCTGAGCAAGGCCCTCTATGACATGAAATGTGCTAGAAATTGGAAATCAGAGAAGATGAAGTGGATAACCTCTTCCTTTCTCCTCTCCATTTCCATCTGAGAAAACTGTCTCCTTAATATCCTTATTCTTCTGACCATTTACATATCTTCAAACACCGAGTTTTGCTAACCAGTTTTAGCATTATAAATAGATATTATTTGGGATATATATGAATATGTATTTTATATATCCTAAAATACTATTTATATATATAATACCATTTATATTAAATAAATATATATATACTATAATAATTCACTGAAATCAGAGTATGAAAGACCTACTGAAAAGGCAGAAGCAAATAAGTTTGTGTTCGGGTTTTTATAGAAAATGATCCACGATGCAGTCACTTTTGTATCTTAACTTGAAAGTCCTATATTTTGACTCTCTCCACAGGATGCACTGTTCACAGTCCTGGAGGTTCATGATGTTTACCTTTCCAATTTATTTTACTAACAGCTCAATATCACAATGACCCAAACACTGTTTTTGAAAAGTTATTGACGGGAAGTGACAGGAGTGATCGCAGAATTGAGCAGGGCTGTAGATGTTGTGCCACCAGACTTCAGGAATCGGGCGGGTGGCAGGCAGGAGGGAGCCAAGGAGTTTATGGAACCCGGACAATCCATGTTCTTCTGATTCATAACGTTTGACCCCCAGTATGATTTCAGCCACATCGCCCAGGGATGCGAGGCTGCAGGGGTCTTGTTTTTATGCCGTCAGTATGTCCTCATTTACCAGCAGTTACGTTGGGTCCAGGGTGTGAGGGTGTGTGTGCTGGAGGAATCGTCCCAGGCCTGGTGGCTTGTTGGAGCTGAGCTCAGTCCTCTGCAGTGGTCTCTTTACACATCATATCCTCTCATCTAAAAATAGGTTGAATGCTTTTCAAAACAAACTGAATTCCACCTTCTGCCTTCCCCGCCCTCCCCTCCACGTGTTGTTTAGGGTTTAAAACTTAATTGGAGCCAAACATCTTTCCCGTACTCCACAGTCACAGATAACAGCTAAGGTTTAGATTCTCTCAGAATGAAATAAGTTGACTGGGGTTTCACTCTGCATGCTGTGGTGGGGACCCTGGTTGCTTGGGTCCATCTGAAGATGGCCTTGGGCTCTCCTGTGGTTTCCTTGAGAAACACTTCCTGTTGCATTTGCACCATTCCTCCCTGTGGTTTGACTGCTTGAGCTAGTACTGTTGTTTGTAAGCATGATATGCACCTTTTATTCCTGGCCATTTTGCGACCAGAAAAATTTTAAAACAGTTGTCTGGCTCAGGGCCAAACCACCACCCACTATCCCTCTTGGTGGGGATGGCGGTGGTGAGGGTAAAACCAGCCCAGCTGCCTTTGGCATTGATTTCAGTGTTTTTCATCAGCCTATCCAACACCAGTCATTTTTTGTCCATAGGAGTTGGTGTTGCTGAAAACTTCTCTTAACTCACTCTTCTGTCAGCATTATGCTGTCTTTGTACAATGTTAGTATATCCTCAGGTGCCCTAAGTACTAGAATATCCTGGCTAGTTTGCTAAAACAGGTCAAGAATGACACATTCTGGGCAACTATTTTTGTGTAAATGGCAGTTTGAGTTGCCACCTGTTGGATGCCGTGGTGTCCCAGATCCTCAATACTATATGTTGTGGATGTGTTTCTCATTTAATACAATAAGCCTGTGAAGTAAGGTTTGGTTTTCTTGTATTCTCTGTGTAGCATTCAGGCTCACAGGGGCTCAGTACATGACTGAGGTCCCAAGACCAATAGGTCAGAGGGCAGGCTCTGAATTTCATTTCTGTTCACTGCTCCATTGACTTCTGCTTCAGTGAAAGGTGTCATCATGTTTAATTTGAACTTTTTTTTTTCAGGTTAGCCCAAATGGGTTTCTGTGGGGAAGGTGTTCCTTGAGATGACAGAAATGGTTCAGAGTTGAAAAATCTGTCTCATCTTGTAATTCCTATGGCTTGTTGGAGCTGAGCTCAGTCCCCCCGGGGGCAGTGGTCTCTTTACACATCATATCCTCTCATCTAAAAATAGGTTGAATGCTTTTCAAAACAAACTGAATTCCACCTTCTGCCTTCCCCGCCCTCCCCTCCACGTGTTGTTTAGGGTTTAAAACTTAATTGGAGCCAAACATCTTTCCCGTACTCCACAGTCACAGATAACAGCTAAGGTTTAGATTCTCTCAGAATGAAATAAGTTGACTGGGGTTTCACTCTGCATGCTGTGGTGGGGACCCTGGTTGCTTGGGTCCATCTGAAGATGGCCTTGGGCTCTCCTGTGGTTTCCTTGAGAAACACTTCCTGTTGCATTTGCACCATTCCTCCCTGTGGTTTGACTGCTTGAGCTAGTACTGTTGTTTGTAAGCATGATATGCACCTTTTATTCCTGGCCATTTTGCGACCAGAAAAATTTTAAAACAGTTGTCTGGCTCAGGGCCAAACCACCACCCACTATCCCTCTTGGTGGGGATGGCGGTGGTGAGGGTAAAACCAGCCCAGCTGCCTTTGGCATTGATTTCAGTGTTTTTCATCAGCCTATCCAACACCAGTCATTTTTTGTCCATAGGAGTTGGTGTTGCTGAAAACTTCTCTTAACTCACTCTTCTGTCAGCATTATGCTGTCTTTGTACAATGTTAGTATATCCTCAGGTGCCCTAAGTACTAGAATATCCTGGCTAGTTTGCTAAAACAGGTCAAGAATGACACATTCTGGGCAACTATTTTTGTGTAAATGGCAGTTTGAGTTGCCACCTGTTGGATGCCGTGGTGTCCCAGATCCTCAATACTATATGTTGTGGATGTGTTTCTCATTTAATACAATAAGCCTGTGAAGTAAGGTTTGGTTTTCTTGTATTCTCTGTGTAGCATTCAGGCTCACAGGGGCTCAGTACATGACTGAGGTCCCAAGACCAATAGGTCAGAGGGCAGGCTCTGAATTTCATTTCTGTTCACTGCTCCATTGACTTCTGCTTCAGTGAAAGGTGTCATCATGTTTAATTTGAACTTTTTTTTTTTTTCAGTGCATTTAGCCCAAATGGGTTTCTGTGGGGAAGGTGTTCCTTGAGATGACAGAAATGGTTCAGAGTTGAAAAATCTGTCTCATCTTGTAATTCCTATGAATTATCCACATCTCAGATATTTTGACAAGAGAACCAGATTCTGTTTCCCCAGTTCCTATAGTTTCAATTCAGGGTTAGTGCAGGGTCAGTTTTGAAAGGAAGCAAAGTTATTCTCCTCTCATAAACCCAGGTACATCTCTGTGCTGTGCTTTTATCACACGTTTGATAATGAAGTCTATAATAATGATTATGGTTTTCATAGTAGAATTAAATGATAAAAGAACTGAAAGTACTGAAAAAGCAACATTTTAATGTCAGATCTGAACTTATCCTCTATTCAGACGTTCACTTGAACTGTGTTTTTAGACCTCAATATTACAGCTGTTCACTTTGGTTATTTTTCTGTCTTGAAAATACATTTTCGTAAGTCATTTCAGTAACCTAGTTCTAGTTCCAGAGTTGTTACTTGTTCTGAGTGAAATTAACTTATCCTGGTGAAAACCTAGTTCTTCCAGAGTGTCTTTCAAATATATTCTATTCAAAACAACTGAAAAAAAACCCTTTTCAAATAAATATGTCCTGGTGAGACTCCCCTCTGAAGCTTTACAGTTCACTGAATGCATGCTCAGTCCTTCAGTTGACCCCAACTCTTTGCAACCCCGTGGACTGTAGCCCACCAGGCTCTCCTGTCCATGGAATTCTCCAAGCAAGAAGACTGGAACGGGTTGCCATGTCCTTCTCCCATTACAGTTAATAAGTAGACAGTAAAAATATAGATAGACACTATATAAAAACTTCTTTTTAATGTGATTTGTTTATTACTTCGCCCTCCCATTTTCTTTTTGTCTTGTTAAACAGATTGACTCTGGTTGTCACAGGGATTGGTGTTTTAAAAACACAAGACCATGAATAGGTGAGGACTACACCTGCTCAAATTTAAAAATTTTCATTCTGGTTTGGCTTAGACATTAGCTACAGATGACTGTTTATTTTGATAAAGTGAATAGTATTTGAAGAGTGAAATTAAGACATATAGGTATAAACTGGTGGTGCTTGAATTCATTTTATTATTTTGTTTCAGATGTATCAATTAACTTATAAATTTTAGTCACTACTAGGCTCCAAGTCTGTAATTGTAAAATTTTAAACTTCATACTTGATAATTCAAAAATAGAATAAAATATAAGTCTATTTAAAAGAAATAGGATCATGCTTTCTAAATATATTTTTAGGCAAATAATAGTTTCAACATATATTGATTTTTTAACAACTAATTTTTTATAGTTAAGAATGCATTATTAAGTCATATGTCACTAGGAATACTCTCCTATTTAAGAAACATGAGTTTCTATTAATACCCACACTTTTAATAGAGTTTATAAAGATTAGCCATGTCCATCCCATTCTCATCACTCATGGGCTTCAGAAGTCTAAAGTTGTGTGATTATCACTTTTATTTTTGTTGCTTATTATTTTATTAAAAATTAAATTTAAACAACTATATTTTCTTCAAAAATTAGTCTTATTTTTAAATCTTCCTCCATTTTTATGTTAATGTTTTTTAGAATTCACTATCTTTTTTGTTTTGGGGCTGTGCTTTAAAACTTGATTAATATATTTTCCTTCTGAAGAAAAAATTTCTAATTAAAACCTGGATCTTATTTGTATGTATAAAAAGGGAAGATTTAAAAAGTTATTAGCAGTTATTTTTGAGCCAATCTGTGGTGAAACATTATAAACATAATTTCAGAATAGAGTATAAAATTTTTAAAAATACTAACCAAAATATAACTAGTATAACTCCAAAATTTTCACAAAAGAGGGATGGAAGAAAAGAAAGTTGCTGATTCCCTGTCACAGATGTCAAGAGCCACTGTCTGCATGTGTTCTCTCCAGACAGCTTCACAGCTATGATTATAGGTGGAAATTGGCAGAGAGACTCACAAAATATAAATATGCCTTAGTCTAGTACAGCCTGAGCTCTCTTGACATTTTAGACTGGATGACTCTGTTGTGGGGGCAGCCCTGGGCCTTGTAGGATGTTTAGCAGCATCGCTAGCCTCTACCTGCTGGCTGCCATAGCACCCCCATCCCAGCTGTGACCATTACAATTGCCTCCAGGCGTGCCCCTGGGCATTGCAGGGAGCTGGAGTCATCCCGGGTGAGCACCACTGTCTAATGCTTCCTTGACTTAGCCTTACAAGACATGGCTTAGGAGACCCAGCACTTTCTTCTCCTAGGGAACTCATCAGCTACCCAAGCACAGCTTCTTTTGCTATCATGCACACAGGGTGCTGGTGGCTGTCATACATGATGGCCAGGGCGCGTGTGTCAGGGGCCCCTTTGACCCACAGAAACTACCACTCTTATTTCTTGTATATCTTTTATGCCTCGCCTATTCCCGGACTCTCAAGGACCCCCCAACTCAAGTACCCATAATCAAGCAGGCTGACCCACCATTCCCTGTTCTTTATTTCTTCTGGGTCACAGTGCAGTGTCAGGTTCCCCCCAAACCCAATCACGGAGATTAGCCATGTCCATCCCATTCTCATCACTCATGGGCTTCAGAAGTCTAAAGTTGTGTGATTATCACTTTTATTTTTGTTGCTTATTATTTTATTAAAAATTAAATTTAAACAACTATATTTTCTTCAAAAATTAGTCTTATTTTTAAATCTTCCTCCATTTTTATGTTAATGTTTTTTAGAATTCACTATCTTTTTTGTTTTGGGGCTGTGCTTTAAAACTTGATTAATATATTTTCCTTCTGAAAAAAAAATTTCTAATTAAAACCTGGATCTTATTTGTATGTATAAAAAGGGAAGATTTAAAAAGTTATTAGCAGTTATTTTTGAGCCAATCTGTGGTGAAACATTATAAACATAATTTCAGAATAGAGTATAAAATTTTTAAAAATACTAACCAAAATATAACTAGTATAACTCCAAAATTTTCACAAAAGAGGGATGGAAGAAAAGAAAGTTGCTGATTCCCTGTCACAGATGTCAAGAGCCACTGTCTGCATGTGTTCTCTCCAGACAGCTTCACAGCTATGATTATAGGTGGAAATTGGCAGAGAGACTCACAAAATATAAATATGCCTTAGTCTAGTACAGCCTGAGCTCTCTTGACATTTTAGACTGGATGACTCTGTTGTGGGGGCAGCCCTGGGCCTTGTAGGATGTTTAGCAGCATCGCTAGCCTCTACCTGCTGGCTGCCATAGCACCCCCATCCCAGCTGTGACCATTACAATTGCCTCCAGGCGTGCCCCTGGGCATTGCAGGGAGCTGGAGTCATCCCGGGTGAGCACCACTGTCTAATGCTTCCTTGACTTAGCCTTACAAGACATGGCTTAGGAGACCCAGCACTTTCTTCTCCTAGGGAACTCATCAGCTACCCAAGCACAGCTTCTTTTGCTATCATGCACACAGGGTGCTGGTGGCTGTCATACATGATGGCCAGGGCGCGTGTGTCAGGGGCCCCTTTGACCCACAGAAACTACCACTCTTATTTCTTGTATATCTTTTATGCCTCGCCTATTCCCGGACTCTCAAGGACCCCCCAACTCAAGTACCCATAATCAAGCAGGCTGACCCACCATTCCCTGTTCTTTATTTCTTCTGGGTCACAGTGCAGTGTCAGGTCCACTTCTATCAGCATAGATCCCAGATTAACACAATATTCACAGGAGGGGACTGGATAAATAATTGTATATTTAGGGTTATGAGAATATACCTGCTGTGCCAAGTTTCTGTCTGACTCTTTGCCACCCTGTGGACTGCAGCCCTCCAGGCTCCTCTGTCCATGGGATTCTCCAGGCAAGAAGACTGGAGTGGGTTGTCATGCCCTCCTACAGGGGATCTTCCCAACCTAGGGATTGAACCCACATCTCTCATGTCTTCTGCATTGGCAGGCAGCTTCTTTATCACTAGCACCACCTAAGAAACCCATGAGAATATAACTCTATTCCAAAAAAAAAAAAATTAGAAGAAATCTTTTAAAACTGTACCCAGTTGGGATACAGGGGCACTCATCATAGCTATTAAGACCAGAAACTGTGTGAGTGTGAGACTTGCTATTTTTTATTTTATGCACCCTTATACCAGTTGAATTTTTTTGAACTATGTACTTCTATTGAAACAGTTGTAAGAAAACTGGTTTTATTTTAAAAAAAGATTATAATAGGGCCGGTGCTTTTTGTCACGTGACTCGACTTTTCTTCAAGTATTCCCATTATGTTGTCTTCTTCAACACAATTGACTGTTTTGAGAGATAGCACAGATAATAACTTCTGTTGTGTATCAGCACTATTTTCTCTTTAGAAGTGCTACACATGTGTTGGGTATCATGCCTTCTCAAGAGTATTGAAGGCTTTGCCCTGATAATTCCTAGTATTTGCTGATGGGAAACCCATAGTATTAGAAACATTGGCTTGGGTGTATAGTTGACTGTAAAGTAAACTGTCACGTTGGTACTGAATGATTAGCTCCTTGGTAATATTTGTACATCTGAAAACACATCTTCTGTAAACACTTTCTCATGCGTGTGTGACTGTCAGACACCTACGAAGTGTGCTATACGTGAATGTAGAACTAGCAGTGAACGGGCCAGTCGAGAAATTGGCAAGTATCTATGGGCTGTGTCACATCAGAAATCGTGGTCTGTGTGGGTGAGAGGACGTGGATGGAGGAGCAAATTGCTACAGGCTAGTCCAGAGAAGAAAGGCTCAGGGGAGAGAGGGAGAAACACAGGCTGGATCTTGGAAAAGGATAAAAATAAGAAAAGGGTATCCAGGTAGAAAGGGACCTGCCAGTCTGATCATTATGGTAAATTCAGTTGGAGCAAATCTAGGTTGATGTTTCCATAGTCAGGATGCCGTGGGTAAGAAAAAGAACAGTAGACATTTTTGAAGGTTTCAGAAAAACACACACTGAGAACACATTGCCAAGGGCCCCTCCTAGACCCTGGAGGGACCCTATTTAAGCAAGAGCCTTTGATTTCTGAGTTTGGTGGCATCACTCAGCGCCAGGCAGTTGGCATTGATCACCCTCCTCGGGGTGAAGGGGAGGCCCCCAGGACCTGAAAAGGTCACCCTTTTACCCCTTGAAGAGGTCACAGCCTATGGTGGGGGTGGGGTACAAGATAAGCATTTGACATGTATTTTCTTGAGTGTATCCTGTGTGCCACGTTGAGTGCTATGTACTCAAAAAAAAAGAAGACTGTCTTTCTTCCTGGGGCCTGGAGTCTGGGCTGGAGGGTATTGGAGTTGGACTTGACTGTGATACATGCCTTCTGTGGCTCAATGACCTTGGTTAGGTGTGTTGCTTCACCTCAAGAGGAAGCCACTTAGCTTGTATCACAACAAGGCAGACATCTGGTCCTCGGTTTTAGCGTGATGTTCACACATGAGGCCTCTCTGCAGCCCAGACTGAGGCAAGCTGCTAGTAAAAGTTATTTCTCTTTTTCTGCTGGTTCTGCTGCTGAGCACCCACGTGGCAGGCCCAAGAGTGACCGCAGCATCGAGATGCACAGAGCAGCCGACTTAAAACCATGAGGGCGCTAAATCCATGCGTTGTTAGTAGCTGAAGACATCTTACCGAGTATCTGTCACTGAACTGACACTCCGTGTTGAGCAGAGGCCTTTCCTGTTTGGTTTGTCTCTGTATCCACAGTGCCTAAAATAGGGCCTGATGTGCTGGTGGCAGTCAGTGTCTGTTGAATGAATGAATAGAAGACACCAGCTTGTTGTTCTCTGTGTGGAACAGTGTGACATGCTTGTTACAGATAGAGCTCTCTTATTCCAGGCTCCTGTTCCTTGGATATTGATCCTGTGTTGGTTTCTCTTAATCTCGGCACTGTTGACGTTTGAGAACAGATCATTCTTTGCTGTGGGGAAGGTCCCCTGCATCGTTCGATGTTTAGCAACATCCTTGACTTCTACCCACCACATCCTCACTTACCCCAGTATGACACACAAAAATGTCTCAGGACGTTGTCAACCGTCTCCTGGGGTCAGAATCACTCCAAATTGAGAACCATTGGTTCTCAGTGAAAGGAATCTCTCAAAATCTCTAGGTCAAGTTGTAGCATCTCATACCATCCACTTGTAATTATCCAAGCCATTCCTGCTGCCCCCACCTCCTCTGACATATTCTCAGTGGCAACAAGTGAGGCAGCCCTGTGTGGACCCTTTGACACATACACAGTGACAGAACCATTCTAGCATGCGTCTGCATGGACCTGACGGCCATGTGCCCCCATGTAGACACTGCCTTTAAAGCCTCAGAACTAATTGTCTCGCCAAAGGACAAAGGAACTGTGATGGTCCTGCCTGTTCACCATATACCTCCCGTACCTGCCTACTAAGTCCCTTTCTTCCCTTTGTGTTTATTGATCTCAACCATCTCCCTGGCCCTTCCAGAACCATTTTGGAAATGGAAGGCAGGACAGAAGAAAGAGGAAGAGAAGAAGAAAGAAAAAGGAGGTAAGGAGAACATGAGCATGGTAGCACCTAAAGATAACACCCAGAATAATTAGCCTTGACCAGTGTTGGACATCCATAGTCTTAAAATAAGGTTAGAATGGTTCCAAGAGTGACCGCAGCATCGAGATGCACAGAGCAGCCGACTTAAAACCATGAGGGCGCTAAATCCATGCGTTGTTAGTAGCTGAAGACATCTTACCGAGTATCTGTCACTGAACTGACACTCCGTGTTGAGCAGAGGCCTTTCCTGTTTGGTTTGTCTCTGTATCCACAGTGCCTAAAATAGGGCCTGATGTGCTGGTGGCAGTCAGTGTCTGTTGAATGAATGAATAGAAGACACCAGCTTGTTGTTCTCTGTGTGGAACAGTGTGACATGCTTGTTACAGATAGAGCTCTCTTATTCCAGGCTCCTGTTCCTTGGATATTGATCCTGTGTTGGTTTCTCTTAATCTCGGCACTGTTGACGTTTGAGAACAGATCATTCTTTGCTGTGGGGAAGGTCCCCTGCATCGTTCGATGTTTAGCAACATCCTTGACTTCTACCCACCACATCCTCACTTACCCCAGTATGACACACAAAAATGTCTCAGGACGTTGTCAACCGTCTCCTGGGGGCAGAATCACTCCAAATTGAGAACCATTGGTTCTCAGTGAAAGGAATCTCTCAAAATCTCTAGGTCAAGTTGTAGCATCTCATACCATCCACTTGTAATTATCCAAGCCATTCCTGCTGCCCCCACCTCCTCTGACATATTCTCAGTGGCAACAAGTGAGGCAGCCCTGTGTGGACCCTTTGACACATACACAGTGACAGAACCATTCTAGCATGCGTCTGCATGGACCTGACGGCCATGTGCCCCCATGTAGACACTGCCTTTAAAGCCTCAGAACTAATTGTCTCGCCAAAGGACAAAGGAACTGTGATGGTCCTGCCTGTTCACCATATACCTCCCGTACCTGCCTACTAAGTCCCTTTCTTCCCTTTGTGTTTATTGATCTCAACCATCTCCCTGGCCCTTCCAGAACCATTTTGGAAATGGAAGGCAGGACAGAAGAAAGAGGAAGAGAAGAAGAAAGAAAAAGGAGGTAAGGAGAACATGAGCATGGTAGCACCTAAAGATAACACCCAGAATAATTAGCCTTGACCAGTGTTGGACATCCATAGAATTGGGTCCATCCAATCAGTGCAGTCTTAAAATAAGGTTAGAATGGTTCTGCCACTGTCTACAGACAGCGTTTTATTTGCTGTAGAAAGAAATGACTTAGAAGGCATCTGCAAGAATGCATCTCAGGTTTTCTTATAGGGACAGATCACTGGTGTGGGGCAGCCTCTTTTGGTGGAATAGACTAGGAAATACAGGAAAATGATACCAAAGGAAACATTTGAGCTGAGAGGTAGTAAGGGTGCATTTATGTGCCACATGTCAACCGTGGAAAGAACCCTTGGAGGCTTGAGTCTGCACTAGGTGGCCTCTCTCATATTATCTTGAATCAGGTCATTTGCCATCCCATTTCATTAATATCACCCACTTTTAGGCCTAGAGTTGAACTTTCTCCCTACCACTTGCAGAACAGGCAGATTCTCAAGAGGGCACCAATCCTATGGGAGGAAGAGTGGTTTCTGCTCTTTGCCTCTAGAAAGCATATGTGTTTTGCCTTCACTTGCTGTTGCCACAGAGAACTACCACCCCAGTTGCTGGTTGACCTTCCTCAGCCCAGCTTTATCCAAGGCACAAGCAGGGCTCTTAGAAATAGCAACTGAACAGTGTTTGGGATGAAGGCAGCCTTTCACTGCTGGGTCTTTTGCTGCCTGCATTTGTTTTGTTGCATTTCTGCAAATGGATCTTGCCACCTTTCTTGATTTTCTTCTTATAACTCCATTTGTCCCATTCAGAATTTTTACTTCTTATCACAGCTTTTTTTTTTTCAAAAGTTTTTAAAAATCTTTTAATTTTTTATAGATTTTATTTTTTTGGCGGTGGGTGGGGGGCGGTGGGTGGCGCATGTCATGTGACTTGTGACTTATCAGTTCCCTGACCAGGGATTGAACCCATGAAAGCACCAAATCCTAACCACTAGACTGTCAGGGAACTCCCTCCCGTATTTGTACAAATGCTTGAACTTATATATTCCTCATTATCAGTGAATTTTTATTTGCTTATTGTATACACGTGGTTGTGCCCATAATATTATGTTCTCTTCAAGGAGCTTCAGTAGCAGGACACTCTTAAAAAAGAACCAAGATGAAAAAGAATAAAAGGCAGTGTAGTTTGCTGGTTTAAAGCTTGACCCCCTCATGCCCACCAGCCAGCCAAGCTTGTTCTATATATGTGACCTTGGGTACATTCCTAATCTGTCTACGCCGTCTCTCATTAGGAACTTCCCTGAGGTCCCATAAGTATTTGCCATCTTCACAGAGTAGTTGTAAGGATGGGAAAGGATAATACATAAAAAATGATGCTACTGTTTGATGAATAGTTAATATTCGATAAACACTAACTTATTATTCAAAGAAATTTCTTAAAAATTGTATTTTTCTTTTTAGTGTTTCCTGCTCTGACTCACTTTTATTTTTGATTTTAGGTTCCATTTTTTGGGCGGAGAATGCATCACACGTGTCCATGCCTGCCCGGCTTAGCCTGCTCACGGACTTCATTTAACCGATACACTTGTTTAGCCCGGAAGTAATCACTTTAGAGGAGAAACTTGGAATGTGAACAGCACATGATGTCTGTAAAGTCTGTTTACCCGTGATTGTGCCAAACTAATAACATGCCAGAAAGAAATGCTATTGCTTCCTCAGTTCTCCAAGTCACACTTCCCTCTTTGATTTTTAAATGATGTTTTACTTTTTTTTTTTTAATTGAAAGTGGATCTATATTTTGAATAGAAACACAGAGTGCACAGCATTATGGAATAGTTCTCATTTCCCTGTTTGTATTTTCGTTTGGCTTTTTATAAATGCCAATAACTCACCCATTTTCACAGAAGTGCAGAGAGTACAAATTGGATATTTTATTATAGATACTTTTTTTTTCCCCCTAAACACTCCGTGTCCCAGCCCTGCCCCACCATGTACACCCCTTGATCTCTTTATCTCACTCCTCAATGAGTTTTAAGACTCGTTTTATTGTTTGGCATTTCCCTCCTTGACCCTCTAGCATTTTAAAGTTGGAGTCCACATCCGTAAGCTTGCTGGCTGAATCACTGATGAGAAACTAGCTTTTTGCCTAGTACTTAAACAGTGGAAAGAATGTGTAGTTGAACCTGATACCCCAAACTTCTCTTATAAGGATTGGAGGCGGGGGTGCTTCTGAACTTTGACTGAACCTGCTCGTGCAAGAGGGTTCCAGGTCTGTGGTTGACCAGTGTAAGGACAGAAAAGTATGGGAAGTCAAATTAATTTATTCCAGATTTGTAGATTTGGGATTTTTTAAAAAGGCTTTTCCAGTATAATACTATATTTATTTCTTTTTTTTTTTATGAAGTTTTTTTTTTTTTTTAACAAAAGTCTTCTAGGTAGAGATGTTCCAGAAAATGTCACTTGAAGAGGAAATATTGATTCTAATCTGGCATAACACTCGTTGCCATTTTAAATAGGTATTAAGTTGTCATTTAAACTTTATCTGTAACTCAAAGGTCTGTTGTAATGGATTGCCTGACATCCTGTCATTTGTACCTACCACTGTTGCTGTGTAAAAATTCTGTATCAGAATAATGCCAGTACTGTATATCATTTGACTTATTTTTAATATTATATCCTTTTTTTTTTTCACAGTTGTCAGCTTTTATTACATGCGTGTTTCTATATAGCCCATGTTCCAAAATGGGTCAAGACTCCAGCGTTGGTAATACAGCGCTAACAGTGTGTACGTGTTCCTTTTACATACACGAAAGTTCTATTTGCATGCGTTTTATGGTCATACAAAAATAATGTGTAGATCGGTGAGGTCTGGGGACGTGAAGGAAAATTACGACATGCACAACTGACTGTAATCAGAAGTGGACTCATGGCATTTCACTGTCTTGGTTCAGCAAATAGTAATGGGGTGTTGATCATGGGTGGTTAGGCAGGCTGCTAGGTGCTAGCCTACAGCAATGCCAATGTAGCCTAGCCTTGAAAAACCCACCAAGTATTGTAAATGGATTCAGCTTTGCAAATAAACAACTTCTGAAATGTATTTGACTAAAGTGGCCATGCCAACTCGCTAATCCATACCAAAAATTGTTCGTTTTATAGATATTTATTCAGCCAGGACTTATAGGTGCACATTAGATATAACCTTTCCCCTGGGGTAATGTGTCCCATAAGTGTATGGAATTTTGCTGTACTTAGTACCATACTTGGTCATAAAAGATTGTTTTGGGTTCAGTTTAGTTTATGTTCAAGAAAAATTCACTGGTGAGTTGGTTGGGAAAAAAAATTGAAGTGGAATTATGGATAATTTTGCTCAGTACTATGTTCACATAATGTTCAGTGTGCCCTTTTTCATAAATGGTAAAAACTTGATTGAATCAATCATCTGTTTCCCCCCAGGTTTTTTATAAAATTTTGCTTTTATATATAGTAATCTAATATTATAAATTACTACCTAAAAACTTACACTTCATGTACACAGACCAGAGAACACTATGTAAAGCTGGTGTAGAAAACTTAGAACTGTACCTACTGACTCACTGCCGACAAAGAAGAACAGAACTTCGTCATTTGTTACCTCTCTTGTTGATTATTATTTTTATTGAGGAGTGTGCTATTCTATTTGGTTATTATTTTTTAACTTCTTCCCAGCACTTTTCAAACAACTGTTGCAAAAAAACTTGTGGTTATGTTTCATGGAGAGTTTTTAAGATAATTCTTTGCAGAGGACACAAAGCCTGGTGATGCTGTTTCTTCCTGTCCCTGGACAAGCTCTCGCAGAAGCTAGAACTTCATTGGCCAGAATTTCTAAAAGTAAGCCCAAGTGAGAATTTATGCAAGCAAACCTAAGTCAGCCATCTAGTCTGGTATGAATATTGTGAATGGTAGAATGTCTTTGGTTGAAAATCTTTTGAAGGTAGAGATTGATCTTATGCCAGAAGCTAACTCAAATGCATCTTTAGATTTCTTGGCAAACATTGACTTTCATGAAAACTGTCACTTCTAACTTCAGCCTTTTTATTGACAACAGCATCTTTTTTAAATGTAGAAAAGTTTGTGCCAAAACCGTTCCCCTACAAATCATCTCATCTAACTGAAGACCTCCTCTTTCCCAGAATTCAGTGCAGTCTTTTGTTGGAGCTTTACCAAGCCAGACGAGTAATAGATGACACAAAGACTTTACTTTTCATTGATTCTAACACTAGAAATCTTACCCTTCCCTTTTCTCACTTTATTTTATAGAAGATTGTAAAGTCGAGAGCCATTTTAATATTAAAAACAGAACATTTTTGCTATTTAGTGAAGGTTACTATCTAAAATTCACTTGCAACCTTTTATAATCTTTCTGTTTCATCCTATTGCATGTATTTCAGGTAATATTCTCAGAATTAACCGATTGTTTTGGGTTCAGTTTAGTTTATGTTCAAGAAAAATTCACTGGTGAGTTGGTTGGGAAAAAAAATTGAAGTGGAATTATGGATAATTTTGCTCAGTACTATGTTCACATAATGTTCAGTGTGCCCTTTTTCATAAATGGTAAAAACTTGATTGAATCAATCATCTGTTTCCCCCCAGGTTTTTTATAAAATTTTGCTTTTATATATAGTAATCTAATATTATAAATTACTACCTAAAAACTTACACTTCATGTACACAGACCAGAGAACACTATGTAAAGCTGGTGTAGAAAACTTAGAACTGTACCTACTGACTCACTGCCGACAAAGAAGAACAGAACTTCGTCATTTGTTACCTCTCTTGTTGATTATTATTTTTATTGAGGAGTGTGCTATTCTATTTGGTTATTATTTTTTAACTTCTTCCCAGCACTTTTCAAACAACTGTTGCAAAAAAACTTGTGGTTATGTTTCATGGAGAGTTTTTAAGATAATTCTTTGCAGAGGACACAAAGCCTGGTGATGCTGTTTCTTCCTGTCCCTGGACAAGCTCTCGCAGAAGCTAGAACTTCATTGGCCAGAATTTCTAAAAGTAAGCCCAAGTGAGAATTTATGCAAGCAAACCTAAGTCAGCCATCTAGTCTGGTATGAATATTGTGAATGGTAGAATGTCTTTGGTTGAAAATCTTTTGAAGGTAGAGATTGATCTTATGCCAGAAGCTAACTCAAATGCATCTTTAGATTTCTTGGCAAACATTGACTTTCATGAAAACTGTCACTTCTAACTTCAGCCTTTTTATTGACAACAGCATCTTTTTAACTGTAGAAAAGTTTGTGCCAAAACCGTTCCCCTACAAATCATCTCATCTAACTGAAGACCTCCTCTTTCCCAGAATTCAGTGCAGTCTTTTGTTGGAGCTTTACCAAGCCAGACGAGTAATAGATGACACAAAGACTTTACTTTTCATTGATTCTAACACTAGAAATCTTACCCTTCCCTTTTCTCACTTTATTTTATAGAAGATTGTAAAGTCGAGAGCCATTTTAATATTAAAAACAGAACATTTTTGCTATTTAGTGAAGGTTACTATCTAAAATTCACTTGCAACCTTTTATAATCTTTCTGTTTCATCCTATTGCATGTATTTCAGGTAATATTCTCAGAATTAACCTTTCATTCTTTGATATCTAATGACTTTTAATCCTCAATGCTCCTTTCTGCATTAAAGAGAATTGTTTTTAGTATTTCATTTTTCAACTTTCTGGCCCCTTTTATTGGTCTTTCATTTATTTATTTTCATCCATCTTTGTTGTTTGGTCTGTGTGGGCCTCCCATTGCAGTGACCTCTCCTGTAGCAGAGCACTGGCTCTGGGCGCATGCGCTCCAGAGTGCTGGAGCCTAATTGGACACACCAGTCCAGTCGCTCTGCGCGGCGGAATCTTCCCGAGGCAGGGATCCAACCGGCTCTGCTTGCATTGCAAGGCGGACTCTTTACAAACTGGACCACCAGGGGAGCCCTGTCCTAGTAGCTTTTTTTTTTTTTTTGGGGGGGGGGGGGGGGGGGGGGGGGGGGGCAGGCGGGTCACTTCTATTGGTCTTGCATTTGTCCATTTTCATTCATCTTTGTTCTTTGGCCGTGTGGGCCTCCCATTGCGGCCGCCTCTGTTGTTGCAGAGCACCGGCTCTGGGCTCATGCGCTCCAGAGCTCCGGCTCGGTAATTGGACACATAGGTCCAGCCGCTCCACGGCACGTGGGATCTTCCCAGGCCAGGGATCAAACCGGCGCCCCTTGCACTGCAAGGCGGTGTCTTTACCCACTGGACCACCAGGGAAGCCCCTAGTAATTTTTAATGTGTCTCCAAGATGATAATCTTTAACATAATCCTTAAAGTGTAGTATCCACCATATCCTCTCACCCCACTTTCAGAGTATACATTTCCCCAAATTAGAGGTGCTAATCAACGTAATGTTCTTAAAGCACCGTTCTCATTTTTCTGTCAACCACCACCTTCAGAGATTCTGATTTGATGTGTCGAGCTTAATATGATGACACAAAGACTTTACTTTTCATTGATTCTAACACTAGAAATCTTACCCTTCCCTTTTCTCACTTTATTTTATAGAAGATTGTAAAGTCGAGAGCCATTTTAATATTAAAAACAGAACATTTTTGCTATTTAGTGAAGGTTACTATCTAAAATTCACTTGCAACCTTTTATAATCTTTCTGTTTCATCCTATTGCATGTATTTCAGGTAATATTCTCAGAATTAACCTTTCATTCTTTGATATCTAATGACTTTTAATCCTCAATGCTCCTTTCTGCATTAAAGAGAATTGTTTTTAGTATTTCATTTTTCAACTTTCTGGCCCCTTTTATTGGTCTTTCATTTATTTATTTTCATCCATCTTTGTTGTTTGGTCTGTGTGGGCCTCCCATTGCAGTGACCTCTCCTGTAGCAGAGCACTGGCTCTGGGCGCATGCGCTCCAGAGTGCTGGAGCCTAATTGGACACACCAGTCCAGTCGCTCTGCGCGGCGGAATCTTCCCGAGGCAGGGATCCAACCGGCTCTGCTTGCATTGCAAGGCGGACTCTTTACAAACTGGACCACCAGGGGAGCCCTGTCCTAGTAGCTTTATTTTTTTTGGTGGGGTGGGGGTGGGGAGGGAGGGGAGCAGGCGGGTCACTTCTATTGGTCTTGCATTTGTCCATTTTCATTCATCTTTGTTCTTTGGCCGTGTGGGCCTCCCATTGCGGCCGCCTCTGTTGTTGCAGAGCACCGGCTCTGGGCTCATGCGCTCCAGAGCTCCGGCTCGGTAATTGGACACATAGGTCCAGCCGCTCCACGGCACGTGGGATCTCACCCGGCCAGGGATCAAACCGGCGCCCCGTGCACTGCAAGGCGGTGTCTTTACCCACTGGACCACCAGGGAAGCCCCTAGTAATTTTTAATGTGTCTCCAAGATGATAATCTTTAACATAATCCTTAAAGTGTAGTATCCACCATATCCTCTCACCCCACTTTCAGAGTATACATTTCCCCAAATTAGAGGTGCTAATCAACGTAATGTTCTTAAAGCACCGTTCTCATTTTTCTGTCAACCACCACCTTCAGAGATTCTGATTTGATGTGTCTCGGGTGAGTCCTAGGTATTAGGATTATGTTTTTAAAGGTACTCATTTCCTTCTAAGGTGTACCCATGGCTGACAACCACTGACAAAGAATATGCTTCTGTGGAAAGGCTATTGCCTTCACTGTAATGCTGCTTTATAGATGCCTTTCTAATTAGAAGTCGAGAGTGTATGTCTTTTTGTTTCTTGCAACCCTCAAAGCATAAGTGAATGCATTTTCTTTCTCCTGCTCATCTGCCACTGATACTGCTTTTAGAGGGAAGTTCCCAGAAGGGTCATCCTGGAGCATTTTAATGTCAGTTACATAGCTCATTGGAGGCATCGATTCAAAGTTCTTTAGCATAAGATTAGGGAAGCAGGCATGGGTCCAGCCTAGCTGGTCCCTTGTTTTTTGTGTGAACCCTGTGGTGGGGCATGGGTAAACCCTCCTGGGTGATCAGCTTGTGAACCCCCAAGCAAATACTCCGCTCTACCTGTCCCACTTTTCCCATAGATCCCACGATTCTATTCTACTGGACTCTTATATCGTCAAAGTGCTTTAAAAAGTTCAGTATTGCAGCAAATTGTAACTTAATAACTTAGTCTAGAAAGCGTATCAGTCAAACATAGTATGTCACAAAAGATTAAAAGTAAGTAATTGAACAAACATAAGCATGATTTCTGATGACAGAATGCACTGGCCTACCCGTATTGTATACATAAAGACTGTATCCTTGTATCCACAGGGGATTTTCATTCTTCCAAAGCCTGAAACACCAATGCATGAGTTGTGCCAGCCAAGAGAAACCACGACTGGATCCTTGGTGTGGCAACTGACAAGAGTTTTCCAAGCATTGTCTCACTTCAATTCAGAGTCTCCCAACCTTGACATTCTGACTGTCTGGGTCAGATAGTTTTTTGCTGTGGAGTTGTCCAGTGCATTATAGAATGCTTAGCAGCACCCCTGGTTTCTACCCACTAGGTGACAGTAGTTCCCCAGAATTGTGACACCCAAAAGTGTCTCCAGATATCAACAAATGTCCATGGGGGACAGGGGGTGGAGTAAATTGTTTCCCTGTGAGAACCATTGGTTGATCCTGAAGATATTTGCATCTGCTTGAACAAGGTTTCATTCCAGTATGGAACAAAATTTGAAATAACAGTATTAGCAACAAAAAACGTTCAGCCTCCCAATGAGGCTTTATACAATTGGTATTCTAAAAGTTAAAAAAAAAAAAAAAGCCTATCAGTTTGCATTCAAATTGTGGCGAGGTAAACATTTGATACACTTAGTCAAAGAGACGTCCATTTTAGGTCAGCGCTGCAGTTTACTGTGTTTCAAGGAAGACATTTTTATGTTAAGTCACTCTAGAGCTTGAGAGGAAGGGCTCGGGTGATTTGAATCATAGATGAAAGATTTCACACCCTCAGAATGCATAAACTTCTACATTGTGTAAATCCAAATTTTTCTTAAGAAGCCATCTACGAAAAATACTTCTGTAGCAGAAACTCAAAAGCTCTATAGGGAATATTGGAGAAAACTGTTGTTTTATTAAAGGCAGGTTTGAATAACTGTTGAGAAGTTTCGCAAGTGGAGTTTTCTCAGTGTGACTAGAAACAGGCCTGAACCTTGTGGACAAGGCTAGGGCTGGCAAGAGTGCCTCTGGTTCATTCTTCAAAGCAAACAAGCAAAACAATCACTTTTTTTTTAAATGGAATTTCTTGAACATGAACCGAACCAAACCAAACAAAATTGTATGAGGAAGCCCCGCATCTCCGTCATCCCATGTGTTATCAATAGTGGCAACTTAATGCCAGTCTCGTTCTAGCTCTACCCACAGCCCACCACACCCTCAAACAGCCACCTCTCCTATCTTGTCTTGAAGCAAATCAGTTCAGCCCCTTCTCCACAGGGTCCATTGTGGGATAAGATGCCCACAGCCTCGTGTGTCAGCAGTAACATCAGTCCCTTTTCTTTTATCAGGCTCTCTGCTTAGAGATTGCCAGAGTCCTTTCACTGGTCAACCTTTCCTCCTAAACATTTCCACTTGATATATTTTGAAATCCCAAGTTGGAGTTTGAAATGGAGGAACAAAAGAGTTTCAGTCTCAGGATGTACATATAAGAATAAATATTTACTTGTATAAAATTTTAAAAGCAAATACTGCTCAAAGTAAAAAAAAAATCAGAAGAATATTTGCTAACTATGTATCATGATTGGGTTCCGGGAATTTAAATGTTGTCTGCAATTGTTAGTCCTTCAGACAACTGATGGTAGTATTTTTTATTAATTTTTCTGGATTCAGTTAGGGAGTGTGTGGGTGGGAAATCCCTGAAAGAAAGTCATGACAGGTTGACTCTAAGTGTCTTCCACAATTCATTCATTCATCCTCAAAATGTCTTTCTCTTTTCTCTCTCTCATCTCTCTCCCCTCCTCCTTCCTTCTCCTTCCTTTTTCTCTCTACCTCTGCCTCTCCCCCAAGAGGTTTTAGCTGGGCACCTGGCCACTCATCCAGACATCTAGAGACTGCTTTTCCCAGCAGTGCTTAGCCAGATGTGACCATATGATTGAGTCCTTTGTGATGGAATGTGGGCAGATGTGGTCTGCCTCATTGTCTTAAAAGTAAATTGCACTCCCCTTCCACTCCATTAGGGAGATGCAGCAATGAATCGGGCTACTTTGGACCCAGAGAGTGAAGGCAGGGCTAACCCACCAGTGGGGCACTGAACATCTGTCTGAAGAAGTCACCAAGCAGGTCAGAGAGGCAGTGCAACCATTCTGATTCAGGGGTTCTGCTACAACACTTCCATTTACACCCTAAATGATACAAAATGGAATCACCCTTTTCAAAAGTGCATCATTTGGTTACACTTAAAGCTTCATTCTGTGATGTCAAACACTTGTTTTTGTGTGTTTTTGTGCAGTGATTGCCCTGCAGAAGGTGAACTCAGTCCCCACCCTACACCCCAAATTGGTTTGGAGCTTGGGGCTGATCAGTTCAGCCCCTTCTCCACAGGGTCCATTGTGGGATAAGATGCCCACAGCCTCGTGTGTCAGCAGTAACATCAGTCCCTTTTCTTTTATCAGGCTCTCTGCTTAGAGATTGCCAGAGTCCTTTCACTGGTCAACCTTTCCTCCTAAACATTTCCACTTGATATATTTTGAAATCCCAAGTTGGAGTTTGAAATGGAGGAACAAAAGAGTTTCAGTCTCAGGATGTACATATAAGAATAAATATTTACTTGTATAAAATTTTAAAAGCAAATACTGCTCAAAGTAAAAAAAAAATCAGAAGAATATTTGCTAACTATGTATCATGATTGGGTTCCGGGAATTTAAATGTTGTCTGCAATTGTTAGTCCTTCAGACAACTGATGGTAGTATTTTTTATTAATTTTTCTGGATTCAGTTAGGGAGTGTGTGGGTGGGAAATCCCTGAAAGAAAGTCATGACAGGTTGACTCTAAGTGTCTTCCACAATTCATTCATTCATCCTCAAAATGTCTTTCTCTTTTCTCTCTCTCATCTCTCTCCCCTCCTCCTTCCTTCTCCTTCCTTTTTCTCTCTACCTCTGCCTCTCCCCCAAGAGGTTTTAGCTGGGCACCTGGCCACTCATCCAGACATCTAGAGACTGCTTTTCCCAGCAGTGCTTAGCCAGATGTGACCATATGATTGAGTCCTTTGTGATGGAATGTGGGCAGATGTGGTCTGCCTCATTGTCTTAAAAGTAAATTGCACTCCCCTTCCACTCCATTAGGGAGATGCAGCAATGAATCGGGCTACTTTGGACCCAGAGAGTGAAGGCAGGGCTAACCCACCAGTGGGGCACTGAACATCTGTCTGAAGAAGTCACCAAGCAGGTCAGAGAGGCAGTGCAACCATTCTGATTCAGGGGTTCTGCTACAACACTTCCATTTACACCCTAAATGATACAAAATGGAATCACCCTTTTCAAAAGTGCATCATTTGGTTACACTTAAAGCTTCATTCTGTGATGTCAAACACTTGTTTTTGTGTGTTTTTGTGCAGTGATTGCCCTGCAGAAGGTGAACTCAGTCCCCACCCTACACCCCAAATTGGTTTGGATCTTGGGGCTGATGCTGTCATACACACCAGGAGGATGTGACAAGACTGATGGGCTACATCGTGGGATTGTCTGGTGAGAACAGAGCAGGTCTAAGTTAGGCCGGAGTAGCAACAGTGAGGCAGTTTAGTTTAGTTTTATTTTTTTACAGGGTTTTGTTGTTTACTGCCACACATCGACCTAAATCTGCCGTAGGTGGCCAAGAGGCAGGGCTGGGTGAAAATTCTTCCTCGTGGTGGCTAGCTAGCCCAGGTGTGGGGAAAAACAGAAAGCTGAGTGTGATGCTGGGGAGTGGTCAGTGTTCAAACATGCAAAGTGGAGCCTTCATCTTTATAGCAGTCCTAAAAAATATCATTAAGAGAAACTGAAACCCAAATGGAAAGAGAATCTTCACATCAAAAATGGTTAAACCCAACTCACGTTCTTCGGTCACCAGAGCAATCACATTCCACACGCTACGAAAATGTGTAAAAATGTTTCTTACTGCCTCTGTTCAAAATTCAAATATGTCATCTACTCACAATTTACCAAATTTGGGAGACAGGGAGAGTCACTGAGGCTCATTACCGCCATACAGTTTTCTTATGACATTTAAATGAATTTTAATCTCACAAAGAGGTGATAAAGGAAAAAAAAAAAACCTTCAAATGACAAACTTGCAGTGAACGAAGCTGGTTTTCCCATGAGTAAAAAATAGTCATATGCCATTAACAGAAGACTTGCCATGCCTTTGTATAATTGTGTTCCTTTCAATAGAAGCAGGCATTAAATGTGTATCTATGGGTGTTTAATATCTTTATAAAACTTACAAGGTACCATGGATATGCATATGACTGATCTGGGAACATACATGTCTGTGAACAACAAAACTCTGTAAAACCTTTAAAATAAAGAATAATAATAAAAAAGAACTTACAAGGTAACTTACAACGTTTAAAAAAATTTTCTGTCAGACCACATGTCACCCTACTCATAAAGGATTAGAACAGTTATGCAAATCAAGTCCTAGAAATAGCTCTGGTATCCCATAATTCCTCAAGTTAGATATGCAAATGAAATGGATCGTGACTGTAGGTTAAGAGAATTACACACTGTGCAGTTAAATTCTTTAGTACATCACTCTGGAATGAATACCTGTGACAAGGGTTCTTTCCTATTTGTTTTTCCTTTTTTTTCTTCTAAGAACATTGCAATGCAAATTGGTCAGGATTCAGGAAGTTTAGGGAGAAAATATATGGGTGGGTGGGGAGGTGATAAAAGGAAAAAATAAACTTGTTAAATGAAAATGGTAAGGAAAAGTTTCATCTCTTCATGTAGTTTAAGCTTTATGATCTCTAGAAAATATTTTAATAAGGTATGTATTAAGTCATGTTGCAACCTTAATAATTTTTCAAAACCTTTGAAAATTACAGCATATCTGTGTATCTTCAAGAAAATGAAACCATTTATTGCGCCCTCCAGGTTCTAACACAGGTTCTAATTGAAAAACAGTGTGTGCTTCTCAGATATCACATTCTGGCAGAAAGTTAAGGTTTCTATCCTAGGAAGTGACATGGATTGGCATAACTCGAATAATGTAAATGTATTGGGTGATATTTTAAATATACACTCGCCTCCCAGTTTACATGTTTTCTGCCTAAAGTAGGTTAGCCACTTTAAAACTTAATTTATAAATGACTAAATTATTCTTCCTAGAAGCCAAGAGATAAGATAGCTTTAATTTACTTGTCTCCTTAATGTTCCTGAGAAATAAGAGAATTGCCTTTGTGCTTTGACATTGCAACTTAAAACATTTGTGTATGTTTTCTCTGTGTAATTTTAAGTGACTTTGAATCATCAGGCTTTCAGATATAAATTTCAAGCTGTTTATTTATCTTCAAGCCTGCAGCTAGTATATAGGGTGAAGTGAATACCTAGGAAGACTTCCCCTTTTCCCTTGAGCAAAAAGCACGATACCCTTTTCTGTAATGTGAGATGGCTACTCCCCCTTTCTTTGGGAGGGGAGAGAGTGGTCTTCCTGAGAGCTTCTGTTTGATTTCTATTTAGTTCAGACATTTCTAATGTCATCTGCTGACTCTCCCTGCAAAAAAATTGTATGTAACAAACTTTCTCCATTAAAATGAGCACATCCCTTCCTGGCACTTGAGCATTCACATAGAATTGAAAGAGAAGACTTTGAAGCGAGAATTCGTGTGGTTTTATTTCCTTGAAATTTATTTTGAAAATGGACCCAAGAGTGAGGGGAATGTGGGAATCAGAAAGATGGAGAAGATGAGAACTGGACAATATTTTTTCCATCTTCTGATTTTTTTTTCCTGTTTTCCTCATTGAGCAACCAGAGATAGACTGCCTAAGGCCCTTTCCAGGCAGTTGGCTATGAGGTCTGGTTCTCCTTGTTGTCCAATGCTCTTTAACTAGAGCTCTTTTCTAGTGTATATCATATTCTGCCTTGATTTATGGTTCCAGGCACATTTGCCAGGTTTCTCCAATCAGCTTGCTAACTTTCATCAAGCAAAAGAATTGGACCTTTCTTATCTCTGTGTTTCCCTGCATTGCCCAGCATAGAACCCAGTTTCTTTTTGGCTTACAATACCTATGAATTGGGCTTCCCAGGTGGTGCTAGTGGTAAAGAACCCACCTACCAATGCAAGAGACATAAGAGACGTGGATTTGAGCCCTGGGTCAGGAAAATCCCCTGGAGGAGGGTTTGGCAGCCCACTCCAATATTCTTGCCTGGAGAATTCCATGAAAAGGGAAGCCTGGTAGGCTACAGTATATAGGATCACAAAGATTCAGACACGACTGACGTGACTGAGCACACACACACACCCCTGTGGATTAGATGGATTCATTCAGGTGGTTTTCCAGATTGCTGTAACTAAATTTATCCTATCAAAAGCTAAAAATATACTGATCATGGTAACAAGTTTTTATAAAGTGCAATTAAATAGAACAAGCCTTGTAATAGGTATATTTTTAAAAATCTTCCAATTTATTTCTATCTAAGAAATCAAGTCAAATATATTTTATTATTATATTTTCCAGAGCCAGGTTAATGTAACAGTTAACAGCAGGCAGAATGATCTGATAATTGGAAATGTGAATTACATAAGTCTAATTCTTTAAAATTTGTGAATACAGTTCCAGGGTATCAGCCACATTTGTCAAGGGGGTGGAGAGGACAGAGTTGTTTTAAGTATTGTTGCGGTTAATTATTGCTTCAAATAACAAGCTTTCTGGATATTAGTGCCTGAAGAAATAGAAGTTGTTTTTCTCAATACGAGAAATCTAAAATCTAGAGACATGAGGTTGCTTGTTTGCCTAAGTAACTCAGCAATGCTAAAATAGGTATCTGGTCTTTTTTATCTTTCTGATCTTCTCTTTTCACCACATTGACAGTTTCTTCTCATGGTTATAGGAATTCTGCTGTGGTTCCAAGCATCACATCACCATCAAAAATATCCCAAAAGGAAGGAAAAGCAAGAACAAGAGGGCTCTTCTCTTGGATTGGGTTTGACACCAGAAGTCTTGTCCAAGTTGTAGAAAAAGCATAAAGAACACCTTGGACTTAGAGTTTGCTTGATCTAAGGGAGTAAGGATTCTGGACACAAGAAACAGTGCATGCAGAAGCATGCTTGTGTGACCCAGTATGATCTGTTCAGGGCACTGCCAGTGACTTGGAGTGACTGGAGCACTGGCGTGAGCAGGGAGTGGGAGGAGGTGAGACCACCAGGTAAGCTCAGAGCCTAGGGACGCACCAGGATTCAGGGAGGTAACCAACCGATACACCGCAAGAGCCTGGCAGGGGGGTGACGGGGCCAAGAATGCCTTCCAGAAGTCTTGGATCTGAGTCCAGCACAAACCTGCTCTTTGGTCAAGAGCCCAGGGTACAGCTGCACAGGTTAGTTATGCTTGCACCATCCCAGGTACTAAATTCTGTGAATGCTGCCTCTTCTCTTGAGGAGCTAGTGAGGGATTCCCTAGGCAGAAAAGGGGGATGGGCTTTCTAAGGGAGAGTTTATAGGAGGGTAACCAGAGAAGGGAGAAATGGAAATACAAGGGGAGGATGAGGCCAGGGTGGTGGAGACACCAGGCCACAATAGGCTTTCTGTGGCAGACCAAAAATTTGTACTTGAGCCTATGGGTTGTGGAAGGACAGTGAAGGGTAGAACTAATCCTGCCAACCTAGTGATTCTTCCTGATTTAACCTCGGAACCCAGGACCCTGAAACCTCCTCTTACTTGCAGGGGACTTGAGCATGCAGATGGCAGACAGTGAGACCAAAGGCTCGGCAGGAATGCTCTGTGTCATGTTTTTCTTTAGAAAGGGGGGGAAAGAAAGGAAGGAAGGATAAAGGAAGGGAAGGAAGAAAACAGATGGAGAAAGAGGAGGAATAAGAACAGGAGAAAGGAAAGAAAGAAGAGGAAAAAGGGAAGAAAGGAAAGGGAAAGAAAAACAAAAAAAAGGTAGAACCAGTACAGCAAGACTGGTAAAGATTTGGCTGAATCGTGGAAATGGAGATTACTTTTTATCATTATGATTACTGATTTGTTATTTGGTTCTCCACTTTTCTTGAGATATTTCATTTAAGAAAAAAAAAGAACATTAGCAGGTGGAAATCTAAGTAGATATGTCTTCCTGCAACCCACAATGATCTGACATATGGTATCAAGAGATCTAAAAATGCTCACTTTTGAGCCAAGGACATGCAGAGAAAGATTTATAGACAAGCCATATATTTTCTTTTGCTTCAAGTATAGACATAATTCATTTATTTCACTCAGGGAGGCGTGGGGGAGGTTATGCTAAATTAATTTTTCAATTAAAGAAAATGAGCTATTTTAATGGACTTTTCCAAATACATTGTATGTATCCTGGTACGATGAGTATTGTGAAACACAACTAACCTTTTCCTGATGATTTTTTATTAACATAATGAATAATTAAAGTACAGGCTAATATATTCAGTGATGAAAACAGTTGTGGAGGCATGAGGGGGTTTTTGCTCCTGCACAGTATCCCCTTGGACATCTCGTTTCCCTACGTCTCTTGGTTCTTTTCTTTTTCCTTTACCAGCTGGCTGTCATGACTTGTCACCTGAATCCTCATTAGAAATCTCCTGTCCCCTCAGAACACAGCAAAACAAAACCCAGTCAAGTCTGGACACATAGTGCTAAGTAAATCCATGTTGCAGTGGCTTGGAGGTCTGCCTCCAACTTCTGGGAAGTTTAAAAGGCTCTTTTCTGGGCCCACCTCAATTTCTTCTAAGCATCTCTGGACCCTGCAAGTCCTTAAGGTAATTATTATGAATGTTAAAATTTGAGAATCACTGACTTAAGGATTCGCCTGTGAAAAAATATCCATGGACTGAAGACCATGTGAAACCCACAGGTGTGTCTCTGCCTGTGGGAGCACACAGGGGTTCGCACGGATGGCCTGGCTTCGGGCATGTGCTAAAAGTTCTGAACGTCACCTGGGCTTAGTGGCTCCCAGTTTCTGAACCTGAATCACTTAGGTGGGTCGGGGGGTTGGATGACGAGATACTTACTTCCTGGGCCTGTCTTTAGGTAAGCTAAGATATCTGATACATGGACCTTGGGTAATTAATGTCTACTTGGTCTTATGATCTGGGGAGAAACAGGCTAATAGTTACACATATCTTCCAAATAAGAGATTGTCTGTGTAGATTGATTGATGTTTACAGACAAAATAATGCTGACCATTCACCTGAGAGAAGCTGGCCACACCCTCTTCTTACACCTTATCCATCTGGGATTATATTTAACAGTTTATATTATGCCCAACTGAAATTTCAATGTATTTACTGCCCTTATTTTTTAAAAAATTTTGGCCTCTTTTATTGTTTATTTATTTATTTTCATCCATCTTTATTCCTTGGCTTGCGTGGGCCTCCCATTTCTGTGGCCTCTCTCCTTGCAGAGCACCAGCTCTGGGTGCATGTGCTCCAGAGTGCTGGCTCGTAATGGGGCACACCAGTCAAGATGCTCCGCAGCAGGTGCGCTTTTCCTGGGCCAGGGATTGAACCAGTGCCCCTTGCATTGCAAGGCGGACTCTACCCACTGGACCACCAGGAAAGCCCTTTCCTGCCCCTATTTTAATTATTATTTTACCAGAGCAATTACTTTGCTCATGCCCATGTTTTATATATTCATAAAAGTTGTAACAACAGTATGTGTAGATGTGTGTATACATATACACACACATAGACACACTCACACATAGTTTATTCTCTTTAAGAGAAGAAATGCAGATTTTTTAAATCTTACCTTTTAAGTTAACGAGCCTCTAAATATTAGAAATTATGGTCAACTAAACAGCATGCATCAAAAGGGTAACAGGACATTCATACCTTCCTTGGAGGTGTATTACCACCTGTCACAGCCTCAAATAACAACAGCAACAGAAACTCACTCCAGAATGAAAATACTGGTATATTTATATAATGCAAAGAGAAGTACAGATATAAATCCTCAAAACGGAAGATACATTGATAAAAATGTAGCATTGTAAGCGAAAAAATATTATACAGTACTTGCAGAATTTAATCTTTCAATTTAAGGTTACAATGTGTCTAACAAATAAACAGTATTTAAAATTATAGTTCTCATCATTAATTTAAAATAACCATCAGGAGAACAGCACAGCTTAACCTAGCAAACAGCTTAAGGAAATGCTTGGTCTCGTAGAAGTAGAGTATCATTACAGTCCATTCATTTATACCATGAACAAAAGAAGAAGTTTTCAAAGTGGAAATTAGTTTCATAAGATAGAATAAAACTGGGCTCCTCAAAGCACAAACTGTTTCCATAAAGTTACTGTAATGTTTATTGGCCAAAAAATACCTTAAGTTGTGATATTGTACTCTGCTTGTCTCAGAGAGCCCTCCCAATCCATCAACCACAATCAGTACATACAAAAACATGCAATACTGTATTTTCTCCACACCATTACTAACCAGAACACTTTTTACTCTTTCGAAAGGTACAATTTTACAGAAACATTTCCACTCAAGATTGGTATAATACAAAGAGCAGTTGTCGCTGACGGGCATTTCCTAGTGGATAAAGCAAGGTAGGAAACAAATCTTTACTTGTTTTACTTGTTACCTATCAGAAATGGCTGCCTTGCTACTCACTCCCATCGCTACTCTTTAAATTCACTATCAGTACTGACCAAAGTTCTCAATGCCTTCCGAGAACCAGAGCAGTCCAGCTGACCCCACGGCCCGGCCATTCAGAGAGAACTTGAGACAGCTTTCTCTCTGTCTCCTGCTTCCAACAGAAGACCCTCAAGAAATCGAACTTGTGAAGCCCCCCTAGGTTCCTCTACTTCACTGCAAAATGTAATGCCACTTGAGGTTGTCAAAAATAGCTTCTGTAGAAAATTGGCCATGGTCTTTAGGAAAGGTTGCATGAAGAAAATTAGTTTAGCCTTTATTTAAAAAAAGAAAAAAGGAAAAAAAAAAAGGAGTAACACATGGGATAAAAGACATCAGTACAAGTACAAAGACTCCAGGGCCTACTGTCAGGATGAAAATATATTTAGGAGGACAATCGCAGGAGCTGGGGTGGGGCTGGGACTTCGAAATCCTCCCCCGAAAGGACAATCCAAGTGATGATGCACTTCGAGAGTCTTGAAGGCAGCTTAGAAAATTAAAAAGGGGGCGGAAGGGGCGGGAAAGACGTCACGGTCCAAGCCAAAGGGGAGGCCGGGCTGGGGTGCAGGTGGCGGGAGCGCCACTTACAAACCGATGCCTTTCAAGTCGCAGGGGAGGGTGGCCTGGGTGGCCTGGGGGCTCTGGCAGCAGGGGAACTGGGCCCGGAAGCAGTCCCTGAGCTCCCTGTTGAAGAGGAAGCACACGACGGGGTTGATGCCAGCCTGCGCGAAGGTCAGCCACACGGAGGCTGTCAGGTAGGCCTGGGGGACGGCGCCGGGCCGCACCAGGACCCGCAGGTAACTGGCCACGACGTAGGGCCCCCAGAGGAGTAGGAAGAGCAAGGTGACAGCGTAGAACATCTTGCACAGCCTCTTCTCCGTCTTGAACTCCTCGAGCACGAGGAGGCGGCGCGCGCCGCGACCGGGGCCTGCCGGCCGGATGCCCACGAGCGCCGGCGGCGTGGGCCCGCGGCCGAAGCCGGCCGTCCAGTTGGCGGCCGCCTGGCCGGTGGCGCCGGGGCCGTGGAAGGTCCAGTCGTGGCTGACGGCGGGCACGAGGCGCGCGGGCCGCATCTTGCGGCGGTCGTGGATGAAGAAGAGCAGGCGGAGGTAGACGAGGTGCGTGGCGCCCACCACCACGGCCAGCAGCAGCAGGAAGCCCAGCGCGCCCGGGGCGCCGTCGGGCCGCTGCTCCAGGGCGCACGGCGCGTCCTCCTCGTCGCCGCCGCCGCCGTCCAGCACGGGCGGGAAGGCCGCGGCCAGCGCCAGCGCCCAGGCGGCGCACACCAGCATGGCGGCGCACGGCCAGCCGGCCAGGCGCTCGGCGTAGAAGCGGTGGTGCGCGATGGCCAGGTAGCGGGTGACGCCCACGCCGAGCAGCAGGAAGGCGGCGTGGAAGCAGAAGAGCGCGGCCAGGAAGGCGAGCAGCTTGCAGCCCAGCGCCCCCGGCGGCGTCCCCGCGGCGGCCGCCGCCCGCCGCGCCGCCAGCATGACGGCCGGGAGGCAGGCGAGCGCGCGCAGCCCGTCGGCCAGGCACAGGTCGAGCAGCAGGTAGTACGGGGCGCGGTGCAGGCTGCGCTCCCGCACGATGAGCAGCGCGAACAGCACGTTGCCGGCCAGGCTCACGCACAGCAGCAGGCTGAGCGTGGCCAGCTTGAGGCCCAGCGCGGCCGCCTCCCCGCCGCCGCCGCCCGGTTCGCTCGCGTTCGCCATCGCGGCCTCTCCGGGCCGAGCGCCGCGCTCCGCTCCGGCGCCGCCCCCGGCCGCCCCGCTCTGCAGGCCGGCCTGCCGACCGGGGCTCCGCCGACGGCGAGGGTCCCCGGCGAGCTCCCGGGCCGGTGGGGCTCAGCCCCCGCCCGGCCGGCCCCTCCTCGGCTCCCCGAGCTGCCGCCGCGCCGCCGCCATCTCAGGAATGGTGCGCGCAGGAGGCGACGGCCACTCCCTGCGCCTCGGGCGCCGCGGGCTTCACTGCGGACCGGGCCGCGCCGCCGCGCGCAGCCCGCCGCATCCTCCTCCGCCGCCGCCGCCGCCGCCGCGCCTCTGGGCTCTGCCCCCCGCCGGGCCCGCCGCCGCCGCCGCCGCCGCCGCGGAGCCCCCTCCCCTCCGCCGGAGCGCGCCGCGTGGCCGCCGCCGCCAGCCCCGCCGAGGCATCCCGCGCCGCCCGGGCCGGGCCGGGCTGGGGGCGCCGCCGCCGCCGCAGCTGCGGGGCCGGGAGGGAGGCAGGGCCCAGGACGCGCAGTGGCGACAGGTCGCGTTTGGCCCCAGGTAACGGGGGTCCGGCGGCGGCGCCCGGCGTCCGCCCTGGGGTCACGGTGGCCGTGGCGGAGGGGAGGCTGCCTGGGGTGGTGGGGTCGGGAGGCCTCCGGGAATGGGGCGGGGGCGGGAGACAGGGTGAACCCTCTGCCCACAAGCTCATGGTGATTATCAGCCAGCATCCTCCTCACCGCAGCCCTGTAACCTCTAGTGTTCAGGTCAGCACCGATGTGGGTGCAGTGATCTAGGGAGCGTTACCAGCATGATCTCCCTCTGTGTCCACAGTAACGACAAAGTTGGTTCTGTTCTTAAACCCACTTTATTTCTGAAGAAGCAGGGGCTTGGAGGGCAAGGGAGTTGAGAGCCAGTGCGTGGTAGAGCGGAGATTCAAATTTCACTCAGCCTGATTCCCAGGGCTGGACTCAGTGACTCGGAAGGCTACCCTGATCTCTTCCTCACTCGTGGACCCAGTGAAGACATCTGTCAGGGGTAGAAAATTGAGCATTTTTCCTTAAGTGATTTGGAAGCTGAATTTCATGCCACTGTCACCTTCCTCCTAGGATTTGAGTTTTCTGGGTTAGTCTGAAAGGGCAGCGCGTTCCTGTCCTCAGGTGCACCAGATTCTCTGGGCTTTGCATGGGCTGTTCCATCTGCCTGGACCAGTCCCTCACTGGGCTCTCCATCTTCTGGGCTGTTCTTCTGACCAGGCTAGCTTCCTGACAATCATTCTCCATTCATTTCCTTCCTAGCACTTAATATTTTTATGTATTTATTTGGCTGTTCTGGGTCTTAGTTGTGGCATTTGGGATCTTTAGTTGCAGCATGTGGGGTCTAGTTCCCCAACTAGGGATGGAACCCAGGCCCCCTGCATTGGGAGCAGGGAATCGTAGCCACTGGACCACCAGGGAAGTTCCAGCATTTAGTATTTATCATTATATATTTTTATTTGTTTTTAAGATCTTGATGCTTCAAGTCATTTCTAAGCTCTGGGAAGACAAGGGACTGTGTCTGATATTTTGTTAACACTGTATCTCCAATGCCTGGAATGGAGAAGCCAGAATTAAGAAATTTGTTCTTTCTCAGGTACACTCGTTTTTTGCTTTGTTTTAGGGAGAATATTATTTAATGGCATGGCTGACACTTTGACAGGCATTTCCAGGATGACACAAGATCACAGAAAGCCTTGTCAGGCTAAGGAGCCTAAACTTTAGTCTACAGGTAGTCAGGAGCCCTTGGAGGTTTTTGAGGAAAGTGGCGTGATTATAAAACGACTCATGTGCATCAGGAAGATGATTTTGGCAGTGGTTTTTAAGAGGAATGACTGAGCAGAGTCTGGCGGTCCAGCCCAGAGCCTTAGACTTCCGCAGACACGGAAATCACAGGGGATTCTGATACATGACGTCTGGATAGGACTGGAGATGCTGCCCTTCTAGTAATTTTCTAGTGACAGCCCACTCCAGTTTTCCTGCCTGGAGAAACCCACGAACAGAGGAGCCTGGCAGACTGTCGTCCATAGAGTTGCAAAGAGTCAGGCACGACTGAAGTACAGGCAACACTAATGCCTCTGATCTGCAGACCACGCTTGAAACAGCAAGCACCTTGAGGGCCTTTGGACATTTGTAAAAATCTAAGTGATGGCCAATGAGGGCATGACGTGGGCCCCTAAGTGGACAGGGACAAGTGACTGACCAGGCAGGTCTACAAATACTTGTTGACAGAAGTAGGTTTTGAAGAATTGCATTTTGATAATAGTAGCTCAAAATGTACAGGAGTTTATTTTCCTCATGAAACAAGAAGTCTGGGGGTCAGTGGTTGCTGACATTGAATTATGGGCTGAAGGACTAAGTCCCTGAAAACCTTTCAGCCCTTCCCTCATTTAGTGGGCAGCATTGTGGGGTCTAGTTCCCCAACTAGGGATGGAACCCAGGCCCCCTGCATTGGGAGCAGGGAATCGTAGCCACTGGACCACCAGGGAAGTTCCAGCATTTAGTATTTATCATTATATATTTTTATTTGTTTTTAAGATCTTGATGCTTCAAGTCATTTCTAAGCTCTGGGAAGACAAGGGACTGTGTCTGATATTTTGTTAACACTGTATCTCCAATGCCTGGAATGGAGAAGCCAGAATTAAGAAATTTGTTCTTTCTCAGGTACACTCGTTTTTTGCTTTGTTTTAGGGAGAATATTATTTAATGGCATGGCTGACACTTTGACAGGCATTTCCAGGATGACACAAGATCACAGAAAGCCTTGTCAGGCTAAGGAGCCTAAACTTTAGTCTACAGGTAGTCAGGAGCCCTTGGAGGTTTTTGAGGAAAGTGGCGTGATTATAAAACGACTCATGTGCATCAGGAAGATGATTTTGGCAGTGGTTTTTAAGAGGAATGACTGAGCAGAGTCTGGCGGTCCAGCCCAGAGCCTTAGACTTCCGCAGACACGGAAATCACAGGGGATTCTGATACATGACGTCTGGATAGGACTGGAGATGCTGCCCTTCTAGTAATTTTCTAGTGACAGCCCACTCCAGTTTTCCTGCCTGGAGAAACCCACGAACAGAGGAGCCTGGCAGACTGTCGTCCATAGAGTTGCAAAGAGTCAGGCACGACTGAAGTACAGGCAACACTAATGCCTCTGATCTGCAGACCACGCTTGAAACAGCAAGCACCTTGAGGGCCTTTGGACATTTGTAAAAATCTAAGTGATGGCCAATGAGGGCATGACGTGGGCCCCTAAGTGGACAGGGACAAGTGACTGACCAGGCAGGTCTACAAATACTTGTTGACAGAAGTAGGTTTTGAAGAATTGCATTTTGATAATAGTAGCTCAAAATGTACAGGAGTTTATTTTCCTCATGAAACAAGAAGTCTGGGGGTCAGTGGTTGCTGACATTGAATTATGGGCTGAAGGACTAAGTCCCTGAAAACCTTTCAGCCCTTCCCTCATGATCAATAGGCTGTTGACACCACAGTCATTCCTTCTGCATTCCAGGCAGAAAAGAGGCAAAGTAAAGAAGAGCCAAAGTGTTCCTGCCATCTAAGTAGGCCCCCTTGGAGGAGTTTTCTGGAAGGCCTACATGATGACAAATACATATCAGTGGCTACCACTATCAGCAAGGGTGTTGGGGAATGATTTCTTTCTTTAATTTTTTGACCCAGACACATGTGAGATCCAGCCTTGAGGTGGAACTCAGCCCTTGGGCTGCATCTGCCCAGAGAAAGGGATGCCTTCTTTTAATGCACCACAGTCTCCAATTCCAGTTCCATTTTCCCAGTGTTCGTGGCAGCCTGTGTTTACGGAACCCATGCTGTGTGCTGTGCTGAGTGCTAAATACTTGTTGAGTGTTATCTCATATAAGCATTCTAAGGGCCATATGTAGTGGATACTACTACTGTTTCCATATTGTAGATGAGGCAGAGAGGCTAAGTAACTTGTTGAGACTGTCACCAAAAGTAAGTGTAAGAGCTGGGATTGGCAGGAAGACAATCCAAGTCCAGAGCCCATGCTAATAACCACCATGTATGCTACCCCTTTGTCATAATGACAAAGTTATTAAGTTTTATAAAACAAGCGACCTACTGATGTTCATGTTCACAGAACTAAAGCCCCTTCAAAGAGGGGAGAGATTTTCAAAACCATCGGATCCAACACTTGGACGTGTACACTCCTACATGACCGAGTGGGCAGTAGAATCCAGGTCTTCTTGCTCCTAGGTCGGTACCCTTCCCACTTGGATGAAATCATCATGTTACTTATACTACATGACATGTCACTTAACCTCTTGACATCATCTCTAATGCTTCCATTTACAAAAAGAGAAACTGGACCAGATGACTTCTGAGGGTCCTCACCTTTGAGGTTCAGTTTGTATATGAGAAAATGAAAGGTAAATGTTTATATAATCCTGAATGCCAAGAGATTTGTTCTTCAAAAAGGACCCAAAAGAAGAGACATTAGTTCCTTTTACTTCTCTCTATGACTCACTATACTTCTCTTTGGGATTTGAGATTTGGTTTAGTCATGCATGCCGGTTCACATAGCAGAAGCAGCAATAGAACATAATATAAATCATGGTTCTTGAAGCATTTATATGCCTTATTCTTTCATTGTCACCATTTTTTGGGGAGATTAATACTTAAGGGACAACTATTAACATTTCTTTGCCAGAATCACCTTATTTTCCTTTTATTGTTTAACCCTTTTTTTTTAATTTTTGACCCAGACACATGTGAGATCCAGCCTTAAAACCGCCCTTGGGCTGCATCTGCCCAGAGAAAGGGATGCCTTCTTTAATGCACCACAGTCTCCAATTCCAGTTCCATTTTCCCAGTGTTCGTGGCAGCCTGTGTTTACGGAACCCATGCTGTGTGCTGTGCTGAGTGCTAAATACTTGTTGAGTGTTATCTCATATAAGCATTCTAAGGGCCATATGTAGTGGATACTACTACTGTTTCCATATTGTAGATGAGGCAGAGAGGCTAAGTAACTTGTTGAGACTGTCACCAAAAGTAAGTGTAAGAGCTGGGATTGGCAGGAAGACAATCCAAGTCCAGAGCCCATGCTAATAACCACCATGTATGCACCCTTTGTCATAATGACAAAGTTATTAAGTTTTATAAAACAAGCGACCTACTGATGTTCATGTTCACAGAACTAAAGCCCCTTCAAAGAGGGGAGAGATTTTCAAAACCATCGGATCCAACACTTGGACGTGTACACTCCTACATGACCGAGTGGGCAGTAGAATCCAGGTCTTCTTGCTCCTAGGTCGGTACCCTTCCCACTTGGATGAAATCATCATGTTACTTATACTACATGACATGTCACTTAACCTCTTGACATCATCTCTAATGCTTCCATTTACAAAAAGAGAAACTGGACCAGATGACTTCTGAGGGTCCTCACCTTTGAGGTTCAGTTTGTATATGAGAAAATGAAAGGTAAATGTTTATATAATCCTGAATGCCAAGAGATTTGTTCTTCAAAAAGGACCCAAAAGAAGAGACATTAGTTCCTTTTACTTCTCTCTATGACTCACTATACTTCTCTTTGGGATTTGAGATTTGGTTTAGTCATGCATGCCGGTTCACATAGCAGAAGCAGCAATAGAACATAATATAAATCATGGTTCTTGAAGCATTTATATGCCTTATTCTTTCATTGTCACCATTTTTTGGGGAGATTAATACTTAAGGGACAACTATTAACATTTCTTTGCCAGAATCACCTTATTTTCCTTTTATTGTTTCTAGGAAGCGTCACATAAGGATTTAAAATAGTTTCTTAGGCAAGTTGAATGCCAGCATTTCAAAGCATAACAGCTATGTGGGAGTTTTCTCTAGAAGAAGAATCTCCCTTTTGCCTATAGCCTAGTTCTTCCTTTGCACGTAGATATAAACATGGGGGCTTCCTCCCCAAATTAGCTCTCTTACTTCTTTCTTGCACAGATGTTGTGAATAGCAATGGAAATCTGCTGTTTGAAAGACTGGTTGACAGACCTTGACAGATTCAATCAATGTCATGGTTCCCATAATCACGTGAGACTGTTTGGCTGATGTCTCCTGTCCAGCCTCGGGCTTCTGGCTTCATCTGCCTGTGGGCACACTGATCATCAAGTTAGAGAAGGTCCATTTGACTTAGTCTCATCCCAACTCTTAGAAAACACATAAGCCTAAGTCAACGTCCAATGGGTGTTGAGTTATTGAAGGACCGCACTCAGTTTAGCCTCACAAAGGGCAGGAGCCATAACTTCAAGAGTGAAAATTAGCTTGGAGTCAAATATACCTTAATTCATTTCCAAGCCCCACCAGTCCTTCTTGTGTTTTCTTAGTCAGGATCTTCCCTGCTGGCTCATATGGTAAAGAATCTGCCTGCATTGGCTTCTGTAGTGACTCAGTGGTAAAGAATCCACTGCAACTTACTCCACCTGGGAAATCCCATGGACCGAGGAGCTTGGCAGGCTATGGTCCATGGGGTCACAAAAGTGTCAGACATGACTTACTGACTAAACAACAACAGCATCCTTAACCAAGTCCTTTACTGCCTCTGAACCTCAAAGGCCTTTTGCAGGGAAAATTCCATTAAATTTAATACATTTACAAAAAAGAGTGTAACACAAGGTGTTCATCCAGGTCATGTGTAAATACATTTTTGGCACATGCATGGCTGCGCAGTCACGTCTGACTCCTTGCCACCGCATGGATCATAGCCCACCAGCCTCCTCTGTCCATGGTGTTTCCCAGGCAAGACTATTGGAGTGGGTTGCCATTTCCTCCTCAAGTGACTCTCCTCCACTCAGGGCTCGAACCCATCTTCACAAACAAAATTAACATTTCTTTGCCAGAATCACCTTATTTTCCTTTTATTGTTTCTAGGAAGCGTCACATAAGGATTTAAAATAGTTTCTTAGGCAAGTTGAATGCCAGCATTTCAAAGCATAACAGCTATGTGGGAGTTTTCTCTAGAAGAAGAATCCCCCTTTGCCTATAGCCTAGTTCTTCCTTTGCACGTAGATATAAACATGGGGGCTTCCTCCCCAAATTAGCTCTCTTACTTCTTTCTTGCACAGATGTTGTGAATAGCAATGGAAATCTGCTGTTTGAAAGACTGGTTGACAGACCTTGACAGATTCAATCAATGTCATGGTTCCCATAATCACGTGAGACTGTTTGGCTGATGTCTCCTGTCCAGCCTCGGGCTTCTGGCTTCATCTGCCTGTGGGCACACTGATCATCAAGTTAGAGAAGGTCCATTTGACTTAGTCTCATCCCAACTCTTAGAAAACACATAAGCCTAAGTCAACGTCCAATGGGTGTTGAGTTATTGAAGGACCGCACTCAGTTTAGCCTCACAAAGGGCAGGAGCCATAACTTCAAGAGTGAAAATTAGCTTGGAGTCAAATATACCTTAATTCATTTCCAAGCCCCACCAGTCCTTCTTGTGTTTTCTTAGTCAGGATCTTCCCTGCTGGCTCATATGGTAAAGAATCTGCCTGCATTGGCTTCTGTAGTGACTCAGTGGTAAAGAATCCACTGCAACTTACTCCACCTGGGAAATCCCATGGACCGAGGAGCTTGGCAGGCTATGGTCCATGGGGTCACAAAAGTGTCAGACATGACTTACTGACTAAACAACAACAGCATCCTTAACCAAGTCCTTTACTGCCTCTGAACCTCAAAGGCCTTTTGCAGGGAAAATTCCATTAAATTTAATACATTTACAAAAAAGAGTGTAACACAAGGTGTTCATCCAGGTCATGTGTAAATACATTTTTTGCACATGCATGCATGCTCAGTCACGTCTGACTCCTTGCAACCCCATGGATCATAGCCCACCAGGCTCCTCTGTCCATGGTATTTCCCAGGCAAGAATATTGGAGTGGGTTGCCATTTCCTCCTCAAGTGACTCTTCTCCACTCAGGGCTCGAACCCACGTCTCTTGCATCTCCTGTAGTGGCAAGTAGATTCTTTACCACTGGTGCAACCAGGGAAACCTTTTTCGCTCTTACTAGACTATACATGCCTTAGCTAATGTGGCTTGATTGACTTTTCAGCCTAGTCTAGCAGGATGCCGTATATATCTTAATATTTGTGTGGCAAGTGTGAATGTCAGTCCATAAAATCAAGGGTGCCAGAAGTGTAACTGCTTCAAACAAACTTAATTTCTGACTGAATTGCCATTTTGCCATGATGGTGAAGAAAAAATACATAATCTTGGTGCCTCTGGGATTTCATTAAGGAACTTTGCTTCTTCAGGATGTGCTGTAATTCCAGACTAGCACTCGGATTGCCTAACACACAGCTGTTCAGGGTGGTGTGTGCATGTATATAGGAGGAGAGTTTGTTTTGTCAGTTTGTTTCTGTCTTTATAAGCCATTTTGGTCTGGTGGTTGTTTGCTGCCTTGTGTCAGACTTGGGGTCTGAGAATCTGGATGTGTATTGTGTTAGATGGCTCTTGGCACTGTGTGTGGAAAACCTGGTACAGATCTGCTCTCGGTCAGTATGCTCCCTCTGCTCCCTTGTGCCTTCATCTCTGGGGACTTCCTGCCTAGTCCAGCACTGGAGAATACTGTTTTTTCTTGTTCTTTTGGGCCGTATAATTGGTTAGTTTTCCTGGGAATCAGTGGTGCAACTTACTCCACCTGGGAAATCCATCAGGAGCCTGGTGGGCTATAGTCCATGGGGTCACAGAGAGTCAGACATGACTTACTGACTAAACAACAACAGCATCCTTAACCAAGTCCTTTACTGCCTCTGAACCTCAAAGGCCTTTTGCAGGGAAAATTCCATTAAATTTAATACATTTACAAAAAAGAGTGTAACACAAGGTGTTCATCCAGGTCATGTGTAAATACATTTTTTGCACATGCATGCATGCTCAGTCACGTCTGACTCCTTGCAACCCCATGGATCATAGCCCACCAGGCTCCTCTGTCCATGGTATTTCCCAGGCAAGAATATTGGAGTGGGTTGCCATTTCCTCCTCAAGTGACTCTTCTCCACTCAGGGCTCGAACCCACGTCTCTTGCATCTCCTGTAGTGGCAAGTAGATTCTTTACCACTGGTGCAACCAGGGAAACCTTTTTCGCTCTTACTAGACTATACATGCCTTAGCTAATGTGGCTTGATTGACTTTTCAGCCTAGTCTAGCAGGATGCCGTATATATCTTAATATTTGTGTGGCAAGTGTGAATGTCAGTCCATAAAATCAAGGGTGCCAGAAGTGTAACTGCTTCAAACAAACTTAATTTCTGACTGAATTGCCATTTTGCCATGATGGTGAAGAAAAAATACATAATCTTGGTGCCTCTGGGATTTCATTAAGGAACTTTGCTTCTTCAGGATGTGCTGTAATTCCAGACTAGCACTCGGATTGCCTAACACACAGCTGTTCAGGGTGGTGTGTGCATGTATATAGGAGGAGAGTTTGTTTTGTCAGTTTGTTTCTGTCTTTATAAGCCATTTTGGTCTGGTGGTTGTTTGCTGCCTTGTGTCAGACTTGGGGTCTGAGAATCTGGATGTGTATTGTGTTAGATGGCTCTTGGCACTGTGTGTGGAAAACCTGGTACAGATCTGCTCTCGGTCAGTATGCTCCCTCTGCTCCCTTGTGCCTTCATCTCTGGGGACTTCCTGCCTAGTCCAGCACTGGAGAATACTGTTTTTTCTTGTTCTTTTGGGCCGTATAATTGGTTAGTTTTCCTGGGAATCAGTGGTCCCAGAATGTAGCTGTTTGGTAAAAACAAAAGGCAGTGTGAACCTCTCTTTGGCAATGAAAACTGGATCCTGGTATGTGCTTCAGTAGGAGGAAGAACAGAGGAAAAGAGAGGAAGAATAATGATCAGATCATATCTCAAGATATTGTCCTTGATGCATATATTTGTTGAATGAATACTGAATCTGTTCTTTGTGTATACACATGGCATATTGTCACATTTCTAATAAGCAAAATACGTTTTAACTCTAAACATTTTTCTCCATGTGCAAAGAATGATGTTGGACCCTTGCCTCTCACTTTATACAAAAATCAACTCAAAATGGATCATAGACATAAATGTAAGAGCTAAAGCTATGAACACTTAGAAGAAAATATTGGAGTCAATTTTCATAGCTTTAGATTAGGTAATAGTTTTTTACATGTAACACCAAAAAGATGAGCAAAAGAAAAAATAGATAGGTTAGATTTTATTACATTTTTAAAGTTTGTACTTCAAATAACCCCCTCAAGAAAGTGAAAAGACAACTTCAGAAGGGAAGAAGATATTTTCAGGTTATATATCTGACGAGGGACTTTTCTCTACAGTGTATAAACCATGCCCATAAATCAATAATAAAAAACCAAACAGTTCAATTTAAAATTAGGCATAGTATTTGAATAGACATTTCATCCAAAACATACATACATGACCAATAAATATATGGAATGATGCCTGCCATCATTAGAAAAATGCAAATCAAAACCATAATAAGATGCTGCTTCACACCTAGTGGGGTGACTGTTAACAAAAAGACAGGGAATTGGGCTTCCTTGGTGGTCCAGTGGGTAAGGAGACTGCCTTGCAGTGCAGGGGGCACCGGTTCGATCCCTGGCCTGGGAAGATCCCACGTGCTGTGGAGCGACTGGACCGATGTGTCCAATTACCAAGCCGGAGCTCTGGGCGCATGCGCTCAGAGACGGCGGTCCGCAACGACAGATGCCACCGGGAAGGGAGGCCCACAGGAGCCAAGGAACAAAGACGGATGAAAATAGAGAAATGAAAGACCAATAGAAGTGGCCCCCCACCCCCCGCTCCCTCCCTACCCCACCCCCTAAAAATAAATAAATAAATAAATGTTTTTAAAAAAAGACAGGGAATGACAGATGTTGTTGATGATGTGGAAAAATTGGAACCTTCATAGCATACTGATATAGAGATGAAAAATGATGCAACTGTTTTGGAAAGTAGTTTGGAAGTTTCTCATAAATTAAACATAGAGTTACCTATGACCCAACAAATTCCACTCATAGATATATACCCAAGAGGAATAAAAACATATCTGCCAAATAATTGTACACAAAACATTTTTGCTAACCAAGGTAGGGAAACAATCCCTTTAAAAATGGACCTCTCATTAGACATAAATGTAAGAGCTAAAGCTATGAACACTTAGAAGAAAATATTGAGTCAATTTTCATAGCTTTAGATTAGGTAATAGTTTTTACATGTAACACCAAAAGATGTAGCAAAAGAAAAAATAGATAGGTTAGATTTTATTACATTTTTAAAGTTTGTACTTCAAATAACCCCCTCAAGAAAGTGAAAAGACAACTTCAGAAGGGAAGAAGATATTTTCAGGTTATATATCTGACGAGGGACTTTTCTCTACAGTGTATAAACCATGCCCATAAATCAATAATAAAAAACCAAACAGTTCAATTTAAAATTAGGCATAGTATTTGAATAGACATTTCATCCAAAACATACATACATGACCAATAAATATATGGAATGATGCCTGCCATCATTAGAAAAATGCAAATCAAAACCATAATAAGATGCTGCTTCACACCTAGTGGGGTGACTGTTAACAAAAAGACAGGGAATTGGGCTTCCTTGGTGGTCCAGTGGGTAAGGAGACTGCCTTGCAGTGCAGGGGGCACCGGTTCGATCCCTGGCCTGGGAAGATCCCACGTGCTGTGGAGCGACTGGACCGATGTGTCCAATTACCAAGCCGGAGCTCTGGAGCGCATGCGCTCAGAGACGGCGCTCTGCAACGACAGATGCCACCGCGATGGGAGGCCCACAGGAGCCAAGGAACAAAGACGGATGAAAATAGAGAAATGAAAGACCAATAGAAGTGGCCCCCCACCCCCCGCTCCCTCCCTACCCCACCCCCTAAAAATAAATAAATAAATAAATGTTTTTAAAAAAAGACAGGGAATGACAGATGTTGTTGATGATGTGGAAAAATTGGAACCTTCATAGCATACTGATATAGAGATGAAAAATGATGCAACTGTTTTGGAAAGTAGTTTGGAAGTTTCTCATAAATTAAACATAGAGTTACCTATGACCCAACAAATTCCACTCATAGATATATACCCAAGAGGAATAAAAACATATCTGCCAAATAATTGTACACAAATGTTTATAGAAGCATTTTTCATGCTAACCAAGGTAGGGAAACAATCTAACTGTCCATCAAGAGGATGAATGGATAGACAAAATGTGAATCTTTTATATAGTAGAAAGGGATGAAGTACTGACATATGCTGCAACATGGTTAAACCCTGAAAACATTATACTAAGTAGAAATCAGATACAAAAGACCACATATTGTACAATTCCATTTATATAACATGCCTGGAGTAGACAAATCTATGGGCTTCCCTGGTGGCTCAGACGGTAAATAACCTGCCTGCAGTGTAGGTGACTGGGGTTCAATCCCTGGGTCGGAAAGATCCCCTGGAGGAGGGCATGGCAACCCAGTATTCTTGCCTAAAGAATCCCATGGACAGAGGAGCCTGGTGGGCTATAGTCCGTGGAACTGCAAAACAGTCTGACATGACTGAGCAACTAATACTGATTGACTGAGGCAAATTGATGGAGACAGCAAGCAGATTCGTAGTTACCAGGGTCTTGAGGTAGGGGGATTTCAAGAACAGCTGCTAATGGGTATTGGAGCATTTAGTTTGGGGCTGGTGAAATTGTTCTAAAATTAGGTGGTGGTAATAGTCACATAACTGAATATCCTAAGATAATACATAATTGTGAAAAAAAAAAAAACACCACATTTCATATTAAAGTCAAGTCACCTCAGTAACCTTATAACATATGCTTGTTAAAAGGGTGCTACAGGCCTAGATGCCTCATTGCTTTCTGTCTTTGGTTTGCTTCAGTATTATACGCTTTGATGCTGAAATGAACTTGGCAGGAGGGATTAAGAAATTCTTACTTAGTAGCTACAGTGTAGTGTCTTCCCACTGGAAAAGCTGCTGTTGTCCTTTAGATTTAGTAGTGCACCAAGGTGTTTTGGCATACACTGTCCCTTCTACAAACCCCTGTACCACCATTTTACAGATGAGAAACCTTAAGTTAATTAGAGCGGTTAACTATGCAGCCTATAGTGGTAAAGCATGGTTAAAATTTGGTCTGTCTGGCTTGAAAGACTGAATTGTTCCCTGGTTTAAATTTGGTTTATAGAAGCATTTTTCATGCTAACCAAGGTAGGAAACAATCTAACTGTCCATCAAGAGGATGAATGGATAGACAAAATGTGAATCTTTTATATAGTAGAAAGGGATGAAGTACTGACATATGCTGCAACATGGTTAAACCCTGAAAACATTATACTAAGTAGAAATCAGATACAAAAGACCACATATTGTACAATTCCATTTATATAACATGCCTGGAGTAGACAAATCTATGGGCTTCCCTGGTGGCTCAGACGGTAAATAACCTGCCTGCAGTGTAGGTGACTGGGGTTCAATCCTGGGTCGGAAAGATCCCCTGGAGGAGGGCATGGCAACCCAGTATTCTTGCCTAAAGAATCCCATGGACAGAGGAGCCTGGTGGGCTATAGTCCGTGGAACTGCAAAACAGTCTGACATGACTGAGCAACTAATACTGATTGACTGAGGCAAATTGATGGAGACAGCAAGCAGATTCGTAGTTACCAGGGTCTTGAGGTAGGGGGATTTCAAGAACAGCTGCTAATGGGTATTGGAGCATTTAGTTTGGGGCTGGTGAAATTGTTCTAAAATTAGGTGGTGGTAATAGTCACATAACTGAATATCCTAAGATAATACATAATTGTGAAAAAAAAAAAAACACCACATTTCATATTAAAGTCAAGTCACCTCAGTAACCTTATAACATATGCTTGTTAAAAGGGTGCTACAGGCCTAGATGCCTCATTGCTTTCTGTCTTTGGTTTGCTTCAGTATTATACGCTTTGATGCTGAAATGAACTTGGCAGGAGGGATTAAGAAATTCTTACTTAGTAGCTACAGTGTAGTGTCTTCCCACTGGAAAAGCTGCTGTTGTCCTTTAGATTTAGTAGTGCACCAAGGTGTTTTGGCATACACTGTCCCTTCTACAAACCCCTGTACCACCATTTTACAGATGAGAAACCTTAAGTTAATTAGAGCGGTTAACTATGCAGCCTATAGTGGTAAAGCATGGTTAAAATTTGGTCTGTCTGGCTTGAAAGACTGAATTGTTAATAAATACCCATACAGGGCTACATTGACTAATACATAATTGAGGGGGAAAAAAACTTATCAATATCTTATAAAAAACTACTAAACTGAAGGTTTATCATTTGGTCCAGAATTGAGAAAACCATTATGCTATGAATTTGAACAAAACTCCCAGAGATAGTGAAGGACAGGAAAGTCTGGTGTCCTGCAGTCCTTGGGTTGCTAAGAGTCAGACATGACTTAGTGACTGAACAGCAACAAAATTATGCTATAGGCAATATTTTAATTGCTTGAAAATGAATACCTCTAACATTTAGAAGAAACAAATACCTACACTTGCCACCACTTAAAATTTCATTTTTGATATTTTTGTAATACATTTTTTTCAGAGTTATAGCTATGACTCCGAATGAGAGAAGAGCCTTCTTTGATGTGGTGCCTCTCTTTTCCATTATTTAATAGCTGCTTCACCTTCCTCTAGTGGTTAAATCATGTTGTGATCATAAACTTTGCTTTTTAAAGATAGAATGCAGCTATCAGGACAGAGATGATAAGATCAAACCCTTTCCTTAAATCTACTCTTCCTGTGTGTGGAATCATGATATTAGTAGTACATGTCAGGGCTACTGGTTCTGTAATCCTCTCCTCTGTTACTTACTCAAAAAATCAAATATTGTGTTCATTATTGATATTTTTATCTTAGAGAATTATAGAGACCGTAATCTTTAAGATACAGATTTTTGGAGTACATCCTTATAAAATGCTTTAAGCAGTGGAACTGAGCCTCATAAGACACACCTTTAGGGATGTACCTGCTCCCTTTGATTTTTGAAATGAACTTGGCAGGAGGGATTAAGAAATTCTTACTTAGTAGCTACAGTGTAGTGTCTTCCCACTGGAAAAGCTGCTGTTGTCCTTTAGATTTAGTAGTGCACCAAGGTGTTTTGGCATACACTGTCCCTTCTACAAACCCCTGTACCACCATTTTACAGATGAGAAACCTTAAGTTAATTAGAGCGGTTAACTATGCAGCCTATAGTGGTAAAGCATGGTTAAAATTTGGTCTGTCTGGCTTGAAAGACTGAATTGTTAATAAATACCCATACAGGGCTACATTGACTAATACATAATTGAGGGGGAAAAAAACTTATCAATATCTTATAAAAAACTACTAAACTGAAGGTTTATCATTTGGTCCAGAATTGAGAAAAACCATTATGCTATGAATTTGAACAAAACTCCCAGAGATAGTGAAGGACAGGAAAGTCTGGTGTCCTGCAGTCCTTGGGTTGCTAAGAGTCAGACATGACTTAGTGACTGAACAGCAACAAAATTATGCTATAGGCAATATTTTAATTGCTTGAAAATGAATACCTCTAACATTTAGAAGAAACAAATACCTACACTTGCCACCACTTAAAATTTCATTTTTGATATTTTTGTAATACATTTTTTTCAGAGTTATAGCTATGACTCCGAATGAGAGAAGAGCCTTCTTTGATGTGGTGCCTCTCTTTTCCATTATTTAATAGCTGCTTCACCTTCCTCTAGTGGTTAAATCATGTTGTGATCATAAACTTTGCTTTTTAAAGATAGAATGCAGCTATCAGGACAGAGATGATAAGATCAAACCCTTTCCTTAAATCTACTCTTCCTGTGTGTGGAATCATGATATTAGTAGTACATGTCAGGGCTACTGGTTCTGTAATCCTCTCCTCTGTTACTTACTCAAAAAATCAAATATTGTGTTCATTATTGATATTTTTATCTTAGAGAATTATAGAGACCGTAATCTTTAAGATACAGATTTTTGGAGTACATCCTTATAAAATGCTTTAAGCAGTGGAACTGAGCCTCATAAGACACACCTTTAGGGATGTACCTGCTCCCTTGATTTTTTGTTCTACTAGTTGTCAGATAATTTTCTCATAATGAAAAATGAAAGCTTAACTCTTTAAAATACCAATCTATATACCTGCATGCCTACATGCAAAGGAATTCTTTCTCCTCTGCTCCCAGCTTTTGATTGAAGTGAAGAATAGACTCTTCTTTTTTTTTTTTCCTTATCTTTTTTTTGGGGGGGGGGGGGGGGGGGGGGAGGGAGGGGGATGGGCAGGCCACTTCTATTGGTCTTTCATTTGTCTATTTTCATCCGTTTCTGTTCTTTGGCTCCTGTGGGCCTCGCATCGTGGTGGCCTCTGTCGTCGCAGAGCGCCGGCTCTGGGCGCATGCGCCCCAGAGCTCCGGCTCGGTAATTGGGCACATCAGTACAGCCGCTCCGGGGCACGTGGGATCTTCCCAGGCCAGGATTTGAACTGGCGCCCCTTGCACTGCAAGGCGGTGTCCTTACCCACTGGAACACCAGGAAAGCCCCTAGACTCTTCTACTGGGCAGAATTAGTACCACTGTTAGGGAGAGTGTCTGCAAAAATAAGAGGTGGGCTTACCTTAGAGACAAGGCAGACAGACTTCCATGCTGAGACAAGCCACGTAAATGGTGTGACTTTGGCACATTTTTCGTTAGACTTCCATAGGATTTTAAGAAGGTCTGATTTCCATGTCACAGCTGTTATGAGTCAACAGCTCCATTTCTGAGAACGCCCCCTGCTGCCACCTTTTGGGCACTCTCCTCAACGGCAGAGAGCTATAATGAAAACAAGTTAGCTCAGGTTAAAGCGTCCGTGAGGGTGCTAATGTTGTGATCATAAACTTTGCTTTTTAAAGATAGAATGCAGCTATCAGGACAGAGATGATAAGATCAAACCCTTTCCTTAAATCTACTCTTCCTGTGTGTGGAATCATGATATTAGTAGTACATGTCAGGGCTACTGGTTCTGTAATCCTCTCCTCTGTTACTTACTCAAAAAATCAAATATTGTGTTCATTATTGATATTTTTATCTTAGAGAATTATAGAGACCGTAATCTTTAAGATACAGATTTTTGGAGTACATCCTTATAAAATGCTTTAAGCAGTGGAACTGAGCCTCATAAGACACACCTTTAGGGATGTACCTGCTCCCTTGATTTTTTGTTCTACTAGTTGTCAGATAATTTTCTCATAATGAAAAATGAAAGCTTAACTCTTTAAAATACCAATCTATATACCTGCATGCCTACATGCAAAGGAATTCTTTCTCCTCTGCTCCCAGCTTTTGATTGAAGTGAAGAATAGACTCTTCTTTTTTTTTTTTCCTTATCTTTTTTTTGGGGGGGTGCGGTGGGGTGGGGAGGGAGGGGGATGGGCAGGCCACTTCTATTGGTCTTTCATTTGTCTATTTTCATCCGTTTCTGTTCTTTGGCTCCTGTGGGCCTCGCATCGTGGTGGCCTCTGTCGTCGCAGAGCGCCGGCTCTGGGCGCATGCGCCCCAGAGCTCCGGCTCGGTAATTGGGCACATCAGTACAGCCGCTCCGGGGCACGTGGGATCTTCCCAGGCCAGGATTTGAACTGGCGCCCCTTGCACTGCAAGGCGGTGTCCTTACCCACTGGAACACCAGGAAAGCCCCTAGACTCTTCTACTGGGCAGAATTAGTACCACTGTTAGGGAGAGTGTCTGCAAAAATAAGAGGTGGGCTTACCTTAGAGACAAGGCAGACAGACTTCCATGCTGAGACAAGCCACGTAAATGGTGTGACTTTGGCACATTTTTCGTTAGACTTCCATAGGATTTTAAGAAGGTCTGATTTCCATGTCACAGCTGTTATGAGTCAACAGCTCCATTTCTGAGAACGCCCCCTGCTGCCACCTTTTGGGCACTCTCCTCAACGGCAGAGAGCTATAATGAAAACAAGTTAGCTCAGGTTAGCTAGGCGTCCGTGAGGTGCGGAGTTGTTCACACTGTGTAGTGTATTCCACAGCTCAGTCATACATCATAACTACGTTCAGTGAGTTGTACAACTTTTTTGTTTTCCTTAGAGCTAACCATTGTTGACCCTCCCTCCAAAGTAATATGTGCATGTAACCCACCTGACCTCAAACTTTTTTTTCTGGCCACTTCTATTGATCTTTCATTTATTTATCTTTGTTATTTGGCCTGTGTGGGCCTCCCATCGCAATGGCCTCTCGCGTTGCAGAGCACTGGCTCTGGGCACATGCGCTCCATCCGGCTGGGCAGCCGCTTTGCGGATCTTCCCAGGCCAGGGATCAAACCAGCACCCCTGGCACTACAAGGTGGACTCTTTACCCACTGGACCACCAGAGAAGCCCGACCTTAAACTTTTTGATGAAACCAGCCAAACTTACTCAGCCAGGTGGTGGCATTTTTGTCCTTGCAGACATCGCTTCTGGAAACTTCATTCTCTTCAACCTGATCTGAACCTGTCTTCACAGCTGTTGCCCTGGCCATCCCGTCCATATCATGTTGTCTCTTCCCTAACTTCCTATATCAGGACACTGATTTCCTCTAGCCCACATCTTTTTCTTATTCCTTCTTTCTTTTCTAATTTCTTTTTAAGTTGTTGTGTATATCTCAGGAAGATTTTGCATATCTGAAAATGCACTTCTCTTACCTTCATCCTTGATTGGTAGTTTGACTGAGAATAGAATTTTCCACGGTTGGAAATAATGACTTATGTGTTCATCATTTTGAATTATTCTATGAATTTGATTTTGATGTCATATCTAAGAAATCCTTGCCTAAAGCAGGAACATAAAGCTTTTCTTCTAGATGTTTTTATGTTTTAAAGTTTTGTTTAGTTTTATGTTTCATATTAAGCTAATTCTTATAAATGGTATGAGGTATGGAAAGTATGGATTGAAGTTCTTTTTGTTTGCATATGGATAGTGAATTAGTCCATCACTCTTTGTTGAAAACCTGCTATCCACTCATTTGCCTTTGCATTTTGGTCAGAATCAATTGTCCATAGATACGTGTGTCTCTTTTTATAGTTTCATTCTTCTGTTCAGTTTATCTACATCTGTCTTGATGCCAGTACCTCACTGTATTGACTGTTGTATCTTTTTAATAAGCTTTTAAAATCAGGGAGTGTTATTTCTCCAGATTTTTGGCTGTTGTCAGTCATTAGCATTTATATGTAGATCATAGGATCAGTTTCTCAAATTCCATAAAAATGGCTGCAGTTGAGATGGTGTGGATATCAGTTTGGGGGGAATTGAAATCTTAACAATACTTCATCTTCTTGACATACATGATCAAGGTATATTTATCCATTTTTTAAGGTCCTTTTTTAGCAATCTCTTGTAGTTATCAGTGTACAGTTCTTATATGTCATCAGATTTATCCATAAGTTTTTCACATTTTTGATACTATAAATGGCACTTAAATATTTTTAATTTCTCAGTGTTCAAAAAGTTGTATTTGATTTTTGTATTGATCTTGTGTCCTTAAATTTTCCTAGTCTCACTTATGAATTCGAGTAGTTTTCTAGGATAAATTCTATCAGCTTTTTTACATAGTAATTGTGTTGTGTGTGAATAAGGACAGTTTTACTTTCTCTCTTCTAATCTAGATGCTTTTATTTCGTTTTCTTGCCTTATTGCACTGGCTGGAACCTCAGTACAGTGTGAAATAGAAGTGTTGACAGTAGAGTTCAACAGTCTCTTCCTTTGTATTAAATAAAAGGCTTTGTGTTTTTACTGTTAACTGTGATATTAGCTGTAGGTTTGTGCAGATGTCTGCAGATGAAGAAGTTCTTCTATCCTTTCTTCACTAAGAGTTTTTTTTATTATTATTGATGTCATATCTAAGAAATCCTTGCCTAAAGCAGGAACATAAAGCTTTTCTTCTAGATGTTTTTATGTTTTAAAGTTTTGTTTAGTTTTATGTTTCATATTAAGCTAATTCTTATAAATGGTATGAGGTATGGAAAGTATGGATTGAAGTTCTTTTTGTTTGCATATGGATAGTGAATTAGTCCATCACTCTTTGTTGAAAACCTGCTATCCACTCATTTGCCTTTGCATTTTGGTCAGAATCAATTGTCCATAGATACGTGTGTCTCTTTTTATAGTTTCATTCTTCTGTTCAGTTTATCTACATCTGTCTTGATGCCAGTACCTCACTGTATTGACTGTTGTATCTTTTTAATAAGCTTTTAAAATCAGGGAGTGTTATTTCTCCAGATTTTTGGCTGTTGTCAGTCATTAGCATTTATATGTAGATCATAGGATCAGTTTCTCAAATTCCATAAAAATGGCTGCAGTTGAGATGGTGTGGATATCAGTTTGGGGAGAATTGAAATCTTAACAATACTTCATCTTCTTGACATACATGATCAAGGTATATTTATCCATTTTTTAAGGTCCTTTTTTAGCAATCTCTTGTAGTTATCAGTGTACAGTTCTTATATGTCATCAGATTTATCCATAAGTTTTTCACATTTTTGATACTATAAATGGCACTTAAATATTTTTAATTTCTCAGTGTTCAAAAAGTTGTATTTGATTTTTGTATTGATCTTGTGTCCTTAAATTTTCCTAGTCTCACTTATGAATTCGAGTAGTTTTCTAGGATAAATTCTATCAGCTTTTTTACATAGTAATTGTGTTGTGTGTGAATAAGGACAGTTTTACTTTCTCTCTTCTAATCTAGATGCTTTTATTTCGTTTTCTTGCCTTATTGCACTGGCTGGAACCTCAGTACAGTGTGAAATAGAAGTGTTGACAGTAGAGTTCAACAGTCTCTTCCTTTGTATTAAATAAAAGGCTTTGTGTTTTTACTGTTAACTGTGATATTAGCTGTAGGTTTGTGCAGATGTCTGCAGATGAAGAAGTTCCCTTCTATCCTTTCTTCACTAAGAGGTTTCCTTTGTTTATTATTATTTTTAAAAGTAATTTTAGCCTCTTTTATCATTCTTTTTTGTTTGTTTATTTTCATCCATCTGTATTCTTTGGCCTGTGACTGCCTCTGGGCGCATGCACTCCAGAGTGCTGACTCATAATTGGACACACCAGTCCAGCTGCTCCGCAGCATGTGGGATCTTCCCGGACCAGGGATCAAACCCGCACCCTTTGCACTGCAACGCAGACTCCCTACCCACTGGACCACCAGGGAAGCCCAAGAGAGGTTTCCTTTTCTTAAAAAAAAAAAAAAAGTTGAGAATGAATGTTGATTGGTAAAATGCTTTTTCTGTGTCTATATGATTTGGTATTTTAATTTGTTAAATGACGAATCCTATTAATCGACTTCCAAATGTTACATCAACCTGCATTCCTGAAATAAATCCTAGCTGGGCATAATATATTATCCTTATATTCTACTTGCTAAGATTTTGTTTGAGATTCGTTTATCTCTGTTCACTATGGTTATTGATCTCTGATTTTTTCCTCTTGTACTGATTTTATCTGTTTTTTGCTTCAGAGTGAGACTAGCCTAATAGAGTGAATTGGAAAGTGTTCTTTCCCAAGGTTTATGTGTATGTGTGTGTAGTTTGGTAGAAGAGAATTTGTGTAGTTGGTATTTTTTCCTTAAATGTTACGTAGAAATCACCGATGAGGCCATTTGATCCTTACATTTGCATTGTGGAAAGGTATTTAACTACATACTCTATTTCCTTTACAGATACATGACTTTTCAGGTTATTACCTATTTCAGGTTATTACCTATTTCTTGAGTAAACTTCGGTAGTTTGTGCCTTCAAAGAATTTTTCTGTGTCATCATTTTCACAGACTGAGATGTCAGTCCTTTGTATTCTTTAGAAATTTCTTGCTGTCTTGATGTCATCTATTTCTTCCTGATTTTGGTAATTTGTTTTTTCTTAATTTTTTCCTGAACAGTCTGGCTAGAGGTTGATCTTTTTTTTTAAGTTCAAAGAAGTATATTTCTGTTTTGTTAATTTTTCTATAGTTTTTCTGTTTCCTGTTTCATTGGGTTTTGCTCTGATCTTTATTATTTCCTTTCTTTGGCTTAATTTGAGTCCATTTTTTTTTCTTTCCAGCTTCTTAACATGATATTGAATTCATTGATTTGCAACCACTATTGAAGCATCCTTCTTATCAAATTTCCATTCAGTACTACTTTAGTTGCCTCCCACAAATTTGATGTATGTGCTTTCTAATTTCCCTTTTGATTACTTTTTTGAAGCATGGTTTATATACAAGTGTGTTATTTAGTTTATATATGTATTTTTTTGGATAGTTCCAGGGATACTGTTGTTATTAATTTTTAATTTAATTTTATTGTATCAGTGAACATACTCATATGACTTGAGTTCTATAAAATTTATCATAAGTTGTTTTATGGCCCAGAATAGAGTCTGTCTTGTTTAAGTGCTCAATGTGTGCTTGAAAAAGATGTATGCTATGTGGTTGTTAAATAGAATGTTCTATAAATGTCAGTCAGGTCAAGTCAGTCGATAATGTTGTTGAAATATTTTATACTCTTACTGATTTTCTGTCAACTTGTTCTGTCAATTTTTAAGAGAGAGGTGTTGAAATCTCAGACTATAATTATGGGTTTGTATATTTCTCCTTGTATGTGCAATGGATTTTTTCTTGATTTTTTTCTATTTTGGAATTCTGCTGTTATCAGGAGCAACCTGTTTAGAATTTCTGTGTCCTCTTGATGAAATAACTCCTTTAAGTTATTATTTGACCTTTGTCATTCCTGGTAATACTCTTTGCTCTGAAGTTTAAATAGTGTGATTAATTATATAGCCACTGCAATTTTGTTTTGATTAGAAGTAGTACAGTATATCTTTTATCTCCCCCTATTTTTTAATTTTAAAAATGGTTTTATGGTAGGATATGCTTGTAAAATGAAACTAAGGATCAATGTAATGCATAGTTTTGCTTATAGTCTGTGTCTGGGATTTCAAAGTTTCTGCTTGTGTGCATGTTTGCCTGTGTACACAGGTCTGTGGTTTTGAATGAATTCTTAAAATTGTTTTGTTCTTTTAACAGTTTTTTTTTTAAATATATATTCCTGGTTCATAGGAGATGTTCAGTAAATCCTTAAGTTGAAAGATTTTGTGTATTAGCTGCAGAAAGAAAAATAGACTTTGTTTTTAAAAAAACTTTTATTTTACTTATAACTTTTACAGACTTTTGTTGTTTACAGACCTTCTATCCTTTTATTTTTAACCTGCTTTTGTCTCTGTATTTAAAGCATGTTTCTTTCTGGCAGTGTTTTTGTTGGGTCTTGCTGTTTTATCCCATCTGACAATCACCAGCTTCCAATGAGGGTATTTATACTGTTCAAATTTAATGTGAATGTTAATATAATAAGATATATGTCTGTCACATTGTGATTTGGTTTTTACTTGTCCTGCCTGGTCTTTGTTCTCCTTTTCCTGTTTTTATGCCTATTCCTTATGGTTTCTTATCACTTTGGTTACATTACTTGCTGTCATTTTTGGCTTTGTTATTTCAGTGCTTTATTTAAGTGGCGTGTGTGTGTGTGTATGTGTGTATGCGTGCGTGTGCATTCACTCAGTTGTGTCTGACTCTTTGCAATTCCATGGACTGTAGGCTGCCAGACTCCTCTATCCATGGGATTTCCTAGGCAAGAATCATGGATTGGGTTGCCATTTCCTTCTACAGGGCATCTTGCCCATCCACAGAACTTGTGTCTCCTGCATTACAAGTGGATTTTTATCACTAGCGCCACCTGGGATGCCCATTGAAGGGATATAACAAGCATAACATCTAACTTACTACAAGTGATCGTATGCCTCTTCATTTATGGTATAAAAATTGGTAGTAGTGTACTGTCATTTCTTCTCCCAATCTTTCTGCTATTCTTGTCACATTTTTCTCTTATTTATGTTATTAACTGCAAACTACATTGTTTTTATTTAAGCATGCCATATTTAAATATAATATGCTTGTGTATTTATCTGCGTGATTGCCATTTCCCGTTCTCTTCATTCCTTTCAGTATATCTAAATTCCCTTCTGATAAAGTTGTCCTTCTTGAAGGACTATATGTGACATTTCTTGTAGAATGAGTCTGATGGTGATGAATACTTTCAGTTTTTGCATGTGGAACATGTCTATTTTTCCTATTTTTAAATGTTATTTTCATTATTTTTTTCTATTTTTAATTTCATTGATTTCTACTTTTATCTTTGATTTTTCTAATTCTTATTGCTTTAGATACTTTGCTCTTTCTAGTTTATTAATGTAGGCATTTATATTATTTACTTGATACGTTTCTTCTTTTCTAATGTGAGCATTTAGTATTGTGAATTTCCTTCTCAGTCGTGTATTAGCTGCATCTGACATTTTTTTTTTTTATTTTTTGGCCACTTTTATTGGCCTTTTCATTCATTTATTTTTATCCATCTTTGTTCTTTGGCCTGCGTGGGCCTCCCATTGCGGTGGCCTCGCTCGTTGCAGAGCACAGGCTCTGGGCACACGCACTCCAGAGCTCCAGCTGGGAGCTCTTGGACACGTCAGTCCAGCCACTCCACGACACGCTGGATCTTCCCAGGCCAGGGATCGAACTGGCGCCCCTTGCACTGCAGAGTGGAGTCCCTACCCAGTGGACCACTGGGGAAGCTCCTGACATTTTTAATGTGTTGTTTTCATTTTCTTTCAATTTTATGCATACTTAAGTTTCTCTTTGAAATGTCTCTTAGTATTATATGTGTATTGCTTAATTTTCAAACAAATTTTTTGGAAATTTTCCTGTTAGGAAAGAATCATGGATTGGGTTGCCATTTCCTTCTACAGGGCATCTTGCCCATCCACAGAACTTGTGTCTCCTGCATTACAAGTGGATTTTTATCACTAGCGCCACCTGGGATGCCCATTGAAGGGATATAACAAGCATAACATCTAACTTACTACAAGTGATCGTATGCCTCTTCATTTATGGTATAAAAATTGGTAGTAGTGTACTGTCATTTCTTCTCCCAATCTTTCTGCTATTCTTGTCACATTTTTCTCTTATTTATGTTATTAACTGCAAACTACATTGTTTTTATTTAAGCATGCCATATTTAAATATAATATGCTTGTGTATTTATCTGCGTGATTGCCATTTCCCGTTCTCTTCATTCCTTTCAGTATATCTAAATTCCCTTCTGATAAAGTTGTCCTTCTTGAAGGACTATATGTGACATTTCTTGTAGAATGAGTCTGATGGTGATGAATACTTTCAGTTTTTGCATGTGGAACATGTCTATTTTTCCTATTTTTAAATGTTATTTTCATTATTTTTTTCTATTTTTAATTTCATTGATTTCTACTTTTATCTTTGATTTTTCTAATTCTTATTGCTTTAGATACTTTGCTCTTTCTAGTTTATTAATGTAGGCATTTATATTATTTACTTGATACGTTTCTTCTTTTCTAATGTGAGCATTTAGTATTGTGAATTTCCTTCTCAGTCGTGTATTAGCTGCATCTGACATTTTTTTTTTTTATTTTTTGGCCACTTTTATTGGCCTTTTCATTCATTTATTTTTATCCATCTTTGTTCTTTGGCCTGCGTGGGCCTCCCATTGCGGTGGCCTCGCTCGTTGCAGAGCACAGGCTCTGGGCACACGCACTCCAGAGCTCCAGCTGGGAGCTCTTGGACACGTCAGTCCAGCCACTCCACGACACGCTGGATCTTCCCAGGCCAGGGATCGAACTGGCGCCCCTTGCACTGCAGAGTGGAGTCCCTACCCAGTGGACCACTGGGGAAGCTCCTGACATTTTTAATGTGTTGTTTTCATTTTCTTTCAATTTTATGCATACTTAAGTTTCTCTTTGAAATGTCTCTTAGTATTATATGTGTATTGCTTAATTTTCAAACATTTGGAAATTTTCCTGTTGCCTTTTCTTAACATTTGTTAAGGTTTCTTTTATGTTAGTGAACATTCTCGAGCATTTGAAAGCTACGTGTATTCCGCTAAAGTGCAGTGTGTCTCAGATATTGCTGACTGATTTTGTCGTTCATTTCTTCTTCTTTTTTTTAACCTTTTATTTTACTTTTAACTTTTACTCATTTCTTCTTTATCCTTGCTGATTTTGTGTCTCAGAGTTGTGTCAGTTGCTGAGAGGAGTAAGTCTTCAGTTGTGATTGTGGATCAGCTTTCTCCTGTTGGCTATTTCAGAGTTTCTTAGTGTATTTTGAGGCTCTTTTGTTTGCTGCACGCATATTTGGAATCATCATATCTTCCTGGTGGGTTGATCTTTCTTCATTATGTACTGTCCTTTGTCTCCAGTAAACTTTGATCTGAAATCTATTTTATGATACTATTAGAGCTACTCTTACTTTTTGAGATTAACATGTATATGGTCTATCTTTTTGTGTCCTTTTCCTTTCAGTTTAATCATGCTGTACTTGAAGTGAGTTTTTTGTCGCTAGGATGTTGTAGGGTTTTCACTCGTGTCATTGTTTTTTTTTTTTTTTTTTTAAAGATTTATTTATTTTATTTTATTATTGGTGGGGGGTGGGGTGGGGAGGGAGGGGAGCAGGCGGGCCACTTCTATTGGTTCTTCATTTATCTATTTTCATCCATCTTTTTTGTTCTTTGGTCCGTGTGGGCCTCCCATCATGGTGGCCTCTGTCGTCTCAGAGCACCGGCTCTGGGCGCATGCGCTCCAGAGCTCCGGCTCAGTAATTGGACATATCAGTCCAGCCACGCTGTGGCACGTGGGATCTTCCCAGGCCAGGGAACGAACCGGCGCCCCTTGCACTGCAAGGCGGTGTCCTTACCCACTGGACCACCAGGGAAGCCCTCGTGTCATTGTTTAATCTCCTCTGCCTGATGAAAACACAAGCCTGAGCTCTCCTCTTGGCCTGGCTGGCTTGGATGGAGGTGGGGTAACTCTTTTTGATTGGACTAGAGTGTGCATGCTCTGTCGTGCCTGACTCTTTATGACCCCCTGAACTGTAGCCCACCAGGCTCCTCTGTCCATGGAATTATCCCCACAAGAATACTGAGGAAGGTTCCCACACCATCCTCCAGGGCATCTTCCCAACACAGGAATCGAACCTATGTCTTTTGCTTCAGCAGGCAGATTCTTCACCACTGAACCACCTGGGAACCAGTGTAGAGTAGTTACTGTCTAAAGGTGTTTGTCTTGCTAGGCTGCTCCTTTTCCTGTGCATTAGCTAGGGACAAAGGCTTTTGTTGGGACTTTTCATTTCTGTGTCCGTTATCATTTCCAGGTTGCCAGCTTTTCCAGCTCCAATTCTGGGAGCTATATATATAGCAAAAAAAAAAAAAAAAAAAAAAATCTTCCCAGGGACCTCACCATCCTTGGGTCCCAGGGTCCCTAGCTGGTGGGCCATCTTTACACCTTCTGTTTGTTTCATATATAATGTTCAGGAATTGTCACCTTATTTAGGGAGAAAAATTGAGAAAAGCATTTCTACTCTATCTTTCTGGAAGCACATTTCTTCTCTGTTGTCTCTGTAAAGATGTGTCACTAGATATAGAATTCTAGGTAGATTTTTTTAAATTTCTGTACTTTATAGAAATTGCTTCATTGTCTTCTTTCTTGTATTATTTCCTGTGAAATACCTTTTCTAATCCTTATTTTTGTTTTTCTGTTCATAATGTCTTTTTCCTAGTATTGTGCAATTTGATTATGCTCTGCTTTGGTGTGATTTTCTTCATATTATTGGGGTTCAGAGCTTTCAGATCTACTAGTTTATGTCTTCTAAACAGTCTCTCTCTAAAAGCAGATGGTTCAACCAAATTTATGGCAAATGCTCAACAGCTGTTAATTGGTAGTTGAGACTCTTGATGTTTACTAGTTCCATATTGTATGTTTAAAAAGTGTATATAGGGCTTCCCTGGTGGTCCAGTGGGTAAGGACACCGCCTTGCAGTGCAAGGGGCGCCAGTTCAATCCCTGGCCTGGGAAGATCCCGCATGCCATGGAGTGGCTGGACTGATGTGTCCGATTACCGAGCTGGAGCTCTGGAGCGCATGCACCCAGAGCCGGTGCTCTGCGACAACAGAGGCCACTGCGATGGGAGGCTCACACGGGCCAAAGAACAAAGATGGATGAAAATGGATAAATGAAAGACCAATAGAAGTGACCCGCCCGCCCCCCTCCCGAACCTGCCCCCGCCCCAGGGGGAAGAAAAAAGTGTATATATTCTTTGTATACTTTTCTCACAGTGTTCTGTTTTTAGCATTTTGGAGCATAATTTGAATCCTTCCCTAAATCGATTGCCAGGCTCATTTTTCATATGACATAGAAGTGGCTTCAGGGAGGTGAAACTTGTCCTTAAGAGGAGAGTTTGCAGACAGGAGCAGCACAGGCTTGGAACCAGGCTAACTTGGGTTTCAGCTTAATACTTCTTGCTATGTAATTGTGGAAACGTTATCTAACCATTTTGAGTCTCCAATATATAAAATGGGGATGATAGTCATATGAACGTCGTAGAATCGAACTGTGGAAGAGCTGAGATAAGTAAATACGGAACAGAGTTAAGCAGTCATGAAATGATAGCTGCTATTGCTGTTGGTATTTTTTTTTTTTTAAATAGTCTCTATTTTTTAGTGCAGCTTTAGGTTCATAGTAAAATTGAGTCAGAGATACAGACTTCCCTTATTCCTACTACTGCTATACATATATACATTGCCTCCCCCACTATCAAAAATCCTACCACAGTGGTACATTTCTTACAATCAGTGAACCAAACTGACACATCCAAAGCCCATGGTTTTCGTTAAGGTTCAGTCTTGGTGTTCTACTTTCTGTGAGTTTTGGCAAAGACTTAATGACATATATCCACCATTATAAGACCATACAGAATAGTTTCACTGCCCTAAAAATCCTCTTTTCTTTGTCTGTGCATCCCTCACTTTCTACTAGCTTCTGGCAAATATGGATCCTTTTCCTGTCTCCATCTTTTTGCCTTTTCCAGAGTGTTACATAGTTGAAATCATATGATATGTAGCCTTGTCAGATTGAGCTCTTTCAGTTAGTCACATTGCCCTCAAGCTTCTTCCTGCATTTTTGTGGCTTGATATTTCATTTCTTTTTATCCCTGAATAATATGCCAGTTAATGGATGTACTATAGTTTATTTACCTGGTGAAGGACATCTTGGGTGCTTCCAAGTTTGGGCAATTATGAGTAAAAACATTTATGTGCTGATTTTTGTGTGAACATGTCTTCTGCTACTTGGCTAAGTGTCAAATAAGTAGGCTTTCTGAGTAGCATGGTAAGAGCATGTTTAGTTTTGTAAGAAATTGCCACTGTCTTCCATTCCTGTCAGCAGTGAAGGCGAGTTCCTGTTGCTCCACATCTTTATCAGCATTTGGTGGTGTTAGTGTTTTGGATTTTGGCCATTCTGATCAGTGTGTACTGGTATTTTGTTTTAATTTCCAATTCCTAAATGTGATGTTGAGCATCTGAAAACATGCTTATTTGAAAATATGAAAATATGCTTATTTGCCCACTGTGTGTTTTCTTTGGTGCGATGTCTGTTCAGGTCTTTGCCCTTTTCTTGTTGAGTTTTAAGAGTTCTTTGTATGTTTTGGAACTGTTGGCATTTTAATTTGAATGATCTTTGTCTTAAATGCTTGGACAAAGGCTTTGTTGAGACCTCATCATTCTAAGCTGCAAGACATGAAAAATCTCTTTTCTTGTCTTTTTGGAGGGAGATAGAGAAAAAAATATATATTTACCGCCACTCCCCCCAAATTAAAAGATGTTCTGTAAGATTCCCTTGATTCAAAAAGAATTTGCCACTGCCTCTTAGATATGCTGTGACTTTAGAGGCCTTCCATGCAGTGCACTTTTCCCTAGAAAATTAGCTTATACCCTGTGTTTCTTAATGGCTGCCTTCTGTGTAGTGGGACCTGCCTGCTCATCACAGCCTTGCCTTTCTTCTGGGTCTTTCTTAGATGTGTGTGAATTAACAAAGGCCTGTGCTGTTATCAGCAGTGGTGGCAATACACCTGTTAACAAATCACCCCAGCTTCCAGAGAACCGAACTGGATCATTCTGGAAAAATTAGTCCTTAATACTGTAGGAGAAAACTACCTCCCATGGTAAGTGAAGGTGGTGTTATATTGTCTGATTTCCATTTTGTACCCCCTTCACTCTGCATTAGTGGATTCATATCATGGGATTCATTTTCACTTTATGCCTTTTATTTACGCACCAGTTCTTTTGCCAGTAATTTTAATTCTCCCTTTTATGAGAGTGAGGCTCTGTGTCAGTGGACTTCTATGTACAATAAAGGAAATGGTTGTTTTTAATGCAAATTTGAAAGAAATATAATTTATTTCAGTTACAATAATTTCTCCCCATTTAGAGGAGATGAACACCTAGTTAGATGAAGAACGTCATTCCTAGTATAATTTGAATACATCCTGTTTCCATGACAACTTGTGCTTACCAGCTTGCCTGGCAAAAGGAATATTTGAATCCTTTCTTTTGATAAAAGATTTGACCAAACACTGGAGTTCCAGTTTTCTTTTTTAATTCCAATAATTTCATTCCAGTTTGGGGCTGTTACTCTTTTGAACATGGTCTTTTTTTGCGCAAAAGAAACCTAAAAACCATTCTTTTAACCTCCCCTTCAAAATAAAAGGAGGGGATTCACAGGCCAAATGCTAATGAGCATGGGAAGTGAAGATATTTCAAGTTGTAATCATTTTCTCATATCTTCCAGTTAAATTAAATCAACAGAGATGATGCAACAACTTATTAAAGATGCTATTTGATTTGATAGAGAATGATTCAGTTATTCATTTCCATATGGACATTATAATCATTAGGCTTGTTTCTTCACCACTAATGCATGTCTTGCCCTTATGGGCAGTTTGTGTCCTCTTACTGCTAAATTTTGATTCTTGCAAGGAGTATGGTCTTATTAATGGTTTGCCTTCAGAATGAAAGATAGGAAGTTGGGGCTTCCCTGGTGGTCCAGTGGGTAAGGACACCGCCTTGCAGTGCAAGGGGCGCCGGTTCGATCCCTGGCCTGGGACGATCCCACATGCCACGGAGCGGCTGGACTGATGTGTCCAATTACCGAGCCAGAGCTCTGGAGCGCATGTGCCCAGAGCCGGTGCTCTGCGACAACAGAGGCCACCACGATGGAAGGCCCACATGGGCCAAAGAACAAAGATGGATGAAAATAGATAAATGAAAGTCCAATAGAAGTGGCCTGCCCGTCCCCCCGCCCCCCAAAAAAAAGAAAGAGAGGAAGTTATCTGCATCATTAACTATGCTTTTGCAAAATATGAAAAAAGTGGTGCTGTAGTTTATTGACAAAATTATGTTTCAGACACTATAAAAGTTGATCATTGGGTATTTTAGGGATGTTAAGGGAATCAATTCAGTTAGAATAATTGAAAGTATAGTTCTGAGAGTTCTGGAAGGTTTTGAAAGGACAGAAATGATTATTATCTCTACAATCACTGTCAATAATAGTAGACATTTATGACACAAGACACATGTGCAAGGTGACCTGTGGGGTACCCTGTTGATCAAAGCTCCCACTAGGAAGCACATTTAGTAACAGACTTTGTGTAAATAATATGTGCATATCTTCCTCTTCCCAGAAAAAAGGCACCATTTTACCATGAAAACTAAGAAACTTTTAAAGAAATACCATAATATGCAAATTAGCATTAAATGCATAATATGTAACAAATGAAAATCAACAGGAAAGAAGTAATAAACAATTTACAGTATCTTTCAGTATTGAAAGCATGAAATTCCTGCTGATGGTAAGAAACTAGCTGCGAGGTTTCCGTAGCCTACAGTGGTGTTCAAAAGCATCTTCAGGATTCTTAATGTAGCACTTTGCATCATAGTTATTGTTCTAAAAATTTTATGCAATTACAGGTTGTTTTTCCTTTTTTAGAAAACAATGTGGTTTCATTTCAAAAATTGCCTGATTTTCTTTTTCTAATCACCCATTAGTTGATAATAGCTTTTCGAAGTTTAGACTACTCAGCTCTTAAGGAGTGAACAACAAAATATTTCATGGATGTTTTAATCATACAAGGAGCCATCACCCACTATTTAGCACCTGCTACATGGGCCATCTATCCACAAAGGTGGGCTTCCCACCCTTAGGGAACTGAGGCTAATATGCAAAGTAAGTTACAGGTGATCATTTTGGGGTTATTTTTTTGTTGTTGTTGTGTTTAAATTTATTTGGCTGCATTGGGTCCTAGTTTGGTATGCTGGATCTTTGGCTGTGGCACTTGAACTCTTAGTTGCGGTGTGTGGGATCTCCTTCCATGACTAGGGATCGATCCTGGGCCGCCTGCACGGACAGTGTGGAGTCTTGGCCCCTGGACCACCAAGGAAGTTCCTATGTTATACCATGACTCATCACTGTTCCAACAGTTTGCGGAGGAAGTTGATATTTTCTGTATCAGAATTCCCTAAGCCAGGAAACGATGTGGTTATTTAAGCTTAAACGTAAAGCTTTAGAAAGCACAATACCCTTCCTCAGAATACTGGGAAATGTTCTCCTCGTGACCCCTGAGCCGTAAGCGAAAGCTCAACACAAAATCGTACCCATAAACCAGTTAGCTGCTTAGCTGTGAAGAAGTGACCAGCAACAAGTTAGTCATTGAACCAGTAAAAAACTCCTCCTCTACTCGAAAGCCTTTGTCCGCTGGCCGTGGGGACTGGAGGACTCTATGATGGATGTGGAAAGTCACGTGCCACCGACCGTACTCCACAGAGTTGCTCTTAGCACGGCCAGCAGCTTGAATTTTCCTGGGACTTTCAGTGTCCCCAGTCCTGAGCATTTCAGGCACACCAGGATGGCCGGGTTGTCTACACAGTCTTCTCTCAGTTACCAGAGTGCAAAGGAGAAACCGTTAATTTAAAAACTTAGGGCACAGGTTTCCGTAGCCTACAGTGGTGTTCAAAAGCATCTTCAGGATTCTTAATGTAGCACTTTGCATCATAGTTATTGTTCTAAAATTTTATGCAATTACAGGTTGTTTTTCCTTTTTAGAAAACAATGTGGTTTCATTTCAAAATTGCCTGATTTTTTTTTTCTAATCACCCATTAGTTGATAATAGCTTTTCGAAGTTTAGACTACTCAGCTCTTAAGGAGTGAACAACAAAATATTTCATGGATGTTTTAATCATACAAGGAGCCATCACCCACTATTTAGCACCTGCTACATGGGCCATCTATCCACAAAGGTGGGCTTCCCACCCTTAGGGAACTGAGGCTAATATGCAAAGTAAGTTACAGGTGATCATTTTGGGGTTATTTTTTTGTTGTTGTTGTGTTTAAATTTATTTGGCTGCATTGGGTCCTAGTTTGGTATGCTGGATCTTTGGCTGTGGCACTTGAACTCTTAGTTGCGGTGTGTGGGATCTCCTTCCATGACTAGGGATCGATCCTGGGCCGCCTGCACGGACAGTGTGGAGTCTTGGCCCCTGGACCACCAAGGAAGTTCCTATGTTATACCATGACTCATCACTGTTCCAACAGTTTGCGGAGGAAGTTGATATTTTCTGTATCAGAATTCCCTAAGCCAGGAAACGATGTGGTTATTTAAGCTTAAACGTAAAGCTTTAGAAAGCACAATACCCTTCCTCAGAATACTGGGAAATGTTCTCCTCGTGACCCCTGAGCCGTAAGCGAAAGCTCAACACAAAATCGTACCCATAAACCAGTTAGCTGCTTAGCTGTGAAGAAGTGACCAGCAACAAGTTAGTCATTGAACCAGTAAAAAACTCCTCCTCTACTCGAAAGCCTTTGTCCGCTGGCCGTGGGGACTGGAGGACTCTATGATGGATGTGGAAAGTCACGTGCCACCGACCGTACTCCACAGAGTTGCTCTTAGCACGGCCAGCAGCTTGAATTTTCCTGGGACTTTCAGTGTCCCCAGTCCTGAGCATTTCAGGCACACCAGGATGGCCGGGTTGTCTACACAGTCTTCTCTCAGTTACCAGAGTGCAAAGGAGAAACCGTTCTAACAAGTTATCTCCAGACAGCACTGTGAAGTAGGTCTTAGCCGGGCAGTCCTTCTTCACATGAACAAAAAGAAGCAGCAAAGAGCTTCGTCGTGCCACATCACACAGCGGTGAAGGGTGGGCTTAGATGCACACACTTCTGAATTTTCCTCAGCTCATATCAGCTCTCTGCTGCCCACCTTTTCCTCTCCTTTAAAACCTTCCAAGGATACAGCAGAAACCATACTGTAAAGCAAGTATTCGCCACTTATAAATAAATTTTTAAAATTTCAAAGACCAACTGGAGGCCTACTGGCCTTCCTCTTGAGATTGTTTCTGGTTGGAGCCATCCTCACCTCTCTGGTTGATTGATGGGCCTGGGGGAGTGTTAATAACCACTCTCTGATAAAGAGCCAGTGATTTGCGGAGTGTATTTATTGTAGGGAGGGGAGGGGGATAATGGAGAGCCGGCTTGATGACAGTTTAAATGCCTGACAGTAGGAGCTGCTCGTGTGAATCATTGTTCCTCCATCAGTGAACTGCTCTGCAGCCACAACAGAAGTCCTTTGCCTGAAATTCTCAGAGTGGTCCCAGAACTGGTGTTTCTGAAGTCACCGGGACTTTCTTCCTAACTAAGCAAAAGCGTGGCTGCTTCCCAGTTTTCCCACTGCCTGGGCTTCCTGAGGAAAGACGTTTGGGCACCTGCTTAGGCGTGACTCGGAAACCCTGAATCTCCTGCCCCTTTCTGGAGTGGCTTTGGTGGCTGATCCCCTGCGGTGGGACTTGCTCTGGCCCTTGAAAGATGGTTAGACAATTTGGATGGACAGGGAAGAAGGAAAGAGACCCAGAAAAAAGTGAGGAGATGTGAGTGCCCACAGTGTGTTTACCGGGTGAGGAGAAGACAGATCATCCATGTAGCAGCTTGAATCTCCCACATGCTATACCTGGCAGACGAGAGGGGGTCATAGCCTTCCCGTGGGGTGCACGGCATGGCAGTCAGGAGGACACAGCAAGGGGGAGAGCCTGTGTCCAAGTGTGTGCATTTCCAGACACACTTCTTATATATTCCTATATTTCCACATATATGTAAATGTATACATACATACTCACATGTATACTTGGAAATATACTTGTATAAGCATTTGGAAAGGTGGGTTGGGTGGAAAGGATTTCAGATGCTATACTGGAGATCTCTGACCTGAGATCGTGAGAGAGAGAGAGAGAGACAGCCCTTTAGCCATCTGCTCTGGCTTGTGAGTAAAGAAGTAACAGGAGAACGTGCTGTTTCAGAAGACTAACATGCCATCCACACAAAGACTAACATGAAGACTCACATGAAGGATGCCCTGACAGCAGAGAAAGTCTAGAAATCAGGAGGTGAATTCATAGACGGCTGCTTTCAGTCAGTAGCTGTTGTGTATCGAGATCATGGACTAGACCTTGGGGACGTGCCACGCACATGGCCAACCCTGGGTTGCCAGCAGGGCACAGCAGTGCAGCTGAGAGGCCATCTGGGACCGGATAGTGTGGCGTGGAAGGCAAGCAGGTCAGTGTGGTTGTGACACGTGCTGGGCAGGAAATGATCAGGGAGGAAGAGGACTTGTTCTGGCGCAGGAGGCTGGGGAAGAGCTTGTCCGGAGACCTGTAGAGGAGAAGGGGGAGCGGGCAGCGCAGAGGGCCTGGAGGCTCGGGAGGGGAAGCAGCAGGTGCCAGTGCCTCCAGGCTGCAGAGAAGCTCTGAGTACTGGGAGCGCATAGGCACAGAGAGGCGGGGAGGATCCTCGAGATGGCGAGACCTGGTGGCCACCACCTAGACGAGTTTTCCCTTGAACCTGATTTGCCCCTTTCTGGAGTGGCGTTGGGGGCTGATCCCCTGCGGTGGGACTTGCTCTGGCCCTTGAAAGATGGTTAGACAATTTGGATGGACAGGGAAGAAGGAAAGAGACCCAGAAAAAAGTGAGGAGATGTGAGTGCCCACAGTGTGTTTACCGGGTGAGGAGAAGACAGATCATCCATGTAGCAGCTTGAATCTCCCACATGCTATACCTGGCAGACGAGAGGGGGTCATAGCCTTCCCGTGGGGTGCACGGCATGGCAGTCAGGAGGACACAGCAAGGGGGAGAGCCTGTGTCCAAGTGTGTGCATTTCCAGACACACTTCTTATATATTCCTATATTTCCACATATATGTAAATGTATACATACATACTCACATGTATACTTGGAAATATACTTGTATAAGCATTTGGAAAGGTGGGTTGGGTGGAAAGGATTTCAGATGCTATACTGGAGATCTCTGACCTGAGATCGTGAGAGAGAGAGAGAGAGACAGCCCTTTAGCCATCTGCTCTGGCTTGTGAGTAAAGAAGTAACAGGAGAACGTGCTGTTTCAGAAGACTAACATGCCATCCACACAAAGACTAACATGAAGACTCACATGAAGGATGCCCTGACAGCAGAGAAAGTCTAGAAATCAGGAGGTGAATTCATAGACGGCTGCTTTCAGTCAGTAGCTGTTGTGTATCGAGATCATGGACTAGACCTTGGGGACGTGCCACGCACATGGCCAACCCTGGGTTGCCAGCAGGGCACAGCAGTGCAGCTGAGAGGCCATCTGGGACCGGATAGTGTGGCGTGGAAGGCAAGCAGGTCAGTGTGGTTGTGACACGTGCTGGGCAGGAAATGATCAGGGAGGAAGAGGACTTGTTCTGGCGCAGGAGGCTGGGGAAGAGCTTGTCCGGAGACCTGTAGAGGAGAAGGGGGAGCGGGCAGCGCAGAGGGCCTGGAGGCTCGGGAGGGGAAGCAGCAGGTGCCAGTGCCTCCAGGCTGCAGAGAAGCTCTGAGTACTGGGAGCGCATAGGCACAGAGAGGCGGGGAGGATCCTCGAGATGGCGAGACCTGGTGGCCACCACCTAGAGCCTGAGTTTTCCCCTTGAGAGCCAGATGGAGCCAGTGGAGCGTTTAGGCGTGGTCAGATGGGTGTCTGGAGACAGTTCCACAGGCTGCCACAGGTTGGAGGCACCTGGGAGCAGGCGGACTAGTGTGCCTGGCTGGACCAGAGCAGGTGCTACCCCTGAGAATAAAGAGGGAGGACCGTTACCAGGGTGGGAAGATCAGAACGAGGACTCTGGGACTGATGGGTGGATAGGAGGGTAGATGGTGGGACAGCCCCAGCTCAGTGCCACAATTCCTGGGCTCAGTGACTAGGAGAACCTCTGTCTCCTCACGGCTAAGACTTTACCAAGTGCTCTTCCTTCCCCTCGCAGCCCTTAACCCGACCTTCCAGCATCTCTTCAATTCTAGATAAATAACGTTGCCTTTTCCACGTGTAGCTTGCATCTCTTCAATTCTAAATAAGTAATGTTGCCTTTTCCACGTGTAGTTTGCAAGACGCCTTAGATGTGTTTTCTCATGTATACCTCACAGCAGTAACCAGAGGGCGCTCTGTTGTTACCCCTTTGTGGATGTGGAGCTCAGCAAGGTGAAGAAAACTTTCTGAGTCACAGCTTCCCCAGGGCAGGGTCCTGGTCATCACAGGATTCATTCCCCCTAAAGCAGCCACTGTTCCACCACACATAGCCTCCCCCGAGGTCCCCAGTGTCGCTCCCAGAGGCGTTTGTAGTCTCTTCTATCCCTCCCAGCCTTGCCCCGTGGTGAGCCAACTGCAGCCTTTGCCTTTGCTGGAAGTGTCCATCCGGGCCTGGGCCTCCACGGCCGTGTATCTGCAGAGACTGAGGTCTGCCATCTAGTGGCCACTGCCCTCCTTTTTTTTTCTTCTGTGGTTTTAAAAGAAAGGAAGAGGGGAGTTTCCACATACAAGACGGGCCTGCATATTTATAGCATCACACCCTGTAAACAGGAAACTTCTCAGTCTTAAGAGAAGGAGCCCAGTAACATAAACATAGCACATTGCCAATGAGTTTCTCCCTCCACTCAGCAAACACTTGAATAGATACATGCGTGTGTGTATAGATGTAATAATATATTCATTCCTCTGGAAAGTGTGCTTCCTGAGACAGGGATTTCTTTTGTTGATATTGCTCGCTAATGAATCTCAAAAGCCTAGAACAGTGGCATTTACATGGGAGACGTGCAACAAATATGTACCGAAGGTGGAAAAAGTGAGTATTTAACATTCACTGCATTTTTACTCTATCCCTGGCACTTCATGTTCAATCTTAATGACAGTTCGACTGGGAGGGACTATAGGGACAGAAATGGACAGAATGCCCATTTCTCAGATGTGGAGACAGAGGTGCAGAGGGATAAGCTTTCCAGGTTTGGGGAAAGCTGGCTTTTGACTCAGGTATTCTGACTTTAGGGGCACGTGCAGAGTGCCCCTGGCGTGCCAGGCGTCATGTGCAGCATTGCCACCATCCAGACACGTGGTAGAAGTACCACCTGGGGACTACTGCCATTCCCCTGCCGTGTTTTGACTTTATTGAGTAAAGAGTCCCTTTCTGCAGTGCTGTGACAGCAATAAGTGGAGGGAAATCAGGAAAGGCTGGTTGACCAGCAGTGAGTCCCTGGCACCGGCTAGCTCGTTGGCTATGTCACCTTTCCCTGAACCTCAGGTTGGTCGAAGGAGACTGAATTTGGAACCCTGCCTTCCTTTCCAGCTCCAACATTCTACTGTTCTTGTGACTCCCAGGAAGCCGAATTTGAGTGGAAGAGAACCACTTGTTACTAGGCAACCAGTACCCACCTGTACTGCAGCAGACTGAGGCCCCTGCCCCATTTGTAGTCTCTTCAAAGTGGGGCCAACTGCAGCCTTTGCCTTTGCTGGAAGTGTCCATCCGGGCCTGGGCCTCCACGGCCGTGTATCTGCAGAGACTGAGGTCTGCCATCTAGTGGCCACTGCCCTCCTTTTTTTTTCTTCTGTGGTTTTAAAAGAAAGGAAGAGGGGAGTTTCCACATACAAGACGGGCCTGCATATTTATAGCATCACACCCTGTAAACAGGAAACTTCTCAGTCTTAAGAGAAGGAGCCCAGTAACATAAACATAGCACATTGCCAATGAGTTTCTCCCTCCACTCAGCAAACACTTGAATAGATACATGCGTGTGTGTATAGATGTAATAATATATTCATTCCTCTGGAAAGTGTGCTTCCTGAGACAGGGATTTCTTTTGTTGATATTGCTCGCTAATGAATCTCAAAAGCCTAGAACAGTGGCATTTACATGGGAGACGTGCAACAAATATGTACCGAAGGTGGAAAAAGTGAGTATTTAACATTCACTGCATTTTTACTCTATCCCTGGCACTTCATGTTCAATCTTAATGACAGTTCGACTGGGAGGGACTATAGGGACAGAAATGGACAGAATGCCCATTTCTCAGATGTGGAGACAGAGGTGCAGAGGGATAAGCTTTCCAGGTTTGGGGAAAGCTGGCTTTTGACTCAGGTATTCTGACTTTAGGGGCACGTGCAGAGTGCCCCTGGCGTGCCAGGCGTCATGTGCAGCATTGCCACCATCCAGACACGTGGTAGAAGTACCACCTGGGGACTACTGCCATTCCCCTGCCGTGTTTTGACTTTATTGAGTAAAGAGTCCCTTTCTGCAGTGCTGTGACAGCAATAAGTGGAGGGAAATCAGGAAAGGCTGGTTGACCAGCAGTGAGTCCCTGGCACCGGCTAGCTCGTTGGCTATGTCACCTTTCCCTGAACCTCAGGTTGGTCGAAGGAGACTGAATTTGGAACCCTGCCTTCCTTTCCAGCTCCAACATTCTACTGTTCTTGTGACTCCCAGGAAGCCGAATGTGAGTGGAAGAGAACCACTTGTTACTAGGCAACCAGTACCCACCTCACCAGTGTTGCCATGGTGATATGAAAGTTGGGCTGATGGGATTACCAGCTCTGTTAATTGCATATGAGAGCTCAAGGTCTCTGTCTCTTTCCTGCTTGCTCTCTCCATTTTACTTACTTATTCTTCTAGGAACTGTGGAGACATCCCCTTTCTTCCCTTTGCAGTGTCCCTGAGGCAGCCGTAGTACAATGGAAAGCAACTGGAAATGGAGCATGGCTGTGCCTTTGAGTAGCTGTGTGACCTTGGGCAGGTTACTCAGCTTCTCTGGGCCTCCATTGCCTCATTTGGGAAATGAAGGTGTTGGAATAGTGCTCCCTGTCTAAGGCTCTTCCCAGCTCTCAAATCCTTTGATGTTTCGGAAATATGTCAGGGGAGCAGACCACACTGTTACCAGGCAACCGGCAGGCACCCTGCCCAAGTTGCCTTGGTGACTGGATGCTGGAAGGGAGGGGAGTAGCTGCTGCAGCTAATTGCTTAATTATTTATGAGTGCCTCAAGTCTTTTTTGTTGTTTTCGTTGCTAGGGCCTGTGGGGTCACCTCTTCCTCCCTCCTGCTATCCCAAGCCGTCTGAGTGGTGTGTCACGCAGTGGGAGAGCACGTTGGCCTGGACCTCAAGCTACCCCCGTTCTAGTCCTGCCTCTGTCATTTCCTAGAGCTGTGGCCTCCGGTAAGTCCCCTCACCTCTCTGGGCCTCAGTTTCCTCATTTGTAAAATGATAGGTGTGTGTAGAGGATCTCCAAGTCCCCTTCCTCCCCTGAAATTAGAATGCCTTCTGTCCACTTGGAAACTGGGAAAGATCACCGGGGCTTTCGTCATTAATTATCTTCTAAGGATAATTCTGAAGAGTAGTAACAATGGTTAAGTATCTTACATGTTTCAAACAGCAAGGGAGGGAACGTGTTGCCCATTGTTCTCTCCTTGCTTCTCTCCTTGGTCAAGTCACCAGACCTCTTTATTAATCTTAAGGTGATTTAAATTTTATATTTTTTTGTGTATCACCTAATTCCAAAATGGATTTGAGAAGTTCACTGTATTAAGATGTACATGTACATCTGGATCATTAAAATAAAAATAGGAATATATTCATACAAAAGCAGTGATTTTTTTCACTGGTTAATACTGATGCTGTGATTGAACATCAGATGTAATTTTGAGCATCCTGGAAGCCAAAGCGAAAAGAGGGAGATCATAATTGAGGTCAATAAAGACAAATTACTAGACTGTTCCTAATTCTAAATTCTGAAAGCAGTTTATCATGTGGTGCATATTCTCTTTTAGAAACTGCAGATAAAACTTTTAAAGCATCCCTTGCTTCCTGAGAATGTTGTTAGAGCATAAAGAAGCTAAACTTCACAGTTCGACTAGTTCTAATGATTAGAAAGGGAAAAGCTCCCTTTCTACCAATGCCTTAGAATTTTGTATAAAGATTAAAGATGTCACTAAGGGAATGGAGAACTTTGGACTCTGCCATTATTTACAGATCAGTTATATATAAAGGTATGTAACCATTTTGCCTGTTAACTTAGTAACGTGCATCAAGATTTTAGATGCAGGCAAAAATTCTACTTCTCCAGATTTATTCCGAAATAAACTTGGTGCAGATAAGGAAAGACATTCAGTATAAAAATGCTTATGGTAGTGGTATTTATAAAAAAAAATGACTGCAAATCAAATAAATCTTGGGAGCTTGTGAGTTAAATTACATTACTTCTTTAGGATGGATTACTTTGCCGTCCTTAAAAGGAAGTAGATGTATATGTTTCGATATGAAAATCTTCAACTATATAATGTTAATTAAGGTCAGGAGATGCAGCAGTGGTATAAAATGCATTCGTTTATTTATAAAAGATATAGGTTAGTGTAGAATTTATGTATCTAGATATATGCTTTTATGTGCATACGTGCATTTTTCTGGAAGGAACCTGTCAACAGTGGTTTCCACTGGGCAAGAACACCGATAGCCTTAGGAGGGAGGGAGGCTTATTATTCCCTTTCTTATTTTTATTATGTGGGCCAGTTACCTTTCCAGCTATAGAGGCGATAGACTGCCAGTCAGGAGGCTTAGACTCTGAGGTCTGCATATCTAGGTTCAAATCCTGGCTCTCTGTTGGGTGATTCCTTACCAGCTGCGTGACCTTGGGGATAATTTACCTTCTCAGTTTCTCATCCACTGAAATGTACTAATAATAGTACCTTCTTTATTGGGTTTTGTGAAGATTAGATGAGTTAATAACTGTAAAGTGGCCAGAATAGCTTAAACAATGCCATTCATTTTCTTGAAAATAAATAAATAAATAAATAAATAAAAGAAGTTAAGGGCTTCCCTGGTGGTCCACTGGGTAAGGAGTCTGCCTTGCAGTGCCAGGGACACTGGTTCTATCCCTGGCCAGGGAAGACCCCACGCACCGCAGAGCGGCTGGACTGGTGTGTCCCATTAGGAGCCAATGCTCTGCAGCGCTTGTGCCCAGAGCTGGTGCTCTGCAGCGAAAAGAGGCCACTGCAATGGGAGGCCCACACAGGCCAAAAGAATAAAGATGGATGAAAATAAATAATAATAAAAAAAAACAATAAAAGAGGCCAAAATTAAAAAAATAATAAAATAGAAGAAGTTAAAACAACAGCAACAACCAAAAAAATACATTTAACCCCAGAGGCCCCTGTATGTCACAGGTGGAAGGACTTTTAAATATGGCGCTGCTTCAAGCATCATACTTTGTATAAAAATTATGTGCAGAGTGGGGATATTAAAGCAGCAGTCTTGGTTTCATTGTCATTTTGCCTGACCTTGAATGCCTTTTAGGAAAGGCACCTTGCCTGGGATTCATAACAGGAGTTTGGAAGGAATGCCTGTGAAGCCCAGGAACCCATCTGGTTTTGCAGCTCCGGTTGTAGTCCATCCAGAGATGCTTAAGCTGAGAATGGGTTGTAGGCTTGGTAGAAAATATGTGAGGAGATGGAACTCTTTCGTCTACAGCTGGTAAAGGCCAGAGAGAGGCTAGGCTTCAGGAGGGCCTCTGTCCCCTGCCAGTTAGGACATGTGTGTTCACAACAGCCTCACACCTCTCTTTTTCTTCTGTGAGAGATTTTGACGGCCTCTTGGTAAGGGGCTCAGGATCCCTTACTTGGGGCTCAGGAATTTTCCTCTGTATTCAGCGGTGGAGAAAGCCGAGGGCTGTGTTCAGAACCACCTGATGTCCTCCTCCTCCTCCCCTGTGGGCACTTTGGGGCAAGTGTGGAGAGCTTGGGTTGACTCTGGGCACCCTGGCTTAAAGGTGGTCACACGTGGGCACATTGGGGGCCCCTTCAAATCTGCTGAGTTAGGAAACGTGCAAAGCGATCAGTGGTTCAGGTTCTGTCTGTCTCTTTCTGAATTCTGGGGCACCCCAGGCCCTATGTATCTGGCCAGCAGTTCTCCTGGCATCTGTCTGTCATATCCAGCCGTGCTCCCATCTGCCCTTCCCTCCAGCCCTCTTCCACCGTCGGCCAGCTTCCCCATCCTTCAGGCTGCTGGCATGCCTGTCCGCTCCTCCACCTCTCCCAGGTGGGTCTGAGACTCCATCCACTGGACCATCCACCCATCGCTCTTCCTTTCTGTAGCCCACGCATTCGTCTCGCTCACCTTTGCGCCTGCCTGTAGAATCCACCGACTGATCCTCTGTCCCCCCTCCCCCCCCGCGAACCTAGAATCCGCCGCCGCCGCCGCGCCGTCCCTCCGGCCCCGCGCGTCCGTCGGTCCCCGCGCGCGGAGCCGGTGCCGGCGGGAGTCAGCCTCCTGCTCGCGCGGGCCGCGCTTCTGTGGGGCGGCCCGGCGGTGCGGCTCCCGGGGCCGGGCGGGCCAAGGGCCGGGCCGGGGCGGGGCGCGCGCGGGGCGGGGCGGCCGCGGCGGGGCGGGCGGGGGCCGGCCGGGGTGACTCAGCCGCCGCTCGGCCCGCGGTCGGCGCGTCCACCGGCCTCGCAGGCGGGGCGGAAACATGGCGATGCCCCCGGCCGCCGCGCCCCCCGCCGGGGCCCGGGAGCCGCCGGGGCCCCGCGCCGCCGCCGCCGCCGCCGCCGCCGCCGCCGCGCCACCACTCGGCCTGCAGCAGCTGTCGGCGCTGCGGCCCGAGCCGGGCGGGCTCCCGCTGCACTCGCCCTGGACCTTCTGGCTCGACAGGTGAGGGGACGCGGGGCCGCCGCCGCCGCCGCGCGCCCACCCGGCCTGCGCCGCCGCTTTGTCTCGGCGCCCGCCCGCCCCGCCCCGCGCCTTCCCCGGCGCCCGCCTGCCCCGCCCCGGGCCCGGCCCCGCGCGCGAGCTCGCCCCGAGCCAGCTCGGAAGCCGGGGTTTGGGCCGGCGCGAGCGGCTGTCGGGCGACCTAGGCCAGGAGAGAAAACGCGCAGCCCCAAAAGTTTCGGTAGCACTTTCCCCCATTTATTTCCTTCCGAAGAAGAATTGCCGGCGGGCGGGCATCGAGGCGAGGCGGTGGGAGATGCTGGGCCTGGCGGGGGTGATCTTTTGTAAAGTGCGGAGAGGACGCTGTGCTGGTGACCCCTGGGGGGCTCTTGGGGAGCGCCGGACACCACCCTTGCTGTGACAGCGCTCGGGAAAGCTGATGCGGCTTTGGCGTTAACTGTGGCATAGCTTGCTACCCTTCCCACCCATGCTGCGCCGTGCACACCTCTTTGAATTCTTTCTCATTCACCGGACAGCTATTTCATGAGCACTTACTAGGAACCCTCATGCCTGCGAGGCGCTGGAGATTCGGTGGTGAGCCGTGCCTCACCTCGTTCTTCAAGTGGGGATGATTACAGCTTGTTCGACTGCCAGGTGCCTTCTCAGAAATGCCTCTCTGACTGCCGCGTCTAAATTAGCGGCCCTTCTTCTCACCGCCGCTGCCCCCATCCCCGTTTTTCTTCATAATGTTTATAATGCTACCGAGTTGTGCTGTGTAGGAAACTTTATTTTCAATCAGTCTCAGCCTTTCAACACTTTCCCCTCGGTTAGGGATCAGTGAGTAGGAACTCTGTGCTTGACACCTAGTAGGAGCTCACGAAGTTTTTGATCAATGAATAAATGGATGAATTGCAAAGACCTTTCTTCGTATCTGTCACGCAACCGGTGCCCCAAGATGACACTTAAGGGTTGTCCCAAGAGCTTACAGAAGTTTTGAGCACATTGTGACTATTACCGTTAAGTATTAGGAAGGCACTGATGTGACAATTACTTTATGAAATTTACTCAGTAGACCCGAATCTGGTTTTTAAAAGCCTAGGGTAAAATACCTGCAAGATTTTTTTTTTTTAAGTGAATCCCATCTTTTTTATTTTTTTTTGGAAGACAGGCACAGTCCTTTCTTTCTGTTGGCATTAGCACGTCTCTGTAAGAACTGACACTTGGAGTCATTGTGTTTTTCTGGGACACGGAGAAGTCAGAGGGTGAGGAAGATACAGTGAGTCTCGTTTCTTCCCCAAACGTTTTCACTTTCGTTATGAGATGCTGAGAGAGCCTTTTACTGTCATAACAAGAGTGTTTCTGGCAGACTGCAGCAGAATGAAATCATGTGTGTGTTTTCAAAAGCGTGTTATAATTGCTGTTACCTGGTATTTGTTTTCAGTGTGTTAAACCTGGATCTCTGGTCTACCCTGGAGACTGTGGGCTGCTGAAAACAGTGTCAGGAGAGTTTGTTTATAAGGAGGCACACCATTTTCAGAATGGCCTAAGGTATTAATACTACACAGCAACACAACTTTTAAAGAATATCTGTTACCGTTTTGTTTTTTTGGAAGTAAAGTGGATATACAATACTACATAAGTTACACAGTGTACAGTATAATGATTCATAATTTTTAAAGTTGACACTCCATTTGTAGTTATTACAAAACACTGGCTTTATTCCCTGTGCTGTTCAATACAGCATTATAGCTTAACACAACTTTTCAAGAGTATCTGTTCTCTTTTAAGATGAGAATCTGGTAACTTCAATGAAGACGCATTATAACTTTTCTGCTGTGTATTTGCACATTTTTGTTCTCTGAAAGCCAGTAATCAAATGAGATATGTTGTTGCTACTGTATCCAAATCTTTAACAGAAGTGGCTGTGTTAAAATAGGCATAGCATTAATTCCAACATGGTACGTCTGAATTCATTTTGCCTGATCAGTCATCCCATAGCTTTTACTGAACTTCCTCCACTTCTCTGGAGATGTAGGGTACGCTTCTTCCCCTTGAGGTTGTGAGCACATTGTGTTCTAGAGGTTCTCATGTATCTTTTTTCCCCAGGGAAACAAGATCCTAGAGAGAGAGGTAAGGTTCTCAGGAGAGCCCTCCAATGGCAACCCTCCCCCAAGACAGCTGATGTCTGCCCTGTAGACATCAGTCTCGAGAACCACACCACCCAAAGGTCTCCTGTTACCTACAAGTGTTTGGCACCTACCTCCTGGCCTGGTCTACTGTCCAGCCTACCCTGTGACGAAGGAAGGACCTAGCCTCTCTAGGCCTCACCTGCATTGTTTGTGAAATGGGGTAAAGAATCATAGGCTGTATCACATTGGCTGTTCTGAGGGTTACACGAGCACTATGAATGTAAAACACCAACATTATTATCCAGTGCTCCCACACATTCCCCAGCAGTGATCCTCAGGGCAGCTTGTCTGATTTCAGTGTTAGGAAGCCAGCATCCTCATTTATTCCTCTTTGTGGATGGTTTTAAGACTACCCCCCAACCCCACAGAGTTATTTGCAATTTCAGGAGTAAACTCCAGAAAGTTCTTATTTGTTTTTTTCTGGGTGGGGGTGGGGAGGGGGGTGGGGGGCCGCTTCTATTGGTCTTTCATTTGTCCATTTTCATCTGTCTTTGTTCTTTGGCCCGTGTGGGCCTCCCATCGCGGTGGCCTCTGTTGTCGCAGAGCACCGACTCTGGGCGCATGCGCTCCAGAGCTCCAGCTTGGTAATTGGACACATCGGTCCAGCCGCTCTGCGGCACGTGGGATCTTCCCAGGCCAGGGATCGAACCAGCGCCCCTTGCACTGCAAGGCGGTGTCCCTACCCACTGGACTACCAGGGAAGCCCTTTATTTGTTTTTTGTTTTTTAATTAGACTGCGCGACAAAGGATTCCAACGTTTGGGGGATAATTTTGATTTGGGCTGGGGGTTATAGGATGAAGAATTTTCCTCCCCTTTTCTGGGAATTTAAAGCCCTGTCCTGTCTTGATTCTTGGAGGCCCCTCTTGGTTGTGTGCCTCTGACTGCTTTGTTTTCATCTCACAGTGACCTCCCCTCCCCCGCCCCGCACTCTGAGTTTTATCTGTGGTGCTCAGTGCTCAGGCCTCTTCTTGTTCCCATGCACTCCAGTGATGTCATCCAGTCACAAGGCTCTCGGCTCCATCTGGATGCTGGTGATTCCCACAACCTTACACGGGTGCATCCAGCTCCTCCTCTCCGTCTCCATGTGGACGCCTGGTACACTCCCCAGCTCGGCCTGTGCCAGGCTGCTTCCTCAGCGGCCTTCCTCATCCCGCTGCCTTTCTCTGTGCTGTCTCAGACCAGGGCAGTGCACAGCAACGCCATCCTTCCAGTTCATCCTGCCCCCCCCACAATCTTGGAGTCATCTCTGACTCTCTTTCCTTTTCTTCGTTTCTCTAGCGCCTTCCTCTCTAGCATCCTTCACCCTCCCACTACACCGATTTTCAACAAGTGCTGTTGATCCCACCCTCACAATCCATCGAGAATCCAATGTCTTCTCACCACCTGCATCCCAGACCCTGGACCTCACCACACTTGTCCCCTCGATGAAGATAAGAGCCTCCCGGCTGCTCTCCTTGCTTCCTGTCCTGCACAGTTCAATTTTCCATCAAAGCCATCAAAGTGGTGCCTTTGAATACTTAGGACAGAGCTTTATTTAAAGAGCCTGACACTTCTCTGCTGGTTGTCTCCGCTATCTGGAGCAAAAGCCAGAGTGCTTATCAGAGCCCGCCCTTGACCCTGCAGCATTTCCTTCTTCCACCCAAGACACCTTTCTCCTGTCTCTGTCAGTCTCCTTCCCGCCCATCATCCCAAGCCTGGGCTTTAGCCGCTGAGGGGCCTCCCTGCTGGGCTGCTCTCCCTTCGCTCATCTGCTGGGTCAGTGCTTTCCTTCCCTCCCGTCTCTGCTCTGGTGTCGTCTTCTCAGTGAGGCCTGCCTTGGCCACTGATAGAAAGTGATGCACAGCTCCTGACTCACTCCCTGAGCCCCTGCCTCTGCTTTATTATCTCCGTAGGGTTAGCTCTACTTGCCTGTCTTCTCTCAACCAGGGTGTATGCTTCCCAGGGATCTTCTCCCCACTGCTCTGTCCTCAACTCCTCGTCCAGAGCCTAGGAAACAACCAAGGTTAGCCCACATTAAATACTTCACTTCATATATTTAGGAGGCTGTTACATTTTACCCACAGTGGCATTCCCGTCAGGAAGAGGGGCTGATTTTGCTCTAACGATCATTTGCAAGTCTGCATCCTAACTTTACCTTCTCTCCTGAGTTCTCACACCCAGGACCTGCCATGTAATGGTCAGCACCATCGTCATCCTGCCTGGAATCCCCTTCTTCTCAGATCCCCTTCCACCTCCAGTTCTGTACTTCACGTTGTCGATGTACCATGGGGAGACTTGCTCCAAGCTCGAGCCGTCCTGTCCTGTCCACGTCCCTGCGTCCTTCTCCCTCCAGCCCAAGGCACACAGTAGACTCTTGCTCCCCAGCCTGTCCCTTTTCCAAGCATCTCCCTCACTGGGAGAGTTAGCCTTCTAAACGACACCTGACCTCATCCTTTCTGCCCCTCTCCTCTGCCTCAATAGTGAGTTTTGATGGTGCTTCTCATCACTTAAGGGTGCCTCTCACCTAAGGATGGGGTTGTGTGCTCCAGACAGGTAGAATTGTGGATTACCAGCCCTGCTTCTACCAGAGCAGCTCTGATTGGTTTTGCTGGTGGTGGTGTGTAGAAATGACACACGTTCATTTTTTTTTTTAAAAAAGCTGTTCTCACCTTTGAAAAAAAAAAAGAAAACCATGGATTTGCAGATTATGGTACAGACTTCTGTCTTGCTCTTTTTTAATGTGAAACTCACCTCCTTTTAAGCCTCATCCCCTAGGTCTCCCCAACTCCATTATGTCACTCAGTCTATCCATTCTCTCTGGTAGCAGTAGAGGCCTGGCCTTTCTCCTGGATAAAACGCGGATTTGCCAGCTACTGCGACACTCGTGACACTCCTTCTGCTTGAGGTGCCCATCCGCTCTTCATCTACCTAGAGAGCTGCCACACATCTCAAGGCCTTTCTGAGATGCCAACTCTGTAATTGTCCTGAAATAGCCCTTGGCCCAGGCAGGATCAAACCCATCTCCTTATTGTCCTTAACAGCATTTTTACAGGCTGTATTTGTATCAAGGGTCATTGATTCCACCTCTGTTCCTCCCTCCTGACCATGAGACACATAGCTGCCTTGCGTCTGACTCCTGGAAGGATGTGTACCTTACAGGGTACATTGTAGGTACTTAGTATCTGTGTTCTTGTGTTTTTGATCACAAAGGTAGGTCCTCACTACATCACCCACCCACCCCACCCTATCGGGGTTTAATTCCACCCTGAAATTGTTAAAATAGAGGCCCTGACCTTGCTTCCGGCCTACTCCTTCAGACCTCTGGGACAGGAATATGCATTTGTAACAGATGTGTTATGTGCCCTAACTTGACAGTTAACTGCTGTTTATTGATGGTGTTACTTAAGCATATTAGTTGCCAGCCCCCGCTGTAGGTGCTGAGAATGCAGGGATGAAAGCGTGGGCCTGGCCCTCCCAGGAGTTCTCCACCATCTACTCCGAGAGCATCCGGGAAGAGTTGGGTGAGGAACCTGCCTTCCAGGGTGAAATGCCTTCGGGTGCATGCCACTTGTGGCTTTATAATAACAAATACGATGAGGGCCAAGTGGAACTAGGCTTGACAAAAAGGACCCCCAAATCATATTTCTTGATCCCAGGGTGGCTTGTTGGGTCTAGGCATGAGCACGGGACTCCATGAGAGGCCACAGGTGATAGAGAGAGTGACTGGCATCTCCATTTTTCCTGTTTTTCCCCATTCTTCCCATTCTGAAGGCACGAACTCTGTTACTGGCCAGGATTTTATTTTCTGTAAGAGGCAAAGTGTTTCTGGGTACTTTAGGTGGGGAAAGGCCCTGACCTAGGGGCTCATAGGCTGTCCACCTGTGGGTCAGTAGTTCCTTCCTACATGCAGGCCTGAGGACCTCGAACATCCTCAGTCAGAAAACTTACCAGCCCTTATCTGGTAGATGCCAGCTTCTTGAAAATATATTTTCCTGCTTTCCATGTGACAGATGTCATTTCCTTCTTTCCAAACCTGCGACAGCTGTCCAGACCTCAGTGACCTGGCATGGTGACTGTTCAGAGCCTGGCCTTTCTCACTTCCGTTGTCAGCTCTAATACTGTTGCATTTTTCTCTCCTCCAGCCTCCATGGACTAACGGGGTCATCAGATCTCGAGATCAAAGAGTCCCAGTTGCTACCATCAGGGAACTCGTAGGCCAGGAGTGACACTACGTGGAAGCAGAGAAAAATAAAAATCAAATGAACAGGCAAAGATAAAGCACTTAGATTATGTGGATAGTTTCAATAGATGCACTGTTAAATGTTATTAATAGGCTCTGGCCTATTTTTGCAGGTGACTCTCAAATAGGAAGCTGCTGTAGCCACAGGCCACAGATCTATCTAAAAGTGATTAAAGTGAAATTATCTTTAATGGACTGACTGATATACAAGGGATGCCCTTCATCCTGTATCTGGGCTTATGCAGATTTTTCTCTGTGACAGCTGAGCCTGATGTTAGTAAATTCAATAAGAAGACTGACTTTTAGGAAACATAACCCTGGCTTTAACATTTTCCCCATTTAGGTGATTCCCCTGGCTCAACTGGAATCATCTCTCATAAAAATAAGCTGAAGTCATCATGCATCTTTTCACCAAATGCTTATTGTGTGCATGCGTGCACTGGGCATGTGTTTCCATAACCTGGCAATCCTGTACCATATGTAAAACTTTAAACATCTTTTTTTTTCACTTTAAGTTATAAATATTCACTCCTGTTGACTTCAGTGCAATGGGCACTCCACCAGAGCTATATGTCATTATTCACAGAATCCTTATGATACTGAAGTAGGATGTGCCAGCCACATTTTGCACATGAGACGCTTCTGGCCCAGAGAAGTAACTTACCTGAGGTCATGCAGTACCATGTAAGAGGCAAAGTTTTCACTTTAGGTGGGGAAAGGCCCTGACCTAGGGGCTCATAGGCTGTCCACCTGTGGGTCAGTAGTTCCTTCCTACATGCAGGCCTGAGGACCTCGAACATCCTCAGTCAGAAAACTTACCAGCCCTTATCTGGTAGATGCCAGCTTCTTGAAAATATATTTTCCTGCTTTCCATGTGACAGATGTCATTTCCTTCTTTCCAAACCTGCGACAGCTGTCCAGACCTCAGTGACCTGGCATGGTGACTGTTCAGAGCCTGGCCTTTCTCACTTCCGTTGTCAGCTCTAATACTGTTGCATTTTTCTCTCCTCCAGCCTCCATGGACTAACGGGGTCATCAGATCTCGAGATCAAAGAGTCCCAGTTGCTACCATCAGGGAACTCGTAGGCCAGGAGTGACACTACGTGGAAGCAGAGAAAAATAAAAATCAAATGAACAGGCAAAGATAAAGCACTTAGATTATGTGGATAGTTTCAATAGATGCACTGTTAAATGTTATTAATAGGCTCTGGCCTATTTTTGCAGGTGACTCTCAAATAGGAAGCTGCTGTAGCCACAGGCCACAGATCTATCTAAAAGTGATTAAAGTGAAATTATCTTTAATGGACTGACTGATATACAAGGGATGCCCTTCATCCTGTATCTGGGCTTATGCAGATTTTTCTCTGTGACAGCTGAGCCTGATGTTAGTAAATTCAATAAGAAGACTGACTTTTAGGAAACATAACCCTGGCTTTAACATTTTCCCCATTTAGGTGATTCCCCTGGCTCAACTGGAATCATCTCTCATAAAAATAAGCTGAAGTCATCATGCATCTTTTCACCAAATGCTTATTGTGTGCATGCGTGCACTGGGCATGTGTTTCCATAACCTGGCAATCCTGTACCATATGTAAAACTTTAAACATCTTTTTTTTTTTTCACTTTAAGTTATAAATATTCACTCCTGTTGACTTCAGTGCAATGGGCACTCCACCAGAGCTATATGTCATTATTCACAGAATCCTTATGATACTGAAGTAGGATGTGCCAGCCACATTTTGCACATGAGACGCTTCTGGCCCAGAGAAGTAACTTACCTGAGGTCATGCAGCTAACATAGAACAGAAACAGGATTTGGAGTCAGGACTGCCCAGGCACCAGCATCCCTCACCCCACTGAACAATGCCTTCCTGCGAGTATGGACAATGTATGGGACACAGTTCTCCCATGGTTTATATCCTTAAATACAGGAGCTAGACAGGACCTGAGAGGTCATCTGGACCTGACACCAAATTTCTCAAATAGGATGACTGGCGGCCAGTGTCACTGAGGATAAATAAGGCAGGCACTCCTTGCCTCAAAATTAGCAGAGTTTTTGAAAAGAAGAGAGCTTTAGGTGCCCTCGTAGGATTGTCTTTCACACTTAGGACAAATCTGTCTTAATCATCTCTGTGGGTGATGAAAAAAATTCATCTGTGTAAATAATGATTTTTTTCTTATCTGTCTCATGATTCTGTCTATAGTTGATATAGTTTCTTTAAAGTTTTTATTGGATATATAGTTGCTTTACAGTGTTATTATCTATGATACAGCAAAGTGAGTCAACCATACATATGCAGAGTTCACTATCTTTTATTTCCAGTTTCTTTTGGTGATTTGTTTTGGGTGATACAGGTCAAGAAACCTCAAACTTGAACGTATAGACAGATCTCCTAGGATTCAGTAGGTGTCAGGTGGGGCCCAGAGACTCTGTAGCTCCAACAAGCTCCTGGGTGACGCTGCTGGGTGAGGGACTGCCCTGTAAGTGGCAGGATGTGGACAGGGTTTGGGGAAGCCTTTTCAGCTCCTTTCTCTTCTAGCAAGCATTTGTGGAAATCCAGGTCCCTGGTAAGGGGTGCTGTGCTCCCTTAAGAGCTAGCTAGGTAACGGTTAAGATCATTCCCCTAGGTATTTACAAAGGGGTCTGTCTCCATGAATTTCATTCCTGAGCTTAGGCTACAGCAACCAGGTTAGGGTTAAATGGAGAAGGCACATGTGGACTGATGGCCGATTGGGGTGGAGGGCTGCAAGACACAGGAGGGTTGAGAATGCATTTGGTGCAGAGTTGTGTTCACAGCACTGAACAGAGCAGGGGTCATGCTAGAAGTGATGAGTTTAGGCTAGTGACAAAAAGCCCTGGTGCCAGGGACCCTTGGTTTCAGCACCAATTCTGTGTGTGTGAGTGTGTTCAGTTGTGTCCGACTCTGTGACCCTGTGGACTGTAGCCCACCAGGCCCCTCTGTCCATGGGATTCTCCAAGCAAGAATACTGGACTGGGTTGCCATTTCCTTCTCCAGGGAATCTTCCTGACCAGAGATTGAACCCAGGTCTCTTGCATTGCAGGCAAATTCTTTACCATCTGAGCCAGCAGAGAAGCATCAACTGGGTCACTAGCCAACTGTGAGTCTTTGGACCAGCCACTGCCTTCAGACTTAATTTGCTTCTCTGCAGAGTGGGGTTGCAACCTTTATTTCATTAATAATTTAATAGTTAAATACTGTTTAATTAATAATGTATGCAGATAGCACATGATACATGGCCTTTTTACATACTGGGAGTGTAGTTACTATCTCTGTAATAAGACAGAGGTTAAAAATGCTTTAAAGTGTCTGGACTTCAGTTGAGCTCAGTGAGTTCTGTCTCGTGGAGTTTCTCAGGGACTTGCTTTAATGAGTAGATAAAGATGATTTGTAAATAGCACATGACATTTTTGCATGTAAATGATGGTTATGTGCCTGGAAACTACTTAAGTAGAATAGTTGGTCCAACTTACTGAACATCCTACCTTCTCCTAACTTCCCAAATGAAAAGGGATTTTAACCAGTTTCGGATAGAGAATCTTAAGATGCATTTGCTGTTATTCCGTCATTAAGTTGAAGAGACACAGGGGTAATATAAAGCTGGATTTGGGCATTTTGTAGTATTAAGAGTTCCCCTGACATCCTACACATCTACTTGGCAGACCTGGCAACATCCTTTCTCACTTATGCCTAAACCATCAGGATTTGCCAGGTCCAGGTGGAAGCAGCTCACAGAAGCTGTGGAGAGAGAGACTGAATGGGCTTTCCTATGTAAGGATGCATCCCCGAGGTTCTCGGCTCTGTGTAACTCTCACAGACATTTTGGGATTGATGCTGTCCATCCCACAGATGAGAATGTGTGCTTGGTGTCTCTTAGCTCCAGTTGCTTCCTCCTCTGTTCCTCTTCCTCTGTGGCTGATGACGACAACAACCACTGCTTATTACTTATGTAAATACTTTATGTGCATTCACTCATTTAGCCTAAGTAGAAAAACAGTGAAGGGGAGAGACTGTATTCTCAGAAAGGGGAAGCGAGGATCAGAAGAGTCCTGCTCATTCCACAGCTGGTGGGTGGCATAGCTGGAACTCCCGTCTGCCGACGTCAAAGACCATCCTTGTAACCCCTCTCCTTTCCTGCCTTCCTGCTGCAGGCCAGCCTGACTTTTGTTTGGTAAATTATCTTCCTCTCCTGTGGAAAATGGTGACCTGCAGATGTTCCTCCTGACTTGTGTTCCTTGTGTCCCATTTTGGGGGGTCACTGTCGCCCAGGATTCGGGCAGCATCTGTCCCTGTCCCGTGTGTCTGCCTCTTGCTGTTGCCAGCAGTGTAGCTCGATGGTGGTGGTGGTGGAGAGGATGGTGGCTCAGAGCGATGGCTGGGTCCAAGGAGGGAACAGATAGTCTAAGAAGGGCTGAGGGGGTTGCTGTACGATGTGTTTCCTGTGTCCACCCATGTTGACAGTGGCTGTGTGGATTTTACTGAGAGGTGGACTCATCTAAGAGGAGAATCATAGGCATCAGAGCCAGAGAGAGCAGGAAAGGAATCCAGACCTGCTACTCAACCACACGCTCCGTTTCGAACTCTGTACATGGAGCTTGTGATACCAATCGGGCAAGATTGCTGTTAGGATTAGAGATCTTTGTGCAAAACCCTGTCATGTAGTACATGCTTAATAAAAGGAAACCATTATTACGTTCTGATCATTAAAGCAAAGGAAACTTGCAGTGAAAGTACTCAAGCTCCTCCTTAACCTGATCCATCCAGGAGGCATTTATTGTTCCATTGCTGCATTCTCAGCTCTGGCTGTGTACAATAGGAGTCGGATGTAATATTTAAAGAATGTGAAAGTAGGTCCTGATTCCTTGGTTCTGTAATTTTCGCAGCTTTTGCTGTGTGACTGTTAGGAACCTTTTTTTTATCCATCCCACAGATGAGAATGTGTGCTTGGTGTCTCTTAGCTCCAGTTGCTTCCTCCTCTGTTCCTCTTCCTCTGTGGCTGATGACGACAACAACCACTGCTTATTACTTATGTAAATACTTTATGTGCATTCACTCATTTAGCCTAAGTAGAAAAACAGTGAAGGGGAGAGACTGTATTCTCAGAAAGGGGAAGCGAGGATCAGAAGAGTCCTGCTCATTCCACAGCTGGTGGGTGGCATAGCTGGAACTCCGTCTGCCGACGCAAAGACCATCCTTGTAACCCCTCTCCTTTCCTGCCTTCCTGCTGCAGGCCAGCCTGACTTTTGTTTGGTAAATTATCTTCCTCTCCTGTGGAAAATGGTGACCTGCAGATGTTCCTCCTGACTTGTGTTCCTTGTGTCCCATTTTGGGGGGTCACTGTCGCCCAGGATTCGGGCAGCATCTGTCCCTGTCCCGTGTGTCTGCCTCTTGCTGTTGCCAGCAGTGTAGCTCGATGGTGGTGGTGGTGGAGAGGATGGTGGCTCAGAGCGATGGCTGGGTCCAAGGAGGGAACAGATAGTCTAAGAAGGGCTGAGGGGGTTGCTGTACGATGTGTTTCCTGTGTCCACCCATGTTGACAGTGGCTGTGTGGATTTTACTGAGAGGTGGACTCATCTAAGAGGAGAATCATAGGCATCAGAGCCAGAGAGAGCAGGAAAGGAATCCAGACCTGCTACTCAACCACACGCTCCGTTTCGAACTCTGTACATGGAGCTTGTGATACCAATCGGGCAAGATTGCTGTTAGGATTAGAGATCTTTGTGCAAAACCCTGTCATGTAGTACATGCTTAATAAAAGGAAACCATTATTACGTTCTGATCATTAAAGCAAAGGGGAAACTTGCAGTGAAAGTACTCAAGCTCCTCCTTAACCTGATCCATCCAGGAGGCATTTATTGTTCCATTGCTGCATTCTCAGCTCTGGCTGTGTACAATAGGAGTCGGATGTAATATTTAAAGAATGTGAAAGTAGGTCCTGATTCCTTGGTTCTGTAATTTTCCGCAGCTTTTGCTGTGTGACTGTCTAGGAATGGACACAGTTAATGTGTATATTCCTTTCTCAGCTTCGTCTCCCACTTCATGCTTCCTAGACTCCCCCCACACAAAAAAGTATCTAAACATTACGCCTTTGCTTTCAGTCATCTGGGGAGTTCGGAGAGGCAGGGGTGCCAGTTCTAGAACATACACTCCACGTGGACAAAAACTTTGTCTAGATTGATCACTGCTGTAACCTCTATCAGCTAAAAGAGGTGTGCAGTGAATCTTTGTTGACTGAAAATTAAGAGGTCTTCTCAGGGAGTCTGGTACACATCTGTAGCAGGGTTTCTCAGCATCAACCCTTGGCAGTTTGGACCTGATCACGCTTCATTGTGGGAGCTGCCCTGTCCACTGTGGGAGGCTCCGCAGCTCCCCTGGCTTCTACCCTCTCAGGGCCAATAGCACCCCCCCCCCCCGCCACCACCAGTTGTAATAACCAGAAATGCCAAAAATCTTCTCTCCAGAGGCCACACCACCCCTAGATGAGCACACTTGGTCTGCAGAGAGAGATTTTGGTTAGGGTTCTATTGAGAGGTTCGAGTCTGTACCATGAATGAAGTAAAAACTTTTTTATAACATGTGGGAGTGTACTGTATGTGTAATAGTGTTAAAAAAGGAAGAGTTTCTTTCATTGGAATACACTACAAACACTTCCCTTCCAGTTGTTGCAACTGCCTGTCAGAGGAAGCGGGAAGAGAAGGTGTGGGCCGCCCGCTGCAGCTGTGCCAGGAACCGCCTGCACCGCTGCTTAAAGGAGCAGTAACTGTAGAGGAACAACTTTCCAGTGCAACTTTGTATCAGCAAGTCCAGTGCATACTGACCTGTGTACAAGGCACGTCACTTATAAATCTTGGCTAGTTTGCTCTTTTAAAATCGATTCTGGTGCTCGCTTCGGCAGCACATATACTAAAATTGGAACGATACAGAGAAGATTAGCATGGCCCCTGCGCAAGGATGACACGCAAATTCGTGAAGCATTCCATATTTTTAAGAAAACCGAAATTATATCAACCATCTTCTCGGACCACAATGCAATGAGACTGGAGATCAACTACCAGAAAAAAAACCCTAAAAACAGAAACACATGGAGATTAAACCATACATACCTAAAAAAGCAACTGATCATTGAGGAAATCAAAGGAGAAATTAAACAATTCCTAGAAGAAAATGACAATGAACACACGACAGTGCAAAACCTATGGGATACAGCAAAAGCAGTTCTAAGAGGGAAATTTATAGCAATACAATCCCACCTCAAGAAACTAGGAAAATATGAAGCAGATGACCTAACCCTCCGCTTAAAACAGTTGGAGAAAGAAGAACAAAAACATCCCAGAGCCAGCAGAAGAAGAGAAATCATAAAGATCAGAGCAGAAATAAATGAGAAAGAAACAAAAGAAACAATAGTAAAGATAAATAAAACAAAAAGCTGGTTCTTTGAAAAGGTAAACAAAATTGACAAGCCACTGGCCAGACTCATCAAGAAAAAGAGAGAGAAGAACCAGATCAACAAAATCAAAAACGAAAAGGAGAGATTACAACAGATAATGCAGAAATCCAAAGGATTCTAAGAGACTATTATGAGCAACTCTATGGCAACAAACTGGACAACTTGGAAGAAATGGACAGTTTCTTGGACAGGATTAATCTCCCAAGACTGAGCCAGGAAGAAACAGAAACTTTGAACAACCCAATCACAAGCTCAGAAATCAACTTTGTGATTAAAAATCTACCCAAAAATAAAAGCCCAGGACCAGATGGCTTCACAGGCGAATTCTACCAAACATTTAAAGAAGAGCTAATGCCTGTCCTTCTAAAACTCTTTCAAAAAATTGCACAGGAAGGAAAACTCCCAAACACATTCTACGAGGCCACCATCACCCTGATACCCAAACCAGGCAAAGACAACACAAAAAAGGAAAACTATAGGCCAATTTCACTGGTGAACTTAGATGCCAAGATCCTCAACAAAATCCTAGCAAACAGAATTCAACGACATGTCAAAAAACTCATACATCACGATCAAGTTGGGTTCATCCCAGGCATTCAAGGCTTCTTCAACATCCGCAAATCAATCAACGTGATACACCATATCAACAAGTTGAAAGACAAAAATCACATGATCATCTCAATAGATGCAGAAAAAGCCTTCGACAAAGAAAATGATCAAACGACATGTCAAAAAAAGTCATAACAAAACCGAAATTATATCAACCATCTTCTCGGACCACAATGCAATGAGACTGGAGATCAACTACCAGAAAAAAAACCCTAAAAACAGAAACACATGGAGATTAAACCATACATACCTAAAAAAGCAACTGATCATTGAGGAAATCAAAGGAGAAATTAAACAATTCCTAGAAGAAAATGACAATGAACACACGACAGTGCAAAACCTATGGGATACAGCAAAAGCAGTTCTAAGAGGGAAATTTATAGCAATACAATCCCACCTCAAGAAACTAGGAAAATATGAAGCAGATGACCTAACCCTCCGCTTAAAACAGTTGGAGAAAGAAGAACAAAAACATCCCAGAGCCAGCAGAAGAAGAGAAATCATAAAGATCAGAGCAGAAATAAATGAGAAAGAAACAAAAGAAACAATAGTAAAGATAAATAAAACAAAAAGCTGGTTCTTTGAAAAGGTAAACAAAATTGACAAGCCACTGGCCAGACTCATCAAGAAAAAGAGAGAGAAGAACCAGATCAACAAAATCAAAAACGAAAAGGAGAGATTACAACAGATAATGCAGAAATCCAAAGGATTCTAAGAGACTATTATGAGCAACTCTATGGCAACAAACTGGACAACTTGGAAGAAATGGACAGTTTCTTGGACAGGATTAATCTCCCAAGACTGAGCCAGGAAGAAACAGAAACTTTGAACAACCCAATCACAAGCTCAGAAATCAACTTTGTGATTAAAAATCTACCCAAAAATAAAAGCCCAGGACCAGATGGCTTCACAGGCGAATTCTACCAAACATTTAAAGAAGAGCTAATGCCTGTCCTTCTAAAACTCTTTCAAAAAATTGCACAGGAAGGAAAACTCCCAAACACATTCTACGAGGCCACCATCACCCTGATACCCAAACCAGGCAAAGACAACACAAAAAAGGAAAACTATAGGCCAATTTCACTGGTGAACTTAGATGCCAAGATCCTCAACAAAATCCTAGCAAACAGAATTCAACGACATGTCAAAAAACTCATACATCACGATCAAGTTGGGTTCATCCCAGGCATTCAAGGCTTCTTCAACATCCGCAAATCAATCAACGTGATACACCATATCAACAAGTTGAAAGACAAAAATCACATGATCATCTCAATAGATGCAGAAAAAGCCTTCGACAAAGTACAACATCCATTTATGATCAAAACTCTTCAGAAAATGGGCATAGAAGGAACCTATCTCAACATAATAAAAGCCATCTATGAGAAGCCTACAGCGAACATTATTGTTAATGGTGAAAAACTGAAAGCATTCCCTCTAAGATCAGGAACAAGACAGGGGTGCCCACTTTCACCACTGCTATTCAACATAGTCCTGGAAGTCCTAGCAACAGCAATAAGACAAGAGAAAGAAATCAAAGGAATCCAGATTGGAAAGGAAGAAGTCAAGCTCTCTCTTTTTGCAGACGACATGATATTATACATAGAAAATCCCAAAGACACGGTTACAAAGCTACTAGAACTAATCAATGAATTCAGCAAAGTTGCAGGATATAAAGTCAACACACAGAAGTCACTGGCATTCCTATACACAAACAATGAAAAATCAGAAAATGAAATCAAAGAGGCAATCCCCTTCACCATTGCAACCAAAAGAATCAAGTATCTAGGAATAAACCTACCCAAAGAAACAAAAGAATTGCACACAGAAAATTACAAGACACTCATGAGAGACATTAAAGAAGACTTAAACAGATGGAGAGATATTCCATGTTCCTGGATTGGAAGAATCAATATTGTGAAAATGACCATACTTCCAAATATCATCTACAGATTCAATGCAATACCTATTCAACTACCACTGACATTTTTCACAGAACTAGACCAAATAATAACACAGTTCATATGGAAACACAGAAGACCTCGAATAGCCAAAGCAATCCTGAGGAAGAAGAATGGAGTTGGAGGGATCAGCCTCCCTAACTTCAGACTCTACTACAAAGCAACAGTTATCAAGACAGTATGGTACTGGCACAAAAACAGAACTATAGACCAATGGAACCAGATAGAGAACCCAGAGATCAACCCACGCACCTATGGGTACCTTATTTTTGATAAAGGAGGAGAAACTATAAAATGGGACAAAGACAGCCTCTTTAACAAGTGGTGCTGGGAGAATTGGACAGCTACATGCAAAAAAATGAAATTGGAACATTCCCTGACGCCATACACTAAGATCAACTCAAAATGGATTAAAGACCTCAATGTAAGACCAGAAACCATCAAACTCTTAGAGGAGAATATAGGCAAAACCCTCAAGGACATCAATCAAAGCAAGATCTTCTCTGACCCACCAACTAAAATAGCAGAACTGAAAAGAAAAATGAACATATGGGACCTCATGAAACTTAAAAGCTTTTGTACAGCAAAAGAAATTACAAAAAAGTTCAACAGACACCCCACAGAGTGGGAGAAAATCATAGCAAATGAAACAACAGACAAAGAATTCATCTCCAAAATCTACAAGCAACTCAGACAACTCAGCACCAGAAAAATGAACAACCCAATCAAAAAATGGGAAAAAGATCTAAAGAGACGCCTCTCCAAAGAGGACATACAAATGGTCCAAAAATACATGAAACGGTGCTCAACCTCGCTTATTATCAGAGAAATGCAAATTAAAACCACAATGAGATACCACCTCACACCTGTCAGAATGGCCATCATCAACAAATCGACAGACAACAAATGCTGGAGAGGGTGGAGAAAAGGGAACCCATTGCAAACTAGAATCACTGGCATTCCTATACACAAACAATGAAAAATCAGAAAATGAAATCAAAGAGGCAATCCCCTTCACCATTGCAACCAAAAGAATCAAGTATCTAGGAATAAACCTACCCAAAGAAACAAAAGAATTGCACACAGAAAATTACAAGACACTCATGAGAGACATTAAAGAAGACTTAAACAGATGGAGAGATATTCCATGTTCCTGGATTGGAAGAATCAATATTGTGAAAATGACCATACTTCCAAATATCATCTACAGATTCAATGCAATACCTATTCAACTACCACTGACATTTTTCACAGAACTAGACCAAATAATAACACAGTTCATATGGAAACACAGAAGACCTCGAATAGCCAAAGCAATCCTGAGGAAGAAGAATGGAGTTGGAGGGATCAGCCTCCCTAACTTCAGACTCTACTACAAAGCAACAGTTATCAAGACAGTATGGTACTGGCACAAAAACAGAACTATAGACCAATGGAACCAGATAGAGAACCCAGAGATCAACCCACGCACCTATGGGTACCTTATTTTTGATAAAGGAGGAGAAACTATAAAATGGGACAAAGACAGCCTCTTTAACAAGTGGTGCTGGGAGAATTGGACAGCTACATGCAAAAAAATGAAATTGGAACATTCCCTGACGCCATACACTAAGATCAACTCAAAATGGATTAAAGACCTCAATGTAAGACCAGAAACCATCAAACTCTTAGAGGAGAATATAGGCAAAACCCTCAAGGACATCAATCAAAGCAAGATCTTCTCTGACCCACCAACTAAAATAGCAGAACTGAAAAGAAAAATGAACATATGGGACCTCATGAAACTTAAAAGCTTTTGTACAGCAAAAGAAATTACAAAAAAGTTCAACAGACACCCCACAGAGTGGGAGAAAATCATAGCAAATGAAACAACAGACAAAGAATTCATCTCCAAAATCTACAAGCAACTCAGACAACTCAGCACTGGAAAAATTAACAGCCCAATCAAAAAATGGGAAAAAGATCTAAAGAGACGCCTCTCCAAAGAGGACATACAAATGGTCCAAAAATACATGAAACGGTGCTCAACCTCGCTTATTATCAGAGAAATGCAAATTAAAACCACAATGAGATACCACCTCACACCTGTCAGAATGGCCATCATCAACAAATCGACAGACAACAAATGCTGGAGAGGGTGTGGAGAAAAGGGAACCCTCTTGCATTGCTGGTGGGAATGTAAATTAATACAACCTCTATGGAAGACAATATGGAGATTCCTTAAAAAACTAAAAATAGAAGCACCCTATGACCCAGCAATCCCACTATTAGGCCTATATCCTGATGAAATCAAAACTGAAAGAGGCACCTGTACCCCAATGTTCATTGCAGCTCTCTATACAATAGCCAGAACATGGAAGCAACCTAGATGTCCATCGACAAATGAATGGATCCAGAAGCTCTGGTACATATATACAATGGAATACTACTCAGCTGTTAAAAGAAATGCAGAAGACTCAGTCCTAATGAGGTGGCTGGCTTTAGAACCTATCATAAAAAGTGAAGTAAGTCAAAAAGAGAAAGACAAGTATAGTATACTAACTCATATATATGGGATCTAGTAAGATGGTCATGATAACACACACAGTGAACTCATGAAAAAACAGAGAATAGACATAAAGACATTGTGGAAACCGAACAATGGGAGGGAGTAACATGGGAACCTATACTGTCATGTGTAGAAAAGATAGCTATTGTCATTGTGCTAGGGGAATAGGAGTACCTACAACCACTTGGAGCAATGGTCTGGAGGGATGGGGGGGAGGGGAACCTAGGTGGGGGGAGGGTCAAGGGATATGCATCTGATTGATCTGGGAACATACATGTACAAAAATAAATAAATAAATAAATAAATAAAGAGAAAAAATAAAATCGATTCTGTGTTTACTTGCCCATTTTTGCTTGTTAAAGATGGATGAGCTTCAGACGTGAGGTGTAGGCTTTTTAGTGTTTCCTAGTGACTGTTTGGATCAGATTTGGCTTACGGAAGAATGACTTCTCTTGCACTGTCTAAGCCAACCCACCATTGACTAGGGAAACAACAGACAAAGAATTCACCAAAAGCAACTCAGACAACTCAGCACAGGGAAAATGAGCAGCCCAATCAAAAAATGGGAAAAAGATCTAAAGAGACGCCTCTCCAAAGAGGACATACAAATGGTCCAAAAATACATGAAACGGTGCTCAACCTCGCTTATTATCAGAGAAATGCAAATTAAAACCACAATGAGATACCACCTCACACCTGTCAGAATGGCCATCATCAACAAATCGACAGACAACAAATGCTGGAGAGGGTGTGGAGAAAAGGGAACCCTCTTGCATTGCTGGTGGGAATGTAAATTAATACAACCTCTATGGAAGACAATATGGAGATTCCTTAAAAAACTAAAAATAGAAGCACCCTATGACCCAGCAATCCCACTATTAGGCCTATATCCTGATGAAATCAAAACTGAAAGAGGCACCTGTACCCCAATGTTCATTGCAGCTCTCTATACAATAGCCAGAACATGGAAGCAACCTAGATGTCCATCGACAAATGAATGGATCCAGAAGCTCTGGTACATATATACAATGGAATACTACTCAGCTGTTAAAAGAAATGCAGAAGACTCAGTCCTAATGAGGTGGCTGGCTTTAGAACCTATCATAAAAAGTGAAGTAAGTCAAAAAGAGAAAGACAAGTATAGTATACTAACTCATATATATGGGATCTAGTAAGATGGTCATGATAACACACACAGTGAACTCATGAAAAAACAGAGAATAGACATAAAGACATTGTGGAAACCGAACAATGGGAGGGAGTAACATGGGAACCTATACTGTCATGTGTAGAAAAGATAGCTATTGTCATTGTGCTAGGGGAATAGGAGTACCTACAACCACTTGGAGCAATGGTCTGGAGGGATGGGGGGGGGACCTGGGTGGGGGGAGGGTCAAGGGATATGCATCTGATTGATCTGGGAACATACATGTACAAAAATAAATAAATAAATAAATAAATAAAGAGAAAAAATAAAATCGATTCTGTGTTTACTTGCCCATTTTTGCTTGTTAAAGATGGATGAGCTTCAGACGTGAGGTGTAGGCTTTTTAGTGTTTCCTAGTGACTGTTTGGATCAGATTTGGCTTACGGAAGAATGACTTCTCTTGCACTGTCTAAGCCAACCCACCATTGACTAACATCTGCGGCATTCTTTTCTTTGACACCTGAATATTCATAAAACTGCCTAGCAGCTGGAAAGAACCTTGAAGATCAGAGAATCCAACTTCTTTCATTAAGGAATTAGAACCTCAGTTTCTACAGAAACTGACCCATTTCCTTTCAAACACCAGTGCATCAGCACCCTAAGATATTGATCAGAATAGTGCTATTGTTGAGCGTGATCCTCTTGGTTTTAATTTTACTTTTACTTTTTTTCTTTTTTACCTGTAAGTCATTGTTTTTTATCTTTCATCCGTCTTTATTCTTCGGCCTTTGTGGGCCTCCCATCGCAGTGGCTTCTCTCGTTGCAGAGCACTGGCTCTGGGCACGTGACTGACACACTGGCACAGCAGCTCCACAGCATGTGGGATCTTCCCGGGCCAGGGATGGAACCGATGCCCCTTGCACTGCAAGGTGGACTCTTTACCCACTGGACCACCAGGGAAGCCCTCCTGTTGGTTTCAGTGAGGACCACCTCTACTCTACTCTGTTGCAAAGATTTTTAAGAAGGTAACATGGACACCCTCCTGTGTGATAAGTATGATTGCATTCAGCAAGAACAGTCTTGATGAGAAAGCATCCAGAGTCAATTGTAAAATTCCATTCCAAATTATAAGTGTGTATGTGGTTTAGCTGGACAGGTTAGCAGTGAGGGTTAAAGAGTAGGCAATCTCAGGTCGCTTCTAGTCAGGTCAGTTTTCTGTGGCTTAGGGCACATTACCAAACCTCTGCGGGCACTGGGCTGCTCACCTGTAAAAGGGTAAGAGGTAATAATGACCTCTAAAGACATTGTCTGGTGAGGATTCGGTGCCATAGTGAAGGTAACTTCCTTAGCACACAAGCAGGAGCTTAACCTGTGTCCATCAGCGCCTGACGTGGTCATCACACCCTGAGAAGTGCTGCTTTGTCACTTCATGTAGCAGCCCTTCTCGGACTCTGGAAATTCATTTTCTTCCCAGAAACCGAACAGTGGAGCTTTGAATAATTGTTTTCTGCACTAGAATATCAGTAGAAGATCAGAATGTGGAGATAGAGTTATTTTAAAAGAAACAGATACAGCAATGTTTTATCGGTGATTTTTTTTTTTTTTTTTAGGTTAAATGGTGATATTCTCATGTTGTGTTTGCTTAAACTGACATCATGCTGTATGAGGTGAACACTCAAACTATACTCATTCTCCACTAAATACCAACTTTAGAAATTAATAAATATTCAAAATACCGCGTTTTAAAAATGAAAAGTTGCTAAGTACATTTTCCTGCCTTTGGACCTTTACTTTACCCCGACCCCAACACACACACAGATCCACCATTAAGGAAAGAACCTATATATGCTCTGCTCTGTGCTTTGGGCAGTCAGGGATGTATCTACTGGGGATAGTTGGTGGAGAGGTCAGTTAAACTCTTCAAGGGAAGAAAAGTCAAGTGAATAAATGAATAGAACAGAAGTAAACGGAATAAATGCAAGTGGATTTTCACATAAAAGCAATAGATTGTTCATGGGAAAATCTATTGACAAAAGGTTAAGGTCTAGGTTTTGTTTTTCAGTTTTCTTCCCCTCAGTCCTTTTATAATTTAAGCCTCAAGCAGCATGTGTGCATGCTCACTCACGCAGTCACGTCTGACTCTTCGCGAGCCCATGGACTGTAAGAAGGTAACAGGGATGGTTTAGCATGGACAGGATGAGAAAGCATCCAGAGTCAATTGTAAAATTCCATTCCAAATTATAAGTGTGTATGTGGTTTAGCTGGACAGGTTAGCAGTGAGGGTTAAAGAGTAGGCAATCTCAGGTCGCTTCTAGTCAGGTCAGTTTTCTGTGGCTTAGGGCACATTACCAAACCTCTGCGGGCACTGGGCTGCTCACCTGTAAAAGGGTAAGAGGTAATAATGACCTCTAAAGACATTGTCTGGTGAGGATTCGGTGCCATAGTGAAGGTAACTTCCTTAGCACACAAGCAGGAGCTTAACCTGTGTCCATCAGCGCCTGACGTGGTCATCACACCCTGAGAAGTGCTGCTTTGTCACTTCATGTAGCAGCCCTTCTCGGACTCTGGAAATTCATTTTCTTCCCAGAAACCGAACAGTGGAGCTTTGAATAATTGTTTTCTGCACTAGAATATCAGTAGAAGATCAGAATGTGGAGATAGAGTTATTTTAAAAGAAACAGATACAGCAATGTTTTATCGGTGATTTGGTTTTTTTTTTTAGGTTAAATGGTGATATTCTCATGTTGTGTTTGCTTAAACTGACATCATGCTGTATGAGGTGAACACTCAAACTATACTCATTCTCCACTAAATACCAACTTTAGAAATTAATAAATATTCAAAATACCGCGTTTTAAAAATGAAAAGTTGCTAAGTACATTTTCCTGCCTTTGGACCTTTACTTTACCCCGACCCCAACACACACACAGATCCACCATTAAGGAAAGAACCTATATATGCTCTGCTCTGTGCTTTGGGCAGTCAGGGATGTATCTACTGGGGATAGTTGGTGGAGAGGTCAGTTAAACTCTTCAAGGGAAGAAAAGTCAAGTGAATAAATGAATAGAACAGAAGTAAACGGAATAAATGCAAGTGGATTTTCACATAAAAGCAATAGATTGTTCATGGGAAAATCTATTGACAAAAGGTTAAGGTCTAGGTTTTGTTTTTCAGTTTTCTTCCCCTCAGTCCTTTTATAATTTAAGCCTCAAGCAGCATGTGTGCATGCTCACTCACGCAGTCACGTCTGACTCTTCGCGAGCCCATGGACTGTAACCCAGCAGGCTCTTCTGTCCGTGGGATTTCCCAGGCAAGAATACTGGAGTGGGTTGCCATTTTCTTCTCCAGGGCATCTTCCTGACTCGGGAATCGAACTCAAGTCTCCTGCGCCTCCTGCGTCGCAGGCAGGTTCTTTACCTGCTGAACCATTGGGGAAGCCTAAAACTTGTATTAAATAGCAAATCAGTGTTGACCGGAGTCAGTCTTTCCGTTCCTCAGGCAGTCCGGCTAGACGGAGGCGTGGTAGGCCAGGTGCTGCTGTCACAGGTGTTCAGGGCATGCTCCCTCTTCACCACACTCTGCGCACAGTTATTTTCGGTTTTGGGTCTGGCAACAAAATGCAACCGTGGTGGTTATTGTGGATTTGCTTTTGTCCAACACAGCGTCCGGTGCACTCACCATAACTAGAAGAGTTGCACACCTGGTGCTTTGGGGACTCCACCTGTTCCCCAGGGTCCATTGTTCACCCCCACACTAATTCATAATTGTACTTCCTTCTGACCTCCAGGCGAGGGAGCTGTGTTCAGAAGTGCATTTTTAAAAAAATTTTTTGAGCTCTTTTATTGTTTTTTTTTGATTTATTTATTTTAATCCATCTTTATTCTTCGGCCTGTGTGGACCTCCCACTGAAGTGGCCTCTCTTGCTGCAGGGCACCGGCTCTGGGCACATGCATTCCAGAGCGCTGTCTTGGAATTGGACACACTGGTCCAGCCGCTCCTTGGCACGTGGGATCTTCCTGGGCCAGGGATCAAGCCAGTGCCCCTTGCACTGGCAGGTGGACTCTTTACCCATTGGACCACCAGGGAAGTCCCCCAGAAGTGCATTTTTTTTATATATCAGATTCGACACACAGGTCCAAGTGATTGGCCCATAGTTCCAGGACGGTAGTCTGCAGAGCCTCTGCCCCTGGTGCTTCAGGCCCACGTCTTACCTGGGTGGGACCCTCTGCTGTGCCATCCCCTCCACCTCTGAGCTGGGTCAGTCTGGGGCGCATCTCAGCCAGGAAGTTCAGGAGGTCCCCTGGGGACTGTCGGTTTTGTTTTCAGTTTTCTTCCCTCAGTCCTTTTATAATTTAAGCCTCAAGCAGCATGTGTGCATGCTCACCACGCAGTCACGTCTGACTCTTCGAGCCCATGGACTGTAACCCAGCAGGCTCTTCTGTCCGTGGGATTTCCCAGGCAAGAATACTGGAGTGGGTTGCCATTTTCTTCTCCAGGGCATCTTCCTGACTCGGGAATCGAACTCAAGTCTCCTGCGCCTCCTGCGTCGCAGGCAGGTTCTTTACCTGCTGAACCATTGGGGAAGCCTAAAACTTGTATTAAATAGCAAATCAGTGTTGACCGGAGTCAGTCTTTCCGTTCCTCAGGCAGTCCGGCTAGACGGAGGCGTGGTAGGCCAGGTGCTGCTGTCACAGGTGTTCAGGGCATGCTCCCTCTTCACCACACTCTGCGCACAGTTATTTTCGGTTTTGGGTCTGGCAACAAAATGCAACCGTGGTGGTTATTGTGGATTTGCTTTTGTCCAACACAGCGTCCGGTGCACTCACCATAACTAGAAGAGTTGCACACCTGGTGCTTTGGGGACTCCACCTGTTCCCCAGGGTCCATTGTTCACCCCCACACTAATTCATAATTGTACTTCCTTCTGACCTCCAGGCGAGGGAGCTGTGTTCAGAAGTGCATTTTTAAAAAAATTTTTTGAGCTCTTTTATTGTTTTTTTTTGATTTATTTATTTTAATCCATCTTTATTCTTCGGCCTGTGTGGACCTCCCACTGAAGTGGCCTCTCTTGCTGCAGGGCACCGGCTCTGGGCACATGCATTCCAGAGCGCTGTCTTGGAATTGGACACACTGGTCCAGCCGCTCCTTGGCACGTGGGATCTTCCTGGGCCAGGGATCAAGCCAGTGCCCCTTGCACTGGCAGGTGGACTCTTTACCCATTGGACCACCAGGGAAGTCCCCCAGAAGTGCATTTTTTTTATATATCAGATTCGACACACAGGTCCAAGTGATTGGCCCATAGTTCCAGGACGGTAGTCTGCAGAGCCTCTGCCCCTGGTGCTTCAGGCCCACGTCTTACCTGGGTGGGACCCTCTGCTGTGCCATCCCCTCCACCTCTGAGCTGGGTCAGTCTGGGGCGCATCTCAGCCAGGAAGTTCAGGAGGTCCCCTGGGGACTGTCTCGGAGGGTCAGTTGCTGCTAAAGAGCATTCCTTTTATAGGGTCCACCTCCTCGTGCGTTAGCTGGGAACCAGGGCATGCTCCTCACCACAAGCGTTAGTTCTTACCAACAACTGTACCTGGGACTCTTAAGCATGATTTTAGTTTTTAAGTCTTAGGCATGAGGGACTCAAGCATTCCTGAGCAAGACCTACTAATTCAGTACAGGGAGAAAGGAAAGGTAGCCATGATAGAGAGGCTTCACTTCTGCAGATTGATGAAGGCGTGTCCTGTCACCCCAGCCCCAGGACACAGTGCTGGTCAAAGCCGGTGCTGGTGGAGGGCGCGTAAGCCTGTAGTATGTTGCCATCTAGTGGAACATATGGCAAAGTAAAGATTAATGTGTTCTGATCACAGAGTGCAGCAGAGCTCATTAAATCAGCCGGAGAAAATAACTGGAAGCCTCTTCTAAAGGCAAGTGTTTCGGAAGCAAACAAATTCAACTGAAATGAAGGGTACCTTTTAGTAATCGCTTTTTCTTAAAATTGTTGAAAGGTCCCCCCATTTCTCAAGAGTTCGTGAGTATTTACCACCAGGAAACTAACAAGACCCTCAGACACATAACTAGATCGGGCCCATGCACAGGCCTTGTCCTCTGTACAACAGGCCCAGTTTCCCATTCAGAGTCTTCAGCAAAAAAAAAGACTTGATTGTCACATGGCTATTTTAGTATTTTTTGGAGTGTGATTTTAAGGTTTCAAATACCTTTCTCACTTACATTTCCGCTTTTCCTATTAAAGTTTCACAGGGTAAATATGCTAATTTTTGGGAGAAGCAAACACCTGACTTGACCAAGTAGGAGATTCATATTTTAAATTCTAACCGGCATCGCAGAAGTGGCTGCCTCTGCGGTATCAGACCTGATTGCTAAGAAGACCTGCACACTTACGTTGTGGAATGTTTCACGAACACTGACTCCTTGTTTTCCCTGTTTCTTTGCCCGCTGGCTTCTGTCTGCTTAGATCCCTTCCCGGTGCCACAGCAGCTGAGTGCGCATCAAATCTGAAGAAAATCTACACCGTACAGACAGTACAGGTAAGACCAAACAACCTGCTGTGTGGGGACACCTCCTCATCCAGCCTGAGGCCTGCTGCTGTACGGGCTCCGCCTGCCCCGGGCTCTGCCCTGGCCTCGGGCTCTCCTCCACGTCTGCCCCAGAGGCTGGCGGAGCGCTCTGCCCTTCTCTTGGTGACCTGCGAGTCTTATCTCTACTTCAGTGTTTCCCAGGCCCTTGTGAACAACAGTCTCTGGTGGTGTTTTGAAGATATTCATCTGTGTCCTGTTGAAACACTAGCTCAGCTGCTCCCTCCCCGGGCTCTGCCCTCAGTGAGAGGTCCTGGCACTCACCTGCAGGGTTATCATAAGAAGGTCACGAGTCATGTAGGAAGAACAGGATAGTGTTGAGCAAGGCAGGGGGAGGTCTCAAACCTGTTTCCTACTCCACGTTCAGATTCCATCCTAAATTGGGCATGTATCAGCCCTTTAATTTCTGGGAAACTGGTGTCACAGTAGCACCTACCTCCGTGGGTGGTTGTGAGAACCAAAGGAGGTGATTGATGTCTTTACCAGGCTTAGTGGGAAACCTGATAATGGTAGATTCTAAGCAAATGTTGGCTCTTAGATCTCTTAGTTTGTTCTCTATCCAACTCTTAGGATGCATACTAAAAAACAAAACAAAAAACTGGTTTATTTAGTTGATCACATTACCATCTTCTATGAAAGCAAATTCTATCATGTTTCTCTCCCTTTTCCAGCTTAATACATTGTTGTACACAAAATAGGGCTGTTAAGTTTGCTTCCTACTTGCATTGACTAAGTGTCCTGAATTTTCTGGAAGGCTGTGTTTTAAGTCATTTGTGTGTTCTGCCCCTACATCTTTTAATGTCTGAGAAATCCCCATAGATCGGCATCTAGATTGTGTCTCTCTGGCAGCCTCTCACTCACACAGAAGTAGTACAGAGATCCTTTTTTCAGATGCTTCTCCCCATATCTGGTTCAGAAAAATTTAGTGCTCACGGTTATGCAGCTCCAGGAATCTGATTGTAAGTGCCTCTGCAGCCACCGAGGACCCTACCCTGGGTGTAACAGCATATAGTCCCAACCGTAGGCCGTTTCTGATCTAGTGGAGAGAATGACGTAGGCATGTTGAAAGCAGACTGAGAGAGCTGCTGTAAATAAGCATTCAGTGCCAAGAACAAGCAGGGTCACAAGGCTGCACGTGGGCCACTGTCCAGAGGGACAGATGCTCTCCGATCTGGGAAAGGCTGCCCCCACTTCTCCACGTGCGGATGGTACAGACCTCGTTGCCTCTTCCCAGAACCATTGTGTAAGCCTCCGAGCCCTTGATTCTGATTCTCTCCTCATGTAGAAATTCTTAGATTCCACTTTTATTTTTTTTTGAAGTCCTCTTTAGCCTTTTCCCACACCATTATGACATTGGATCATCAGAGTTCCACCTGGGATTACAGGAAGACATTGGTAAAAGTCACACTGAGGGGTCAGTAGGTTTCCCAGACCCTGTGTGAAGACCATGGAGTGCTGGTTGAGCCTCGATAGCAGGCAGCAAGTGGCATAGGACCTTCTCGGACCAATTTAAAGTTCCCAGGGGGCTTCCCCTGGTGGTCCAGTTGGTAAGGACACCGCCTTGCAGTGCAAGGGGCGCCGGTTCGATCCCTGGCCTGGGAAGATCCCACGTGCCGTGGAGCGGCTGGACTGATGTGTCTGATTACCGAGCTGGAGCCCTGGAGCATATGCGCCCAGAGCCAGCGCTCTGTGACAAGAGAGGCCACTGCGATGGGAGGCCCACAGGAGCCAAAGGACAAAGACGGATGAAAATAGATAAATGAAAGACCAATAGAAGTGGCCCACCTGTCCCTCTCCTCCCACCTCACCCCCAAAGATAAAAAAAAAATGTTCCCAGGCCAGCACAGACTGGTGTCCTGAATTTTCTGATTTTTTAATTTTGTGTTCTGCCCTACATCTTTTAATGTCTGAGAAATCCCCATAGATCGGCATCTAGATTGTGTCTCTCTGGCAGCCTCTCACTCACACGAAGTAGTACAGAGATCCTTTTTCAGATGCTTCTCCCATATCTGGTTCAGAAAAATTGAGCGCTCACGGTTATGCAGCTCCAGGAATCTGATTGTAAGTGCCTCTGCAGCCACCGAGGACCCTACCCTGGGTGTAACAGCATATAGTCCCAACCGTAGGCCGTTTCTGATCTAGTGGAGAGAATGACGTAGGCATGTTGAAAGCAGACTGAGAGAGCTGCTGTAAATAAGCATTCAGTGCCAAGAACAAGCAGGGTCACAAGGCTGCACGTGGGCCACTGTCCAGAGGGACAGATGCTCTCCGATCTGGGAAAGGCTGCCCCCACTTCTCCACGTGCGGATGGTACAGACCTCGTTGCCTCTTCCCAGAACCATTGTGTAAGCCTCCGAGCCCTTGATTCTGATTCTCTCCTCATGTAGAAATTCTTAGATTCCACTTTTATTTTTTTTTGAAGTCCTCTTTAGCCTTTTCCCACACCATTATGACATTGGATCATCAGAGTTCCACCTGGGATTACAGGAAGACATTGGTAAAAGTCACACTGAGGGGTCAGTAGGTTTCCCAGACCCTGTGTGAAGACCATGGAGTGCTGGTTGAGCCTCGATAGCAGGCAGCAAGTGGCATAGGACCTTCTCGGACCAATTTAAAGTTCCCAGGGGGCTTCCCCTGGTGGTCCAGTTGGTAAGGACACCGCCTTGCAGTGCAAGGGGCGCCGGTTCGATCCCTGGCCTGGGAAGATCCCACGTGCCGTGGAGCGGCTGGACTGATGTGTCTGATTACCGAGCTGGAGCCCTGGAGCATATGCGCCCAGAGCCAGCGCTCTGTGACAAGAGAGGCCACTGCGATGGGAGGCCCACAGGAGCCAAAGGACAAAGACGGATGAAAATAGATAAATGAAAGACCAATAGAAGTGGCCCACCTGTCCCTCTCCCTCCCCACCTCACCCCCCAAAAGATAAAAAAAAAAAAAAAAAATGTTCCCAGGCCAGCACAGACTGGGAACTACTTTCAAAAAATCTTTATTGGGATATAATTCATTTATTCAGTAAATGCAGATTTCTTAAGTGTACAGTTTGATACATTTTGACAAAGATACACAAACATGTAACGATCAACCAGATCAAGGTAAAAAATTTTCATCCTGCTGGAAAGTTCCTTCATGTCCTTTGCCTTCCAGTCCTTCCCTTCCAGAAGCAGTCACTATTCACATTTCTGTCACCGTGCCTTGGTTTTATCTTTTCTGGAACGTCATATAACCTCATATTGTATCTGGTTCCTTTTATTCCATAAGCATTGAAAGGTCAGATGAGTGAATGAGAAATTAATAAATGAGCCACTTCCCTGAGTCACAGCAGACTGCTCATGTAAGGATCCTTTTAAGCTGTTGACCACATGTTCTCAATGGGGGCAAAAATTGATTCTTGGTAGGGCCAAAAATAATCCTATTTTTTTGTTTTTTTTAAATTTTTTGGGGAGGGAGAGGGGCAGGCGGGCCACTTCTATTGGTCTTTCATTTATCTATTTTCGTCCATCTTTGTTCTTCTGCCTGTGTGGGTCTCCCATCACGGTGGCCTCTGTTGTCGCAGAGCACCGGCTCTGGACGCATGCGCCCCGGAGCTCCAGCTCTGTAATTGGACACATCGATCTCGCCTCTCCACGGCGCGTGGGATCCTCCCAGGCCAAGGATCGAACTGGCGCCCCTTGCACTGCAAGGCGGTGTCCTTACCCACTGGACCACCAGGGAAGCCCAGTCCAATTGTTTTTATGTATAAAGCACAGATACACATAGAGTACATAAACAGACATATAGTCTCGGTGCTATTGAAGTTTCCACAGTAAAGTGATAAGAAAAAGAGCTCCTTCAGCATAGAGGAGTGATAGTGAAACACTGCCCCAAGGGCTCAGGAAGTTCTCTCCTGTCTCTGATGTGTTTGTGCCCCTCTGTTTCCTCATCTATAAAGCTGAGATAGATAATAGCAGTTCTACTCCCTCGGGTTGAAGAAGGAGTAATAGAGATGGTGTAGTTCTTAGAAGCGCTTGGCACTTCATAAGCCCCCACCTGTGGGCAGCTTTTACAAAGCCAGCACTGTGTAGAGGGGCACCTTCAACTTCATCAGTTGACCAAAGAGGATGTGGGCTGGGGTGTAGGGGAGTCACTGCCCGGGTTTGTATCTCATATCTGCCACTTAGCAGCGTGGACAAGCTGCTTTGCGTCTCTGTGTCTGTTTACTCATCTCTAAGATGGGAGGAATCTGATACCAGTTGTGCTATGAGGTTGTGAGAATGAAAGGGCATAGGACTTAAAGCACATAGTAACTGCTTGATAAGAATAAGTCCATTTGTCATTGTTTGCTGACTGCTAATGAAATATATTCTTGTACTTTCCACAGCCTTTTTTAAAAAATTGTATTGGAGTATAGTTGGTTTGCAATGTTGTGTTGGTTTCTGGTATACAGCAAAGTGAATCAGCTATATACGTATATTCCCTTTTTTGGATTTCCTTCCTATTTAGGTTAGTTATCTATTAGTTAGTTATCTATTTTGTGTGTGTGTGTGTTAGTTGGTCAGTCATGTCTGATGCTTTGCAACCCCATGGACTGTAGCCCTCCAGACTCTTCTGTCCATGGAGTTTTCCAGGCAAGAATACTGGAGAGGGTTGCTATTTCTTCCTCTAGGGGGTCTTCCTGACCCAGGGATTGAACCCATGTCTCCAGCCTGGCAGGCAGAGTCTTTGCCATCTAAGCCACCAGGGAAGCCCAAGAGTAGTGTATATATGTCAGTCCCAACCTCCCAGTTTATCCCACCCCCTTGGTGTCTGTACATTGTTTCTTTATGTCTGCGTCTCTGTTTTTGGTTTGCAAATGGATTCATCTGTACCATATTTCTAGACTCCATGTATATGCATTAATATATGATATTTGTTTTCCTCTTTCTGACTTACTTCACTTTGTATGACAGTCTTTTGGTCCATTCACGTCTCTGCACATGGCACAATTTTCTTTTTATTTTTCAATTTTGTTCTTTATGGCTGAGTAATATTCCATTGTGTAATGTGTATGGCGTCTTCTGTATCCATTCCTCCGTCGATGGACATTTAAGTTGTTTCCATGTCCTGAATATGGTACCTGGTGCCACAGTGAACGCCGGAGTCCATGTATCTTCTTGAATCTGTCATGTTTTAAATTCTCTGTACTGTGACTTCCAGATGATTTCATGCAATTATCCCCCAGATTATATACCACTGCGAATAGTTTTACTCATGAAAACGTGTTCACCTTATCCGCAAGTTTAAGGACTTTGGCCTGTGTCCCTACTATCTATGAATAGTTTTTCGTATTTGAGAACTAGCCTGGGTGCTGATTTTAAAGTCATCTGAAAATATGCTTTTGCTGCTCTCTCTTTTTGTTTTGTGACTGTAGGTTGATTATTTTTTGGGGGGTGGGAGGCGGGTTGGAGAGGGAGGGGGTGGGTGGGCCACTTCTATTGGTCTTTCATTTATCTATTTTCATCCATTTTTTGTTCTTTGGCTCCTGTGGGCCTCCCATCACGGTGGCCTCTGTTGTCGCAGAGCACCGGCTCTGGGCGCATGTGCTCCGGAGCTCTGGCTCAGTAATTGGACACATTGGTCCAGCCGCTCCACAGCACGTGGGATCTTCCCAGGCCAGGGATTGAACCGGCGTCTCTTGCAGTGCAAGGCGATGTCCTTACCCACTGGACCACCAGGGCATCCCTGTAGGTTGATTCTTGCATTGTCAGTCTGTCATTACTAAAAAATTACATCCCCGATCACGTGTGTTTTCCCGTCATCTGTGTTTAGATGCAGTGTATTATGTGTTGCTAATGATTGCTTTCTCCAAGGACATAGGATGTCTTTTTGTGCTTGGAGGCCCCCAGCAAATCAGAGATGCTGATGGAGGGAGAAGAGGAATCGTTATCCCTGTTGATTAGCTGAAGGGACTGCAGCGGGGAGGTTAGTGGCCCGAAGCATGTGGTGGAAACCGCCAGTCATGCTGTGTCTCTGGGACTGAAGCTCCCTCCTCCTCTGGGTCCATCCTCTTTCTCTTGCTCCTCCCCGACTGAGGAGTGGACAGACAAGGCCTGCAGCCAGCCCCGTGACCCCTGCCGAGGACACTCTCATCACAGCCAACAGTAATGCCCTCTGTGTGGCGTTAAATTCATTTCCTACTTTCCTGTCTTTCTTGGAAAATCCCATGTTTCATCTAGATGTGTTTTCCAAAAGCCTGTTGATTCCTGTTACTCTTTTGTAAATATTTGCAAGTTTTCCACATTTCTCTTGTGTTTTTCTTTCCTAAACGGACGCAGCACAGAATAGAAGACAGCTTCTGAACAAGCCTGATGGGAGAAAGGAGCTATCACCCAGATGTAATTTGCAGGGGAGGGCTCCGTTGTTACCACAGAACCAAAATTCCAGCCCTGAAAGCCCTTTCCAGTACAACATTGTAACCCACCTCATTGTTGTTCAGTTGCTCAGGCTCATGTCCAACTCTTTGCAACCCCTTGGACTGCAGCATGTTAGGCTTTCCTAACCTTCACTGCCTCCCAGAGTTTGCTCAAATTCATGTCCATTGAGTTAATGACTCTATCTAACCATGTCGTCCTCTGTCACCCTCTTCTCCTTTTGCCTTCAGTCTTTCCCAGCATCAGGACCTTTTCCAAAGAGTCAGCTCTTTGCATCAGGTGGCCTAACTATTGAAGCTTCGGCTTCATTATCAGTCCTTCCAAGGAATATTCAGAGGTGATTTCTTTAGGATTGACTGGTGTGATCTCCTTGCTGTTCAAGGACCTGGCAACAACTTATAGGTGACACCTGAGGTGGGTTTCACTTTGCTTCCACTTTACAGAAATCCATCTCAGGACCCACTTCAGGTATCACCCTTCAGGTGTTGGCAGGCTGTGTCTCATTCTTTATCCTACCCAGTGGTCCCATAAATTGATGGACATTTTACCTAAAGAAAACATAAATTTCATATTTCTTTTGTAAATGGATATACAGCATCATTTGTCAAAAAAATGAAAGTCTTCATAAAAATATATATGCAGCCTCTTAAAATGAAGAGACTTTTCTTTCTGTACTAGCATATGGCCTGAGATATCTGGGTGTCATCCCTTTATCAGAAGGTTATGCAGTTGTTGTGCTGTTATAGGTTGTTGAGCTAGGAGAGCAGATGGCCTTCCAAATCACTAGGAAAGGAGGACTGTCCTTTTTAGGAGGATAGGTTTTTATAGATCAGTTTTTTTTTTTTTTTTTTTTAATTTGGCTGTGCCGGGTCTTAGTTGTTGCACGCGGGATTCTCCATCTTTGTTGCAGCATGTAGGATCTTTAGTTGTGGCATGCAGTACCTTTTAGCTGCGGCATGTGAACTCTTAGTTGCAGCATCTGGTTCCTTGACCAGGGATCAAACCCAGGTCCCCTGCATCGGCAGTGCTGAGGCCTGATGGGAGAAAGGAGCTATCACCCAGATGTAATTTGCAGGGGAGGGCTCCGTTGTTACCACAGAACCAAAATTCCAGCCCTGAAAGCCCTTTCCAGTACAACATTGTAACCCACCTCATTGTTGTTCAGTTGCTCAGGCTCATGTCCAACTCTTTGCAACCCCTTGGACTGCAGCATGTTAGGCTTTCCTAACCTTCACTGCCTCCCAGAGTTTGCTCAAATTCATGTCCATTGAGTTAATGACTCTATCTAACCATGTCGTCCTCTGTCACCCTCTTCTCCTTTTGCCTTCAGTCTTTCCCAGCATCAGGACCTTTTCCAAAGAGTCAGCTCTTTGCATCAGGTGGCCTAACTATTGAAGCTTCGGCTTCATTATCAGTCCTTCCAATGAATATTCAGAGTTGATTTCTTTAGGATTGACTGGTGTGATCTCCTTGCTGTTCAAGGACCTGGCAACAACTTATAGGTGACACCTGAGGTGGGTTTCACTTTGCTTCCACTTTACAGAAATCCATCTCAGGACCCACTTCAGGTATCACCCTTCAGGTGTTGGCAGGCTGTGTCTCATTCTTTATCCTACCCAGTGGTCCCATAAATTGATGGACATTTTACCTAAAGAAAACATAAATTTCATATTTCTTTTGTAAATGGATATACAGCATCATTTGTCAAAAAAATGAAAGTCTTCATAAAAATATATATGCAGCCTCTTAAAATGAAGAGACTTTTCTTTCTGTACTAGCATATGGCCTGAGATATCTGGGTGTCATCCCTTTATCAGAAGGTTATGCAGTTGTTGTGCTGTTATAGGTTGTTGAGCTAGGAGAGCAGATGGCCTTCCAAATCACTAGGAAAGGAGGACTGTCCTTTTTAGGAGGATAGGTTTTTATAGATCAGTTTTTTTTTTTTTTTTTTTTAATTTGGCTGTGCCGGGTCTTAGTTGTTGCACGCGGGATTCTCCATCTTTGTTGCAGCATGTAGGATCTTTAGTTGTGGCATGCAGTACCTTTTAGCTGCGGCATGTGAACTCTTAGTTGCAGCATCTGGTTCCTTGACCAGGGATCAAACCCAGGTCCCCTGCATCGGCAGTGCTGAGGCCTACCACCTGGACCACCAGGGAAGTCTCTATAGGTCAGTAGTGATAATGCAGAATGATGGAAAGACTGAGTCAGAATCTTCACTGATCTGAAACAAAGCAGCAGATCCCATAGGGTGGATTGGTGCGGGGAGTCATCCTGTGGTAGAATGACCTGGATTGAACCATTTGGGTGAAAGGCAGCCGAGGGAAGACACTCCCTTCTGAAAAGATGAAGGGAAGGCTCTGCCGGCAGGTGTACTTCGCAGTTCTGTTTAGTGGAGACTTAGTATGGAGAATAACAGGGTTATGTACCTCTCATGTAATTTATTCGTGGGCTGTATGATGGGATCAGCATTTATAGTCACACCCCACCTGTGCAGAAACAGAACTGAAGTCAGAGCACCCAGAACCCTGTCTGTCTGCTGGGGCATTGGCAGTGGAGGCCATTGTACAGGTGGAGGTTAAGGAGAGGAGGCGGAGTGGGGAGATTACATCTTGCAAAGTGCAAACAATTCAGTAATTGCATATTTAAAACTTGCATATGCCACCTCCCAAAATGTCACTTTACCTTAAGAATTATTTTGAACTGAAGGCAGTTGGAAAAAAGCAGCAGGCCTGGGACATGGGGCTCTGTGCTCTCCTTCTGTCTGCCTGGAATCAGGGCATACGTTTCCCTTTTAAGGGCACCATAAATTTATATTCATGAAAGTATCCCTTTTTTCTTAGCACTTGAGTCTCTATAACAAACCTACCAAGCAACAATGTATACCACATATTTCCTCGACACTTTCCCACAGTGTACCACCTCTAGGCACCCCCAGCCCCTTTTCTTTATTTGGTCCCTCGCCACAATTTATCATCCTTTGTGGAAATGGTATATAAACTTATGAGTTCAATTTCTCCTTTGGGTTTTCAGCAAAGTAAAAGCCCGTGCCCGGGGAAATATAAACATCGATAAAGAAACACGGAGCTTTGGGCTTTGCCCAGGACACTGAATATATACTACTCTGCTGTTTATCCAGACTTTCCCCCTATTCTTTCAATGTGTGAACCCCACTTAGCTCCCTCAGTCAGACTTTATCTTTCATTCACTGGCTTCCTGCATGGTGGGAAATGGCTCTCATCCTAACCTTCATCTTGCCTCCTCCCAATCAGGCCTCCAAACTCTGGTTCTCACTTTAAGTCAAGTCCTTTGGAATTCAAAGTGAAACCCATTTCTTTCTCAAGTACCTGGCTCTTCCAAATCGGAAGCACTTTGCTTTCAGCCTGTTGTGTCTGCTGTGAATTAAAAACATCCATTAAACTTTCTAGTTGCCTTTTTTCTTCAGGACTCTATCTTCCCTTTCCATAAACATCGCACCCCGTTCGGGGTTTAGTGGGGACTTAGTATGGAGAATAACAGGGTTATGTACCTCTCATGTAATTTATTCGTGGGCTGTATGATGGGATCAGCATTTATAGTCACACCCCACCTGTGCAGAAACAGAACTGAAGTCAGAGCACCCAGAACCCTGTCTGTCTGCTGGGGCATTGGCAGTGGAGGCCATTGTACAGGTGGAGGTTAAGGAGAGGAGGCGGAGTGGGGAGATTACATCTTGCAAAGTGCAAACAATTCAGTAATTGCATATTTAAAACTTGCATATGCCACCTCCCAAAATGTCACTTTACCTTAAGAATTATTTTGAACTGAAGGCAGTTGGAAAAAAGCAGCAGGCCTGGGACATGGGGCTCTGTGCTCTCCTTCTGTCTGCCTGGAATCAGGGCATACGTTTCCCTTTTAAGGGCACCATAAATTTATATTCATGAAAGTATCCCTTTTTTCTTAGCACTTGAGTCTCTATAACAAACCTACCAAGCAACAATGTATACCACATATTTCCTCGACACTTTCCCACAGTGTACCACCTCTAGGCACCCCCAGCCCCTTTTCTTTATTTGGTCCCTCGCCACAATTTATCATCCTTTGTGGAAATGGTATATAAACTTATGAGTTCAATTTCTCCTTTGGGTTTTCAGCAAAGTAAAAGCCCCGTGCACGGAGAAATATAAACATCGATAAAGAAACACGGAGCTTTGGGCTTTGCCCAGGACACTGAATATATACTACTCTGCTGTTTATCCAGACTTTCCCCCTATTCTTTCAATGTGTGAACCCCACTTAGCTCCCTCAGTCAGACTTTATCTTTCATTCACTGGCTTCCTGCATGGTGGGAAATGGCTCTCATCCTAACCTTCATCTTGCCTCCTCCCAATCAGGCCTCCAAACTCTGGTTCTCACTTTAAGTCAAGTCCTTTGGAATTCAAAGTGAAACCCATTTCTTTCTCAAGTACCTGGCTCTTCCAAATCGGAAGCACTTTGCTTTCAGCCTGTTGTGTCTGCTGTGAATTAAAAACATCCATTAAACTTTCTAGTTGCCTTTTTTCTTCAGGACTCTATCTTCCCTTTCCATAAACATCATTGATTTGGTTTTCGGGCTGCAAGCACCAGCCAGTTAGAAATACCTAAGGAATGAAAATGTTTATTCAGAATTTTAAAGGTAGTTTTAAAGATTTATATGCTGTGACCCTCAGAAGAAATTTTGAATTCTGGATTTGGATTTTTTTGTCCTTTGAAGGTATATTTGCTGGATTTCTTTTTTCCCGTTGAAGGTATATTTGCTGGATTTTTTTTTTTTTTTTGGTACACCATGTTGTCTGTCACCATATGGCATCTTTTCTTCTTAAGTATTTTCAAGTTTGTTATCTTATTTTTTTTCTTCAGAATGTTCAGTAAAAAGCTAAGGAGGAAATATGCCAGTTTTCCTAGAAATGATTGATTATCTATTTGACAAAACATATCCGGAGGAGCATAAATGCTTCCGTCAAAACTAGTAGGTTGGAGATTTATCACATGGGCTCCATTGTCTAGAGATATAACCTCTCCTGGGACTCAGCCTCATGCCCTGCCTCTCACTCATGTCCACACGTGAATAAACGATGTCCAACTTGCCTACCTCTCCTCAGGTTATCATTAAGGCTTTTGAAATAAAAAAAAAACTACCTCATCATTATTAATAAACATTGTGCTTTGTTCTACTGCAGTCTACTCTGTGCAGGCCAGTTAGAATTAATTCCAAGTCTACGGGCTTTTGAAATCTTTGTGTTAGGTTTTGTCAATAAAGAAACACGGAGCTTTGGGCTTTGCCCAGGACACTGAATATATACTACTCTGCTGTTTATCCAGACTTTCCCCCTATTCTTTCAATGTGTGAACCCCACTTAGCTCCCTCAGTCAGACTTTATCTTTCATTCACTGGCTTCCTGCATGGTGGGAAATGGCTCTCATCCTAACCTTCATCTTGCCTCCTCCCAATCAGGCCTCCAAACTCTGGTTCTCACTTTAAGTCAAGTCCTTTGGAATTCAAAGTGAAACCCATTTCTTTCTCAAGTACCTGGCTCTTCCAAATCGGAAGCACTTTGCTTTCAGCCTGTTGTGTCTGCTGTGAATTAAAAACATCCATTAAACTTTCTAGTTGCCTTTTTTCTTCAGGACTCTATCTTCCCTTTCCATAAACATCATTGATTTGGTTTTGGGCTGCAAGCACCAGCCAGTTAGAAATACCTAAGGAATGAAAATGTTTATTCAGAATTTTAAAGGTAGTTTTAAAGATTTATATGCTGTGACCCTCAGAAGAAATTTTGAATTCTGGATTTGGATTTTTTTGTCCTTTGAAGGTATATTTGCTGGATTTCTTTTTTCCCGTTGAAGGTATATTTGCTGGATTTTTTTTTTTTTTTTGGTACACCATGTTGTCTGTCACCATATGGCATCTTTTCTTCTTAAGTATTTTCAAGTTTGTTATCTTATTTTTTTTCTTCAGAATGTTCAGTAAAAAGCTAAGGAGGAAATATGCCAGTTTTCCTAGAAATGATTGATTATCTATTTGACAAAACATATCCGGAGGAGCATAAATGCTTCCGTCAAAACTAGTAGGTTGGAGATTTATCACATGGGCTCCATTGTCTAGAGATATAACCTCTCCTGGGACTCAGCCTCATGCCCTGCCTCTCACTCATGTCCACACGTGAATAAACGATGTCCAACTTGCCTACCTCTCCTCAGGTTATCATTAAGGCTTTTGAAATAAAAAAAAAACTACCTCATCATTATTAATAAACATTGTGCTTTGTTCTACTGCAGTCTACTCTGTGCAGGCCAGTTAGAATTAATTCCAAGTCTACGGGCTTTTGAAATCTTTGTGTTAGGTTTTGTCAATAATAAAATACAGGTACTTCAACAAAGATAAAAGTGTGTCACAGAGAGCATGACCAGCTTCTAGTGAAACAGCGCTTTCACTTCCGCAGGAGCAGGGACGGTGTAAGGAGCTGTGCGATTCTGAGTTCCTTCCTCCAGCTCTTTCGCCATCTACATGCCTTGGCAAGTAGTCCACATGCTGAGTGAGGTTTGCAGTAAGGAAACATGGACTTGAACTTGACTGCCATCAACTGTAAGGGGCTCTTTTTAATAAAGTCACCACACATTTTAGTCTCATTTTGTGTTCGTGCACAAAGGTGCAGATATGGACTTTGAAAAGTCCCTTAGGTCAGAGTGAGGTCTTTCACTCTATCTTCATGGGCTGTAATCTCCTCTCAGATTTGCCAAGACTAACAGAATCGTGTGTGTTTTCAAGGAAGCTTCTAAAGCTACACATCAGAGCACAATCCTTGGTGTGTTAGTCTTTGGAATGCGAGTAGTGTCTTGTTCTGTTTTCCAAGGTGTGTCAAACACTGGGTGAAAAAGTTAGGATTTGAGAACTCTGACAGAGGTTTGAAGGCAGGTGTTCTGGCCTTGGATCCCTTTTAGGAGACTTGAAGTTTGCCAGTACCGAAGTCCTCTCATTAGAAGCAGGCATTTATAGTCTAGCACAAATGTGTCCGTAAATTTTGCATGGGTCCTTGCCGTGTCATTGTGTAAGTCCCAGGCGAGAGCTAAGGCAACGACACAGTCCGTGTGATAAAGGACCCCTGCTGGTGAGAAATCGCCTTCAGGGGGTGCCCTTCGCTCTGTGACTTTGTGACCTGACTTCGTGATTTCTAGGGTTGGAGAAAGATGTGCCTAAAATGTGTAGCAGTTTCTGTGGAGGAGGAAATCGCTTAGTGGTTAAGAGCACAGCTTCTGGAATCCAAGTGCCTGGCCTCAGATTCCAGCTCTGCCTTCACACCCACACCACAGACCAGGAACGAAATATTGGGGTAATCTTATTGTTTGCACAGATAGCCAGACCATTTATAAGCGAAGTATCTCCACAGAGACAGATTGATGACCTACTGTTTATATGACAGCTGTTTTCAGCTACTCCCTACATTACCACTGTTTAGTATAAGGGACCCTAGGTATTTTTATTAAATCTGCTGTCAAGTAGGGTTTTTTTTTGTTTTTTGGGGTTTTTTTGCCTTCAGTTTTATTTCAGCGTTCATTGTTGCTGGTCTTGTGGTGAATCCAGCTTTCATTTTTATGCAACATGGGCTCCAACAATCCAATGAGACTGTTTTATCTGTGCCCATGGTAAAGATTATTGTTTAACATAGACAAAGTGTCTCACCTATGCTGCTCCATGCTGCCCTTGGGCTCATTTTTCGAATTGTTCTCTTGCTGCTTCTGTTCCCTCAGATCCACCAGGAGACTCAGACGGTCTCCCTTGACCTAACCTCAGCGCACAGAGTGCTGTTTCTCGTTTGGATAGAAATTCTGTGCATCAAGTTTACAGTGCAGTGATTCTGGGGTTTGTTTCAAGCAAATGGGGGAGAGCTTTCTCCTGTGTAAACTCAGTCCTTGTCCTCATCCTGACAGTCATACCAAACATTTGTGCTGGGGGGAATTAGTCTGTGTGCCTCACTTTTCTTATCTATAGAACAAGGGTAATAATTACACCTCCTATCAAGGCTACCATTAGGATAAATTACATAAACATGTAAAAGTTCATAGAGCAGATCCTGGCCTTATTGCTATTCCTGCTATTACTCTCATGTTTACCATTACTCTACTCTTTTTCTGTAATCTTTTTCGGACTATCAGCTACCATGTGTCATAGTTCCAGCTGCTGTAACAGAAATATCATCGACGGGGTGGGTTCAACAACAAAACCTGATTCCTCACAGTTCTGTAGGCTGTAAGTCCAAGAGCAGGGAGCCAGCAAGGGCAAGTCCTGGTGAAGGCGCTCTGTCTGGGTTTAGAAACAGACGGTTGTCTTCTCATTGTATCCAGGCATGGTGGAAAGAGAGGGTTAACTCTCTCCCTTTATTATGACACCAATCCCATCATGGGGTGTGGGATGTTCCATCCTTATGGCCTGATTATGTCCCAGGGGCCTCACCACCTACTACCGTCTCACTGGGGACTTGGGTTTCATCCTGTGAGTTTGAAGAGCACGCAAACATGGAAGCCACAACACTTTGTGTCTTGGGCAGCTACTTGCTTTGGCAACTGAACTGTTCCCTTTTCCTGCTGGGAGAGGAAAGAAGGGGGAGATTCCTCTTGGCCTCCCCTATACCCTCTCTCCCAACCCAAAGTGTAACAGACTCTTTCTAGGCCTATAAAGAAGGCACAGTCTTTGTTACAGGGAAATATGGTTCAGTACGTATATTCAGCACTGCCGGCTTTATTAGATGCCATCTACCTGTCAGAAGAATCGTTAGCAAGATCCTTACCCTGTTTTATGTGGAAACACATTGCCTAAGAATGGTTGCTTAATAACCATAGCTTCCTGAAGCATACAGCTTGGCCCCGCTTCAGGAAAGAACATTTTTTAATATTTTGGTATATTTCCTAGCAGAAAATTAGAAAGAATACTGAGAAAAATCTAGTTCGAATGGATGGGACTTAATGAGAACCTGATTTGTTTTTCTTTAATGCATTAATTTTATAATCTAGCAGCATAGTAAGTCAATTCTGGATATATTAAACAAAGTGTTTTTCTTTTAAAGATATTCTGGAGTGTGTACAATAATATTCCTCCTGTGACTAGCCTGCCTTTGAGATGTAGTTATCATTTAATGAGAGGAGAGAGGAGACCACTTTGGTAAGTGTATTCTGTATAATTTGTGATTACGGTGGGAGGGAAATGATTGTGAACTTAAAATATTCAACTTCACACCAAATGGGAATGCCAAAGTCACTTTCACCTAGTGGTGTTGCCATGATTTAATCTTGAAATAGGCCCCTGCCCACCACCACTTTCTCCCTGTGCTCCTGGATGATGAGCAGGTGTCTCGGCATGTGCCCAGGGAGGACCCCATCCCAGTCTCACCATAAATAGGTCCTCCTGAGCTCACGCAAGGTGCCATGCGGGTCTTTGTCTGGGATGTGGCATCGTGTGGGTTTCTTCTTTCACTTGTTCAGCATGACCTGGCCAGTGCAATGAAAAAGCTTTTAGGCTGCAGGGGAGGTGAGGGAACAGATGTGGTTCCCATGAGCCATGCATGAGCGAAGATCATGTCACCTCAGACATACCTCACGTCACCACAGAGAGAGTATATGGTCCTGGTCATGGCCCACCGCTGAGGGGAAGGTGTCTTTCTCCTCTGATCGCTGGGATAGTGTGGAGGCTGCAGGGTAGTAGGCCACTTTGCCTCGGCTGGAATCCCAGCTAGTAATGAATCCTTGTTTCATGTCCCTGGACTCTTCTGAGCCATTTACGCATTAATAAAATGGAAATAAAACCTAAACGGAGCCAAACATGGAATCTTTGGGCCACTGAAACTGACTAGTCTACTAGTGTGGCTAATTTAAGGCAAATCTGGCTGCTCAGTTGTTCGTGGGACCCTGACACTCTGCAGGAGGTTTGCTCTGTCTTCCTCTGCCTTGGTTTGATTTTCAGGCAGGTTTTCCTGTTTAGGTGACAAAATGGCTTTATTAAGCTCCAGTCTTTTCACTCTTCAAGTTTGTTGATGTCAGCATTCACCAGCACCAATAAAATGCCAGGACAGGCTTTCTCCTGCTCGGTGTGGTCACCTTTCCATCCCTGGCCAGTCACAGAGACTAGGAGGAGACAATATTCTCAGGGGCAGACCTGGGCCATGAGCCCATTTTTAAAGCTAGGATATGGAATCAGCCGTATGGGAAAGTGTCTGACGTAAGAGGAGGGGACAGAGAGCTCCGTAGAGGGAGATTGGGATGCTCTTGCCAGAAGGGGGAGCAGTTACTACACAGGGAAACCGCAGATAACCTTCTACAGGGGCTGAGTCTCCCATTAGACTTAGGACTCAGGGCTGAAACGCAGATCACGGGAGGCGATGTCAGGAATGCGACGTTGCAGTGTAAAAGCCTTCACCTCTGTGAGGCACTTGTATTCCATCCCTGGATAGTTTGGGGGAACCTCTCATCACTCTTCCTGGGAGATGAGAGCCTGGTGTCCCATCACCTGCGCTGCCCATTTGGCCACTGAATCCCACTCCCCTCTCCATCTCCATTCCCTTCCTTTCTCTTCCATCCGCTTGTGTTTCCAGTAAAACAGTCGGGGGGAGTTTATGGTGGGATGCCCCATTGCCTTTTGTTTTTAAAGTCATCCGTTGTTAAACTAGATGTATGCAGAATTGCTTTCATCCATGAGTGTAACTTTGAACGTTGTTTTTTGATCCAGGGAAGAGGAGAGTAATGCTAAGGGTGGCGTGTGGAAGATGAAAGTCCCCAAGGACAGCACGGTAGGTTTGCCCAGATCCTCTTCCAGAAGCTGAAAGTGCGGTTATCGTTGACTGCATGTGACGAGCCGATTGTGCATTTCCACATGGTAGACTCAGAACGGGACTGGAAGTGAGAAATTCAGTTCTGACCTTGGCGGGTTTCTTTTTTTAAACTTTTTATGTTGTCTGCAGGGGTATAACTGATTAACAATTTGTGATAGTTCAGGTGGAAAGTGAAGGGACTCAGCCATACATATACACGTATCCATTCTCCCCAGACTCCTCTCCCATCCAGGCTGTGACGTATGTGGAGCAGAGTGCTCTGTGCTGTACAGTCAGTCCGTGATGGTTGTCCATTTTAAATACAGCGGTGTGTACATGTGCATCCCAAACCCCAACCTTGGTGCTTTTCTACTTCACATCGTCACCTTGAAAATACATTGTCTCTGTAGAAAGGGTGTAATAATGTGACCGTATCATACAGTTTGAACTGCTCGCTGCCTGTAAACTTTACCGAGAAGCTGATTACCACTGTCTTGTCCTCCCCAGCCATGACCAACGTGTGGAAGTGATTTTACATAGTGAGGAGGAGGATCCTTCCCAGCAAAGTCTTGTTCTTTCCCCACTGGGGGGATCAGCTCTTCTGGGAATGACCCTGGCTTGGAGGGTGGAGAGACATGGGAGGGATTGTATCTCACCGTTCTTTGAGGTTTGATGCGGGCTGTGCCCAGCCGCGCTGTGGGGCTGATGAGAACCTAGTGGGTGGCACAGCCTGCTGGGGCACTGGTTGGCAGTAGTCAAACCTCAGAAACCTGAGTTTCCTAAAAGTGGGCTCTCATTCCTTATTGAAATCTGTTCAAGCCATGGGAAACCAAAAGCTTCTTTGAAAATGGAGGAGAGGACTGATGCTACTCAGTCTCACATTTTCATGGTTTCTTTCATATGAATAAGTACAAAGAATTGAAGCACCTCCAGGGACCCGTAGGCTTGACCTGACATTGTTTCCCTAATAAGCACACGCCTGAAGATATGACCCGATTTGTTTCTTAGAAATGCAGACTGCCATTAAGATGCTGAGCTATCAGATTTGCCTATCATTTGACGTATAATTTTAAATATGTCAGGGGAGCAAGCCACAAACCAGGCAAGGTCTGTGAAGTGCGGTTATCGTTGACCGCACGTGACGAGCCGATTGTGCATTTCCACATGGTAGACTCAGAACGGGACTGGAAGTGAGAAATTCAGTTCTGACCTTGGCGGGTTTCTTTTTTTAAACTTTTTATGTTGTCTGCAGGGGTATAACTGATTAACAATTTGTGATAGTTCAGGTGGAAAGTGAAGGGACTCAGCCATACATATACACGTATCCATTCTCCCCAGACTCCTCTCCCATCCAGGCTGTGACGTATGTGGAGCAGAGTGCTCTGTGCTGTACAGTCAGTCCGTGATGGTTGTCCATTTTAAATACAGCGGTGTGTACATGTGCATCCCAAACCCCAACCTTGGTGCTTTTCTACTTCACATCGTCACCTTGAAAATACATTGTCTCTGTAGAAAGGGTGTAATAATGTGACCGTATCATACAGTTTGAACTGCTCGCTGCCTGTAAACTTTACCGAGAAGCTGATTACCACTGTCTTGTCCTCCCCAGCCATGACCAACGTGTGGAAGTGATTTTACATAGTGAGGAGGAGGATCCTTCCCAGCAAAGTCTTGTTCTTTCCCCACTGGGGGGATCAGCTCTTCTGGGAATGACCCTGGCTTGGAGGGTGGAGAGACATGGGAGGGATTGTATCTCACCGTTCTTTGAGGTTTGATGCCGGGCTGTGCCCAGTCTCTCTGTGGGGCTGATGAGAACCTAGTGGGTGGCACAGCCTGCTGGGGCACTGGTTGGCAGTAGTCAAACCTCAGAAACCTGAGTTTCCTAAAAGTGGGCTCTCATTCCTTATTGAAATCTGTTCAAGCCATGGGAAACCAAAAGCTTCTTTGAAAATGGAGGAGAGGACTGATGCTACTCAGTCTCACATTTTCATGGTTTCTTTCATATGAATAAGTACAAAGAATTGAAGCACCTCCAGGGACCCGTAGGCTTGACCTGACATTGTTTCCCTAATAAGCACACGCCTGAAGATATGACCCGATTTGTTTCTTAGAAATGCAGACTGCCATTAAGATGCTGAGCTATCAGATTTGCCTATCATTTGACGTATAATTTTAAATATGTCAGGGGAGCAAGCCACAAACCAGGCAAGGTCTGTGAAGCTCTTTCTTTCTCCCCTGCAAAAGGAAAGAATAATTTCAAATTTCAGTCAGAACACACTTTCCTTGTCACGTTCTTTATTTACTCACAGTAGACATTGAACCTCCAGTAGAAACAGTCATAACGGGTGAAAAGGAACTGAAAGATGTTTGTCCTCCCTTCTGGTCACCTCGCTTGAGCACATTCAATCACAATTAATCATGCCTTCACGTCTGCAGAAGTGTCCTCCTTGCAAGCTGACCGGGGCACGAGTCCAGTGGGCCAGCCCTGTCTGCATTCACAGCAGGTGAGGGAACTGTACCCTGCCTTCCAGTCCACCTACTCAACTTCGCCCCTGATAGCATAGGAGACTGCGGACAGGACAGAGAGACAACGGAAGGGATGTTTTCCAGGGGAGAGACAGGTAGACCAGAACGGAAGGTCTAGGAAAGAGAAAAGAACACCGTCCTTGAGGGTGTGAAGTCATTCCCGTTCACTGCTATGGTCTTGGTTAAAAATTCAGCGAGGCCGCTTTCAGCTCATTAGAACATGATAATGTACACTCTTATTATAGTTAATGTATACTGGGCAGCTGGTCCAGAGCACATGCACAGCTGTTGATGGAATGGATCTTAAATCTCCAGTCCTGTGGTTGCAGTCACAGTACTGAGCCTGTCGAATGCATGTGTTGGCCAATCACACAGTTGCAGCAGCCCTGGGAGGTCGGTCCTATTATTGCACCCTGTTCACCTCTGATGCTCAGAGACGCTGATAGCCTGCCTGGGGGCTATGCTGGCTTGTCACGGTTCAAACTCAGTTCTGGGGGAGTTCAGAGCCCGTTAAACATGACAAGAAAGAGAGACAGGACAAAGAGCTTTTTGAGGAAGGAGAAACTCGAAGAACTTGGGGATGCTGGCTGTTCACTGGATGGTGTTAGTAGATCTTGACTAGAAGAGACTCAGTTTTCCTCATTGGGAAGGGGTGGGCCAGAGTGTGCACTAATTCTTTGAAGAAAATGCATATGCACACACCCGCATACACCCCATAATACACATGCTCAAGTTACTTAGCAGAAACAAAAGAAAACTTCAAGTGAATAGAAGTCTGCAAGTCTCCAGCACCCAATAAATCAGAAATTTCCTTATGTGTTCTCCACCTGTGTAACCTTGGAAGTGCTTTATAAACTTCAAGAAAACCCAAGAAAGGGTTTTGAAGAGGATTTTCCTCATAGCAGTCACTTATAACCAGCTGATACATTTTGAATCTGTGAGAGATAAATCAGAAAATCATAGGTTATTTGAATGTGTTTCTCCCACGTTCTTCTCAAACTTGTCCAAGGTGGTACTTGAGATTAGCTTTGCAACTTTAAGCCCACAGTTTCGTGGACACAGAGTTTCTGTCTTGGGATCGCTTGTCATCTACCCGTACAAAGCGACATGTAACACAGTACAACCGAGGCCACTGCATTGAGCGTTCATGCTCGTGACTCAGCTGCATCGGGCATGAACGGTGAAAGAAAATGCGACCTGTGTAGCTCCTGGGAATAACTGTTTAAAAATGTGTATGTCTTTCTTTTCTTTGGTTTTGTCCTGTTTTTTATTCTCTTCCCACCCCAGTCCACAGTTTGGAAAGAGTTGTTGTTAGCGACTATCGGGGAACAGTTCACAGACTGTGCCGCCGCAGGTAATGACGCCCTCAGCTCTGGTCATGGCCGCTTGCGTGCGCTTGGCTTGTGCTTGTTTCCTGCTGACATTTGTTTCCGCGTGGTTTGGCTTTTACATATTTGGGGATCATTTATTTTGTCATTATGAAGTTACTTCGCTTTTTTCCATGTGATCGTGGCATTTCAGTGGCATACGTGTATGTATGTGTGTATATTCACATGTGTGTGTTATGTGCCTATACACATGTGTGTATGTGTATACATGTATATACTTTTTGCACACATAGCTCTTCTTCATAGTGTCCATGACCATCTCTCTAAGATAAATAATCAGGAAGAAAGGAAAAATATTTTTTAAAAAGATCAAAGTATAATTGGCATACAACATTATATTTATCCGAGAAGAAAATAAAATTTGACATTGGGCTCCTAACACAATTGGTGGTAGGTTTCCTTTGGCCGCTCCCGTCCTTCCAGAAGAGCTAGGTGCCGTTGTTGTCTGCTGAAGTTAGTAGTTAAATCAGTACAATCCTCTCTTAGCCCCATGCCCCTCCCTTCTGTCCCTCTGCTCAGAGTGAACCATAAAGGAGAGATGGGCCTAAGTCACCATAAGTGCCTGCAATCCTACAGTTGAGGCTAAAATGTAAAGTCTTCAGAACTTTACAGATCATTTTCAAATACTGAGTGAGGTTCTGAGAGCCCTATGGATGCATTTCTGTTTTACTTTTTTCTCATTTATTATTGAAGTATAGTCAATGTACAGAATGTATGAGCTACAGGTGCACAACATAGCAAGTCACAATTTTCCAAGGTTTTGAGTAGTCATTACAAAATATTGATTCTATTCACCAAGCTGCACACACAGCATCCATGCAGCTTATTTTATAACAAATAGTTTGTCCCTCTTCATCCTTCACCCTATTTTTATTTTGCTTTGTTGTTGTCACGAAACCATTCAAAAAGGAACATTGAATTGCTAGTTTAAAATTTTGTTTTCTTCTTGGCTCATTCCTTCTGAATGCTTCTGAGGTAACATTTAGAGTAACATTTTTTTCTGTTCAGCTTTCAGTTGTAATTTTTAAAAACTAATTGTTGTTGACTGATTTGCCCTCCGACTTCTTAAACCGTGATGCCTTTGGGAGCTCCCATGGGCTTAGCCAGCTCTACTCGGGTTTCAGGTTTACCTCACTGACCGTTGCATCATTTTATTTTTCTTGTCCTTAATTATTACACCTCTTTTTATTCACTGAAGACAGAGCCTGGGTTGAAATGAACTTGTCTTAAGAGTACAAATTCCTTCCATTTTAATAGGGGGTAGTTATCAACTTTATACTATGTTGCCAAAAAATGCGTATTTGGAGTAATTATAAACACATCAATCTCTGGATGAGGAAGTTTTCTATATGAATTATTCCTGTTTCCAGAACTAGGGGAAATCGTCTAAGTAATAATAAATAGCCAGGCTTGAGCAAAGGAGACCTATTGTTCTGTGATAGACTTAGGAACAAGAACACCATTAACTATTAACCACTGGCTCTTCATTAACCCAGCTCCACCAGTGCAGCATCTCTCTGGTCCTCACTTCCTTCATCTTTATACACCGGCTTCTCCTAACACCCGAAAATCATCAAGGCTTTGCTGCTTGATGCTCCTTATGAATATCACACGTTTGTCGATGGATTTCCTTTGGCCTATAGGCTGCAGTCTTCTTAGTGTGCCCTTCTGAAAGTGCTGTGCCAGGAGGCTACACCTTGGTACCAAAAGCCAGGCCACACTGAAATACTGACGGTTCAGCATTTCCAGCACCCTCTGACCAATAGTATAGAAATGGGCAAAACCAAAAGATGGGAAAATGCTGATCTTCTCCTGGCTGTGCTAGTGTCTTCATGACGATTCTTGACAGTGGTAACTTTCCTCTTTGCCTGATGATTTTATGTTCACATAAAATGTGACATTGAGCTCTAGCAAATATTCTTTGAAGGCAATAGGAAAAGTAAGACACCCGTCATAAGATACCTGTATATTTCTTTCTTTCTTTCTTTCCTTTTTTTTTTTTACCTGTACATTTCTTGATGGGCTAATGAGTTTCTGTGGATGGCCATGATCAGGTTCTGTTTACTTTGGGGAGAATTTCTGTTGAATTGTGGCATGTGTACAGAAAAGGACAAAAACTATTAATGTGTGTAGATTGATAAATATTCGCAAAGTAAACAGATCACTGTGACTGGCACCCAGATCAAGGCACAGAATGTTCCTGGGCCTCCAGAGTCTCCACACCCTCCCTTCCCCCAAAGCAGGCCACCAGCCTAACTTCTGACATCCCCGACTGATTTTGCTTGCTTTCACACACTTCTATACAGGGAATTATTTAGTATCACATCTCATGGGCTTAGCCAGAGTGAGAGTTATTCTAAAATCAAAGAAGGGAAAGAGGGAATGAAGGCAAGAAGAGAAGGACAGAGGAAAGAAAGGAATTATTTTGCTGAAAATGAACTCCTTTAGTAATTGAGCAGGTCCTCACTTACAGTGTATCTAAGTCCTAGAATGTTTTAGCCCCCAGAAAACTCACAGAAAAACTGATAGCGTAACTATTGAGATGTACAGATTTACAGTCAACAAGGAAAGTTAGGCCAAACATATTCACTAAAGTGGAATTGCCTGTCTTTGACAATGCTTATCATTCACATCTTACCCGTTGATGTTGAGTATGGAAGGGCTGAGGGATGACCCTATTTCAGTAAATGGACATTGAACACGTAAATCTGGAGTCAACAGTCTTTACTCCTGTCATTTTGCTGCAAATTACATTAAGTGGCTCTGTAGGACAGTACACAACCTTACTTATCCGACCACCAATTCTCAAACATCTATGAAGCAGCCCCAAATCTGGAATTTGGTTTTTAAAAAAAGACCTACATTAATCAAAGTAGATAAATGCTTTCCTGCCCATTCGCTGAAGTGCTGTAATAACAGAGCCTCACTTAGGAGGTATTTGCTTTTACTTTATACACAGTGCTAACAGATGGTCATTGATTCTCCAGCCCACACTTAAAATGCCCAGGCTCAAAGGGGGATAGCTAGACGGAGAGCTGCTGGGAGGATTAACAGGACAGGAGCAGACAGGCAAACCACAGAAAGCAGAATGAGCAACTCGGAACACAGTCTGGGTCCAGTTAGTGTTGAAGGCCCAGAGCGCTAGTCACCCTGAGATCTCTGAATGGTTGGCAGGAAGTCAGGAGAAATACTTGCTGTTTTTAACAAGGACAGGCAAGCATCGAGGAACAGTTCATGTGAGTTCATTGGCTTTCAGAGGGCCGAATATTATGCAACTCATTTAAGAAAAAGTGTCATCAAAACAGTTCACAATAGTCCAGAGCTGCAGTTATGTGTAAAAAAAATGGTAAATTACTTATCTGGAAAATTTGTTTGGCCGGGACACTGTGTTTATCTAAGTCCCAGGATTAATGGGATCGTGCCTCTCCAGCTTTAGCCCACTAACTTGCTTTTGTCCAGTAACTTCCCCTTAGTCTTTATCATGGGTCCTCATGTGTCACCTTCTTTTGATCATTTTCTTCATATCTCATACAGATAAAATGATCAGTGCTAGAAAACCAACTCCAGAGGACTTGAAATGATCACTTATTTCTTTTTTTCTTCCCCCGCCTTCCCTTCAGATGACGAAGTAATAGGAGTTAGTGTCAGCGTCCGGGACCGAGAAGATGTCGTCCAAGTCTGGAATGTTAATGCTGCCTTAGTGGGTGAAGCCACCGTTTTAGAAAAGATCTATGAACTCCTGCCCCACGTATCTTTTAAAGCAGTATTTTATAAACGTAAGTGCTTCATTTCCAGTTCTTACTTTCTAGTTTATTCTTTCATACTTTTTAAAGACAGAAACCAAAGTGTTGCCAAAGAGGTGAAGGGAGAATCTCTTGAAATTCTATAATCCAGTAAATAATTCAATAAAATACATTTATGGGTCTAAAAAAAAACTTTAGCCTCAGAAATTAAAATGAGATTTTACTGTCACCTGAACGCAACGTATCATAAAAAAAAGTGATACGTTATTGTTTTTGTTATTTCAGAAATTTAAACCTAATCTCAAACTTGTCATTCTTAGAAGAAATTGCCTTCTATTTGAAGCAACAATAACAACAAAGTTATTATATGAGCTGGCAGGTAGATTTTCAATCATCCCTTCATAAACAGGGATTTATAATGTGTAACATCTGTGTTTGTGGAGGAACTCGCTCTGAGCACAGGCATGATTGAACGTTCTACTGAAATGCTAATACGTCCTCATTATGGATGACTGTGACACAGAAGAAAGAATGCACGCATAGTGGTGAAATGTTAACAGTATGAATAGGTGTGTGGACCCATTGTTTTCATCATGATTCATGTTCATTGCTTTTGTGTGCTCTTTTGAAAAAGTCATCTTTTTCATAATGAAAACAGCTTAGTGCTCTTAAACCAATGTTAGGCTGATCAAACTGCAAGTTACAGTTTTAACAGTGAGTGAGAGGAAAGGATCAACAGCCCTACACATAGATGAAATTTACCTATTTCCCAAACTGTTCCAAGAGTCAGGAACCCAGTTTTTTTTCAACCATGGTATTTCACTGCATCTAAGATGCCTTCGATGCTAAGTGTTCTTTTCATATTACTAAGAAAGAAAAATAAAAACCTCCTAATTAAGCTGTAACACCATCTTGATTCCAGGGGACTTCCACTGTGCAGTGGGGTGGTGCATCTTAGAATTAATGAAACACTCTCCATGACCATTTCACACTTCCCCACCCCTTACCAAAAAGAAGAAGAAAAAATGAAATTTTGTTCTGTGATTGCCTTACTATGAGATGAAAACTAAGGCCTTCCTCTCAGGAATCATATAATCGCAAGCCCCGTGATTTAGGGTTTAAGCAGTGGGACAGATCTGCTGCTGCAGATTTCCAGAAGGTGCTTAGCTTCTGAATTCTAAATGGAAGTTTAAGTAAAACAGACAGGAGATAATATTGCACAAGTTGCTTACTGATCATGCAGCATGGAAATCACACGTCTGTAGATGCAATTTGGATTCCTTAGGGAACATTCATTGTATTTTCAGCCCAGATATTAATTGAAAGGTCACCAAGGGTCATTTTTTTTTCTTCCTCTTCTCTCAGAGACTAGTTCTAGCAGAAATTCTCCAAAAGAAAGTATGTTTCACTGCCATTTAAAACATGTCCTTTAGAACATATCATAAAGAACATGGGGCAAACATGTTCTTTATCACATTAGACCCAGCTCCATGTATGACTCCCACGAAGAGGAAGGTGATTTGGAATTGTGGCATCAAACACCCTGGATTTCTGTCCCACTTCAACATTGTGACCTTGAGCAAGTCACAGTCTCTCAGTCCTTTCCCTTTCCCATCTTAATATTGAGGAGGTTGGTCTTAAATGATCTCCAAGGTTCCTTCTACTTCAAAATTCTATGATTAAATTTCTAGCTAGCCTGCAGTCAGTTAGCAGCAGGCTCAACATGACAGAAATGTACAGGCCACAGAGGTCATTAGGCCACCAGTGTGTTAGGCTAGTTTTTAGGCAGTGGTGATAACCAGGTAAGACGAAGCAAGGGTGAGTCATCACTTCAAAGTTGTGATGACTGGGGCTGAGGGAGAAAAAAGACAAACGGAGGGGAGACATGCTGTTTCCTGATCAGATGCCTTAAATGTAGAAGCCATGGTGAAATTGGCAAGTTAGGCTCCAGGTCTTAGGAGAAGTGCATGTTTTAATGGTATAAATTATCACTCAAAAATTCAAAGATTATTCAAATAGAAGTTGGAAAAAAACAACTTTTATTATAAAGTGGAAAAAGCAGGCAGTCCTTTACTTGGTAGAGTTACGCACCATCCACCCAGAATTGATTTGGGCAAAGGAGATTTGGGCGGAAACACTCTTCATAGCTGGGTGAAAAACAGTGATAGGGTGAGCCAGGTCAGAGATAGCCAACGCCACACTTTTCCTCTGTCTTGTTAAAACGGGATCCTGGTTTTAGTTTTCACAAGTGTACGGGAGCCACTTGATGTGGCAGATTTGCTGTATAGAAAGAAACCTAATGAATTTGGGCAGGTGGTTGAGAGTCAAGTTGTGGCTAAGTTATCTGTGCGTTGGATACAGATTGGTCATTTGACTGAGAAACTGAAATGAACAGAGACCTCCTCCTTCCCTGCCCCCACCTGCAAATTCTGTTGGCTTCTTCAGAACAGCTGAATGACAAATGTCTTCTGATGTGAGAACTGTTAGGAGCAAAGATGGGCCAACTGCACTGTCAAACTAAATCTGCCTTCCCACCTGTTTTTGTATGGGCTGCGGCTGAGAATGGCTTTTACATTTTGCAGTGGTTGGAAAGAAAAAAAAATGAACTGCATTTGGTACCATATGAACGTTGCATGAAACCCACATTTTAGTATAAATTTATCTATATGTGTATAGATGAAGCATATTGGCACCTACCAATGCCCATTGGTGTACTTATCATCTGAGTCTGCTTTCATGTTACATGGGCAAGAGTTAATAGTTGAGATAGAGGCCCCATGACCCATAGAGCCTGAGATGTGTATTCTCTACCCCTTTCCAGAAAAGAGTTTTCTCACTCCTGGCTCTGAGCTTTTCCCTTTCAGCCAAAGCTAACCTAAAGCCCACAGAACTTTCTCTGTTGCTCAGAGTTCTCCTGATTCTGAATGTTCTGTCTCCATAACCCCTCAGGATTGCACGGTCTTAACTGTGACTGCCCCAAACTGTCCCTCACACTTTACAGTAATGGTCCCATTCTGTTGATTAATCATTTGGGGCCCAACATTGCTAAGAGGTCTGTGGCTCTCCACCTTAACCCAGCAGTAACAATATATCTTATTACAGAGCAGACCATGTTTCCTTTAATGTCAATCCTAAAAGTCTGTCTTAAAAAAGGGAAAAAAAAAAACCAACACATTAAAAATGAAATACTGGGGGCTTCTCCTGGTGGTCCAGTGGGTAAGGACACCGCCTTGCAGTGCAAGGGGCGCCGGTTCGATCCCTGGCCTGGGAAGATCCCACGTGCCGCTTAGCGGCTGGACCAATGTGTCCAATGACCGAGCCGGAGCTCTGGAGTGCATGCGCCTAGAGCCGGCGCTCTGCAACGACAGACGCCACCGCGATGGGAGGCCCACAGGAGCCAAAGAACAAAGACGGATGAAAATGGAGAAATGAAGGACCAATAGAAGTGGCCCACCCACTCCCCTCCCTCCCCAACCCGACCCCCGTCCAAAATAAATAAATAAATCTTTAAAAAAAATAAATAAATAAAAGTGAAATACTTGATGATCATGAAGGGAAAATGGTCCTGTTCCACACTGGTGTGAAGAATCTAGTCCACCTTAAAAACACAGACTTAGGAGGGGCTTAGGAGTTGAAGCGGGCCAGCCCTTATCTGCCTTCCCAGGACATCCTTCCTAGGTGGGTAAGAGTCAGGGGAACAAAGCATGAGGGATCCTGTGTGGCCCTTGGCTGTATTAGACCCAAGTCACAGTAACTTTTCCACTTGACAGAAGAAGGTCTGCCCTTGTTTCATGGTGATGGCTTAACCGAGTCTGGGACATAGATTTTCAAGTTTGATCTTTTGCCGTGCAGGAAATATTCTATATTTCATGGGTCTCCCAGTTCCCACTTCCACTTTATAAAAATTTAAGCCTCTGGAAAATATTTTTGGTAGCATCATTTTTTGTTCTAGACTTCCTATTTGTAATTAGTCATTTTGCAAGCTAGACAGTAGGGCAGGGGAGCAACAACAATAAAAATATGACTGGAAAAAATAAAAGACCCACCCATTTAATGAAACTTCATTCCCTAAGGAGGGTGTTTGGAGGGGGGGGAGGGCTTAAGAGAATTGCTGCCCACCTTGTGTTGTTCTGTTTTATTTTACTTTGATTTTTAAAGATTGGCTTGTGAATGGCCCTGTCTGGGTTCTGTGAGGCACCCCCGCATAACCCCACATTCTTTGGGGCCTCGTTTTTTTCCCTGCAGCATTTGCTCACAGCCCTACATATCCTCCTCATCAGCTTGTCAGGATTACTCATCCTCTTCAGCCCAGCAAGAAGAAACAGGCAGCGTGCCCATTGCTTGTTTATTCCCTGTTTTAATTTTCATTATTACATTCCTCAGGAAATGCACGCCTTAGCTAACAGTTACTGGCACACAAAGGTATTTGAGTTCTTGCCAACATTTGGGGAAACTGAATGAGATGCCTTAGAGGAGGGTTGCCCCATCCTTTGCTTAAAGTTTTCTTTCCTTTTTTTCTTTTTTGTTTTTTTCTGTCCTTTAGCCCATGAAGAGCATCATGCTTTTGAAGGTGGACGTGGAAAACACTAATTGCACTCTGTAAAGAATTCTTTGTCCTTTGCTGATTGGTTTTGGAAACGGTCTTAACAGGAGGGAGAGTGAAGAGAAGACCTGCCGGAGCCTGATGCTGGTCCATTTAGAGTGGGTTTCTGCCCCTGCAGATTGAGCAATTAGGACTCAAAGTGGCAGGTGGGGTGGGTAGGGGGGAGACTGTGTGGGTTTTGACCGTCACATTACTTGCTTTTCTTTTTTTTTTCTTTTTGGCCTTCTGAATTTTCTGATTAGACCCAAGTCACAGTAACTTTTCCACTTGACAGAAGAAGGTCTGCCCTTGTTTCATGGTGATGGCTTAACCGAGTCTGGGACATAGATTTTCAAGTTTGATCTTTTGCCGTGCAGGAAATATTCTATATTTCATGGGTCTCCCAGTTCCCACTTCCACTTTATAAAAATTTAAGCCTCTGGAAAATATTTTTGGTAGCATCATTTTTTGTTCTAGACTTCCTATTTGTAATTAGTCATTTTGCAAGCTAGACAGTAGGGCAGGGGAGCAACAACAATAAAAATATGACTGGAAAAAATAAAAGACCCACCCATTTAATGAAACTTCATTCCCTAAGGAGGGTGTTTGGAGGGGGGGGAGGGCTTAAGAGAATTGCTGCCCACCTTGTGTTGTTCTGTTTTATTTTACTTTGATTTTTAAAGATTGGCTTGTGAATGGCCCTGTCTGGGTTCTGTGAGGCACCCCCGCATAACCCCACATTCTTTGGGGCCTCGTTTTTTTCCCTGCAGCATTTGCTCACAGCCCTACATATCCTCCTCATCAGCTTGTCAGGATTACTCATCCTCTTCAGCCCAGCAAGAAGAAACAGGCAGCGTGCCCATTGCTTGTTTATTCCCTGTTTTAATTTTCATTATTACATTCCTCAGGAAATGCACGCCTTAGCTAACAGTTACTGGCACACAAAGGTATTTGAGTTCTTGCCAACATTTGGGGAAACTGAATGAGATGCCTTAGAGGAGGGTTGCCCCATCCTTTGCTTAAAGTTTTCTTTCCTTTTTTTCTTTTTTGTTTTTTTCTGTCCTTTAGCCCATGAAGAGCATCATGCTTTTGAAGGTGGACGTGGAAAACACTAATTGCACTCTGTAAAGAATTCTTTGTCCTTTGCTGATTGGTTTTGGAAACGGTCTTAACAGGAGGGAGAGTGAAGAGAAGACCTGCCGGAGCCTGATGCTGGTCCATTTAGAGTGGGTTTCTGCCCCTGCAGATTGAGCAATTAGGACTCAAAGTGGCAGGTGGGGTGGGTAGGGGGGAGACTGTGTGGGTTTTGACCGTCACATTACTTGCTTTTCTTTTTTTTTTCTTTTTGGCCTTCTGAATTTTCTGTTCTTTTCACTCCATTTTTTTTTCTTTTTTCTTTTTCTGCCCTTTTGAATTCCTCATTCAGTCTAATTATTGTTTTCTATACTCCCCTTTCATTGAGGCGCAAGAAATCGGTTTCCCTTTAAGTAGCTGTGCTATACCTAGTTAATGAGAATATGCATAATCGTGACAATACTGCTTTTGAAAACCACACTGTCCTCAGAGGGAGACTAGCTTGGTGAAACCTGTCTTTTGATTATTTGTTGTGACACATTCCTACATACTCTGCCCTGGGCATGGTTTTTTTTTTTTTTTTTTTTTCTGTCCCAGGGAAAAGAAAAACCTTACTCAATCTGATTTTGCACTGACAGCACCCAATCTTTTTATTTTCCCTTTTTAAGAATTTTTTTTTTTGTTAGAGATGAAAAGAAAATAATAGTTGGGTTACCAGATATGAAAACTATAATCACCGTTGAGTATCAGGATATAAATCAAATTGTAAATCTTTGAACCCTCTGTGGAAGTGTATTTTCCAACCAGAATTTCAATTTGGCCTTTTCAAAAGAAGGCTTAGCATGGTAGCAAAGGATTTGTTTCAATAGGAAACCTTGTCATTTCTGATTTAAAGAGAAGGTGATGCTTTAATTGTTTGAACCAAGCTTCTTCTGACTTTTGGGTGTGTGTACCCATTTAGGGCTTTCCAAATCAATTCAGACACATTTTGTTAAATGATCCACTCACATTGTATGTCGTTTCCAATAATCAATCATCCTCCAGCCTGGGCAGCTTTCCTCTGCCTTTTTCATTTAGGAGCAGAAGTTAAATCTCATTTCTAGGATGAATGTGAACATGCACAGAGTTGAACTCTGAATGCATTCTGTTCACATTAATTTTTGAAATTGTTGAGATACATCATATTATGTTACCAAATAAATACCAGTTTTAGTAAGAGGAAATGACCACCCTCTGGAACACTGAGAATGTTCTGATTTTCCTCACTGCATTCTGCCAGGCCTCCTCCTACATCTCCCTGAACAAGGAAGGGAGGGCCGTTTGGAAAGGCTGCCTCCTGCTGGCTTTTTCTGGAGTCAGGGTGACTAGGGCAGGGTTCATACATCTCACAGAAGGGGGTCGCACTCTAAATTTCATCACACCCAGGATTTTTAATTTCTCTTGCATTATTGACCAGCAGAGAGAGGTGGGGCTACTTCCAGCCCGCAACCTGAGTTTGTAAATAAAATTCTCCCGTCAAACATTTTCAAGGACTTCAAACAACATCTCTTTGCAAACATTGTTCCCTTCACTTGCATTACTAACCACATCAGCCATTATAATAATGAACGTGGCTTTTCTCTTTTTTTACTGTTTTGTTTCTAAACTTGAGTTTCTCAAGTGATTTCAAAATAAGGTATAAGGATATCAGACCTTTTTTTCAAAAGCCTGGAACTTATTATTATTATTTTTTTTTAAAAAAAACACTGTGCTAACATCCAGCTTGATTTTAAATTATTGATCAAGAATTGAAAAAAATATTTTTGGCATGAATTTCAATTTCCTTTTCTAATATAAGTATTTTTCTAATAGATTAGAAAAAGGATATAATTGACTTATCTGCACTGTAATTGTCATATATATTTCCATTTTGAACTTTAAAAATTAGTCAAAGGATTTGTTTCAATAGGAAACCTTGTCATTTCTGATTTAAAGAGAAGGTGATGCTTTAATTGTTTGAACCAAGCTTCTTCTGACTTTTGGGTGTGTGTACCCATTTAGGGCTTTCCAAATCAATTCAGACACATTTTGTTAAATGATCCACTCACATTGTATGTCGTTTCCAATAATCAATCATCCTCCAGCCTGGGCAGCTTTCCTCTGCCTTTTTCATTTAGGAGCAGAAGTTAAATCTCATTTCTAGGATGAATGTGAACATGCACAGAGTTGAACTCTGAATGCATTCTGTTCACATTAATTTTTGAAATTGTTGAGATACATCATATTATGTTACCAAATAAATACCAGTTTTAGTAAGAGGAAATGACCACCCTCTGGAACACTGAGAATGTTCTGATTTTCCTCACTGCATTCTGCCAGGCCTCCTCCTACATCTCCCTGAACAAGGAAGGGAGGGCCGTTTGGAAAGGCTGCCTCCTGCTGGCTTTTTCTGGAGTCAGGGTGACTAGGGCAGGGTTCATACATCTCACAGAAGGGGGTCGCACTCTAAATTTCATCACACCCAGGATTTTTAATTTCTCTTGCATTATTGACCAGCAGAGAGAGGTGGGGCTACTTCCAGCCCGCAACCTGAGTTTGTAAATAAAATTCTCCCGTCAAACATTTTCAAGGACTTCAAACAACATCTCTTTGCAAACATTGTTCCCTTCACTTGCATTACTAACCACATCAGCCATTATAATAATGAACGTGGCTTTTCTCTTTTTTTACTGTTTTGTTTCTAAACTTGAGTTTCTCAAGTGATTTCAAAATAAGGTATAAGGATATCAGACCTTTTTTTCAAAAGCCTGGAACTTATTATTATTATTTTTTTTTAAAAAAAACACTGTGCTAACATCCAGCTTGATTTTAAATTATTGATCAAGAATTGAAAAAAATATTTTTGGCATGAATTTAAATTTCCTTTTATAATATAAGTATTTTTTCTAATAGATTAGAAAAAAAGGATATAATTGACTTATCTGCACTGTAATTGTCATATATATTTCCATTAGTAAATAGATTTTGAAGTATTTTTATTTTTGAACTTTAAAACATTGTGACGACATGTTCAGGTTTTGCATGTATGTAGCTTTTGAAGTAAAGAAATAAAAGGAATAGGAAATTTAGACTCCCATGAATGTTTTCTAGTTCCTATTGTTTATGATCATGAAACATGGCTTAACACACAAAGTAGATTTTTTTTTTTTGTCCCAGAGAACTTGTGCAACTCTTTCTAACTCTGTGGAAAATACCAACCGTGAGAAGGATTTAATTTGCCTAAGTTAAGAACCTATCATCTAAATGACTCTGAGAGAGGATTTTGTGAGATTTTGCTTTGAAAATTGTTTTAATTGAATATTTAGTTCATAAGAGACAGTGTATGAACTAAGCTGATTTAATCAGTTTAAAAACCTCTCATTACCTTTTTGGATTAAAGAAGCTAATACTCTTTTGAGATACAAGGAAATGTCTTCTGGGGCATGTGACTTTTGTGTTAGGGCAGTGTCCCCTCCTTGGCCATAGCTAGGGAGAGTGGACATTCGCAGCAGAGTCCGGGGGTCTTTCAGCCAAGTCCACGCAAGGGCAGCCTGGACTCTGCATAGAGTCATCCAGAGTGCTTCCTGTTCAATAAGGACACATAGTACCTGTTGAAAGTAACTTGTTTGTATTTCAGTTTTCTTTTGTCAAGTGCTTTCTGAATACTGGCTTACTCCATGTTGATGTTTCCTCCCCTACCTTTTCCACATTTCTGAAGTGAGGGTATAGTTTACAGAGAACATGTCCGTTTAAAATATGCATCTATTAAAGTCAGGGTATAGTTGATGGAGCTAAACATGGAAACGAAAACACAGTTTTGGTAAAGTTTGTGTTTAACTTGACTCTGATCTTCTCCACTCTCTTAAGTTTAGCTGATGTCTACATCCTACACACACACACTTGAAAGTTATCTGGCCCACTTGACATAATACATAATCTACCAACAGAGATTGTCCCTTGTGAAAGGACCAGGGACTGACCAGCGTGACAGAGCTGGGCATTGAAGTTCGCAGGCTACATCCCAGTCCAAGTTTCCTTAAACAGGTAACGCACACCACCCCCAGAGCAAGTCACCTCAGTCGTGCAGTAAACATCTGATCCCATCTGGCCATTGATACACTCGTACCTGATCAGATGCTCTCGTCATGAACAGCTGTCATGCTCTCCCTGCCACACTCAGTGAGTGCAGTGTTACGGTGTGGTGTTCTAAAATAACCTTGTTATCCCAGGAGATGGGACTTTGCTATGACGCCCCCAGCTTACGTGCTTACACATAACTGACAGGTTTAGAGTGATCACATGGTGGCGCTGCCTTCCAGCCAACGGTCCTGGCTCCGCAGCGTAATGTATCCAGCTCTGTGTAATTATGTTAAGATTCTACCGCCTCTTGCTCTTGTGGTTTTATAAAACTGTGATGAGATGCTACCAGTAGAAGTTCAGTTCTCCTGCACCTAATAAAACTGTGGCAAAGATAGAACACTCTGGATGTGTTTTGAAAAATCTCAACTCATAGGCTCTCATTGAGCCTTTTAGCAGTTAGGAAGAGGAGAAACGAAATAAACTAACATATAGGAAATACCAGAAATATTTCATCATATTGGGCAAATATTGTGTCCAAAGGGAGAAGTGAAATTAGAGTTGGATTCTTTTGTTTTTGCTTTCTGAATTTGAAACTCCCCTTTAAAAATATAAGCCTGCTGTTCACCTTTCCTGTATTGACGTTTCTATCCCATTTCACTCATTACAAATGAAAGTAGAGGACTGCCTGTAGATGGTTTATTTTGTAACAGAGGGTATTCAGGCCGATTGTGAGTTACTTAAGAGTTTGATGACTCAGGATGTTGCATGCCTGGAGAGGTGCCTCAACAGCAGAGAGCACCCAGAAGGTGAGGAGGAAGAGGTTAGGTATGGGAGTGCAGAGAAAACCCCCTGGGAACTTCGTCTCCTACGTAGCAATTAGAGTGGGCTACTCCTCTACATTCTGTATGAGGAAGAAAGCCCACATAGATGGTACACATCTGATGATACTGCTGTTACTGTTTTTTGCTTTTACATATGCTTCCAGATCTAACACTACTACTTATTTAGGCTAACCCATTCAGACTCAGAGTCACCACCTTGTAGATCTGGCTGACACAACCCTACTCTTAAAAGAGAACTCAACAGACTGTTAGAATTTTAATGTGGAAGGGACCTTTGAGATCATCTACCAGGGCATCTCATGCCTTAGCTTGCAGAATTACTGGGGTGCTGCTTTTCTCAGTGTCACACCTAGAGTTTCTGATTCAGATACTTGTCTTTCTAGCAAATGCCCCCAGTAGTTCTAATATTGATAGTCCTCAGAGCCCCACTTTGCACCCCCCTGAATATATCCAATCCCCAGATAAGACACACGAGGAGAGCGTCCCACCCCTCCACCCCTCAAGCTCTCTCAGGTGTCCTGATTTGAAATGTGTAACACCAACAACCTTCTGGTGTTGGAGAAATGGCTGGAGAAAGCCATTATTACTTAGACTTGAGAATATGATGCTCGTAAATAAGAACTTTATGGCTAGGACCACATGTAGTCATAAGTAGCCCATCTCCGGAAGTCCATACTATAAAACCTTTAGTAGAGTTGTGGCTTTTCTCTTTTCTAAATACCATTTCAGCCTGTTAAGAGAAAAGAAATTAATGTTCAGAAAAAGTAGTTACCCATATGTGCAGTAACTACTGTTCTATAATGTCTTATAGCATCTGGGGTTCAGCATCATTGAACAAGATTAAATGAACGTTATAGAGCTATAAAATTGCATGTAAAATAACGCAAAACTGTTCAGATGACTATCAAAGTAGCCTGAGAATGAGTTTCCACTACAATTAATTGTCTTAATAGCATAAACTGGTATTAAAAAAGTATGCCTGTAGATGGTTTATTTTGTAACAGAGGGTATTCAGGCCGATTGTGAGTTACTTAAGAGTTTGATGACTCAGGATGTTGCATGCCTGGAGAGGTGCCTCAACAGCAGAGAGCACCCAGAAGGTGAGGAGGAAGAGGTTAGGTATGGGAGTGCAGAGAAAACCCCCTGGGAACTTCGTCTCCTACGTAGCAATTAGAGTGGGCTACTCCTCTACATTCTGTATGAGGAAGAAAGCCCACATAGATGGTACACATCTGATGATACTGCTGTTACTGTTTTTTGCTTTTACATATGCTTCCAGATCTAACACTACTACTTATTTAGGCTAACCCATTCAGACTCAGAGTCACCACCTTGTAGATCTGGCTGACACAACCCTACTCTTAAAAGAGAACTCAACAGACTGTTAGAATTTTAATGTGGAAGGGACCTTTGAGATCATCTACCAGGGCATCTCATGCCTTAGCTTGCAGAATTACTGGGGTGCTGCTTTTCTCAGTGTCACACCTAGAGTTTCTGATTCAGATACTTGTCTTTCTAGCAAATGCCCCCAGTAGTTCTAATATTGATAGTCCTCAGAGCCCCACTTTGCACCCCCCTGAATATATCCAATCCCCAGATAAGACACACGAGGAGAGCGTCCCACCCCTCCACCCCTCAAGCTCTCTCAGGTGTCCTGATTTGAAATGTGTAACACCAACAACCTTCTGGTGTTGGAGAAATGGCTGGAGAAAGCCATTATTACTTAGACTTGAGAATATGATGCTCGTAAATAAGAACTTTATGGCTAGGACCACATGTAGTCATAAGTAGCCCATCTCCGGAAGTCCATACTATAAAACCTTTAGTAGAGTTGTGGCTTTTCTCTTTTCTAAATACCATTTCAGCCTGTTAAGAGAAAAGAAATTAATGTTCAGAAAAAGTAGTTACCCATATGTGCAGTAACTACTGTTCTATAATGTCTTATAGCATCTGGGGTTCAGCATCATTGAACAAGATTAAATGAACGTTATAGAGCTATAAAATTGCATGTAAAATAACGCAAAACTGTTCAGATGACTATCAAAGTAGCCTGAGAATGAGTTTCCACTACAATTAATTGTCATTCCTAGACATGGCTTAGCAAAGCTGTTACTAAACTGGAAGGATTCTTTGATACATAATAGTATTTAAAAAAAAAAAGCAAGTAAGTGTTCCCTAAACCATGTGAATGATGAGCGAGAGTCATCAAGGCGTCAATATTATTTTGTTCATCATTGCTACTACAATGAGAGTCCCATTGTATATGTGTGTGTTGAATGTACCTTATTAGAATATCCAATAACCTAGCCTTTTGGATATTCTATTCTCTTGTGTCCTTTGGAAATCATGAAGTTGAAGAAATCTGTCTTATATGTTTTTGTTTTGGTTGTTTTCTGAAAAAAGTGATCAACTCATTGAACGAAGTGTACAATTTCTTCATGACGGTTTCAACTTCTCATGTTGAAGTCAGAGAATTTTTCTGAAACTTTTATTTTGGAAAATTGAGATTTATTAACCTTGCAGCTTTACATAAGAAAAACAAGAATGAGGTAAATGCCAGCATTCAGGAGTTTTCTAATGATCATTTTTTTCACATATAAAGAAGTGGCTTTTAATAAAGGTTTAGCAGGTAAAAATTTTCTTTTTCACAGTTTACATTAATGATAAGTGGGCAATATTAAAGGACATTGAACATGTTAAGTTACAGGCTTTCTATTTTCAAGTACAGCTCTTAGTTTTATGAGATGTTAAATTCCTCCCCGCCCCTCCCCCAGTTTCTCAGCCCTTAATCAAATAATATGACTGACAGCTATTGTAAGGCTTTCCATAAAGTTTAACTGTCTTCTCAGTAATCAGTTGATACCACGTCATCATCCCTTTGCATGCCTTCCACATTTGAGATTTCAGTGTCCTTGAGATTGTTCCACAAAAGGACTTCAGTGCTTACATGAGTGGCCATGCTTCAGCCTGGGACCTCCAGCACCATTTGTCCCAAATTTAAAATCTTATCAGTTCGCATTCAAAATTACTCATTCTTTTGAACTGTGTTACCTGCGTAAGTTGAAGCAGGTTTATTTGCCTGATGTCTTGGATATGCCTGTGCCCCCGCCTCCCCATGGTATACCATCTGTGCCCTGTGCTTTTAGGGCCCCTCCACATATGGCTACAAGCTGGTGTAATGCCCTTCCTTTTGATCTGGCTTCATCAAGTGATTTGCTCAGTATTTTTAAGGTCAGACTGAAGAGTTTTCTGTTCTAGTTATTTTTGATTTTATATTGTGTGTTGTGTTTGATGTTTGGATACATGTGAAAGTTGCATCTCGGAGTCCGTAATTTTTATTCCAGCCTTTGGCAGCCGTCAGGTAAGACTAGACCGTACCTTTCTTACTTGAAAACAAGTAGTGATTTATGTGTTTAGTGCACATGTTTGGCCTTTTCATGCGAAAATTCTTGCCATTATCTAATTTGGGACTAGCCTGCTGTGAACTGGCGCTTCTGCCTTTCAAGTTAGAACTTCGTGGGGTTTGTTTAAGTGTCCTTTAATTTATAGAGCTTTGTGCTGAGATGTTTCATAATCTGTAGCTGTGAATTTGTATGCTGTAATTGGCTTCTATAATATAGAAATGTCATTCTAGTTCCTTTGGTTTAGCACTTCATGCAATGCTCTTAACCACACTGTTTCATCTTAATAAGGTTCCAGGTATATACGTGGTGACTATCAACCCCTTTTTATCCCAGCACATGCTGCACCTTTCTGTCCACCTGTCTGAATGCACACGAGCATGGTGTCCGAGCATGGTGTCTGACACCTAGCGGATGGCCGTGATCCTCTGGCAGGAAGCAACTGTGTCTGTTTCTTCTACTCCTTTCTTGAATATATTTGGTGATAGGGCTCATCTTGGTGTCTTAGGATACATATTACATGAATTTTCTTTCTTTTTTCTTTACCTTTTTACTAAGAATGGTTTCATTTTCGATTAAGCCTATCAGGCTTGTTTTTCTTTTGTCTCTCAATTTGTCCGTAAGATTTGAGTTGTTCCTTTTTGAGTAAAGTAGATTTACTTGCACTAGAATTTCTAGTTAATGTGTCTCTTTAAAAATAGGGGAAACAAACCAAACACATAACTCTTTCTTAAGTTTTTATTTTGTATTGGAGTTCATTTGTTGAACAGTGTGTTAGTTTCAGGTGTATGTGATATGCATGTGTCTATTCTCTTTCCCATTTAGGCTGTTACAGAATGCTGAGCAGCTAGGGAGTTTGGGATTGAGGTGAAAACCAGCCAAGTCTTATTTCTCCCACTTATCTGCAGACTTTCCTACCTTTCCCTGTAAAAATGAGCAATTCAGGAATATGTATATGATGCCCAGTTAATTTTTTAATTTATTTTTATTTTTATTTTTTTTTGGGAGGGGTTGTCGGGTGGGGAGGGAGGGGGGTGGATGGGCCACTTCTATTGGTCTTTTATTTGTCCATTTTCATACATCTTTGTTCTTTGGCCCATGTGGGCCTCCCATCGTGGCGGCCTCTGTTGTCGCAGAGCACTGGCTCTGGGCACATGTGCTCCAGAGCTCCGGCTTGGTAATTGGACACATCTGTCCAACGGCTCTGTGGCACGTGGGATCTTCCCAGGCCAGGGATTGAACTGGCGCCCCTTGCACTGCAAGGCAGTGTCCTTACCCACTGGACCACCAGGGAAGCCCCCAAATTAATTTTAACCCAGTAAACCGCATGGAAGTTTTGAGAGGTAGAGCGTAACACTGTGAAGGCTTTAAGATTTCCTAATCCTCCTCTCGTTTGAGTCCGATCACTGCACTCTCGTATTCAGTGTGTACTTAATCACCTAGAGGTTATCGACGCATTGTGGAATGTATTCTTGGTTGTCTTGCAAGTATAGGTTCTGCCTTCCCATCTAAAATACAGTTTTTCAAGACGACCACCAGTGACTCTCTTAGTGTAGCAGCTGCTGTTGAGGAATTTTTAACCTCTGTCACTAATGAGTGTAGTTTTTAAAAATCTCTGGAATCCTACAGGAAGGTGGGTCTTTTATGCTAAAAAGAAAACAGTAGCATTTACAAGGCTCAGCAAGTTAAAATGTGTATCGTGAATTTTCTTTCTTTTTTCTTTACCTTTTTACTAAGAATGGTTTCATTTTCGATTAAGCCTATCAGGCTTGTTTTTCTTTTGTCTCTCAATTTGTCCGTAAGATTTGAGTTGTTCCTTTTTGAGTAAAGTAGATTTACTTGCACTAGAATTTCTAGTTAATGTGTCTCTTTAAAAATAGGGGAAACAAACCAAACACATAACTCTTTCTTAAGTTTTATTTTGTATTGGAGTTCATTTGTTGAACAGTGTGTTAGTTTCAGGTGTATGTGATATGCATGTGTCTATTCTCTTTCCCATTTAGGCTGTTACAGAATGCTGAGCAGCTAGGGAGTTTGGGATTGAGGTGAAAACCAGCCAAGTCTTATTTCTCCCACTTATCTGCAGACTTTCCTACCTTTCCCTGTAAAAATGAGCAATTCAGGAATATGTATATGATGCCCAGTTAATTTTTTAATTTATTTTTATTTTTATTTTTTTTTGGGAGGGGGGTTGTCGGGTGGGGAGGGAGGGGGGTGGATGGGCCACTTCTATTGGTCTTTTATTTGTCCATTTTCATACATCTTTGTTCTTTGGCCCATGTGGGCCTCCCATCGTGGCGGCCTCTGTTGTCGCAGAGCACTGGCTCTGGGCACATGTGCTCCAGAGCTCCGGCTTGGTAATTGGACACATCTGTCCAACGGCTCTGTGGCACGTGGGATCTTCCCAGGCCAGGGATTGAACTGGCGCCCCTTGCACTGCAAGGCAGTGTCCTTACCCACTGGACCACCAGGGAAGCCCCCAAATTAATTTTAACCCAGTAAACCGCATGGAAGTTTTGAGAGGTAGAGCGTAACACTGTGAAGGCTTTAAGATTTCCTAATCCTCCTCTCGTTTGAGTCCGATCACTGCACTCTCGTATTCAGTGTGTACTTAATCACCTAGAGGTTATCGACGCATTGTGGAATGTATTCTTGGTTGTCTTGCAAGTATAGGTTCTGCCTTCCCATCTAAAATACAGTTTTTTTCAAGACGACCACCAGTGACTCTCTTAGTGTAGCAGCTGCTGTTGAGGAATTTTTAACCTCTGTCACTAATGAGTGTAGTTTTTAAAAATCTCTGGAATCCTACAGGAAGGTGGGTCTTTTATGCTAAAAAGAAAACAGTAGCATTTACAAGGCTCAGCAAGTTAAAATGTGTATCGTTGAAATATGTATCTATTTCCCATCATCTGGCTTTGCCATGGTGCTGACTAGTGTTATTTCTTGCAAGAGAAAATAAGTTTAAATCATAAGTATATTTAACTAGGAAGCATAAATCATAAGCCCTTCTAGTCACAAGCATACTGAACTCTGGTACCATTTGTACAGATGGTATGGTTAAATGTGTGCGCTCCTCCCAGCCTTGTCAAAGATGCAGACAAGCTTTTACTCCCCAATTTCTTCTTTCACTCGGGACACTTAAATCATTTGTGTTTTGCACACATAGAATTCTAGAAAGCATAGACTTAAGGGAAGGTTTCAGGTCCTAGGAAAGTTTGGGGTTTTGTGACTTACTGGGGAATAATGGAAGTAAAGGTTCAGCACTAAAGCAATATGCCCCCTTTAAGGCAGACATAATTGGTACTTCGTGAAGACAGTCGAGTTTTGAAGGAGAAGACTTTGATTTTCAGAGTATATCCTTAAAAAATACCACAGACCCATAAATAAAATTTTAACAGAAGTCCCTTGATTTTCAAAGTGTGTTGCCCAGGTGACTAGTTCTACAAAAATCCTTTTAGACACTGCAGACAAATCTCCTATTGTAAAACTTATTTTAAAAATTCTAGTAAATCAATAACACATCCCTACTGACATGCATTGTGTGGCAGAATGTTAACATTTTGGAAATAGTAAGTGTAATTTATGTACTCATTGATTTTGTTTTATGGAACATCACTTTAAAGGCCTTTTTGTTGTAAAATAAAACAGATACAGAAAACCACTCTAAACAAATGTATACCTTAGTGAATCATTGTTATCAAGGGAACGTTCTTATAACAGCACCCAGATCGAGGCTGTTTGAGGAATTTTTAACCTCCTTTTTCTTGGTTGTCTTGCAAGTATAGGTTCTGCCTTCCCATCTAAAATACAGTTTTCAAGCGACCACCAGTGACTCTCTTAGTGTAGCAGCTGCTGTTGAGGAATTTTTAACCTCTGTCACTAATGAGTGTAGTTTTTAAAAATCTCTGGAATCCTACAGGAAGGTGGGTCTTTTATGCTAAAAAGAAAACAGTAGCATTTACAAGGCTCAGCAAGTTAAAATGTGTATCGTTGAAATATGTATCTATTTCCCATCATCTGGCTTTGCCATGGTGCTGACTAGTGTTATTTCTTGCAAGAGAAAATAAGTTTAAATCATAAGTATATTTAACTAGGAAGCATAAATCATAAGCCCTTCTAGTCACAAGCATACTGAACTCTGGTACCATTTGTACAGATGGTATGGTTAAATGTGTGCGCTCCTCCCAGCCTTGTCAAAGATGCAGACAAGCTTTTACTCCCCAATTTCTTCTTTCACTCGGGACACTTAAATCATTTGTGTTTTGCACACATAGAATTCTAGAAAGCATAGACTTAAGGGAAGGTTTCAGGTCCTAGGAAAGTTTGGGGTTTTGTGACTTACTGGGGAATAATGGAAGTAAAGGTTCAGCACTAAAGCAATATGCCCCCTTTAAGGCAGACATAATTGGTACTTCGTGAAGACAGTCGAGTTTTGAAGGAGAAGACTTTGATTTTCAGAGTATATCCTTTAAAAAAAATACCACAGACCCATAAATAAAATTTTAACAGAAGTCCCTTGATTTTCAAAGTGTGTTGCCCAGGTGACTAGTTCTACAAAAATCCTTTTAGACACTGCAGACAAATCTCCTATTGTAAAACTTATTTTAAAAATTCTAGTAAATCAATAACACATCCCTACTGACATGCATTGTGTGGCAGAATGTTAACATTTTGGAAATAGTAAGTGTAATTTATGTACTCATTGATTTTGTTTTATGGAACATCACTTTAAAGGCCTTTTTGTTGTAAAATAAAACAGATACAGAAAACCACTCTAAACAAATGTATACCTTAGTGAATCATTGTTATCAAGGGAACGTTCTTATAACAGCACCCAGATCGAGGAATAAAACTGTGCCAACTTCCTCAGGGGGATTCCTTTATGGCTCAGCTGGTAAAGAATCCATCTGCAACTCAGGAGACCTTGTTTCGGTTCCTGGGTTGGAAGATTCCCTGGAAAAGGGAAAGGCCACCCACTCCAGTATTCTTGCCTGGAGAATTCCATGGCTTGTCCATGGGTTGCAAAGAGCTGGGCACAACAGAGAGACTTTGACTTTTCACTTTTCAGCTTCCTCAGGAGCCCCATACACAAGTCTCCTCCTGGTCATAGCCCCCACCGGCCCTATTAAAATAACCATTACCCTGACTTAGAGTAACACTTCCTTGCATTCCTTTCTGGTTTTATTGTTCAAGTAATAAACCTTGACTTTTACTTTTAAGCTTTGTTCTACTTAAGAAAATTGAGATCAGAAAAATTATTTATAAGCTCTTTAAATGGTGAGTGCAGAATGACACTCTGTAAACTGTTGATACCTATGAGTCAGCAATTGTCAGAAGTTTGAGAGTCTTCTGCTGAGGTATGTTGCCCTGGTTATAGCTAGAATATCACTAAAAACAATAGCTAATATGTATGGAGTCCCATGCCCTCTAATGACATGGATTAATGCAATCCTTCTGTCCAAAACTATGAGGTAGATCTTCTCATTGTTGTTCCCACTTTCTGTATATGGAAACTGAGGGTCAGTTCAGAGAGGTGAGATAACGTGTCTGGTGTCTGAGATTCTGTATCAGAATTTGTTTCTAAAGGGAAAGATATACAGCTATTAAGAAGAGATGCAAAAATCACTAGCCTAAGTTCACCTTTTTTCCTTTTACAAATGAAGGAATGACCCAGGGAGTATAAAGAATTTGGGTAAGGTCACAAAAACAGTCAGTGGCAAAGTTGCAGGCAGATCCCGAAATCTTGCAGCTGTTAAAAGCAATCCTCTTTCCTTCATTCCTACCCTATGTGGAAAAAGACACATTTTAAATCTGTTTCTCTGCATCATTTCCACATGAGCAGATTTGACTTGCAACCAGTTTATAACTAGGACGCACCACCCACTTGCTTATTTTCTCAAGATTTTAACTGGAAATTAAAAAATGTATACCCAAAGCTTGCTTTCCTGCCTCACTTGAGTGCCCAATCTGTGGATGCACATGCCTCACACTCTTCTCCAAAGAATGTACAAGAATAACACATTTGACTGGTGTGGATGGCAGGTGAAAAAGAATTACTGGTGTAGTGTAGGCCCTTCCACATATCCATGGCCAATTCTGGATTATCCCAGCACAGATGGATCGTACAGAACCCTTGTTTACAACCCTGGGAAACAGCTTCCTTCGCGGGCCCTACACAAGTCTCCTCCTGGTCATAGCCCCCACCGGCCCTATTAAAATAACCATTACCCTGACTTAGAGTAACACTTCCTTGCATTCCTTTCTGGTTTTATTGTTCAAGTAATAAACCTTGACTTTTACTTTTAAGCTTTGTTCTACTTAAGAAAATTGAGATCAGAAAAATTATTTATAAGCTCTTTAAATGGTGAGTGCAGAATGACACTCTGTAAACTGTTGATACCTATGAGTCAGCAATTGTCAGAAGTTTGAGAGTCTTCTGCTGAGGTATGTTGCCCTGGTTATAGCTAGAATATCACTAAAAACAATAGCTAATATGTATGGAGTCCCATGCCCTCTAATGACATGGATTAATGCAATCCTTCTGTCCAAAACTATGAGGTAGATCTTCTCATTGTTGTTCCCACTTTCTGTATATGGAAACTGAGGGTCAGTTCAGAGAGGTGAGATAACGTGTCTGGTGTCTGAGATTCTGTATCAGAATTTGTTTCTAAAGGGAAAGATATACAGCTTTAAGAAAAAGATGCAAAAATCACTAGCCTAAGTTCACCTTTTTTCCTTTTACAAATGAAGGAATGACCCAGGGAGTATAAAGAATTTGGGTAAGGTCACAAAAACAGTCAGTGGCAAAGTTGCAGGCAGATCCCGAAATCTTGCAGCTGTTAAAAGCAATCCTCTTTCCTTCATTCCTACCCTATGTGGAAAAAAGACACATTTTTAAATCTGTTTCTCTGCATCATTTCCACATGAGCAGATTTGACTTGCAACCAGTTTATAACTAGGACGCACCACCCACTTGCTTATTTTCTCAAGATTTTAACTGGAAATTAAAAAATGTATACCCAAAGCTTGCTTTCCTGCCTCACTTGAGTGCCCAATCTGTGGATGCACATGCCTCACACTCTTCTCCAAAGAATGTACAAGAATAACACATTTGACTGGTGTGGATGGCAGGTGAAAAAGAATTACTGGTGTAGTGTAGGCCCTTCCACATATCCATGGCCAATTCTGGATTATCCCAGCACAGATGGATCGTACAGAATCCCTCTTCTGCTTCTGACTGGTGACCTTTAACTATTTGTGTTTGCAAATGCTTCTACCAGAGATTGCAAAGGAGAAGCAGAGAAGATGGAACTTGATTCCTTGACCAGAAGGTGAAACATCCTGGTAAAAGGTTTGGAAGTTTTGCTGGGAGACTCTGGGATTCTCTCTGGGTTGCACCCTTCTGGGATGCCCAACTCAGGTTCGGTTTTGAACCTTCAGAAGGGAAGTATCCTGGGCAGCATCCACAGAGCCTAGTTTGGAATTTGTGTTATTGGATTGAAATCCCATTACCTTGTGCCTTGAGCAAATCACTTGTCTTCTCTGAACCCCAGTTTCCTCATCTCTAATGGGGAAGAACATGGAGCTTCCTCAAGAAAAACAGCATACTTAGGCATCCAGCTCAGTACTTTGCTCTGCAAAACATAAGTAAATGGTACTTCCATCACTTGGCTGTATCCAGAAAGTTTATCCACTGAAGAGAATGCAGCCAACACAGTAAAACGTTGGCACTCTCTTCTTGAGAGATTGGCCCAGCTTCAGCTCTTTGAGGTCATGCAAGTTGTTGGTGGCAGCACTGGCCAACCTCACTGGTCTCCTGACTGCTTGTTTACTGATCTTTCTACCTCATCACACCATATTGGGAAAAACAGGTCTTCCTTCTTCACTTGCTGTCTGTGTACCTGGCTTCCGAGTCCATTTGCCACGAATCCGTTTAAAACCTGAACGGATTTATTTTCCAGTTATTTTCTAAGGACATGATTGCATTTTAAATCTGTTTCTCTGCATCATTTCCACATGAGCAGATTTGACTTGCAACCAGTTTATAACTAGGACGCACCACCCACTTGCTTATTTTCTCAAGATTTTAACTGGAAATTAAAAAATGTATACCCAAAGCTTGCTTTCCTGCCTCACTTGAGTGCCCAATCTGTGGATGCACATGCCTCACACTCTTCTCCAAAGAATGTACAAGAATAACACATTTGACTGGTGTGGATGGCAGGTGAAAAAGAATTACTGGTGTAGTGTAGGCCCTTCCACATATCCATGGCCAATTCTGGATTATCCCAGCACAGATGGATCGTACAGAATCCCTCTTCTGCTTCTGACTGGTGACCTTTAACTATTTGTGTTTGCAAATGCTTCTACCAGAGATTGCAAAGGAGAAGCAGAGAAGATGGAACTTGATTCCTTGACCAGAAGGTGAAACATCCTGGTAAAAGGTTTGGAAGTTTTGCTGGGAGACTCTGGGATTCTCTCTGGGTTGCACCCTTCTGGGATGCCCAACTCAGGTTCGGTTTTGAACCTTCAGAAGGGAAGTATCCTGGGCAGCATCCACAGAGCCTAGTTTGGAATTTGTGTTATTGGATTGAAATCCCATTACCTTGTGCCTTGAGCAAATCACTTGTCTTCTCTGAACCCCAGTTTCCTCATCTCTAATGGGGAAGAACATGGAGCTTCCTCAAGAAAAACAGCATACTTAGGCATCCAGCTCAGTACTTTGCTCTGCAAAACATAAGTAAATGGTACTTCCATCACTTGGCTGTATCCAGAAAGTTTATCCACTGAAGAGAATGCAGCCAACACAGTAAAACGTTGGCACTCTCTTCTTGAGAGATTGGCCCAGCTTCAGCTCTTTGAGGTCATGCAAGTTGTTGGTGGCAGCACTGGCCAACCTCACTGGTCTCCTGACTGCTTGTTTACTGATCTTTCTACCTCATCACACCATATTGGGAAAAACAGGTCTTCCTTCTTCACTTGCTGTCTGTGTACCTGGCTTCCGAGTCCATTTGCCACGAATCCGTTTAAAACCTGAACGGATTTATTTTCCAGTTATTTTCTAAGGACATGATTGCCTTCATTATTCAGGCATATAAGAAGGAAGTTAGTTTGATGAAATTATTTCCAGGCTGAGGAAATTTGTGTTGAAGCATGAGTCTCATGTCCAATGTGGACTGCAGGCATGCAGATGTGAGATGGGATAAAGCTTGTAGCAGGCTCCCAAGAAGTCCCTGAATAACAGTCATATTCTTTTAATCTTGGATACCTTAAAGGAACATTGATAGGCATTAGTATAACTGAGATAAGAATTATATGGGTTATTGACTCATTTATTCAGCAAGTATGTATTGAACAACTAAGATGTGCCGGGCACTGGGCATATGAAAAGAAAACATCATCCTTTCTTTGAGGAACTTACAATTCAAGGGATGGATAAATACCATTGAAACTTCTAAACTACTAGACGGTAAGAAATACAGGAAATACTTCTTAAATATCTTGGACTTCAAAATGCCTACACATACGGCAAACTTGATGCATGTTTGAATGAAGGAATGTTTGATATTACCCAAAGCAGAGGGTTTTTTTAAAAATTAAAGTATCCTTAGATTTCTAAACCTGTGTGTTTAATCTCAGCATTGTTTCAAAATTCTCTAATAGTTTTGACAATGAATTCAGTAACCACAGAGGCTGTTTATAATTTGTTGGTGCTTTTCAAACATTTTTGAAAGCCAAGTGAACCCTCGACTTCTGCTCAGTAATTCATGGTGTCTTTATCTCTCTACCTGAGGGGTAAGCATCATAAAACAGCCTGTGCACCAACATGTTAAATATGGGGATCCTTATACTGTGGAATGTCTAAAGATTGCTTACTCTATCATTTTTAAAAGCCCTATAATTCCTTATAAAGCATATATAGCATCTGAACAAGAAATATGACACTAAGTCTGGGATTAAATAATATCTCAGGGCTGCTACCTTATGCATTTTCAGCAGTTTGGGAATTCCACTAAGTGCAGGTTAACAAGACCAGCGCATCATAAATGAGCATCTGTCCCATGACCCAGCTGGAGACCCCTCCGATTATTCATTCCAGTTCATTTGTAAGGACGTGATTGCCTTCATTATTCCGGCATATAAGAAGGAAGTTAGTTTGATGAAATTATTTCCAGGCTGAGGAAATTTGTGTTGAAGCATGAGTCTCATGTCCAATGTGGACTGCAGGCATGCAGATGTGAGATGGGATAAAGCTTGTAGCAGGCTCCCAAGAAGTCCCTGAATAACAGTCATATTCTTTTAATCTTGGATACCTTAAAGGAACATTGATAGGCATTAGTATAACTGAGATAAGAATTATATGGGTTATTGACTCATTTATTCAGCAAGTATGTATTGAACAACTAAGATGTGCCGGGCACTGGGCATATGAAAAGAAAACATCATCCTTTCTTTGAGGAACTTACAATTCAAGGGATGGATAAATACCATTGAAACTTCTAAACTACTAGACGGTAAGAAATACAGGAAATACTTCTTAAATATCTTGGACTTCAAAATGCCTACACATACGGCAAACTTGATGCATGTTTGAATGAAGGAATGTTTGATATTACCCAAAGCAGAGGGTTTTTTTAAAAATTAAAGTATCCTTAGATTTCTAAACCTGTGTGTTTAATCTCAGCATTGTTTCAAAATTCTCTAATAGTTTTGACAATGAATTCAGTAACCACAGAGGCTGTTTATAATTTGTTGGTGCTTTTCAAACATTTTTGAAAGCCAAGTGAACCCTCGACTTCTGCTCAGTAATTCATGGTGTCTTTATCTCTCTACCTGAGGGGTAAGCATCATAAAACAGCCTGTGCACCAACATGTTAAATATGGGGATCCTTATACTGTGGAATGTCTAAAGATTGCTTACTCTATCATTTTTAAAAGCCCTATAATTCCTTATAAAGCATATATAGCATCTGAACAAGAAATATGACACTAAGTCTGGGATTAAATAATATCTCAGGGCTGCTACCTTATGCATTTTCAGCAGTTTGGGAATTCCACTAAGTGCAGGTTAACAAGACCAGCGCATCATAAATGAGCATCTGTCCCATGACCCAGCTGGAGACCCCTCCGATTATTCATTCCAGAAGCACGTGCTGATACCGAGTTCAGCCCTCTCAGTTCTCCCACACTCGATCGTCTTTTAAGATTGGCAGGAGGTCAAATCCTTCCACCCTTGGGCTTTGTGGCATGGCTCAGTGTTCTCTGGGTCTGTCTTTGTAGCCCTGATAACTCTATTTTCAAAATTAAAGTAAACAAAAGGAGATCCTGGCCAGGGAGCAATCCATCCCTGAACGTTTGTGTGGAAAAAGGTTTGTGATTTGTTTTTAAGTGTTATTTTACACGAGAATAGGCAGCTCTGCGAAGAACTTGTTCCATTCAGCACCACTACTGTTTCGCCCGCTGACCTGGGCTTTTGCAAGCCCAAGTTCATCTTTCCTCTTCAAAGGCCTGTCTCTGAGCAGATCACACATTTTCCTTGATGACAAATTAATCAAACTTGATTTCTTGGATGAGATGGATACAAAAGAACTACAACTCCCCAAGGTCCGAAAGTCAATACAACCCTTCTGGCTCTGATTAGAGTAACAAAAGGATATCTGAGAGGCATCTTCCTCTCGCTTGCGGCTGTGGGACGAGCTGAAAGCCAGCCCAGCTTGTAAAGGAGAAAGGCCTTATTCAAACACATTTCAGCTGCGACCGAGTGCGTGGGGAACCCCCCTGACAGAGAAAATGACTTCTTGGTAGAGGCTCACCTTTACTCAAGAGCAAAGTTTCCGCTGAGAAGGATTGAGAGGAAGTAGTATATTATGAATCTGAAATGTTTATAGATCCCTCCCTTTTATGTTTCTGCTGTGAAGATGAGGTTGAAAAAGAAAGAAATCGGTCTGTGCTATCTGGCAACTGTTAGATACAGCCAGAGTTTGGATAAGGAAATTGACTTCTACCTGGTTGGAAAGGAAATTCCCCAAGTCCGGGGGATTTATGTACCTGTGAAGGCAGGCCTGAGACGAGGTGAAGGAATGGGCTTCAAAATGCAGTTGCTGTGGGTCTGCTCTGGCAGCCCACTCAAGGGATTGAGCGAGAGAAGCCTTCTGCTAAATCGGGGAGCACAGAATTTCAACGCAAAACCCTCTTAGCAGCTTTGTCATCCGCCTGTTCTGTGGGGCATCCAAGGACACCGCTCGCATCCTTCTTGTGATTGCTCTGCCTTCTAAATTTAGAAGAATTGCTGTTGCACGAAATATGGTCCCCTGACTGTCCTGGGCCAGCTTTATGCTTTTCCCCGAATGCCTTTACAAAATGAAGGGTTCATACCTTGAGATCACAATTTTGGAAAGAAGTCCGGGAGGATTTTTTCCTCCTCTTCAGTAACATAAGCAACACACACACACACACATCTACCACTGTGGGTTCCTCTTCTCTACGTTTGTAGGGTCTGCCGGCCCACAGTGCCAGTGTCCACTGATGGTCAGTACATGTGGGTGGAGTGAAGTGGGGTCATACAGGCCGGCCAGTCTCTTAACTTCTGACTCTGGGTTTGAAGATCCCTCCTCCCAAGTATTTTTCTGATCCTGACAGTTTTTAAAATGAATGTGGCATTCCAGGACCCTTAATCATTCAAAGTTGTCATTTAGATTCCAGCAATGAGCAAACGGTAGAGAGGGGTCTGCCACCCCTGGTGAGCTAGCTCCAGCACCACCCTCAGTCCTGCTCTCTTAACATGTGGGCTCCCTGCTGCGGCCAGACAGACCCGCATGCCTCCAGCCCTTGGCCCCCACCGCGCCCTGCTCACCCCTTTCTGGTGCCTTGAGTGGGAGCTCAGTCCCCCTTGCCTGTCAAGCTGGTTCCGATCTCTCCAGCTTGAGTGCAGAGCTCCTCTCTCAGAATCTAGGAACTACCTGAATTTCTTTGATTCCCCACCCCACTGTGGCCCGTGACTCATTCTGGCATTGGTGTCATTTGCCAGGCTGGCATTAACTTGAGTGTCCCTAGGTATTATCACATCACACTTCATCCAGAGCCCTAAATGCTGAGGCTCTGCTCTTGGTTGAATGGAGGAGCCACCTTGCCACAAGCCCACCAGACATCTAGTTTTGAGAAGCCCATGCGCTATTCCTAGGGGGCTGCTTTTGTGGCCAGAGGCATCACTGTGTTTGGAATGAGACTAGTTCCCACCTCTGTACACCCCAGCCTGCCCGTTTTGTGACTCCAGATGAGCTGCCTGACTTCTGAATCTCCGTTTTCTTATCTGGGTAACAGGAAGAATGAACGGCCCCACCACTGGGTGGGAAGAGCCAATGAAAAAAGTATGCATGAAGGCTTGTGACAAACTGTTAAGCGCTGTTCTTGTATAGGTTTTGATGTTAATGCCTTATGATACAAGCAGAATTCTGGTTGAGGTAGCCTGTTTTCTGTCTGTTTGTTTTTTAGATACTTGACCCATTGTTTTAAAATCACACTGAAGTAGAGTCCAGAAACCTTTTACTTTCTAATGAAAAAAAAATTTTTTTTTTATGTAGGTAGAACTAATGCATGTGCATTTTAACAAATGTGACACTGCGTTTGAAGAGCTCTCCTCCAAGTATGTTTCCAATCCTGACAGCTTTCAAAATGTAGCATTCTAGGACCCTTACTAATTCAAAATGTGAACAATAATAATAGCTGGCCGCATCCCCCATCATTTTTTTGATTCCTAGATGATTCGTGGGAAATAACAGTGTTTATGAATATCTGAAGATATGCAAGAAAGTTGGCGCACCGAGAGAAGGCAAAGACATGCACAGAAAGCGCGGTTGTCAGGCAGAGCGGTGCGGCCTGGCACAGGTGCGACGGGTCAGGAGCGCCTGATGAGGCGCACGTGGCTCCTCCGCGTGCTGCTTACGTCAGCTGTGACGCTCTGGCTGCGTGGCTCCGCCATCTTGGCTCTGCTCCGGCGGGACGTCTGCAGGAGGGAACGCCGGGGAGCCCTCGCGGAGTTTCAAGAGTTTAGAACCTCCCCCTCCCCCCATAAGAAATCACCTCGACCCTCTCCTAAATCGATAGATAGACACCGTCTTCCCACGCAGAGGCAGAAATGGTTGACCCTGAAGCAACTTCAGTGGAGGATCGTGGTTTTAAAGTCTCTTCCTTTTGCTCCTCAGTGTTACGGCCCGTGTCCCGTCGGCCCTAACGGCTTACGGCTTAGGCCCCTCGCGTTCGTTCTTGTCGCGGAGTTCTAGTCCGCGTGACAGGCGTGGTCGCTGTTCACGGCTTCTGCCAGACGGTGGGCCAGAGCCGGAGCACGTGTTGGCGCCTGAGCGTGTGTGAAAATGGGAGTCACTTTGGTCTCCAGATTTTCGGGTGCCTGAGACGCGCTCTGGCCGCGGGAAAGCACCTGTGACGCCTGGTGAATAACACGCTTGTTTCAATGGCGCTCACTCGCCCTTTCGCGTGTCCATTAATTTGGGGGTAGTTCCGTGTTTACAGAATCTTACATCTCATGTTGCAGACGAAAACTACCTAATGAGTTTCTAGACGGAGCTCTTGGAGGACGGAATGTCTTTACCTGGGACGGAACGCAGGTTTTAAACGCAATTCCCTGGGGCTTCGCTGGCAGTCCAGTGGTTGAGACTCCACGTTTCTAGTTCTAGGAGTGTGGGGTTCAACATGTGCAACTGTGTTTGAAGAGCTCTCCTCCAAGTATGTTTCCAATCCTGACAGCTTTCAAAATGTAGCATTCTAGGACCCTTACTAATTCAAAATGTGAACAATAATAATAGCTGGCCGCATCCCCCATCATTTTTTTGATTCCTAGATGATTCGTGGGAAATAACAGTGTTTATGAATATCTGAAGATATGCAAGAAAGTTGGCGCACCGAGAGAAGGCAAAGACATGCACAGAAAGCGCGGTTGTCAGGCAGAGCGGTGCGGCCTGGCACAGGTGCGACGGGTCAGGAGCGCCTGATGAGGCGCACGTGGCTCCTCCGCGTGCTGCTTACGTCAGCTGTGACGCTCTGGCTGCGTGGCTCCGCCATCTTGGCTCTGCTCCGGCGGGACGTCTGCAGGAGGGAACGCCGGGGAGCCCTCGCGGAGTTTCAAGAGTTTAGAACCTCCCCCTCCCCCCATAAGAAATCACCTCGACCCTCTCCTAAATCGATAGATAGACACCGTCTTCCCACGCAGAGGCAGAAATGGTTGACCCTGAAGCAACTTCAGTGGAGGATCGTGGTTTTAAAGTCTCTTCCTTTTGCTCCTCAGTGTTACGGCCCGTGTCCCGTCGGCCCTAACGGCTTACGGCTTAGGCCCCTCGCGTTCGTTCTTGTCGCGGAGTTCTAGTCCGCGTGACAGGCGTGGTCGCTGTTCACGGCTTCTGCCAGACGGTGGGCCAGAGCCGGAGCACGTGTTGGCGCCTGAGCGTGTGTGAAAATGGGAGTCACTTTGGTCTCCAGATTTTCGGGTGCCTGAGACGCGCTCTGGCCGCGGGAAAGCACCTGTGACGCCTGGTGAATAACACGCTTGTTTCAATGGCGCTCACTCGCCCTTTCGCGTGTCCATTAATTTGGGGGTAGTTCCGTGTTTACAGAATCTTACATCTCATGTTGCAGACGAAAACTACCTAATGAGTTTCTAGACGGAGCTCTTGGAGGACGGAATGTCTTTACCTGGGACGGAACGCAGGTTTTAAACGCAATTCCCTGGGGGGCTTCGCTGGCAGTCCAGTGGTTGAGACTCCACGTTTCTAGTTCTAGGAGTGTGGGGTTCAATCTTTGGTCAGGGAAGGAAGATCCCACATGCAGAGAGGTGTAACCAAAAAAGGGGAAAAAAAAAAAAAAAAGAATGTATTCAGAGTTTATTACAATGACTAGCTCTTCTTATCTCCAGTTTCTAGATACCAGTCTTCATTGTATGCAGTTTAAAAGTATCTATTTTTAAAAGCTGTAGAAATTCCAAGGTTAAGTTTTAGCAGATAAAACATTCAACTCCTCAGAGTATTTCAAAGCTACCCAGGTGTAACCGGTCAGCATCAGCCCTGATGAAATAACCTGTGTGGTTTTCTCAATCCTTGTAGGCTTCTTCCCAGTTTAACTAGATGGAGTCGTCAAGAGACCGTTAAGATCAGCTGTGCTCTGGAGACTTGTAGTAAAGGTTTGCTGTAGAGGGATGCCGCAGTGGTGGAAAGTGAGCCGGGAAAGTCCTCTGTCTTCACCAGCTATGTGCGGAAGCTGAGCACAGTAGGACTCAAGGCAGGCCGGCGACCCTCTCCAAGGGCTGCTGTTGGAGATTTCCATGATCTGCTGTAGGTTAGGTCCTCTGGGAATTGTCATTAGATAATCCCACCTTTGTGAGTCCTAGTGCAGGCGCGAAACTTTATCCAGCTGTGTGCCATTTACGACAGGTGTGGACTTTTTGGAAGGGAGCTACACCTCCGTTTACCTTTGTAGATGAATAGGCTTCCTAAATCTGGGCTGGTCAGTCTTGGTTAATTCAAGAGCAGCCTGTGAAGCAGTCACTGACCTGAGTCAGGGTCCCACCTAGTGACACTTACTTCATAACTGAGTCCTAGAGGGGAAAGGTCCATTGCCCAGGGTCACAGGGCTAGTGAGCCTTAGGACAGGATCTGTACAAAACTCCATGTATTCCTCATCCAGTTTCTTTTTCCCTAGGCAACTATAAGTTTGCAGTTGTTTCAGTAACACATCCTTGTCCTCTACTTTGCCTTTATTTTCTGAATTCTGTTTATTCCAAGCCTGAAATTTTCACAGAGGATAAAACTTTAAGAAAAAAGCAAAACACCAGATTAACTTGAGTAGTTTAAAATAATAGGTGAGAGAGGGTCAGCATAAGCAGAATTGCAGAAGGGCTACTTCATTTCTTTAAATGACAGGAAAATAACATGGCTGAATAACATAACTGAAATGTTGTGGAGAAATTGCTTCAGGCAGAGTTTGATCCAAGAGACCTATTATCTTGGTTTTTACTTTTCTTTTGTTTTCATTCTCCAGGTTTAAACCTGCATCCTCCCAGTTTTAAGTCCAAAACTTAAGACTCTTTCCTCACTTTCTCCCTCTGGCATCCCACTAAGTCCAGAGGTTGTGTACCATCGACTCTAGATTCTCATTCTTATTCCTGAGACGGCTTCTGTAGAGAGGGAAGGCTTAATTCATACACCCATCTCTAATATAGGAGTGAAGTCATGATAGTATTGATTCTGGGTGAGAAACGCCCAAAATCTCCACTGCATCCTCAGGTCCAGTAGCTGGATGACCTTAGGCAACTTACCTGCAAAGCCTCGTTTTTTCACCTGCGGAGTGGAGAGGATAAGGGCATTGCTTTTATATTGTGAAGTGTTCTAAACTATGTCAGGCTCAGTATGTTTTAGTAATTAGCATAAGCTAAGATACTAAGGAGCTGGAACTGGGTAATGCAGTGCCTCCCAATTGCCATAAGAATAAAGTCCTGACTTGTTGATTAGCCTAAAGGGGCTAAGTCTCCAGCCCTCTGTGGATCTACTCCCATTTTCTTTTCCCACTGCCCGTCCCTGGAGGTGAGTGACCACTGCATGGGCCCTGACAGCTCTCTCCTCTCCCCGTTTTCTCTTTAAAGCTACATGCCTTTCCCCATGCAGCTCAGAGCTACTCTGTAGAGGTTGCCTGCTTGTCTGTCCTACCCATTGAACTTGGTGAGGATGGAGAGTAAAATTGTCAGTGAGGAGGCCAGTGGGTCATCAAACGTTTCAAAGGATCTTTGGAGCTTAAAACAACCAAAGACGAATGAACACTAGGCTAGTTGACAGGGTATCTCCCAGGTGAAGATCTGGTTGGTACCATGGATTTGGTTCCCCAGTGGTGGAGGGGACTTGGTTCTGGCCTGTAGTTGCAGTCCTCATCCCCAGTCTAGGTCGCTTGCCTTGTACAGCCTCCTACAGATGTCCAGGGAGTGTGCCAGACATGGACTGGATCATACCCACTGTTGGAAACAAGCCTGGGGGACTTCCACATAGCCTGGGAGTGGTGGCTTTGCTGCATGCACAGACTCTTAACAGTCTCTGTCCAGGTTTTTAGGCAAGGTTTTTGGTAATAAATTCTTGTTTATGATGAAATGAAATGATGAGCTGCTGCTTGATTCATAAAGCAGATTTTAATCCACAAAAGAACTTTCCTGAAAGTCAAGATTTACTTTCTGTGTTAAAGCTTTGGAGCTGCTCAAAGTAAAAATGTCCCTGACTTTATGTTAAGGGAAGTTGGCTTTGGGAGGAGAATCAAAAATGTCAAAGAGACACAAATTTGGAAATAACAGAGTGGGTGATGGGACCCATCTTAGGCTGGCTGCCCTGTCCCTATTCTCAGGCCGACTGTTCTTACCTTTCCATGCAGGAGGCGGGTTGCAGGGAGGGTCTTGCCAGTGGAAAAGTATGGAATATAATTCTTTCTAGTCAGATTGGGTTTGACTACTCACAGGCCAGAAACACTTCCTTGCTCTAAGTGCTGGAGGTGAGCTGAAGGATTAGACCCCAGCTGCAAATGTGCGCCGTATGTCTGTGAAATGAATCTGGGCAACTGTGCTCATCAGCTTGGCTTGCAAGCCCACTTCCCTCTCTCTCTGCCGCCAAATTTCCTTTTGTAGAGCTGGTCTCTCTGTTATTGGAGTCTTTTCCATGTGTTTGCTAAAGAGAAATCACCACCAAGACATCTGCAGAGTCTCCAGGCTTTGAAGTACCCACAGGAAACTCGGCAAAGAGAAATCCAGTTACTTTGAGTCTCCTGGGTTGGTGGACATTCTGCTTGGTCTGGTTTGAAAGCAGCTCGGGGTGAAGCCCAAATCCAGGGTGCTGGCACTACCGGAAATTAAAGTGTCTTCACTCTTCTACCTGAGAAAGGAGCTTTACAATTTTTATTATTATTATTCAAAGGTGTGAAAAATCAAAACACACACAGTATTTAGTTTTTCCTGTTCAAATGAAAATTCAAACCTGTATGTGCTCTTAGTGTGTGTCTCTTGATTCATAACCGTTTAAAATAGGTAGCTTGTAAGAGTTGACAAATGGCATTTTGTGTACATTAGCTTGGTACCTTTGTAACAAATCAAGGTCGTTAGTGTATTACCATTATTTTGCTAATGAGCTGACAGAGAAAAAGATGGAAAGACTTGCCCAGCACCGCTTAGCCAGTGCATGGCAGCCTGCAGCCCCTCTGATGCCAGAGGGAGTGCTGTCCAATTTAGAGACTCTTCCAGTTACTGCGAGAAAGTGGTTTGATACCAAGCTGTTTTTCCCTCCACATCACTCTCAAATTGTGGGGTAATTTCTTTCCTTGGGAGTGGAGGCTGGTCTTCATGGCTCCACCAGATAAAAATGAAAGAAATTACATAATTATCATAATATTATTAATAATGTTTATGGAGCTCTGTGCTGGCATCTATTGTAAATTACATCTGTGAACTTCAGTAATCCTCACAGGAATCTTCCTTATCCGGTGAGGTGACCTGCCTGCCCGAGATCACGTGGCTAGAGGTGGTAAGCCAGGATTCATATGTAGGTGATCCCATAGCAGGCGACTACTCTTCTCCCTCTCTTTGTATAACCCACAGTGAGCACCTACTAATGCCAGGCCCTTTGTTTGTGCTATCTCATTGACACATCACCATTCCCATTTTATAGATGACAAAAAGAGATTTGGTGAGGTTATGGGACCTGCTTCAGTCCTAAGACTTAGAAAGAATTAGAATCATGATTTGAACCAGACTGTCCCTCTCCAGAGCCCGATCTCATAGTCTCTGCTCCATTCCATGCCCTCAAAATGGCATTGACGCTGCACTGCATAAGGCAGAAGAGCACCCTGGAGACTCCAGAGGCTGGGTTGCCCAGTACAGCAAGAGGATGTCCGCTTAGAGCCCTGCTCTGAGCAGGCAGTGTGTCATTGAGGCATTAGACTGGGAAGCTGATACCCAGGGAGGCTAACTTACTTGCACATAGACACTCCCGCATGCCTTACTAAAGGCCAGCACCAGGATCTGAATACAAACTTTGTGCTGGCTCTGGCCTAGGCAGTGGTGAGTTTGTTGACTTTGAACTTGAGAGCACTGTCTGGGATAACAGAATTTGGGAGCCCAGTTCCCATTTCTGCCCTATCTCTGTTATCCCAGACCCTTCAACCTCCCTCCATTTCTCCCCTCTCCTCCAGAAATGTAGAGAAACTACCACCTACTTCTCAGGAATTTTTAAAGATTAACTGGATCATCTCAGAATAGTTCTTGGAGTGGCATGTATGAAAGGTGCCATCCAGAAGAAGAAGGTTAAATAACAATAATAATTATTTCGTTTCAGTGTATTTAGGGAAATCTCCATAGGGGCAATTAAAAGAAAACCAGCTTGTACTTGTGGAAAATTGACAAGTTAGTGAAGTGCCCATGTCCCTGTGTGGCCACTGGGTAGCTGGTGGAATAGACAGGGTAGTGGTACCAAATCTGAACCACCCAGGGTTCTGTATAAAAATAACTTGCCCGCCCATCTCAGGCCCACAGAGACAGTGCTTTGCATTACCGCAGCCTGGTTAACGCAGAGTGCTCACCCAGCTTTTTCCCAAAAAACCTGCATTTCCCTGGTCATCCGCAAAAGAGCTTACTTTTGGGGCTTCAGTTTCTGTCCTCTAATTAATTCCTGCCCATTTACCACAGGTTCAGCTAAGGGCTTCCATGACTTCTCCCCATCTGCTGGTAGAAGCTGTGTTTGTGTTTAGTGGTGGACCTGGCAGATAATGAGGTTTTGATGCCACAGAGCTATTGAGGTGAGTTTATTCTGGGTTCTAAGGAACGCTTGGCTGGTAACATCTGGTCTGTTCAGATGTCACCCTCTCTTCATTCTGAAGGCCTGGTTTGGTGGGCAAGATGTTCTCATTTATGATCGACTTGCCTTTGATCTTTGAGACTGGCTTTCTCACTTAAACACCTGGCTGTGCTTAGGCTTCGCACTAGTCTGCACTCCTGCACAGTGTTCCTTTTCTCTTGATACACAGATGGCCACCACACTGTGTGCAGCCACAGCCTGCTCAGCATCACACAACAGAGATTTCCCCCTTCTAGCTGATCAGACAGGATAACCTCTTAGGCAAACACTTGGGTACTTTCCTGTCTCTTACAACTTCAGTTTCTACTCCAAAGCACTGCCCCCCACCAACTCCTCTCCATGTAGTATGATTAGAGGATGGAGTCTTATTTCAGGGTTCCTCTTACCTTCTGTGCATCTGATCATAATAGTGACTTCTGATCTGTGAACCAGGGGTGGTCCTCAGATTCTGATTTTTGATGGGCTCCCAGGTGATCTTGATGTTCTTTGTCCATGAACCACATGTTGGGCAGCAAACTCTTGTAGCACTTCTGGAATGATCTCCACTCTGGCCTCTCCCAGTCATGTTCCTATCACTTCTCTTTTCTCATTATAAAACTTAACTGCCTTATGTTCTACTCCCATAGAAGCACCTTCCTGCCTCCATATGACTATTTCATACTTAAATGATAATAGCTGATGGATAAGCAGTAAATAGAATCAGAAGTCTATATGTTAGAGAGCAGGATATAGATCTATGCTTTAATGACTCTGAGAATCACATTTCCAGTTGGTGAGCCATTATTGTCTTGAATATATCCTGTTAGTATTCAGTCTCAATAAGAAGTTTTAAAGAAATCATTTTATTGACAGTATAAACTTATGTCTGGTAACATAATTAAAATGTTGTCATTACAACTGAATTTAGCCTTCCCTTTTAACAGATCCTCAAGGATGGCATTCTAAACGAGCATGGACATTTGAAATCTAGCTGAAACAGTGGCTCACTGTGGAAGGGAAGCTTCTTTATACTGTTACTAAATAGGTTCTTAGGATTCTTGCATTGATATATCACAGTTGACACAACCGAACCAGGGTATGTTCATGAACTTTCATGTATTAATACCCTGGTTCCATGATTTTTCTTATGTTCTTAAGCCTTGTTTAGCCGGGCTTTCTGCATCTGTATAATAGGCATAACTATCATTAATATTTAAGGGTGACTCAGAGATAGGCTCTGTAGACTCCACCTCTGTCCCTAGGACAGCCCTAGAAAACTGCCTAACGACTGATGGGCATGAATGCCCATCAATGAAAGCAAACCAGCCTTTTATTGCTGGATAGGCTCTAGAGGCTATGCTGTGCACACATGTCCCTTTACTTTCTGAATTGCAGGTTGGGCCATGATGCAACAGGAAGGTTCCCTAGGAGGGGATGATTCCGCAAGGACAGGGAGAGGGTGTGGTCTCTGGGGATTGAAGGCACTGCTCCTGACTATCTTGTATGAAAGGATTTCACTATGTAGCTGGTCTGTCCCCACTTGGCGGTTGAGAATCCTGAGTATGGGATGAGGCAACTTGTTAAGAGTACAGAACCAGTGAGCGGTGGCCCAGGGATGTCTCGCTCTGGAGCCCATGGTCTTACCCATTGAGAAGCCCTCCTAGTAGGACATGAAATAAGGCATGTGAAAGTGTTTGCTGCAGTCTCTGGCCCTAGTAACATAATTTTTTTTGGTTTCCCTCTATTGTACCCCCCCAAAAAAAACCCTGCCTCCATGACTATTTCATACTTAAATGATAATAGCTGATGGATAAGCAGTAAATAGAATCAGAAGTCTATATGTTAGAGAGCAGGATATAGATCTATGCTTTAATGACTCTGAGAATCACATTTCCAGTTGGTGAGCCATTATTGTCTTGAATATATCCTGTTAGTATTCAGTCTCAATAAGAAGTTTTAAAGAAATCATTTTATTGACAGTATAAACTTATGTCTGGTAACATAATTAAAATGTTGTCATTACAACTGAATTTAGCCTTCCCTTTTAACAGATCCTCAAGGATGGCATTCTAAACGAGCATGGACATTTGAAATCTAGCTGAAACAGTGGCTCACTGTGGAAGGGAAGCTTCTTTATACTGTTACTAAATAGGTTCTTAGGATTCTTGCATTGATATATCACAGTTGACACAACCGAACCAGGGTATGTTCATGAACTTTCATGTATTAATACCCTGGTTCCATGATTTTTCTTATGTTCTTAAGCCTTGTTTAGCCGGGCTTTCTGCATCTGTATAATAGGCATAACTATCATTAATATTTAAGGGTGACTCAGAGATAGGCTCTGTAGACTCCACCTCTGTCCCTAGGACAGCCCTAGAAAACTGTTAACGACTGATGGGCATGAATGCCCATCAATGAAAGCAAACCAGCCTTTTATTGCTGGATAGGCTCTAGAGGCTATGCTGTGCACACATGTCCCTTTACTTTCTGAATTGCAGGTTGGGCCATGATGCAACAGGAAGGTTCCCTAGGAGGGGATGATTCCGCAAGGACAGGGAGAGGGTGTGGTCTCTGGGGATTGAAGGCACTGCTCCTGACTATCTTGTATGAAAGGATTTCACTATGTAGCTGGTCTGTCCCCACTTGGCGGTTGAGAATCCTGAGTATGGGATGAGGCAACTTGTTAAGAGTACAGAACCAGTGAGCGGTGGCCCAGGGATGTCTCGCTCTGGAGCCCATGGTCTTACCCATTGAGAAGCCCTCCCTAGTAGGACATGAAATAAGGCATGTGAAAGTGTTTGCTGCAGTCTCTGGCATGTGGTTGGTGGCTACTCAGTAATCATAATGGTTTTTTCTCTTTGTCTATGTTTGGTTCCTCCCTGGAGCTCCATGGAATCCAGTGCTTTCCTTATATTTGATGCTGGGTGGGTAGACAGGGCTTCAGCCTTTGACCTCTGTGTTACTCAGCAGGGTCTGGTTGCTGCTGTGACTCACAGTTTCCAGCTCTCCTGGCTGCGCCACTGTGCACAGGAGTTTTCTAGCTACAGGTTGGTGAAGTATTCCAGGGCAGGATGTTTACATCCCCTGGAGGAATGGGCACAGAATCAAGCCAGCCCTTGCTTGGCAACCCCTGTCTGTTCTTTCCAGCCTAAGGCGCCCTGCCAAAGAGACTCAGGGAGGCGAACATAACAAGTGCTGATGTGCTTCCATTTTATATAGAACATAATAAAACTTTTCAGGATGATTTATTGTCCTAAACAAGAAAATACAATGGACTCTATCCATTATTCAGCATGCTAATGATAACCTTTCCTCTCTTGTCGAGGATGATCTAAGGTACTGTTCAGTGGAAGTACAAAGAACATGCAGGGAACACACACACACATATACACAATCCAATGACATTTCATGCTGTGACAGTTGGAAAATTAATTGTGGAACAGGGGAATTTAAAACCAAAAGAAAAGGTAGATTTCCACATTTGTGGCTTTCCAAGCATCATTAAAATAAAATGATTTTTTTTAATTTTAGGAGATTGACTTAGAAATGTCCCCCACACAAAGTGAGCGTTGAGAACTCATTGAATGCTTTCTTGTGATGTTGTATTTTGCTCTTTGGTCATTTTTATAAAGTGTATTTCTTCCAACTGATACCTAGTAGGCCATGGGGGGACTCTGATCTTGTATGAAAGGATTTCACTATGTAGCTGGTCTGTCCCCACTTGGCGGTTGAGAATCCTGAGTATGGGATGAGGCAACTTGTTAAGAGTACAGAACCAGTGAGCGGTGGCCCAGGGATGTCTCGCTCTGGAGCCCATGGTCTTACCCATTGAGAAGCCCTCCCTAGTAGGACATGAAATAAGGCATGTGAAAGTGTTTGCTGCAGTCTCTGGCATGTGGTTGGTGGCTACTCAGTAATCATAATGGTTTTTTCTCTTTGTCTATGTTTGGTTCCTCCCTGGAGCTCCATGGAATCCAGTGCTTTCCTTATATTTGATGCTGGGTGGGTAGACAGGGCTTCAGCCTTTGACCTCTGTGTTACTCAGCAGGGTCTGGTTGCTGCTGTGACTCACAGTTTCCAGCTCTCCTGGCTGCGCCACTGTGCACAGGAGTTTTCTAGCTACAGGTTGGTGAAGTATTCCAGGGCAGGATGTTTACATCCCCTGGAGGAATGGGCACAGAATCAAGCCAGCCCTTGCTTGGCAACCCCTGTCTGTTCTTTCCAGCCTAAGGCGCCCTGCCAAAGAGACTCAGGAGAGGCGAACATAACAAGTGCTGATGTGCTTCCATTTTATATAGAACATAATAAAACTTTTCAGGATGATTTATTGTCCTAAACAAGAAAATACAATGGACTCTATCCATTATTCAGCATGCTAATGATAACCTTTCCTCTCTTGTCGAGGATGATCTAAGGTACTGTTCAGTGGAAGTACAAAGAACATGCAGGGAACACACACACACATATACACAATCCAATGACATTTCATGCTGTGACAGTTGGAAAATTAATTGTGGAACAGGGGAATTTAAAACCAAAAGAAAAGGTAGATTTCCACATTTGTGGCTTTCCAAGCATCATTAAAATAAAATGATTTTTTTTAATTTTAGGAGATTGACTTAGAAATGTCCCCCACACAAAGTGAGCGTTGAGAACTCATTGAATGCTTTCTTGTGATGTTGTATTTTGCTCTTTGGTCATTTTTATAAAGTGTATTTCTTCCAACTGATACTGTTTGAGCCATGTGGAAAGCAGGGTCCAGAACTGGATCATTTCTCAAGATTCTCGTTCATGACCCACTTAACACCTACATGTGGGATGTGAGGATTGTCACTTGGCATACCACTGTTCTCGTTACAGGGGAGAAACTGAGTGCTTCTCCCCTGAGAATTACAGCTAACTGGAAAACAGAAAACTTTGTTAAGGTTCCAAGTGAGTTTGATACAGGGGCAGAATCTTCAATTTCTGATGCATGAGGACTTTTTTTCTAAGTTAAGAGGACATAGTAATTAAAGTTATTTCCCATGTGTTTATTGTTGCTATGTCTGTTTCAATGCATATCAGTAAAAATTAAATCAGTGCGCATAGCTTATTTTGATGAGCACCGTAACTCAAGTATTGATTTCATCAGAGATAAGTTCATTTCTGAATTTCTTCTTTATTTGAAGCTTTTCCACTAGTTTGTGGACTGAAAGAGTCTTCTAATAGAGAGGAGAGCCTGGAGAGAGCTGAGAGCTAAGCTTAGGATGCCTGTTTTTGTCTTTTAGGAGACTATTTATTGAAGAAATTTGAAAAATAAACAAAAGCAAAAGCTTTTTGCTGATTCCCTTAAATGGTTTTTTGGCTATGAAAATGGAAGCATCCCTAAAAAATCTTAATGCCCTCAGCGATTCTCCAAAAATTTCCTCCATCGTGATTTTTAGATTTATGAGTAATAACAGAAGGCAGCATTTCTCAATTCTGAATCATAGCAGAACAAGCTGTGTTAGGGAGCAGTCAGACTCCCTAACTTGGACTCGGAGTAGGTTGGCTGGGTGACCTAGACAAGCTGGTTAACCTCAGCTGGGTTATAATTCCACTGTAAGACCCAAAAGATTGTTGGTCATTATAAGGTTGAAATAAAGCAACATAGGTAAAGTATTTAGTATGGTATCTAGAACAAAGGACTCCTTCAAGAAATAGTACCATTCCATCTCCTTCTGTACCCCACCACTACCCAATTGCTTAAATATATGTCAGAGTTAAAAAAAAAAAACAAAAAAACAGAACGCACAGCTTAAGGAAACTTCCTCAAATAATGCATAGCTATATACTTAGTATTAATAAAAGAAAGTCCATTTTTATTCTTTCATCCCTTAGATTGATTGCCTATCATGTGTAGGTGTTAGGAACAGTTTCCTTCTTTCCAGAAGCTGGTGAAATCCAGCTATGCAGGCAGTCAAGTCAGATTTTAAAGGTTTCTCCAGGAGGTAAAAATGGCTCAGGGTGATGCCGCTAAAGCCAGCTGGATTTAAAGTTGACCTACTGGGTCTCATTCTAGAGTTTCCTGAAAGATAACTCTGAAACTATGTTCAGAGCCTTTATTAAGGGTCTTCTAAATTTCTTTAGACTTCTCTCCACCACTGCCTACTTGTAATAGCATGTTTAGGATTATTCTGAAGGATTCTGAGACTTTCCACAACTATGTCTATTTCAAGTCTGTTCTCGGAAGATGGAACTCTACAGAAGGCAGTTCACATGATTTTTAGTCCGAATCTATAAATAATTGGTATATCCATTTTAGCCCCCCAAACTCCCATCTGGTTCTCTGTTCACATGAGACACTAGGCCGAAAACTTGGAAGAGTAATAATATCTCAAGATGCATAAATACCATAGGATAATTGCAATGATAGTAGATGCTCCTTGCCTCTGATTTTTTGAGGACGGGCAATTGGGCTTTCCCAAGGCAATTAGCATAAGATTAGCAAGCTGTATAGGGGAGAAACATCACTTGGAGGAAGACATTTATTTCCTCTTCCCTTTTCATGTGTCCTGCGTGCTTGCAGGCACCCGGACTCCTGGTTAAGGATCAAAGGCTTGACCTGGTCCTTGCTCCTATGCAGACTTTGTTGAATTCCTGCCTGTGAGAGAGGCAGAAGCACACAGCTTGTTTGGGGGATCCCAGATGGAGTTTGCACGGTGAATATTAGAAAAAGCATCTCTTGTGACTGGTAAACTGAGAAATTTAAATTGGAACAGCAGTGAACAAACCATACATGTCGGGAGGTGGGGTGGGGGTGAGGCAACCCATTAAGTCACTTTTGCATCTGTAAAGAGTCATTTTGTAGAGTGATCTGCACTTTAAGAATTCCTAATGGGTACAGTCAGTTCAGAGTCTAAGCTCAATGTGTTGTTGTCTCTGATCTTGTTCTTCTGATTAAGGGAGGGAGGGCGGGAGGGGGAAACAATAACAGACACACAAACACACATTCAACAAAGATGGGGAAAATGTGAGCACCAGGCGTGTCCTTGCTGATCTGAGGATGACAGTTAAGAGAACCAACATTTCAGGTGCAGGATGGAAGCAAGAATAGCCCCTTAAAAGGAGAGGGGAAGAGGGTCAGCAAAGGTAAGTTGATGAGCCAAACAGAGGTGGGGGAAGGGAGGGGCTGAGAGATTCAGGGTAGCAGAAACTCAGCAAATCAAACCTGCCATGATTTACTGGAGATGTTTAATTTGAAATTGTGATCCCTGCAATTACTGAAAATGGAGCAGTTAAAAAGGAAAGCAGTTCCATTGTGACAGGGCAGGAAGAACCCGAGACGTATTTGATATTCGAATGCCTTTTTAAAAAATTGCCTTTGTTCCAAAGTTCTTCTTTTGGATCTGGTGAGATGCATATTAATTTTGGTTCCTTCATTGTGAATCACTGTGTGCGTTGTATCTTCTTAATGGAGAGAAAAGGAACATCCAGAGATGGAAAAACACCTGGCACCAGCAACCCAGACTTGTTCTCTGGATCCTAGAGGAGGGACAAGAAAATAAGTGAGGCAGCTAGCCACAGAGGGAGATGGGATGTGAACAAAAAATTCTGGAATGTGAGAGTTGGAGGTGGATCGTTCTGCTAGGTCTTAGACTTAAAAAAAGAGGGTAGGGCGTTAATTTAGTAATACCCTGTCTCCCATCCTGTAAACTTATTTCATTTACTCCTAACCGCTCGCCGCCAAACCAACCTTGAATTGAAACCATCTTTTCCCTGTGCCCTCCTGAGAGTGACTGGCAGTGGCAGCCACAAAACTGGCAAGTTCTGATGAAAGTGTTCAATTCAGGCCTATTCGCGATGTACGTTCACTTTGTGGGTGGAAAGAAACCTGGAGAAGAGAGAGGAAACAAGGCTTAAAGCCTTCAGAAATTGGCAGGCAGACTTCCTGAAGGAGGCTCCTCCAAGGAATCTTCTCGAATTAAACCTGGGTCTGAAGTGCATTTGTAAATGATCAGGCTTAAAAGTGGGGTTTGGTTTCCTTCTGTCTTGCTGATGCGGGTCCAGATACTTTTGGGGATCTCTCTCTGTCTCTCTTTTCTTTTTTAAGATGAGAAAGAAGAAACAAAACACCATGAGAACACAGAACTGAAAATTCCAGGCAGCAAATTACTAACTTAGACCAGCTCTTGCTCTTACATCCTTCCCAAATATATCATAGCCCACTGCTTCCTAAATATTGGATTATGCAGTAATAGTCACTGCATGAAAATGTAAATACTTTTTAAAAATTCATAATTTGTCTCTTAAGGTTTATGTGACTGCTCATGTATTCTCTCAGTGTTGAGCCATTAACAGACCCCACCGAAACAGCTTTTTATTTACATTTTTGAAACATTTACCTGGTGTGATTAATGAAAGATGGTTTTAACCCCATATCTTTCTTTGAAATACTGAAGTCAGTCCAGAGTTTTTCCACCTATAAATGATGGTCATAAACTACCATAAGATGGCACTGTAACATAAATTATGGTATGAGTCTATATGGTATAAGGACTGAAAAAATGAAAAGTCGAGTGCCAGATTTGCAGGTGAGCAGACGGGAATTATTCCCAAAGAGCTGCATTAACTAGCAGACGTAGCTAAAAGCAAGTTATATGCACGTTGGATTTTAATCAGGGAGATGCTATCCAGGAATTCAATTCAGATGTGCCCTTTTATATTTTCAGAGAAAATGAATTCCAGTATAACCTGAAAGAAAAGATTTCAAAAAATACTAACAGAAATCAGGCTGCCATCACAGGTACCAAAAAAAAAAAAAATGGCAAGGTGTTTTTCAGTCTTGGTTCTGTCTCGGGAATACAGTAACTAAGGTCAGAATGAAAAACTTGTTGAACCTTTTTCCCATTCTGACTTCCCTGTCATCCTGGGAAGGGGAGAGAGAAAGTGTTAGTAAAGTGGCCAACCCCACAGGGCCTGGCTGTAGAGTGTGAATGTCGGTGCCAGCACATTTATCCTCTTGGTGTTTTTTTTTTTTTTTTTAAAGAAAGCGAGCATTGCATTTTACAGATAGGCATTAGGGAATAAAAGTATTTTGGGATATTGATGCAGCAGGCATCGTTGGTTACAGGGTTTTTTTTTTTTTTCTTTTGGCCATGCTCTGTTTGAGAAAACTCAGTCACTACTACTTCTGCCAAAGTTGCCCTGGTTTAGTAGCAGTCCCTTAGAGATTATAGAGGTAATGGGGATGGAAAGCATCATCCAAATTTCTTTGTCAGGGTTCCATAGCTTCAGGTGCAATTGAAAACAGCAATCCCACCAGTGTGCTCTCTGACTTCATAGAAAAGCTTCTAAAGAAAAAAAAAAAAAAAAATCAAGTTTCTTGGCGATCTCAGGCTGTTGTGTTACCAAGTGGGTACTCTCTTTTGGCTTGGCATAAAAACAGGTACAGGCTCTTCTCTGCCTAGCAAGCAGATATCTAGGCCCTGTTCAATAGTGTGCACTCAGGGGTGAGGTATTGAATGCTACTGGAACAATGAGGTAGTTTTAGGAAGTGCTTAGCATTGCAAAGACTGCACTTGGCTAAGAGGAGCCTGACTATGGGGAGACTGACTTTATGGGCATTATCACGCTCTTCTTAGTAATGATTTTTCCCCAGTCAACCCAGTAGAGAAAACAGGAGGAAAATCAGGCAACTAACAATGCTGGTCAAAGACCAATCAGAGATGCGTCACAGGTGGTGCTGTAGTCTAGAAAGCCCATACCTTTTAAAGTGGTCTTGGCAGCCCAATGAGCCCAACTTTTAGCAGATGCAAAAACCAATGATTGGGCTTCCCCTGGTGGTCCAGTGGGTAAAGACACCGCCTTGCAGTGCAAGGGGCGCTGGTTCGATCCCTGGCCTGGGAAGGTCCCACGTGCCGCGGAGCGGCTGGACCGATGTGTCCAATTACCGAGCCGGAGCTCTGGAGCGCGTGCATCCAGAGCCGGAGCTCTGCAGTGACAGACACCACCGCGATGGGAGGCCCACAGGAGCCAAAGGACAAAGACGATGAAAAAAACGGAGAAATGAAAGACCAATAGAAGTGGCCTGCCCGCTCCCCTCCCTCCCCAACCCGACCCCCGCCCAAAATAAATAAATAAATAAATAAATCTTTTAAAAAAAAAAACAAAAAAACAATGATTTCCTTTCTAGTGGGTTAAGCCTCCATTTTCGAGGAAGATGGTATTGGCTGGTCCTTCTGGCAAGTAAGCCCTCTGCCGGAGAGTCTTGGAACAGACATGGAATCATGACCAGTCTCACTCCAGTAAGTAGACTTGAGGACAGTTGTAACCTCTCACCTCCCTCGTGAAATCGTTGTGGTATTAAGATGTATGAAGAACATCAAGTTCTTCATTACCATATGTCTGGTAATGAAGCAAAGGTAAAAGACTTGCCTCTTTATATATACTGGTGTTCTCTGTTTCTGATAGCAAAAATCTGTTGTGAAATCTAGTGCCTGCTTTGTTCCTCTGATTACCTGCTTGCTTAAGAATACTGAATTACCCCTCCCAACTCTTGCTAATTGTCTTCATACATGTTGTTTTGGAAATACTGTTTTTGAGACCTCCCTCACTTTTTCTTCCAATAGGATACTTTTTTTCTTTTTCTCAAATGAACAGAGTTGTATCTTTGTTCATAAGTGTGTGAAAGTTGTTATTTAAGGCTCTCAATCCCTTTCCTGAAGCCCTTGGTGCCAGAAAATAGGGGGATTTTTATAAAGGCACTGTGGCTCATGGACCACACATTGTGTACCCAATAACTGATATGTTTCTGCTGTGAAATGTGTGGATGTTTAGTTTAATGGTCTAAGTAAACTCCATAAAGATCCTATATCAGGTCAGGTTTTCTAAACATTGAGTTAATTAAAAAAATAATAAAATTTTGAGTTTTTGTATTGTAAATAAGGGAATGTGGGTCTGTATGGTGTGTAAGTGTCTTTATATTTCAGAAGAAATACAGTGTCCAGGTTATATTCAAAATCTATGGATTGTATAAAAAGATAGACTTTGAGTTTTGGCTTTGAAATGGGCTCTAATCACAATTTCTTGTTTCTACTCATGTCTTCTTCTAGACTAATCAGAACCTCCAGCCACGAGGTTGCAAACTCCTGTGTTAAGGAGACCAGAGAGATACTGGGAACTGGGTGGGTTGGGTTAGGCAACAGGTAATGATGCGGTCCAGGGTTCAGGAGAGCCTTGCACTGTCCAAAGGAGGCGCCCACACCAGACACCTCCTGATATCTGCTGCCAAGGGGGAGGTATCCCAGGTAATGCGCTTTATCAGGGTAAATCAGGAAAAATATTTGAAATGCTCTCGATTTTTAAATGTTAGCAACAAATTCAGTTTTTACTTAGTCAAAAGGGAAAAAACCATAAAACTCCATATATACCCTTAATCTTCCTCACCCATCCCAAGTGGTTTCTCCATATTTTTAGTTGCTGTTGCCTGTTCTACTCTGGCTTTGAGGGCCTCCTACTCACCATTGACATGCATGGCCATGAATTTAAATTGTGCATTGGTTACAATAAAATCACCTTCTTTTGCCTAGGCCTTATTTCTGTTATCCTACTAAGTAGCTCTTGAGGGCCTTAGTCCTGGGATGCCCTTATGCTCCCGTATTTCCTCCATTCCTACACTTGCTCGTATCTCCAAAGAGCCATACAGCTTATGCCTCTGAACATTGTCTTGTCTCTGCATTCACATTTTTTAAAATTCTAGTATAATTGACAGGTAACATTATATTAGTTACACAGGTAGAACACAGTTCAATGTTTGTGTGTGCTGTAAAATAATCACCATAATGTCGTTAACCTCCATTACCATAATAGTTACAAAATTTTGTTCTTGTAACTTTTAAGATTTACTCTCAACTTTTGAATATGCAATACAGTATTATTAACTATAGTGGCTATGCTATAAATTACATTCTCATAACTTATTTATTTTATACTTGAAGATTTATACCTCTTGACTCCCTTTGCCCATTTTGCCCAAGCTTGATCCTCAGTCAGTTCTATATACCTAGTTTTTTTTTCTTCTTTTTCTAATTCCAAATACAAGTAAGATTAAATGGTATTTGTCTTTTCCTGTTGAACGTTTCACTTAACATAATGCCTGTAAAATCCATCATCCATATTGCTATAAATGACAAGAATTCATTCTTTTTTATGGCTGAATAATATTCCATTGTGTATATGTACCACATCATCTTTATCCATTGATCTATCAGTGGACACTTAGGCTGTTTCCGTCTCTTGTCTATTGTAAATAATGTTGTAGTAAACTTGGTGCGTGTGTCTTTTCAAATTAAAGTATCTATTTTTTGGCAGATAAATAGCCAGAAGTAGAATTGCTGGGTCGTTTTGTAGTTTTGTTTTTAATTTGGAGAAACCTGCATACTGTTTTCCATAGTGGTTGCACCAATTTACATTTCTACCAATAGTGCACAAGGGTTCCCTTTTCTCCAGAATCTTACCAACCCTTATTATCTCCTGTCTTTTTGATAATAGGAATTCTCTAACAGATGCGAGGTGATAGATCATCATGATTTTAATTTGTATTTACCTGATAACTAGTGATGTTGAGATTGTTTCATGGACTTGTTAGCCATTTGTATGTCTTCTCTGGAAAAATGTCTCCTTAGATGATCTGCCCATTTTTTAATTGAATTGTTTGTTTTCTGTTGAGTTCTGTTCTTTATGTATGTTGTATGTTAACCCCTTAACAGATAAATGATTTGTACTGTTGTACAAATTGTTTCCTTTCAATATGTTGTCTCTTCATTTTGTTGATATTAATAGTTTCCTTTTCTGTGCAAAATCCTCATCCATTTCTAATCTGACCCAACAGAAATAAACCAAACCCTGAATTAACAAATACTATGGGCTTTTTATGTGTGTGTTTTATTTTTTTTAATTTAAAAATTCAAACTGTATGATTTTTTTTTGTTAACTTCTATTGGAATATAGCTGATTTGCAATGCCGTGTTAGTGTCAGGTGTACAGAAAAGCAAATACATATACATGTGTGTATGTCTGTCTCTGTGTATATACACACACATATATGTACATGCACATACTCTTTTTTAGATTCTTTTTCCATATAGGTTATTACAGAGTATTGAGTGGAGTTCCCTTTGCTGTGTAGTAGGTCCTTGTGTTTTATATATAGTAGTGTGTATATGTCAATCCCTGTCTCCCAGTTTGTCCCTCACCACATCTTAACCCCTTTCTGTGTTTTCTTGTAACTCATTTTTTTTGAAAAATTCCATTGTGTATATGTACCACATCATCTTTATCCATTGATCTATCAGTGGACACTTAGGCTGTTTCCGTCTCTTGTCTATTGTAAATAATGTTGTAGTAAACTTGGTGCGTGTGTCTTTTCAAATTAAAGTATCTATTTTTTGGCAGATAAATAGCCAGAAGTAGAATTGCTGGGTCGTTTTGTAGTTTTGTTTTTAATTTGGAGAAACCTGCATACTGTTTTCCATAGTGGTTGCACCAATTTACATTTCTACCAATAGTGCACAAGGGTTCCCTTTTCTCCAGAATCTTACCAACCCTTATTATCTCCTGTCTTTTTGATAATAGGAATTCTCTAACAGATGCGAGGTGATAGATCATCATGATTTTAATTTGTATTTACCTGATAACTAGTGATGTTGAGATTGTTTCATGGACTTGTTAGCCATTTGTATGTCTTCTCTGGAAAAATGTCTCCTTAGATGATCTGCCCATTTTTTAATTGAATTGTTTGTTTTCTGTTGAGTTCTGTTCTTTATGTATGTTGTATGTTAACCCCTTAACAGATAAATGATTTGTACTGTTGTACAAATTGTTTCCTTTCAATATGTTGTCTCTTCATTTTGTTGATATTAATAGTTTCCTTTTCTGTGCAAAATCCTCATCCATTTCTAATCTGACCCAACAGAAATAAACCAAACCCTGAATTAACAAATACTATGGGCTTTTTATGTGTGTGTTTTATTTTTTTTAATTTAAAAATTCAAACTGTATGATTTTTTTTTGTTAACTTCTATTGGAATATAGCTGATTTGCAATGCCGTGTTAGTGTCAGGTGTACAGAAAAGCAAATACATATACATGTGTGTATGTCTGTCTCTGTGTATATACACACACATATATGTACATGCACATACTCTTTTTTAGATTCTTTTTCCATATAGGTTATTACAGAGTATTGAGTGGAGTTCCCTTTGCTGTGTAGTAGGTCCTTGTGTTTTATATATAGTAGTGTGTATATGTCAATCCCTGTCTCCCAGTTTGTCCCTCACCACATCTTAACCCCTTTCTGTGTTTTCTTGAACTAACTACATTATTTACAGCTTTTGAAATTCTCTCCTGCCTGGTGTCTGTGTTACTACATGCCTTGGGTTCCCCCCCATTTTTCCCCAATTTTTTCATTTACCATACTCCAGTTTACTTCATACCCATATTCAAAGCCACTTAGTTCTTTGCTGAAATCTGAATGTGACCTCCATCCCAGCCACAATCTAGACTTTTAGGCTTGGCTTCTCTTCAGAGACAAGACCTCAGCCTCCAGTTGAGTGCTCCATAGGCTACTCAAACTCAACCTCTCCAAAAGAAAACCTCACACATTTCTCAGTAATCAACTCCAGATTGTCTTCATCTCCATTTTTCTGTCTTGGATTTAAAACCATTCATCTGTGACCCAGCACACTGTGATCCATTCTAATAGTAAATGAGACGAGTAGGGTCCATCTCCCTCACGGTTCTTTTTCATCCATACTGTCAGTGCCTTTCTTACTCTTAATGCTACTGTTTACAGTCTTGGACTCTCACCCCACCAGCCTATCCTGTGAAATTGGAGATTATAGTTGTTAAACTTCAACAGCCACTATGTCATCCACCTCATTGTCCAGTGGCTTCTTCAAATTAAATTGATTCTCATTTCCAAGCTGTTAAGACTATCAATAACTCTAATCCACCTGATTTTCTGTCTGAATGACCATGAATCCTATTAGTACATAGTATGCATTTGATAAACCAGTCTTTGTTTCAAAATGAGGATATACATATGACTAATCTGGGATCATACATATCTGTAAACAACAAAACTCTGTAAAAGTAAAAAGTAAAAAAAAAAAAAAAAAAAAAAACAAACCCAAAACTGTCTCATTCCTCAGAAAGGAAATGTGCTCTTACTTATTTAAATTGAAGGCTTGCTTACTACCCAGAGGCTAAGGTTCAGTTGTTGTAATTTGACCAGCTCATGAACAGTGCCATACAATGTAAATGTTTCTACCGTTTTCATTTCGACTTCATTCTACATATTCTGGTTTATATGTACTCTCAATGATAAAATGAAAGAAGACAAGTTGATGGCCTCTGAATATATTTAAAACCCTTTTTATTGCACTAATAATTTCCTCAGAAAGTGCTAAATAGCTGTGAAACTTGGCCAAATGAAAATAACCTGTATGTCTACGAAATAGTAATAGATTATGATATATACCAAGGCATGGTAGCAGGAAAAGTCAGGGTTAAATTTTCCAGTAATAGTGCTCATCAGCAACATCTAATAGGGCAATGATAAATTAAAACTAGTGTAAAATGGGACACTTACTGAAGCTGGGTTTTGCATCAAATATATGATTCCTTCAAAAACCCCAAGGTGATTGATATGATGCTATGTGTTGGAAAATTTTTCTGGCTCTTGGTTTTGCAGTGGAATTTGTTAGAAAATGCTGTTGCATTGTGAGACACATGCTAGTTTTTTTTCACTGGCTCTCACTAGAAATCCAAGCCCCTTTTATTTTGTCAACACTCAGGCACAGGAATTTAAGCATTTATTTTGGTCTCTTCATGATACAATAGCAAGGAAAAAGGCACCCTGCGCACCCGCCCCCAGCCTCCCCGTTATCACTGAGGACAGATGAAGGTCCATTTATCCCAAGGAAGTTTATTATCTGGTGGAGAGTAGTGATGCCTCCTAGCACTGTGTTAAGAAAGTATTTTGTGGAATCCACCCTAAATGTCTTGTTCTACTCTTAAGAGAGGATGGAGAAATACTGCTTCCTTTCTCCTCTGAGCTTATCAGGAAGATCCAAACCCAGTTATAAAATTTGGGAGGAGAAGGTTAATTCATCTTTCCCCACACAGTTGGAGTTGGATAACAGGCTTCTTAACTGAACAGGTTCTCTCTTTTCAGAGTGGGCAAGTGCATCCTAGCTTTCAAAGTTCAGATTCCATCTCAAGTAATTGGAAATTATCACATGCCCTCCAGAAGCTATTTTGTTTCTTGAAATGTTATTAATGCCATATTCAGATACTTTAGCATCCACCAACATGACCACTGTGGATTGAGAAGGTATGATGACAGAGAAAACAAAAATGTGTTTTCACTTCCCAGTGAAACACTGACACTAGGATGCAAGAACACTTTCTGTCTTGTACTGCTCTTTGTGGATCTTGAGGTCTCAATTATGCTAACCTTTCAACTTGAGGGTTGTAGTCATGGCGCTGGTGGATGACTTAGCTATGGTTAGTTATATAGGGGATGGAAGCAAGTGTCAGGAGAATGTAATAAGCAGCTGAGGCTTTTGACATAGTCCCATGCCAAGTTTATATCCTCAAATTTCTGTACTTATGGCTACATGGCTGGAGTAGATGATTCCAACATTATTCTATAAAGATAAATTCCAGCATCTCCCACACCCTAAGGACGTATGGCACACTTTAACATGCCCAAAAGTTGCTGCACACTTAGGATCGATCAGCAGCTCTTAAATGCCTGCCTGTAAATGGAATTGTCAAGACCTGGCACTTGAAGATTATTCTGTGTATCCATAGAAAAACACTTGTCGGCTCAAGATACTTCACTGTCTGAATCTCTTCGAGGTAACCAAAATTTTACCTCTTTCCACAAGCACATTTTTCTTCAAACATCACCAGGGTAATGTGAGTAGAGGGAGGCGATTTTGAAACACACTTCAAATGCCTTGTTTTGCACAGGACATCTTCTCTTGCTTTTCAGGCTCATTGATCCTTGCTGTGACACACCACATCTGGTTGTGTCTTTCCTGTTCTGTTTATGTAGCATAGCATGGTGTCAGTTGGAACTGGGTTTTGGCACAGTCATCAGCCAAAGAGATCACAAATCAAACGTTATTTTTGAAAACTGCAGTAGAAGTGCTAGTGTATTTTAAAATTTGTTCAGATTTTTTTTTAAAAGAAATTGAGTTATTAATTTAAAAAGCTTGTACTTTTAAACTTCCTTGTTCAAGAAAATCGCTGTGCTCATAAACTGGAGAGCAAAGAGTTCAGTTGCTCAGGTGAGCAAATATTTATTGAATGACTGCTTTATGCCAAACACTCTGTCTGGCACCATATTCATTCTGGCTGTACAGGAGTGAGAGAAACTTAAGTCAGACATTCAGTTCAATAAGGGACAATTGTGTGCTGACTGCTGCATATACTGATGACTCTCCAGTTTATGTCTCTCTCATTTCTACCTCCTGCCCCAGTCTAACCAGCTTCCAATGTCTTTGGGGGGTGCTTCTTAGGCATCTTATACTTATGTCTCTACTTATGTGTCCAGAAGGTAGAAAAGAGATTACCAGAGCCTCGTGGGAGGGGAAATGAGGAGTTTGTGTTAAATTGGGACAGCATTTGTGTTTGGAATGATGGAAATGTTTGGGAAGTAGATGGGGGTAATGGTCATAGCATTGTGAATGTACTTTCAAAGTAAACACTCAGAAATGCTTGCAGACTTCATTGATAGTCCAGTGGGTAAAGACACTGCCTTGCAGTGCAGGGGGCACCGGTTCGATCCTTGGCCTGGGAAGATCCCACGTGCTGCAGAGCAGCGGGACCTATGTGTCCAACTACCGAGCCAGAGCTCTGGAGCGCATGCTCCCAGAGCCAGTGCTCTGCGGCGAGAGAGGCCACTGTGATGGGAGGCCCACATAGGCCGAGGAACGGAGATGGATGAAAATGAATAGATGAAGGATCAATAGAAGTGGCCAAAAAAAAAAAAAAAAAAGAAAACCAAACCAAAATGCTTGCAATGGTAAATTTTATGTTTGTACATTTTGCTATAATACAAAGAGTACACATTCAACACCAGTCTGTTTCCACTCCCCAGACCTGTAATTCCTGCCATCCTCTTTGACTGAGAAAATGATATCTTTATTAATTTTTAGGCTCAAGTTAAAAACTTGATGTCATCATCACCATTGATTTTCTTTTTCTCACAGCCAACAGTGGCTCCATTTTGAAAACCAGGTGGATGACTACCTTCAGAATACATCCAGAGTCCACTTCTCAGCACCCCCACCTCAGTTGCTTGATCCATGTTGTCTTTTGGCTAGACCACAGTCACCATTTAACTAGTCTGTTTTGCATTGGCACTTCTTTAGTTCATTCTCCACACGTAACTAGAGTGATTCTTTTCGCATGTATGCTCTATCATGCTTCTGCCCACTTGCTCCATTGCTTTCCCATCTTAGCACTGCCAAAAGGAGAGTCTTTCTGGCCCCAAAATGACTCACATGATATAGCCTCTGGCTACTTTGCTGAACTTATCTTCTGTCACTGTTATCCTCAGTTTGTTCCAGCCACATTGGTCTCGTTGGAGTTCCTGGAACATGCCAAGCACATCCCTGCCTCTGGTCCCTAACTAGCTGTTCCCTCTTCCTACAGTACTCTTCCCCAGCTAATACCAGTGTCAGCTTAAATGTTACCTCCTTAGGGAGCTTCCTGGCCATTGTCTAAAATAGCATCACCTCCTACAGCATTTTCTTTCACTTTGCCCTGCTTTGTTTATGTGTTTTGCTTATTGTCTTTTCCTCTTCAACTTAGATATGAGTTACATGAGGGCAGTAATTTTTGTTTGTTTGTTTGTTTTTTTTATACTGTTTTATCCCCAGAAGCCTGAGACTGCTTGGGTTTTCAGTACATAGTTTATAATATGCAGGGCACATACAATTTTTTTCCTCAACTATCATTCTGAGTACATTAGTTTGACTATTACAGAGAATTGAGTTATCAAATAAAGTTCCCACTTGGGAATGAATTATGTTTTCCTTCTTTCTTACGTTAAAACCTTTGACTTCAGGCAAAGGAATTTTATGGCATTAAGCTTTTAAAATGTAAAATTATAAAATTAGTCAATTTTAGGTATCTTAAGACATAGGAGAAATTCAGGGAAAATAAATGGAATTCCAAAATACATAGTTGAGTCAGTGGTATTACTCTAGGTTCTTTTGCTTAGGAGATTCAGAGACTGAACAAAAGGAGCTTTTGTCTTACTTTCTAACTAAAAATCCAAGGCATATTCTTCAGGTATGACTACATTCAGGTGCTTAATGATGCAGTGAGTTTTCATTCTTTTGTTTCTGGGCAGTCCTGCCTCCTCTGGTATTGGCTTTATTTTCAGGCAATTCTAGGATTCTGTCTTCTTTGTAACTGGTAATCTCAAGGGGAAGAGGGCTTCACATCATGAGTGCAGCAAAGGCCCCAGGACTTAGCCAGATGATGCCATTCAGTGGCCACCCTTGAACCAAATATTGGATCCAAGGAGATGGAAGATATTTGTTGGGCAGGCCTGAATAACATGGTCATTTTGCACCTAAGGAGAGGATGAGGGCTTCCCTGGTGGTCCAGTGGGTAAGGACACTGCCTTGCAGTGCAAAGGGTGCCGGTTTGATCCCTGGCCTGGGAAGATCCCACGTGCCGCGGAGCGGCTGGACCAAAGTGTCCAACTACTGAGCCAGTGCTCTGGAGCGACAGAGGCCACTGCGATGGGAGGCCCACACAGGCCAAAGAACAAAGATAAATAAATGAAAGACCAATAGAAGTGGCCGAAAAAAAGAAGAGAGGATGAGTTAAGTTCAGTCATGTGGACCAAGCACCAGGAAAGGGTTATTCAGCAAGGCACCAAAGGACACTGAAATGGGCGTGTAAGCACAATAACATCTGCTGTTAACTTGTCGTATATTCCTCTTTGACTTCAGTATTATCAGTTGGTCTTACCAAGTTGTAACGTTTAAGCTGATTGTGAATGGATTCATACGGAGTGTAAGACATGAGAGGGCTGTCCTTAGGACAGAAGAGGACGCATGTGCATGTCAGACCATGTGGTAGAAGACTGGAGAGATTTGGAGCACAGGGGAAACGGAATGATTCAGACAATTTCTCAAATCTTTATTGACTCGGACAACATTTCTCCTTAAATTTTCTGCTTAATTGCTGACTTGTGTCTGACTCTTAGCAACCCCATGGACTGCCACCTGCCAGACTTCTCTGTCCATGGGATTTTCCAGGTAAATAAGAATATTGGAGTATGTTGCCATTTCCGTCTCCAGGAATCAATGACTACATTCAGGAAAGTTTTTTTAATTGATGAAAAAGGTTTGTTACTTTCTAACTAAAAATCCAAGGCATATTCTTCAGGTATGACTACATTCAGGTGCTTAATGATGCAGTGAGTTTTCATTCTTTTGTTTCTGGGCAGTCCTGCCTCCTCTGGTATTGGCTTTATTTTCAGGCAATTCTAGGATTCTGTCTTCTTTGTAACTGGTAATCTCAAGGGGAAGAGGGCTTCACATCATGAGTGCAGCAAAGGCCCCAGGACTTAGCCAGATGATGCCATTCAGTGGCCACCCTTGAACCAAATATTGGATCCAAGGAGATGGAAGATATTTGTTGGGCAGGCCTGAATAACATGGTCATTTTGCACCTAAGGAGAGGATGAGGGCTTCCCTGGTGGTCCAGTGGGTAAGGACACTGCCTTGCAGTGCAAAGGGTGCCGGTTTGATCCCTGGCCTGGGAAGATCCCACGTGCCGCGGAGCGGCTGGACCAAAGTGTCCAACTACTGAGCCAGTGCTCTGGAGCGACAGAGGCCACTGCGATGGGAGGCCCACACAGGCCAAAGAACAAAGATAAATAAATGAAAGACCAATAGAAGTGGCCGAAAAAAAGAAGAGAGGATGAGTTAAGTTCAGTCATGTGGACCAAGCACCAGGAAAGGGTTATTCAGCAAGGCACCAAAGGACACTGAAATGGGCGTGTAAGCACAATAACATCTGCTGTTAACTTGTCGTATATTCCTCTTTGACTTCAGTATTATCAGTTGGTCTTACCAAGTTGTAACGTTTAAGCTGATTGTGAATGGATTCATACGGAGTGTAAGACATGAGAGGGCTGTCCTTAGGACAGAAGAGGACGCATGTGCATGTCAGACCATGTGGTAGAAGACTGGAGAGATTTGGAGCACAGGGGAAACGGAATGATTCAGACAATTTCTCAAATCTTTATTGACTCGGACAACATTTCTCCTTAAATTTTCTGCTTAATTGCTGACTTGTGTCTGACTCTTAGCAACCCCATGGACTGCCACCTGCCAGACTTCTCTGTCCATGGGATTTTCCAGGTAAATAAGAATATTGGAGTATGTTGCCATTTCCGTCTCCATCTCCTTGAATGAGGCAATTCTTATCTAATTGAAAAATCTATTGAATAGAGCAGTGTGTAATAAAAGTATATATATGTAAAAGTGTATGTAAAAGACACTTGCTCCTTGGAAAGAAAACTATGACAAACCTAGGCAGCATATTAAAAAGAAGAGACATCACTTTGCTGACAAAGATCCATGTAGTCAAAGCTATGGTTTTTCTAGTACTCATGCATGGATGTGAGAGTTGGATCATAAAGAAAGCTGATTGCCAGAGAATCGATGCTTTCAGATTGTGGTGGTAGAAAAGACTCTTGAGAGTCCCTTGGACAGCAAGGGATAAAACCGTTCTTTGCTAAAGGAAGTCAGCCATGAATATTCATTGGAAGGGCTGCTGGAGCACCAGTTCTTTGGCCACCGGATGCAAAGAACTGACTCACTGGAAAAGACCCTGATGCTGGGAAAGGTTGAGGGCAGAGGAAAGTGGGTGACAGATGATGAGGTGGTTGGATAGCATCACCAACTCAATGAATGTGAGTCCGACCAAACTCTGGAAAACAGTGGAGGACAGAGGAGCCTGGTGTGCTATAGTCCATGAGGTTGCAAAGAGTTGGACATGATTTAGTGACTTATTATAATGTCACTTGCTGGTTGTCTCCATCTCTTGAGTAGTTTAATCCACATAGAACTCACCTTCCATTCAGTCTTCCTATTTACTTTTGCACAAGCTCTAGCAACTGAATTTTTCAGCCGTATGAGTGAGTTATGCCCCAGTCCATTGAAGACTGTAGGGTACAATGGTGAGAGCAGTTGCTTAGGCTTCAGGAAGACGTAATTTTCTGTCCTAACTGTGTCATTCCTTGTGTTCATGTTCTTTGCTAAGTTGCTTAACCTCCTTGAGCCTTAATTTTCTTATCTGAAAAGTGGATATATGCTTTGATAGTTTGTGGTATATTGTGACTCTTTAAAAAAATTGGAGAAAGACTTATGGAAGCTCCTGGCTCATAAAAAGCATTGGGTGAATGATGTTTGGGCAGCAACCCCATGGACTGCCACCTGCCACTTCTCTGTCCATGGGATTTTCCAGGTAAATAAGAATATTGGAGTATGTTGCCATTTCGTCTCCATCTCCTTGAATGAGGCAATTCTTATCTAATTGAATAATCTATTGAATAGAGCAGTGTGTAATAAAAGTATATATATGTAAAAGTGTATGTAAAAGACACTTGCTCCTTGGAAAGAAAACTATGACAAACCTAGGCAGCATATTAAAAAGAAGAGACATCACTTTGCTGACAAAGATCCATGTAGTCAAAGCTATGGTTTTTCTAGTACTCATGCATGGATGTGAGAGTTGGATCATAAAGAAAGCTGATTGCCAGAGAATCGATGCTTTCAGATTGTGGTGGTAGAAAAGACTCTTGAGAGTCCCTTGGACAGCAAGGGATAAAACCGTTCTTTGCTAAAGGAAGTCAGCCATGAATATTCATTGGAAGGGCTGCTGGAGCACCAGTTCTTTGGCCACCGGATGCAAAGAACTGACTCACTGGAAAAGACCCTGATGCTGGGAAAGGTTGAGGGCAGAGGAAAGTGGGTGACAGATGATGAGGTGGTTGGATAGCATCACCAACTCAATGAATGTGAGTCCGACCAAACTCTGGAAAACAGTGGAGGACAGAGGAGCCTGGTGTGCTATAGTCCATGAGGTTGCAAAGAGTTGGACATGATTTAGTGACTTATTATAATGTCACTTGCTGGTTGTCTCCATCTCTTGAGTAGTTTAATCCACATAGAACTCACCTTCCATTCAGTCTTCCTATTTACTTTTGCACAAGCTCTAGCAACTGAATTTTTCAGCCGTATGAGTGAGTTATGCCCCAGTCCATTGAAGACTGTAGGGTACAATGGTGAGAGCAGTTGCTTAGGCTTCAGGAAGACGTAATTTTCTGTCCTAACTGTGTCATTCCTTGTGTTCATGTTCTTTGCTAAGTTGCTTAACCTCCTTGAGCCTTAATTTTCTTATCTGAAAAGTGGATATATGCTTTGATAGTTTGTGGTATATTGTGACTCTTTAAAAAAATTGGAGAAAGACTTATGGAAGCTCCTGGCTCATAAAAAGCATTGGGTGAATGATGTTTGTGGAACAAATCAATGTTCCATGCCAGTGGCTTTGCCTAAACGTAGGTCCTAAGCTTTCAGCATTGCTTGGTGTCTCTATAATTAAACTTTCTGCCTCTAGTCATGTTGTGAATAGTGGAGACATGCCAGTTAGAATGCAGGGTGATTTGGTGGAGAATACAAACCAACTTCAGTTAAGCAAAAAGGGTTAGGGGTAATCTCAGGAAGATGAAGGAAAAGCTGAACCTGCAAAGCACAGGGTGAGGTCCAGGATAGAAGTGGTAGACCCTCTAAGGCACCATAGTCAGCATGAATCAGCTCCAGAAGCTTCTATTTATGTGTTATTCCATTCACATTCCTGGGGAGCATGAGTGGTTCAGAGTAGGTCAGGACATTTCCTCACCACACAGTTGGAGAAAATGTCACGTTAGTATGTTACACATCAGATGACAGTCCTTTGTTGTGCACCCAAATTGTTCCCTGAACTAGAATTTGAGATGGAAAAAAAGCAGTGCCTGCCCTTTTGTATTTCATATATAGTCCAACAGTGACTGAACAGATAGGATGTTTTGATTCTAGAGTTTAAGGTAAGTCCTTTGTTTCACCAAATCAGTGAGTGTAAGAGCAGAGTGGTTCTCCAGAGGGAAACTGAAAACTATGCAGAAGGGAAAGAATGTCTGTTGGCAGGAAACAGCAACAGCTATTCCACTACACCTAATTAATACATTACTCCAATTTCAAGTCCTGGTTTCCTCACCTGTAAGATGGGTGTAATAATGATATGCACCACACAGGGTTATTTTAAAGATGTGTAACCTTATGTAAGTTTAATATATGTAAAGTTCTGAGAGCAGTCCCTAGAACATAGAATGTGGTCTGTGTTAACCCATTATCACCATCATTGTTACATTGTCACCATCCCAAGCTCATGATCACCTATAGCTTGTTAACATGCTCTCTTCATAATGCAGCTCCAAGAAGTGGGAAGTGCCTGGCTGTGCCCCAATCCCCAAGCAATAGGACTTTTTGAATAGTAATAAAAAAAGAAAAGAAATTTTTTGGGCTTGGGGTTTGAGCCTTTAAAAAAACTTATGGAAGCTCCTGGCTCATAAAAAGCATTGGGTGAATGATGTTTGTGGAACAAATCAATGTTCCATGCCAGTGGCTTTGCCTAAACGTAGGTCCTAAGCTTTCAGCATTGCTTGGTGTCTCTATAATTAAACTTTCTGCCTCTAGTCATGTTGTGAATAGTGGAGACATGCCAGTTAGAATGCAGGGTGATTTGGTGGAGAATACAAACCAACTTCAGTTAAGCAAAAAGGGTTAGGGGTAATCTCAGGAAGATGAAGGAAAAGCTGAACCTGCAAAGCACAGGGTGAGGTCCAGGATAGAAGTGGTAGACCCTCTAAGGCACCATAGTCAGCATGAATCAGCTCCAGAAGCTTCTATTTATGTGTTATTCCATTCACATTCCTGGGGAGCATGAGTGGTTCAGAGTAGGTCAGGACATTTCCTCACCACACAGTTGGAGAAAATGTCACGTTAGTATGTTACACATCAGATGACAGTCCTTTGTTGTGCACCCAAATTGTTCCCTGAACTAGAATTTGAGATGGAAAAAAAGCAGTGCCTGCCCTTTTGTATTTCATATATAGTCCAACAGTGACTGAACAGATAGGATGTTTTGATTCTAGAGTTTAAGGTAAGTCCTTTGTTTCACCAAATCAGTGAGTGTAAGAGCAGAGTGGTTCTCCAGAGGGAAACTGAAAACTATGCAGAAGGGAAAGAATGTCTGTTGGCAGGAAACAGCAACAGCTATTCCACTACACCTAATTAATACATTACTCCAATTTCAAGTCCTGGTTTCCTCACCTGTAAGATGGGTGTAATAATGATATGCACCACACAGGGTTATTTTAAAGATGTGTAACCTTATGTAAGTTTAATATATGTAAAGTTCTGAGAGCAGTCCCTAGAACATAGAATGTGGTCTGTGTTAACCCATTATCACCATCATTGTTACATTGTCACCATCCCAAGCTCATGATCACCTATAGCTTGTTAACATGCTCTCTTCATAATGCAGCTCCAAGAAGTGGGAAGTGCCTGGCTGTGCCCCAATCCCCAAGCAATAGGACTTTTTGAATAGTAATAAAAAAGAAGAAAAAGAAATTTGGCCACTTCTCCTTCTGTTGTCATATAGCCAGTGCCTACTCTGGTTTCCCCTTTGCTTGGGGATCTGCAGCCTGTAAGTGTTAAAGTGAACTCTCTAAATGGTGACTTGTGCAGGGAGCCTCAGGCTGTACAGACAGAGGCCTTCTCTGCAGAAGTTTCCAGACCAGTGACTTTGTTCCAGCCCTAACTATGCACACACTCACAAACCAAAACTGACTGAAAGTGATTGAAATGCAAGTTTTTGTTGAGCTGAGATGCTAAATCCAGGATCAGGAGCATATGGATCACTCCATATTTGTTTTCTGCATATCTGATGTTAGCAATTTAGAACATCACTGGGACGGCTCCCTAGAGAATTTCAGTTCTGTAAATGAAACAATTATTTTGGCAGTTTGGGAAAGATATATTCATAACTTTCATGGTATTTAAAGGGGAAATACACCTTCTCTGAGTCCCTTTTTTCCCCTTTCCAGATATGAAGAATGAAATCAGAATGCAGAGGGAATTATGGCATAAATAGAAAAATTGACAGTGTGCTGCATTTACAATTGGATTTCTAGGATTGACAGCAAAACAGGAAGTAAAGGGTTTCTCCAAATCTGGGCACAGGGAAGTTGTAGAGAACAGCATGCCTAGGGCATTATGTTCATTCATTCAGTCATCAGTTGTCTTACAAGCACCTCCTCTGTGCTCTTGGTAAAGTTTTAGATTAAGATGCCCAGTGCTTGCCCTTGGTAACTATTCACAGTTTCTAATACTGTATAGTAGTTTCCTCACCTGTAAGATGGGTGTAATAATGATATGCACCACACAGGGTTATTTTAAAGATGTGTAACCTTATGTAAGTTTAATATATGTAAAGTTCTGAGAGCAGTCCCTAGAACATAGAATGTGGTCTGTGTTAACCCATTATCACCATCATTGTTACATTGTCACCATCCCAAGCTCATGATCACCTATAGCTTGTTAACATGCTCTCTTCATAATGCAGCTCCAAGAAGTGGGAAGTGCCTGGCTGTGCCCCAATCCCCAAGCAATAGGACTTTTTGAATAGTAATAAAAAAGAAGAAAAAGAAATTTGGCCACTTCTCCTTCTGTTGTCATATAGCCAGTGCCTACTCTGGTTTCCCCTTTGCTTGGGGATCTGCAGCCTGTAAGTGTTAAAGTGAACTCTCTAAATGGTGACTTGTGCAGGGAGCCTCAGGCTGTACAGACAGAGGCCTTCTCTGCAGAAGTTTCCAGACCAGTGACTTTGTTCCAGCCCTAACTATGCACACACTCACAAACCAAAACTGACTGAAAGTGATTGAAATGCAAGTTTTTGTTGAGCTGAGATGCTAAATCCAGGATCAGGAGCATATGGATCACTCCATATTTGTTTTCTGCATATCTGATGTTAGCAATTTAGAACATCACTGGGACGGCTCCCTAGAGAATTTCAGTTCTGTAAATGAAACAATTATTTTGGCAGTTTGGGAAAGATATATTCATAACTTTCATGGTATTTAAAGGGGAAATACACCTTCTCTGAGTCCCTTTTTCCCTTGCCAGATATGAAGAATGAAATCAGAATGCAGAGGGAATTATGGCATAAATAGAAAAATTGACAGTGTGCTGCATTTACAATTGGATTTCTAGGATTGACAGCAAAACAGGAAGTAAAAGGGTTTCTCCAAATCTGGGCACAGGGAAGTTGTAGAGAACAGCATGCCTAGGGCATTATGTTCATTCATTCAGTCATCAGTTGTCTTACAAGCACCTCCTCTGTGCTCTTGGTAAAGTTTTAGATTAAGATGCCCAGTGCTTGCCCTTGGTAACTATTCACAGTTTCTAATACTGTATAGTAGTCTTCTTTGGTTGCAAATAACAGAAAGCAACTTAAAATAAGCTTAAGTGAAACAGAGAAAATTGTTGTAATGTATCTTGTGGAATCCCAAGTCAGGCAACTCTTAGAGATTTAAGTAGGACCTGGGCCCAGGAATTAAAAGCTGCATGACCCGGGCAGTCTGTGCCCCTCATCTTGCATACTTAATCAACTTTTCGGAGCAGCTTCCATTTTTCTCCATCCCCATAGCAGAAAATGGTTTTCCCACTGTTTCTGAGTCATTAGATCTCTCCACATTTGAGAGCTCATCCCAGAAGGAAGAAAATCTCTCTATCCCAAGGCTAAATGTCTGGAAGGGAAACTGATTGGCTTAGTTTGGTCAGGTGTTTACTCCAGGTCCAGTCAGCTGTGCCCAGGGGATGGAGTTAAATATAACCTGTCACTCAAAGTATGGTTCCCAGATCAGCCACACCAACATCATTACCAGTATCATTACCACACCTCATTAGAAATGTGAACTCTCAGACCACTTCAGACCTACTTAATCTCCGTTTGTAAGATCCCAAGATCATTGTATTCACACTGAATTTTGAGAAGCTTTGTTATTGAACCTACATGAGTGCCCATGATTACTGTGTAGGAGGTGAGAAAGATAGAAGGCTTCCGTGAGCTGATCAGACAGCCCAGAACATTTTTATGATAATACCATAAAAGTGCTCAGCTCTGGAGGCTACTTCCTGAAACATTAGCTCTTAAGAGTGTCCGTAGAGGAGAATGACTTAGAAATTTATCATGATAGAAGTGAAATGTTTCATGTTTATGTGATGTTTCTTAATAATTGCTTGATGGTCTCTTGAACCCTCTGGGGCTGTGGCAATCTCCTGAAAGGGCTTTTCTGATCTCAGACGAAGCCTGGATAGTTCCTGCTCCCCAAATTGGTGGATGAGGTTGATTGGTGAACATGTTCCTGAGAAGGTTCAAATTGGAAATCCCATGACATACTGGGTAGCTCTGTAACTGCAGTTGTTCATGATCTTGTAGGAAATGCCTTTGGAGACAGGCCAGGAAGCCCTGCAATTTCCCCAAGGGATAGCAGGCGACGGGAGAACTGCAGGCGTTGACTGTGAGCCTTAGAGTGCTAATGTAGAAGAAGACCGTGCCCATCTTCATGAGAATCTCCCTGATGTTATTTGCCCTTCAGCACAGCACCTCTGTCATGGATCCTTGAGTGTGACAGTTGTGGTCAAGTTTTGTCTTAGCTTCTAAGTTGTGTTTACTACCATCTTATGTATATTTTTTCCTGTCGCTAAGGCACACAGTAGGTGTTCATTTCTTGCTTGATAACACTCAGGTAATCTCATCTTGAATGCAAATGGACACAGCAGTGGTCCCTTTGCCATGACTCTGCAAAAGCATCCTGTTTATACCCCACCAGGCTCATCCAACCACTTTTATTGGTGCTTGAGACAAGCTTTGAATGCTGAGCATCCTGAGCTCAGGACATGGAGGAGAATCAAAGAATAGATCTGACTTCACTCCCTGTGTATATCCATACTTTATGTCTGTCCCAGAATTGCCTGCACACCTTAAAATGCATTAGAGCCATAGTATATGTATGCATAAAGTATATGAACATGGGGGTTATCTGTTTAGATTTTCTTTTCTCATAAGAAAATGTGGTCAGAGAATCTGGATACCCTTAGTTTAAGACTGTAGTTGAAAAACTTCTAAAGGCAGCATAGACCCTTTTTACTTAAACCCGTGTATATATAGTTTGTCACATGTCAGTCACTGTTCTGAGTGCACTACAGATATTAATGTATTTAGATTTCATAACCAAACCATGAGGGTAGATATTGTTTGGAATCTCATTTGCAGAAACTGAAGCCCAGAGAGGTTCAGTCACCCAATGAGAAAGTGGAAGCTGGAAAACACACCCAGGCAGACTGGCTCCAGGGCTTGGACTCTCACAAGCTAATTAGGCTGTTCCTTCAAACAAGCTCTGACATGGAGCCAAATGCAAACAGAAACAAACAAGCAGAGTGGAGAGTGAGGAGCTTCTTGGCCTTCCCCTCAACCCCTTCCCCCTCTCCTCAGCCCTTTTCCCCTTTTGCCTGATGTGCAGAGTACTCCAGGGACATGGATTGGAAATCAACCTAATCGACTCTGTTAATTTTGTCAGGTGGTTCTGTGCTTTACCCTAGGTCACTCAGCTTCCAAATGGCCAAACAGAGAGACACACTTCTAATTAAGGTGTCTTTCTACCCCTCCGGCCCCCACTCCAGAGTAGACATGTGGGACTCGCTTAAGTCAGCCTTTCTCCAGAGTCTGTGCTTTCATGACAGTGATCTCAACCTACCATCTTATGTATATTTTCCTGTCGCTAAGGCACACAGTAGGTGTTCATTTCTTGCTTGATAACACTCAGGTAATCTCATCTTGAATGCAAATGGACACAGCAGTGGTCCCTTTGCCATGACTCTGCAAAAGCATCCTGTTTATACCCCACCAGGCTCATCCAACCACTTTTATTGGTGCTTGAGACAAGCTTTGAATGCTGAGCATCCTGAGCTCAGGACATGGAGGAGAATCAAAGAATAGATCTGACTTCACTCCCTGTGTATATCCATACTTTATGTCTGTCCCAGAATTGCCTGCACACCTTAAAATGCATTAGAGCCATAGTATATGTATGCATAAAGTATATGAACATGGGGGTTATCTGTTTAGATTTTCTTTTCTCATAAGAAAATGTGGTCAGAGAATCTGGATACCCTTAGTTTAAGACTGTAGTTGAAAAAACTTCTAAAGGCAGCATAGACCCTTTTTACTTAAACCCGTGTATATATAGTTTGTCACATGTCAGTCACTGTTCTGAGTGCACTACAGATATTAATGTATTTAGATTTCATAACCAAACCATGAGGGTAGATATTGTTTGGAATCTCATTTGCAGAAACTGAAGCCCAGAGAGGTTCAGTCACCCAATGAGAAAGTGGAAGCTGGAAAACACACCCAGGCAGACTGGCTCCAGGGCTTGGACTCTCACAAGCTAATTAGGCTGTTCCTTCAAACAAGCTCTGACATGGAGCCAAATGCAAACAGAAACAAACAAGCAGAGTGGAGAGTGAGGAGCTTCTTGGCCTTCCCCTCAACCCCTTCCCCCTCTCCTCAGCCCTTTTCCCCTTTTGCCTGATGTGCAGAGTACTCCAGGGACATGGATTGGAAATCAACCTAATCGACTCTGTTAATTTTGTCAGGTGGTTCTGTGCTTTACCCTAGGTCACTCAGCTTCCAAATGGCCAAACAGAGAGACACACTTCTAATTAAGGTGTCTTTCTACCCCTCCGGCCCCCACTCCAGAGTAGACATGTGGGACTCGCTTAAGTCAGCCTTTCTCCAGAGTCTGTGCTTTCATGAAAGCACCCTTCCCCACCACCTCCTTTCTAGAAAAGCACACTTGGGATGTATAGGGTCCTTCCTTGGTTATATATAGTTCTTCCCTTCTTTATCCTTGTTGTGTGTTACATGATTTAATTTACCTTCCAGTTAATTTTTTGTTGCTTAGTTCTCTGAGTTTAGCAAGTTTCAGACTTGAGCTTATTTTAGGCAGCTACATTTTGAAGAGGACGGAGTGGACTGTCATGACGCAGTTGTGATACTTTAGGTCCACTCTGGCTTAACTGGCCTTTAGCAGCTACTCCTGCTGATGCGGCGGGTGTGCGAGTGCCACAGTGCATACCTGATGCCAGTATCCCACGTGGCAGTGAAGGGGTAGCCCGGGACCTGTTGGACTTGCCTGCACACACTATGACAGCCCTCTTAAAGAAATTATTTGTGATTTGCGCTCAGCTATCAATGGAGGTTGAGAGTATTGATCCCAACTGATTGCTGAGGACCAAAATAAAGTGAGAGGGTAATTGACTGCCATGTCCCACATCGATCGAGCGCCACAGTTCATCACCACTGAAATTATTTTCGAGTACTTTGGTTTATCATTCCTAATAAATACAGAAATTGAGTAATCAAAATGACTTACATTCACATCGAACCAAAAGCTTTTAAGGAAGTGTCTATGTTTAAGTGAGTCCATATTGTATGCTGGTTTTTCAGTCAAGCCCCAAGGGTCCATTCTGACAGTGCTGGAATAAAGCTGAGCTTAAGAAAAAACAATAAAGTGTCATCTCTCAGAAGCAGGAATCCTAGCCACTGACACTTTGCCAGTGACATCATGGTAGTAGTGGCCTCTGGGATTTTAAGGAGAAGCCCTCCATGTAGTCACACTGTCCATCTCATTCATCAAACAAACATTTTCTTCACGGCATCAAGATTTCTTATTTGATTTCTTCAGCAGTGTTCATAAAGGCACCATGGTTGTTTTTATGTTTATAGTGATGTTAGCAGTCTTGTTATTAACTCTTAAGTAATCGTTAACCATATTCATACAGTTTATATGGCATTTGGCCCTACAGTGCCTTAGAATATTGAACATCCTGTTAAGCAAATCTCTGAAGAGTAGAGCTGAGAGGCTTGTGCTTGCTTTGGGAACCAAGGTCCTTGAGCACAATCCCATCCAGTAGAGAACAGCCATAGGTGTCACTTAAAAAAAATACTGTAAAATGAAAATCTCACCGTGAAAATGGAAGGACTTGTGGAGAAAGTAGGGTGAGGGATATAACACTAAAAACTTTGTCGATGATAAATTAAAAAAAAAAAGAATGTGAAAGCAGTCCAGTTTGCATGTGTTCACTGATGAAGATTATATAAGTAATATGCTTCATACTGTGTTTTACCTTGGAAAAGGCCTGGAGCTTGCTTCAGGATGTGGCGTCCACAAGCAGTGGGTGACTTCCAGTGAGTTATGGTTAAGTGGTGGAGGACAGGTATTCTAAAATGGGAAGGAAAGTTGTAGCACCAGATGTGAATGCATGTGGTACATAATCCATATGGCGAACTGGAGTAGCTGGTTGATGTTTGGGCCTATTACATGTGTGAGCTTTTTGTGTATTCTCATGCCACTCAGTTCAGCTGGGTACAGTTTTCTGGATTCACCTAGTATTCCTTGCACACAAAGATAGACACATTGTTTATGTTTGGGCCACTTCTCAGTTTATCAGTCATGTTGGAACAAATTCACATTTTCCAGATAAGTGTAACAGAAAAAAAAAAAAAGTTCATCACCACTGAAATTATTTTCGAGTACTTTGGTTTATCATTCCTAATAAATACAGAAATTGAGTAATCAAAATGACTTACATTCACATCGAACCAAAAGCTTTTAAGGAAGTGTCTATGTTTAAGTGAGTCCATATTGTATGCTGGTTTTTCAGTCAAGCCCCAAGGGTCCATTCTGACAGTGCTGGAATAAAGCTGAGCTTAAGAAAAAACAATAAAGTGTCATCTCTCAGAAGCAGGAATCCTAGCCACTGACACTTTGCCAGTGACATCATGGTAGTAGTGGCCTCTGGGATTTTAAGGAGAAGCCCTCCATGTAGTCACACTGTCCATCTCATTCATCAAACAAACATTTTCTTCACGGCATCAAGATTTCTTATTTGATTTCTTCAGCAGTGTTCATAAAGGCACCATGGTTGTTTTTATGTTTATAGTGATGTTAGCAGTCTTGTTATTAACTCTTAAGTAATCGTTAACCATATTCATACAGTTTATATGGCATTTGGCCCTACAGTGCCTTAGAATATTGAACATCCTGTTAAGCAAATCTCTGAAGAGTAGAGCTGAGAGGCTTGTGCTTGCTTTGGGAACCAAGGTCCTTGAGCACAATCCCATCCAGTAGAGAACAGCCATAGGTGTCACTTAAAAAAAATACTGTAAAATGAAAATCTCACCGTGAAAATGGAAGGACTTGTGGAGAAAGTAGGGTGAGGGATATAACACTAAAAACTTTGTCGATGATAAATTAAAAAAAAAAAGAATGTGAAAGCAGTCCAGTTTGCATGTGTTCACTGATGAAGATTATATAAGTAATATGCTTCATACTGTGTTTTACCTTGGAAAAGGCCTGGAGCTTGCTTCAGGATGTGGCGTCCACAAGCAGTGGGTGACTTCCAGTGAGTTATGGTTAAGTGGTGGAGGACAGGTATTCTAAAATGGGAAGGAAAGTTGTAGCACCAGATGTGAATGCATGTGGTACATAATCCATATGGCGAACTGGAGTAGCTGGTTGATGTTTGGGCCTATTACATGTGTGAGCTTTTTGTGTATTCTCATGCCACTCAGTTCAGCTGGGTACAGTTTTCTGGATTCACCTAGTATTCCTTGCACACAAAGATAGACACATTGTTTATGTTTGGGCCACTTCTCAGTTTATCAGTCATGTTGGAACAAATTCACATTTTCCAGATAAGTGTAACTTATTTTGTGTAAACTATATACAAATTAACAATATACTTATATACTATATATTGTATGTAAACATATTTATATTCTGTATCTATAACAATATAACTAGTAGAACTGACTATATAAACAAGCCACACATATGAGCCATTTATACGATTTTTAAATTTCCTAATAGCCACAATTTTTTTTGAGTTTTTTTTTCTTTATTGGGGTATGTTTGTTTTACAATGTTGCATTAGCTTCAGGTGTACAGGGAAGCTATTGTTACACATTTTTACAGAGTTTTCTTGTTTATAGGTATACATAGTCCCCAGACAGTCATAGGCATATCCACACATTTTTACAGAGTTTTCTTGTTTATAGGTATACATAGTCCCCAGACAGTCATAGGCATATCCCTGACCCCTCTCCCCTGAACCTTCCCTCCCTTTTCCCTCTTCCCACCCGCCCCCAGGTTGATGCTTAGACCCCATGTAGGTTCCTTTTGGCTTACAGCCTAATCACAGTGGTAATCTCTATTACGTATGATAGTGTAAGTTTCCTTTCCATACCTCTCATTGGATCTTCCCTCCTCACAATGACCATAAGTCTGTTCTGTAAGTCTGTTTCTCCCTTGCTGTTCTGGGTGTGCATTTATCGGTTCCATCTTACTAGATCCTATATATATGCGTTAGTATACTGTTTTGTCCCTTTTCTTTTTGACTCACTTTGTATAATAGGTTCTAGATTCATCCATCTCATTAGGACTGATTCTTCTGCATTTCTGATGCTGATTTTTTCCGCTTGCATGTGTTCACTGGTGAAGATTCTCTAAGTAATATGCTTCATACTGTGTTTTGCCTTGGAAACGGCCTGGAGCTTGCTTCAGGATGTGGCGTCCACAAGCAGTGGGTGACTTCCAGTGAGTTATGGTTAAGTGGTGGAGGACAGGTATTCTAAAATGGGAAGGAAAGTTGTAGCACCAGATGTGAATGCATGTGGTACATAATCCATATGGCGAACTGGAGTAGCTGGTTGATGTTTGGGCCTATTACATGTGTGAGCTTTTTGTGTATTCTCATGCCACTCAGTTCAGCTGGGTACAGTTTTCTGGATTCACCTAGTATTCCTTGCACACAAAGATAGACACATTGTTTATGTTTGGGCCACTTCTCAGTTTATCAGTCATGTTGGAACAAATTCACATTTTCCAGATAAGTGTAACTTATTTTGTGTAAACTATATACAAATTAACAATATACTTATATACTATATATTGTATGTAAACATATTTATATTCTGTATCTATAACAATATAACTAGTAGAACTGACTATATAAACAAGCCACACATATGAGCCATTTATACGATTTTTAAATTTCCTAATAGCCACAATTTTTTTGAGTTTTTTTTTCTTTATTGGGGTATGTTTGTTTTACAATGTTGCATTAGCTTCAGGTGTACAGGGAAGCTATTGTTACACATTTTTACAGAGTTTTCTTGTTTATAGGTATACATAGTCCCCAGACAGTCATAGGCATATCCACACATTTTTACAGAGTTTTCTTGTTTATAGGTATACATAGTCCCCAGACAGTCATAGGCATATCCCTGACCCCTCTCCCCTGAACCTTCCCTCCCTTTTCCCTCTTCCCACCCGCCCCCAGGTTGATGCTTAGACCCCATGTAGGTTCCTTTTGGCTTACAGCCTAATCACAGTGGTAATCTCTATTACGTATGATAGTGTAAGTTTCCTTTCCATACCTCTCATTGGATCTTCCCTCCTCACAATGACCATAAGTCTGTTCTGTAAGTCTGTTTCTCCCTTGCTGTTCTGGGTGTGCATTTATCGGTTCCATCTTACTAGATCCTATATATATGCGTTAGTATACTGTTTTGTCCCTTTTCTTTTTGACTCACTTTGTATAATAGGTTCTAGATTCATCCATCTCATTAGGACTGATTCTTCTGCATTTCTTTTTTGGGGGTGGGAGGCAGGGATCGGGCGGGCCACTTCTATTGGTCTTTCCTGTATCTATTTTCATCCATCTTCGGTCTTTGGCCCATATGGGCCTCCCATCGCAGTGGCCTCTGTTGTCGCAGAGCGCCGGCTCTGGGCGCATGCGCTCCAGAGCTCTGGCTCGGTAATTGGACACACAGGTCCAGCCGCCCCGCGGCACATGGGATCTTCCCAGGCCAGGGATCGAACCGGCGCCCCTTGCACTGCAAGGCGGTGTCCTTATCCACTGGACCACCAGGGAAGCCCTCTGCATTTCTTTTTACGGCTGAGAAGTATTCCGTTCTGTATATGTACCGTAGTTTCTTTTTTCATTCATTTGTCGATGGACATCTAGGTTGCTTCCATGTTCTAGCTCTTGTATCGAGTGTTGCGATGAACATTGGGGTACAGGTGTCTCTTTCAGTTTTGATTTCCTCAGGATATATGCCTAATAATGGGATTGCTGGGTCTTATGGTGCTTCTATTTTTAGTCTTTTAAGGTATCTCCGTACTGTCTTCCATAGTGGTTGTGTCAATTTACATTCCCACCAGCAATGCAGGAGTGTTCCCTTATCTCCGCAGTCTCTCCAGCATTTATTACCTGCAGTTATTTTAATGGTGGCCATTCTGACTGGTGTGAGTTGATATCTCATTGTAGTTTTGATTTGCATTCTCTAATAATAAGTGAGGTTGAGCATCATTTCATGTGTTTTTTGGCCATCTGTATGTCGTCTTTGGAGAAATATCTTTTTAGGTCTTTTTCCCATTTTTTGATTGGATTTGTTTTTTTTCGGGTTTTTCAGTTGTTTCACTTCCCTCCCTTTTCCTCTTCCCACCGCCCCAGGTTGATGACCATAGGTTCCTTTTGGCTTACAGCCTAATCACAGTGGTAATCTCTATTACGTATGATAGTGTAAGTTTCCTTTCCATACCTCTCATTGGATCTTCCCTCCTCACAATGACCATAAGTCTGTTCTGTAAGTCTGTTTCTCCCTTGCTGTTCTGGGTGTGCATTTATCGGTTCCATCTTACTAGATCCTATATATATGCGTTAGTATACTGTTTTGTCCCTTTTCTTTTTGACTCACTTTGTATAATAGGTTCTAGATTCATCCATCTCATTAGGACTGATTCTTCTGCATTTCTTTTTTTGGGGGTGGGAGGCAGGGATCGGGCGGGCCACTTCTATTGGTCTTTCCTGTATCTATTTTCATCCATCTTCGGTCTTTGGCCCATATGGGCCTCCCATCGCAGTGGCCTCTGTTGTCGCAGAGCGCCGGCTCTGGGCGCATGCGCTCCAGAGCTCTGGCTCGGTAATTGGACACACAGGTCCAGCCGCCCCGCGGCACATGGGATCTTCCCAGGCCAGGGATCGAACCGGCGCCCCTTGCACTGCAAGGCGGTGTCCTTATCCACTGGACCACCAGGGAAGCCCTCTGCATTTCTTTTTACGGCTGAGAAGTATTCCGTTCTGTATATGTACCGTAGTTTCTTTTTTCATTCATTTGTCGATGGACATCTAGGTTGCTTCCATGTTCTAGCTCTTGTATCGAGTGTTGCGATGAACATTGGGGTACAGGTGTCTCTTTCAGTTTTGATTTCCTCAGGATATATGCCTAATAATGGGATTGCTGGGTCTTATGGTGCTTCTATTTTTAGTCTTTTAAGGTATCTCCGTACTGTCTTCCATAGTGGTTGTGTCAATTTACATTCCCACCAGCAATGCAGGAGTGTTCCCTTATCTCCGCAGTCTCTCCAGCATTTATTACCTGCAGTTATTTTAATGGTGGCCATTCTGACTGGTGTGAGTTGATATCTCATTGTAGTTTTGATTTGCATTCTCTAATAATAAGTGAGGTTGAGCATCATTTCATGTGTTTTTTGGCCATCTGTATGTCGTCTTTGGAGAAATATCTTTTTAGGTCTTTTTCCCATTTTTTGATTGGATTTGTTTTTTTCGGTATTAAGTTGTCTTAAGTTGTTTGTATATTTTGGAAATTAATTATTTGTCAGTTGTTTCACTTGCTATAATTTTCTCTCATTCTGCAGGTTGTCGCTTTACTTTTTTGTAGTTTCTTTTGCTGTGCAAAAGCTTTTAAATTGCATTAGATCCCACGTGTTTGTTTTTGTTTTTATTTCCGATATTATAGAGGCAATAGCCACATTTTAAAATGTAAAAAGTACCAGAAGAAATTAATTTTTATTAGATTTTTTATTCTAGTATGCTCAGCAGAGAGCAGCGTGCAATCAGTATTAAAAAACTAATGAGACAACATCATTTTTTGTTGTTGTTACTAAGTCTGTATGCCTTTAATGCTTAGAAAAACTTCTCAAATTCAGACTAGTCACATTTTGAGGGGTCCATAACCATGTGTAGCTTGTAGCTACCATATTGGACAGTGAAAGTACTCAGTATAAAAATATTGGATAGCGATACTATAGGACTAAGAAGAATCTTCAGTGTAAAGTAGTTCATAATGAAGTATAGTTGACTTACAATGCTGTGTTAACTTTGATCAGCAGAGTGATTCAACGATACATACATATATACATTCTTTGTCATCTTTTCCATTATGGTTTATCATAGGGTATTGAATATAGCTCTCTGTGCTGTATAGTGAGACCTTGTTATTCTATCGGATCTCTCTCTGTTGACCAGAGCTAAAGATCAGGTGCATACTCCAGATCCTTTAAAATATATAAGCATATATATTTATTTGTTTAAGAGAAATTGAGACTGTGTTTAGAAAACAGGTCTCTGTGCCTAACCCTTACAGATCCACTTCATTTATGGCTCATTGGTTTTTTGAGTGTGTGCAAAGAAAATGTTTTTCAATGCTTTTTCTTTAAAAAAAAAAATGAAAAACGTAAAATTGCCATCTTAACCAGTTGTGGTAAAAAGCAAAATTTCCATTTTAAGTATTTTAAGTATATAATTCAGTAGTGTTAAGTATGTTCACATTGTTGTGAAACAGATCTCCAGAACTTTTTCATCTTGCAAATCTGAAATTCTATACAGTTTTTCTCCTTTCCCCAACCCCTGGTAACCACCACTATGTTCTCTATTTCCAGGAATTTGACTGTTTTAGATACCACTTGTAAGTGGAATCATACATTGCTTTTGTGAGTTGCTTAGTTCATTTAGCATAATGTCCTTAAGGTTCATCATCCATGTTGTAGCATATGTGTGTGTGTGTGTGTGTGTGTATTCATTCATTGGTGGGCATTTCTCTGATTACTAATGTTGAGCGTCTCTTCAACGCACGTTGGACATTTGTAGGAGAAAAGGTCCTTTTTTTTTTTTTTAATTAGCAGACATTTATTTATTTATTTTGGCTGCTTCTTTTGGTCTTTCATTTATTTTCATCCATCTTTGTTCTTTGGCCTGTGTGGGCCTCCCATCGCAGTGGCCTCTGTTGTCGCAGAGCACTGACTCTGGGCACATGTGCTCCAGAGCTCCAGCTTGGTAGTTAAGTACATCAGTCCAGCCACTCTGCGGCATGTGGGATCTTCCCAGGCCAGGGATCAAACTGGTGCCCCTTGCACTGCAAGGCGGTGTCCTTACCCACTGAACCACCAGGGAAGCCTGGTCCCATTTTTTTTGATTGAGTTATTTAATTTTTTATTGTTGAATTACAGAAGTTCTTTATATGTTCTAGATATTAACCCCTTATGAGATACATTTGAAAATATTTTTCCTGTTCAGTAGGTTACTTTTCACTCTGTTGATTGTGTCCTTTCATGCACAAAAATTTTTAAGTTTGATGTAATCTTCTCTATTTTTGCTTTTGTTACCTGTGTTTTTGGTATAATAGCCAAGAAATCATTGCCAAGTCCATTGTCATGAAAATCTTCCTCTATGTTTTCTTCTATAAATTGTATAGTTTTAGATCTTTTTTTTCCTTTTTCTTTTTTTAATAGTTGGATTGACTTTTTTTTTTTAATTTTGGCCTCCTTTTTTTTTGGTTTTTCATTTATTTTCATCTATCTTTATTCCTTGGTATGTGTGGGCCTCCCATTTCAGTGGCTTCTGTTGTCGCAGAGCACTGACTCTGGGCACATGTGCTCCAGAGCTCCAGCTTGGTAGTTAAGTACATCAGTCCAGCCACTCTGCGGCATGTGGGATCTTCCCAGGCCAGGGATCAAACTGGTGCCCCTTGCACTGCAAGGCGGTGTCCTTACCCACTGAACCACCAGGGAAGCCTGGTCCCATTTTTTTTGATTGAGTTATTTAATTTTTTATTGTTGAATTACAGAAGTTCTTTATATGTTCTAGATATTAACCCCTTATGAGATACATTTGAAAATATTTTTCCTGTTCAGTAGGTTACTTTTCACTCTGTTGATTGTGTCCTTTCATGCACAAAAATTTTTAAGTTTGATGTAATCTTCTCTATTTTTGCTTTTGTTACCTGTGTTTTTGGTATAATAGCCAAGAAATCATTGCCAAGTCCATTGTCATGAAAATCTTCCTCTATGTTTTCTTCTATAAATTGTATAGTTTTAGATCTTTTTTTTCCTTTTTCTTTTTTTAATAGTTGGATTGACTTTTTTTTTTTAATTTTGGCCTCCTTTTTTTTTGGTTTTTCATTTATTTTCATCTATCTTTATTCCTTGGTATGTGTGGGCCTCCCATTTCAGTGGCTTCTCCCATTGCAGAGCACAGGCTCTGGGAGTATGTGATCCAGGGCTCTGGCTCATCATTGTGCACACCGGTCCAGGTGCTCCATGGCACGTGGGATCTTCCCAGGCTAGGGATTGAACCGGTGCCTCTTGGATTGCATGGTGGACTCTACCCACTGGACTGACCACCAGGGAAGTCCTAGTTTTAGGTCTTATGGTTAGGTTGTTAATCAGTTTTGGATTTTATATGTAGTGTAAGATAAGGGTCCAGTTTCATTCCTTTGCCTGTGGTTATCAGTTTTCTCAATACTGTTGTTGAAGAAATGATTCTTCACTGTGTGGTCTTGGCACCCTTGCTGAAGTTTGTTTGATGGAATGGCTCACTTTTGATGATAGTCACTTATTAAAAGTGTCAAGCACAGTCTTGGATGCACATGCAAATGTCACTTGCCTTTGTGAATTTTTTTTAGGTCAGGAGCCAGCCCTATAGATCTATTGCAGATGCTTAATTAACACGTTTGTCCTGTAGTAAGTACTCACTATTGTTTAACTCATTTGTCAAGCTGTCATCTGTGGGAAGGTGTAAATTCTTCAATGGCAGTATTGAAGGACTGAAATGTCTGAGTAGAATTTTGTTTTCGCTTATGTCTCTGACAACCCATTCATTCATTCATTCACTGAGTATTGATTGACAACCTATAGCTTGTTTCTCCCCACCTCGATTCTCATACTCCATGGTTTGACAGGACTCAGTTTTTCAGTTCCCCGTGCATACCATGCTGTTTCCTCCTTAGCCTTTGCATATGAACTTCTGTATCTGGTTAATTCCTACTTGCTCACTCAGGCCTCAGCATACACATTTCTTCCTGACCCTCTCTAGGTCTGAATTCCCAGTCTCTCAGCTGCACCAAGGCTCTGTGCTGTCATTACTGTTAACTTTTCTGCCTCTGTATTAGCTTATGAGCTATGCAAGGGCATAGATCATATTTGTTGTGCTTGTCTGCAGCTTGCATACCTTCAGGAAGAGTTGGGAGACCCTGAAAATATTATGGGCAAGCTATGATGGATCTCAGAATGAGCCCTGAGTGGAAGATGGTTCTGATTATAAGAACCTCAGTGCTTCCATGCTCACAGGTTCCAAAATAATCTTCATATAGCAGTCAAAGGAAAATTTTTTTTTAACTTCATGCCACAGCTCTTTCTTAGTTATTTATTATTTTCATCCGTTTTTATTCTTTGGCATATGTAACTCTCCCATTGCAAAGGCCTCTCTCGGTGCAGAGCACCATCTCTGGGCACATGCGCTCCAGAGCGCTGGCTCAAAATTAGACACACCAGTCCAGCTGCTCCATGGCACATGAGATCTTCCTGGGCCAGGGATTGAACTGGTGTCCCTTGAACTGCAAGGCGGACTCTTTACCCACTGGACCACCAAGAAAGCCCTGAAGAGAATTTTAAAAATCGAGGCGTACCATGTTAACACCCTCGCTGAAATCCTCTCAGTGGTTTTTAGAATAAAATCTAAAGTCCTAATCATCACACAGAAAGACTTCCATGATCTGACTCTGGCCCACCTTTCCCCCTTTGTTGTATATTCTCTTTGTTGACCCCTGTCCTTTCCATCCTCCAACCTCCTTCCCTGTCCTGTAAGCTCTCTCCCTGCTCTAGGCCACTGCCTGTGCTCTTCCCTCTATTCGCAGTACCTTCCTTCACCCCCGAACCTTCATGTATTTGGTTTATTCTCCACGTTCCAGCTCCCACATCAGTCCCATCTGTGCCCACTTTGCTGAATATGGGCTTCCTCAGTTTCTCTGTCTTGTCATCCTGCTTTATTTCTTTCATAAAACTCATCTCTGTAGGTGGTTACAGTGTTGCTGTGTCTCCCTTTCTGTCTGTCTGCTGCATTAGAGCTGAAGTTCCTGAAGGCTGGGCCCTGATTGTCTGTGTTCATAGCTGCATCCCAACCCCTGGAGTTTTCCTCAGCTGCACCAAGGCTCTGTGCTGTCATTACTGTTAACTTTTCTGCCTCTGTATTAGCTTATGAGCTATGCAAGGGCATAGATCATATTTGTTGTGCTTGTCTGCAGCTTGCATACCTTCAGGAAGAGTTGGGAGACCCTGAAAATATTATGGGCAAGCTATGATGGATCTCAGAATGAGCCCTGAGTGGAAGATGGTTCTGATTATAAGAACCTCAGTGCTTCCATGCTCACAGGTTCCAAAATAATCTTCATATAGCAGTCAAAGGAAAATTTTTTTTTAACTTCATGCCACAGCTCTTTCTTAGTTATTTATTATTTTCATCCGTTTTTATTCTTTGGCATATGTAACTCTCCCATTGCAAAGGCCTCTCTCGGTGCAGAGCACCATCTCTGGGCACATGCGCTCCAGAGCGCTGGCTCAAAATTAGACACACCAGTCCAGCTGCTCCATGGCACATGAGATCTTCCTGGGCCAGGGATTGAACTGGTGTCCCTTGAACTGCAAGGCGGACTCTTTACCCACTGGACCACCAAGAAAGCCCTGAAGAGAATTTTAAAAATCGAAGCGTACCATGTTAACACCCTCGCTGAAATCCTCTCAGTGGTTTTTAGAATAAAATCTAAAGTCCTAATCATCACACAGAAAGACTTCCATGATCTGACTCTGGCCCACCTTTCCCCCTTTGTTGTATATTCTCTTTGTTGACCCCTGTCCTTTCCATCCTCCAACCTCCTTCCCTGTCCTGTAAGCTCTCTCCCTGCTCTAGGCCACTGCCTGTGCTCTTCCCTCTATTCGCAGTACCTTCCTTCACCCCCGAACCTTCATGTATTTGGTTTATTCTCCACGTTCCAGCTCCCACATCAGTCCCATCTGTGCCCACTTTGCTGAATATGGGCTTCCTCAGTTTCTCTGTCTTGTCATCCTGCTTTATTTCTTTCATAAAACTCATCTCTGTAGGTGGTTACAGTGTTGCTGTGTCTCCCTTTCTGTCTGTCTGCTGCATTAGAGCTGAAGTTCCTGAAGGCTGGGCCCTGATTGTCTGTGTTCATAGCTGCATCCCAACCCCTGGAGTTTTACATTCTTGGCAATAATTTTGAATGAATAAGGCTATGTTTGTTGTATTTGGAGGAGAGGGGGCGGGTCACTTCAACATGTAAAAGAGAGGGTGAAAAATCTAGCTTTCTAGCAATAGTCATTTTGTCTCAATTTGGGTGTCCCATAAACACGCTGTGATGTGAGGATTCCTATACAAGTAGTTTATCTGGGAGTTGATACCAGGAAACACTAGAAAGGTAGTGGGAAATTGAGTCAGGCTAGGGACATCAGCCAGTTATCAAGGGTGTTGCCATTGTAGTAACTGGAGCTTCCTTGGGTGGGGAGGTAGGAGTCAGAACGCATACCTTCGTGTGATCCGAGGGTAAGGTCTGTGCCTTGAGGGAGGGCTTAATTTCTGACACTCTGATCCATGGAGTGGAGTGTGCTTCAGATAAACCACACTGGGTAAGGCCCAAGAGTATGGGAATGGGACACCAGCACCTTTTACATGTGTCCATCACGAAATAGGCCCATGGAAGGGGAACATCTGGATGGCAGATAATGAGTCAGGTTTGGGGAATTTGAGCAGCATCACCTGCAAGATATCCAAGTGACAATAGCCAATAGTGGTGGCAAGTATTTGTGTAGAGCTCAGAGGAGAGGTTGTGACTATATGATGTGTTTGACAGCTGTTGGCAGGTGAGGGCATGCTTGAGCCATGCGGTTGGATGAGGTGGCCTTTGTTTTCTGAGCCACATGGCAATATTTGCTGTCATTTGATCATTTCATTTGAGGTGATGTTTTCATGTGTCCTTGATGACCTTGTCACACTCTTCTTTCTCTTCTCTCTTTGTAGCATCTAACCTTCATGTATTTGGTTTATTCTCCACGTTCCAGCTCCCACATCAGTCCCATCTGTGCCCACTTTGCTGAATATGGGCTTCCTCAGTTTCTCTGTCTTGTCATCCTGCTTTATTTCTTTCATAAAACTCATCTCTGTAGGTGGTTACAGTGTTGCTGTGTCTCCCTTTCTGTCTGTCTGCTGCATTAGAGCTGAAGTTCCTGAAGGCTGGGCCCTGATTGTCTGTGTTCATAGCTGCATCCCAACCCCTGGAGTTTTACATTCTTGGCAATAATTTTGAATGAATAAGGCTATGTTTGTTGTATTTGGAGGAGAGGGGGCGGGTCACTTCAACATGTAAAAGAGAGGGTGAAAAATCTAGCTTTCTAGCAATAGTCATTTTGTCTCAATTTGGGTGTCCCATAAACACGCTGTGATGTGAGGATTCCTATACAAGTAGTTTATCTGGGAGTTGATACCAGGAAACACTAGAAAGGTAGTGGGAAATTGAGTCAGGCTAGGGACATCAGCCAGTTATCAAGGGTGTTGCCATTGTAGTAACTGGAGCTTCCTTGGGTGGGGAGGTAGGAGTCAGAACGCATACCTTCGTGTGATCCGAGGGTAAGGTCTGTGCCTTGAGGGAGGGCTTAATTTCTGACACTCTGATCCATGGAGTGGAGTGTGCTTCAGATAAACCACACTGGGTAAGGCCCAAGAGTATGGGAATGGGACACCAGCACCTTTTACATGTGTCCATCACGAAATAGGCCCATGGAAGGGGAACATCTGGATGGCAGATAATGAGTCAGGTTTGGGGAATTTGAGCAGCATCACCTGCAAGATATCCAAGTGACAATAGCCAATAGTGGTGGCAAGTATTTGTGTAGAGCTCAGAGGAGAGGTTGTGACTATATGATGTGTTTGACAGCTGTTGGCAGGTGAGGGCATGCTTGAGCCATGCGGTTGGATGAGGTGGCCTTTGTTTTCTGAGCCACATGGCAATATTTGCTGTCATTTGATCATTTCATTTGAGGTGATGTTTTCATGTGTCCTTGATGACCTTGTCACACTCTTCTTTCTCTTCTCTCTTTGTAGCATCTAACAGATGTTTATGGAGGGGATGGGAAGAAGCATGAGGAGAGGCAGGGGGAAGAAGCTATCCCAAAGGCCTAGGAGAAGCAACTCAGGATGTAGATGAGATTTGAAGAAAACAAGTGTGGTAGCTATAAACAATAGAGGGAAGTGATGGATTCATGTCCTGCGTGAAATCAAGAATTTGGATTCTGAGGTTTCTCTTCATCTGATAAACAAATCTTTCCTGTTGCATTTCAAAGTTTAAAGCCATTGAAGAGTAGAAGGAATGTATCTTCCTACATTCCTGGCGGCTTGGGCAGGAGCTGGGAATGCAGGATGGATACTGTCAGAGACTGATTGTGTCATTAGCTATTGCCAAATAACAAGCAATGACAGAATGTTGGTGGCATTTAAAAAAAGGCATCTTGTTTAAATGCTGTGTCCAGGTTGACCAAGATTGAAGCTGGCTGGGTGGGTGGGTCCTCTCCTTCTCCTGGGATCCTTTGGTCTACTAGCTTGGGCAACACCAGAGCATAAAGGAACATGTCCAGCCTCACAGACCCTTTTAGGCCTTTGGTCATGTCATACCTATCAACATCCTTTTGGCCAAAGCAAGTCACATGGTGAAGTCCAAAGTCCAGAGGTTCCCACTATATCCATGGAACTGTTAGGGGTAGGAAGTGGGTGTTTCTGAGTGATACTCTGATCTACCACATAAGAAAAGGGGTGAGATAAAAAAAAAAAAAAAGAAACCACAAACCAACTTCTTTCCTGGCTATGCAGCATCATTATTAATTTCTTTTATACTCTTGAATTTTCCAAACTTTAGTGAGGGTGCCATTGATTTGCTTAGAGTTAGCAGTGTCAGCGAGAACTGGTTACAACGTTTGACTGCTTCCTCTTCTCAAGGATGCAGATGGGGCATCAAACAGTAATGGGGAAACCCACCCTCATAGGGGACATTAGCTTTGAACCCCAACATTTTCATGCCAGCATCATGGCTGTAATTTGAGAAGCCTTGCAACTTCTGCCTACAATCTCTCTGCACATGTCTAAAGAGTTGATAGAGAAGGTGTTGGCAGGTGGAGAAATAGGGAGAATCAATGATTTGAAATGGTTGTTACCTCCTCTTTTTATCACAAACATTCATAATTCTTTATCTTCTGAATCTTAAGTTTAAGTTTTTAATCAACATGAGGCAAGAAGATAAAAACACACTTACAATTACAATTACAGGATGGGTGACCTGGTAATGATCATCAAAGAGTACAATTGAAAACACATTTTGTTTAAATATTTATCTTAGAGAATTGCGGGTTGTGAGTTTACAGTGCTTCTAGGGAGCGTGGCAATTTGGGAGACAGTGACCTCTCCCTTCTGGTTCTTTTGATGACTGTCAGAGCCTGGAAGTTTTCTTCCTGGAATCTGTCTTCCCCAGCAGTGCCAGGCACATGGTAATGACTTGATAACATTTTCATGGAGTGAATAAACTGTAAAATTGGAACAGAACAGTCCATGGAGATACTAAGGATATGAATGAAATGACATTTAAAAGATTTTTGAGTCTTAAAGGTAAAAAATTCTGGATTCTTCCTGTTGTGAATGGGATGAAAATTCAAGAGTATGTGGTTTTGTACAATGTAGGGATTGTAAATTTCCCCAAATTATGTAAATAAAATTTTCTTTACCCCTTTCAAGCTTGGGTGCAGGATTTTGTGGAATCTTACAAATAGAGCATGTTTTACTCACAAAGGGTTTTGGCTTTTTGCAGCATATATGTCTTTTTATTGACAGCTTTGGTGATGCAGGGATGATGCACGTGTTAAGAGAGTGTCAATTACTTGGTTCAATACAGTTATCGCCCAGGAACCTCTGTATTTCATAACAACTATTTGGAGTTTTTGTGTGTTCCTTGTGTATTTCCCTAACTGCCGTGAATATGGTTTTTATATTTATATGAAACTGCTAATGTGTTGCTTGCTTGATCATGAGCAATGGGCTTCTGACAGCTCTGTTCATTAGTCAGTGTGGGGGAGAAAAATAAAAGAAACCACATTGATACAGAAAGAGTGTGAGCCAGCAATTACCATCAGAGAGCACAATTGAAGCCACATTTTATTTAAATATTTATCTTGTGAATTGATTCATACAAAACAGGAAGCCTTTTTTTTTTTTTTTTTTTTTTTATGAATGGCTTCATTGGCGAAACCTGAAGGGCGAGATTGCTACTTGAGTTGGGTTTGATGCAGTCCATGTCTTTAGTGTACAGAGAGCTAAATAATGCCAAATTATTCATTGTGATGTATCATTAAGATTGCTACGTGTGAATGTTTAGAAAGACGATAACACTGTGCAGCTGTTCACTTTGGAATCCCAACTTTGCATAGTAAGAAGGAGGAAAAAATGCTGATACATAACTTTTAGTACCAATAATAATAGCAAATATTTGGCTTTCCCTGGTGGTCCAGTGGGTAAGGACATCGCCTTGCAGTGCAGTGTTCGATCCCTGGCCTGGGAGGATCCCACGTGCCGCGGAGGGGCTGGACCGATGTGTCCAACTATCGAGCTGGAGCTCTGGAGCGCATGCGCCCTGAACCAGTGCTCTGCAGCAAAAGAGGCCACTGCGATGGGAGGCCCACACAGGCCAAAGAACAAAGATAAGTAGATGAAAGACCAATAGAAGTGGCCAAAAAAAAAAATAGCAAATATTTAAAGATGCTAACCAATGGCCATTGTATTCTATATATTAACCTCTGAGTCGAGTATAATTACCACTTTACAGGTGAGGAAGTAGGGGTACAGTGAGAGGAAAGGATTTAGCCAACTTCACACCACAGTGTGGGACAGTACTTCTGGGAGTCCATGGTGAAGACTCTATTTGCTGTTCCTGTTTGATGTTTGGTAGCTCTTGATAGAGATGGATCACTACAGCTTACACTCTGTCCTCTGTTTTGCAAGGACTTCCAGTAATAGTAATGACAAAACTCTTCCAGCTAGCTGGCATCCATTTCATTAGCCTTTTTAGACAGATTAGGCCAGGACCTCTGATACGGGCACTTGCCACCCATCTTCCTTCTTTACCAAGCAGACTTTTTTGACCTTCCCTCCCCTCCTGGGACTCTGTGCACAAAGAAACTCTATACTCACCTGTGATATCCAGGTTGTGGACCAGAGCTTATTTGCCAATTACATTATATAGGAAATTTATATTACGGTATACTGGACTGTATTTTTAAAAAGTTGATCCTCTGTCTTTGGATCTTATTATTTACAATTTGCCACCATTATCAACATTTCAGACATCTCTGACTGGACCACTTTGCCTAGTTATCTCACTGCTCCTTGAGGACTCATTCCTGAATGTGTCTCTAAATGGGTGATCGTTGGGTGAAGTCTCTCTATATTTTGTTTTCCCCCAAACTTAAACCTGCTTAGATCCCAGCCATCAGCAAGTGTGAGTACCACTCCTATTGTTGTTGCATGTAATACAGTGTTGTGGGTAGGTCACTGAAAGTATGTACTCAGAAATAAATAGGTAGGTAAGTGGGTTGTTCAGACTGGGTGTTAATGGTAACAATTAATTTGGCAGAACAGAGAATAGATAAAGGAGCTCCAAGCATGAGTTTGTGTGAGTGCTTAGTGGGACCAGTGGGAAAAGCTAAAGCAAAATCTTAAAAAAGAAACACAAACATGTGAACCAGTGCTCTGCAGCAAAGAGGCCACTGATGGGAGGCCACCAGCAAAACTTAGATGAAAGACCAAAAGAAGTTGCCAAAAAAAAAAATAGCAAATATTTAAAGATGCTAACCAATGGCCATTGTATTCTATATATTAACCTCTGAGTCGAGTATAATTACCACTTTACAGGTGAGGAAGTAGGGGTACAGTGAGAGGAAAGGATTTAGCCAACTTCACACCACAGTGTGGGACAGTACTTCTGGGAGTCCATGGTGAAGACTCTATTTGCTGTTCCTGTTTGATGTTTGGTAGCTCTTGATAGAGATGGATCACTACAGCTTACACTCTGTCCTCTGTTTTGCAAGGACTTCCAGTAATAGTAATGACAAAACTCTTCCAGCTAGCTGGCATCCATTTCATTAGCCTTTTTAGACAGATTAGGCCAGGACCTCTGATACGGGCACTTGCCACCCATCTTCCTTCTTTACCAAGCAGACTTTTTTGACCTTCCCTCCCCTCCTGGGACTCTGTGCACAAAGAAACTCTATACTCACCTGTGATATCCAGGTTGTGGACCAGAGCTTATTTGCCAATTACATTATATAGGAAATTTATATTACGGTATACTGGACTGTATTTTTAAAAAGTTGATCCTCTGTCTTTGGATCTTATTATTTACAATTTGCCACCATTATCAACATTTCAGACATCTCTGACTGGACCACTTTGCCTAGTTATCTCACTGCTCCTTGAGGACTCATTCCTGAATGTGTCTCTAAATGGGTGATCGTTGGGTGAAGTCTCTCTATATTTTGTTTTCCCCCAAACTTAAACCTGCTTAGATCCCAGCCATCAGCAAGTGTGAGTACCACTCCTATTGTTGTTGCATGTAATACAGTGTTGTGGGTAGGTCACTGAAAGTATGTACTCAGAAATAAATAGGTAGGTAAGTGGGTTGTTCAGACTGGGTGTTAATGGTAACAATTAATTTGGCAGAACAGAGAATAGATAAAGGAGCTCCAAGCATGAGTTTGTGTGAGTGCTTAGTGGGACCAGTGGGAAAAGCTAAAGCAAAATCTTAAAAAAGAAACACAAACATGTGAAAGGGATCATGAAAAAAAATAAAAAGGGCACTAACTGTAGATATTGTTTAGAAAATGAAAGGTGAAGAAAAAGGAGCAAAAAGAGATAAGCATGTTGTAAATAAGCAAAGTTTTAAATGAGGGAAAGAAGAAAGATCCACTTTTCTATTACATATATTGGAAGGGGATCTGTAGACTAACTGGGTGTAAACACTTTTGCTATTTAAAGAAGTCCTACCAGTGAACAGTAGGGTATGGCTGTGGCATCACTTCATTTCAAGGACCGATTGGAATATTCATTTTACTGACTATGCCTAGGTGTGTTAAAATCTGGAAACTAACTCATAGTAACCAAACTTACAAGAGATGAATGTATAAAGCCAAAGTGTATTTCATTTATAATACTCTCTATCATTACAAAAAACTATCACATTGTCGTGCTCACTGAGCTCTATACTGTCTCCCTATGGACAGAACTTCATGGAAAGCTATACTAGGATTAGAAGATTGTGTTCTTAAACATGGTCGTAGGAAGGAAAATTAGTCTTGTGACCTTGGAGGATAATGTGTTAGTTGAGACTGTCTCTGAGACAGATGACTAGAAATCAAGCTTCAGTTGGCTTAAGCAAAAAATGACCTTCTTTGCTCATGGGACAAGGGAGTCAAAGGGGCCTGAACAGCTGGATCCAGGAGTTCAAACAGTGTCAGCTATATTCTGCTTCTCTGCTCTTCAGCATGGACTGTTCCCTGGTGGCTCACTGGTAAAGAATCTGCCTGCAGTGCACAAGCTGCAGGAGATACAAGTTCAGTCCCTGGGTTAGGAAGGAGGAGGGCGTGGCAATCCACTCCAGTATTCTTGCCTGGAGAATCCCATGGACAGAGAAGCCTGGTGGGCTGCAGTCCATAAGGTCACAAAGAGTCAGACACAACTGAAGCGACTCGGCAGGCACACACGTAGGCTCAGTGCTGGTAAGGAGACATGTCTCTTATAACAGCTTGTCCTTTGGACAGTGCTCAGTGAGGATTTATTGAATATCCAGAAAACAAGTTATTGAGCCAAGACACTTTCTCCCCAGGAAGTTCTGGAAAGTAACTGTTAAACTCTGTCCCTCTGTAGAAACACTGTAGAATTTCTTCAACCTTCTTGATCTGAAAAATCATTTTAAAATATCCATTCCCATCTCTTTTTCCTGTAGAGTCGATGCAGTGAGTTTGGTAGGAGTCAGTAAACTTTGCTTTTAACTATAAAGGGCAGGGGTATCTATGTTTAGGAAGGGAGAGTCACAGGTGTGAATCAACACTGATCAGATTTTAACCCATGCATAATAATGTGGGGATCTTGTTAAAAATAGGTTCATTACTTAAAAAACAGAAAGAGACTGACAGAAAGTGAACATTAGGTTGCCAGGGTCAGAGGGACAGGATAGTTAGGGAGTTTGCTATGAACATGTACACACTGCTGTATTTAAAATGGATAACTATAAAAGGAGCTACTGTGCAGCACATGAAACTCTGCTAGGTGTTATGTGGGATGGGAAAGGAGTTTGGGGGAGAATGGGGGCTGAATCCCTTTGATTTCCACCTGAAACAATCGCAGCATTTGTTAATGGACTATGTATCCCAGTGCAAAATAAAAAGTTTCTAAATAGTCAGTATTAACTGAAAAAAGAATTTGAGTGACTTGTCTGCATTAAAAAGAAACAAAAGATACCTAAATACAACAACAGGAAACACAGATTAATATGTGTTAAGTCTGAGATGGGGCACAAATTCTGCATTTCTAATAGGTTTCTGGGTGGTAATAACACTGCTGGTCTGGGGGACACACGTTGGAAAACACTGATCTGCAAACCATTGCTTCTCAACTGGAGTCAGTTTTGTACACCTGAGAATATTAGGAAGTATCTGGAGGCTTTTTCTTGATGATCACAACTGAGGGTGGCATTCTCCTGGCACCTAGTGGGTAGAGATTAGCAATGCTGCTGAGATCCTACTATGTGCAGCTGCAGTACAGCCCCTAACCATAGGTTTATCCAGTCTCGTATGTGGCTCGACTGCCGTTGAGGAAGCCTGCTGAGGAGTGTCTCCTCTGTGTAGCACATGGTATTGAGCCAAGACACTTGGAGACATGTCTCTTATAACAGCTTGTCCTTTGGACAGTGCTCAGTGAGGATTTATTGAATATCCAGAAAACAAGTTATTGAGCCAAGACACTTTCTCCCCAGGAAGTTCTGGAAAGTAACTGTTAAACTCTGTCCCTCTGTAGAAACACTGTAGAATTTCTTCAACCTTCTTGATCTGAAAAATCATTTTAAAATATCCATTCCCATCTCTTTTTCCTGTAGAGTCGATGCAGTGAGTTTGGTAGGAGTCAGTAAACTTTGCTTTTAACTATAAAGGGGCAGGGGTATCTATGTTTAGGAAGGGAGAGTCACAGGTGTGAATCAACACTGATCAGATTTTAACCCATGCATAATAATGTGGGGATCTTGTTAAAAATAGGTTCATTACTTAAAAAACAGAAAGAGACTGACAGAAAGTGAACATTAGGTTGCCAGGGTCAGAGGGACAGGATAGTTAGGGAGTTTGCTATGAACATGTACACACTGCTGTATTTAAAATGGATAACTATAAAAGGAGCTACTGTGCAGCACATGAAACTCTGCTAGGTGTTATGTGGGATGGGAAAGGAGTTTGGGGGAGAATGGGGGCTGAATCCCTTTGATTTCCACCTGAAACAATCGCAGCATTTGTTAATGGACTATGTATCCCAGTGCAAAATAAAAAGTTTCTAAATAGTCAGTATTAACTGAAAAAAGAATTTGAGTGACTTGTCTGCATTAAAAAGAAACAAAAGATACCTAAATACAACAACAGGAAACACAGATTAATATGTGTTAAGTCTGAGATGGGGCACAAATTCTGCATTTCTAATAGGTTTCTGGGTGGTAATAACACTGCTGGTCTGGGGGACACACGTTGGAAAACACTGATCTGCAAACCATTGCTTCTCAACTGGAGTCAGTTTTGTACACCTGAGAATATTAGGAAGTATCTGGAGGCTTTTTCTTGATGATCACAACTGAGGGTGGCATTCTCCTGGCACCTAGTGGGTAGAGATTAGCAATGCTGCTGAGATCCTACTATGTGCAGCTGCAGTACAGCCCCTAACCATAGGTTTATCCAGTCTCGTATGTGGCTCGACTGCCGTTGAGGAAGCCTGCTGAGGAGTGTCTCCTCTGTGTAGCACATGCTGCATTTAGTTAGCTGCAAGCATTATTTGCTGCCTCCATAGTCTAGTCTGGTCCCCTCAGGGCTCCCTCATGATTCCTTATTTGGATTTTAACTATTGTTGAAGCACTTCAGTCACATACTGGCCCTAAGAACAGTAGCCAATGTGATCACACCTTGAGACCTTTTCTGTGCCAGGTGCTATTCAAGGCATATCATGCATTGAGAGTAAGGTACAGTTGACCCTTGACCAACATTAGTTTGCACTCTCTGTGTCCACTTGTATGTAGCACAGCACAATCCAACATTGGTTGAATCCAGTCTTCTATTTGGTGCTCATTTTTATTTGTTTCCTTTTATTTTTAGAGCATAACCAAGCAAATGGGAAGATAAATTACTCCTCATACATTCATATGTCCAGATTTCTCAGTCAGGAATGACCAGTAAAACCCTATTCTAGGAAGTCAAGAGATCTCTTTTGTTTCCTAGCATGGAGGAGCACAATTTCACACATTCTTGTTGAGTGATGGCTGTTATGGTTCACAACCTTTACTGCATGTCAACACCATTTGGGGAGCTGCTAAAAATATAGTTTGAGCATTGCAGGCAGGTTCTTTACTATCTGAGCCACAAGGGAAGCCCACAAATTGTGGGACCCCCACATCAAACCATTTCCCAAGGAGGTATGATCATAGGAGGCTTAATTATTAAGAAATTACCCAGTAGTTCTAGCAGATAATTCAGATGGAGAACCCTAAACCATATGCCTTGAATTATGTCTTACACTGGGAAGATGGTGATAAATTTAGTTCAGTCCTGACCTCAAAGAGTCCATGGTTTCTTAAGGAACACAGAACCTTGAACAGATCATCATGATCTAAGAAAAAACAAAAACACAATGAGCCCAGGGTGTAGAGGTTGACCATGATGTAAAGGAGGGAGGTGGTGCCTTCACTGAAAGTTATAAGATGAATAACAGTGAGCGAGAAGTGGATCCTGCTTGAGGGATCCTACTATGTGCAGCTGCAGTACAGCCCCTAACCATAGGTTTATCCAGTCTCGTATGTGGCTCGACTGCCGTTGAGGAAGCCTGCTGAGGAGTGTCTCCTCTGTGTAGCACATGCTGCATTTAGTTAGCTGCAAGCATTATTTGCTGCCTCCATAGTCTAGTCTGGTCCCCTCAGGGCTCCCTCATGATTCCTTATTTGGATTTTAACTATTGTTGAAGCACTTCAGTCACATACTGGCCCTAAGAACAGTAGCCAATGTGATCACACCTTGAGACCTTTTCTGTGCCAGGTGCTATTCAAGGCATATCATGCATTGAGAGTAAGGTACAGTTGACCCTTGACCAACATTAGTTTGCACTCTCTGTGTCCACTTGTATGTAGCACAGCACAATCCAACATTGGTTGAATCCAGTCTTCTATTTGGTGCTCATTTTTATTTGTTTCCTTTTATTTTTAGAGCATAACCAAGCAAATGGGAAGATAAATTACTCCTCATACATTCATATGTCCAGATTTCTCAGTCAGGAATGACCAGTAAAACCCTATTCTAGGAAGTCAAGAGATCTCTTTTGTTTCCTAGCATGGAGGAGCACAATTTCACACATTCTTGTTGAGTGATGGCTGTTATGGTTCACAACCTTTACTGCATGTCAACACCATTTGGGGAGCTGCTAAAAATATAGTTTGAGCATTGCAGGCAGGTTCTTTACTATCTGAGCCACAAGGGAAGCCCACAAATTGTGGGACCCCCACATCAAACCATTTCCCAAGGAGGTATGATCATAGGAGGCTTAATTATTAAGAAATTACCCAGTAGTTCTAGCAGATAATTCAGATGGAGAACCCCTAAACCATATGCCTTGAATTATGTCTTACACTGGGAAGATGGTGATAAATTTAGTTCAGTCCTGACCTCAAAGAGTCCATGGTTTCTTAAGGAACACAGAACCTTGAACAGATCATCATGATCTAAGAAAAAACAAAAACACAATGAGCCCAGGGTGTAGAGGTTGACCATGATGTAAAGGAGGGAGGTGGTGCCTTCACTGAAAGTTATAAGATGAATAACAGTGAGCGAAGAAGTAGAAGGGCAGTATGGGCAGAAGATACAGCATAAGTACGGGCACAGAGCAGAACAACAGTTGATGTGTGGCAAGAACCTCCAGTCTATGGATGTCAGTGAAATGCGGCAAAGGAGGTGGGCAGGAAGGATGTGAGTGTAGGGAAGGTGGCCAGTGTTGCTTCACACTGGCCTTTTCTATCCCTCCTCGTCCACTCAGGCCTAAAATGAAGCAGCAAACTGATCTCAGGCAGTCTTGCTCACCCAAAAAGGCAAACCCAAGATGTCTGCGGAGGCTGATCAAGTGTCTCTGAGTCGTGCTCTTGACAGCCTGAGTGCTGGGATGGTGGAGATGGTGACAGAGAAGAAGACCAGAGCCAGAAAAAGTTACTGCAGAAACAACTTTGCCATCAAGAAGAGCAAAGGAGTGAATGTGTTAATAGCATCCCTTACAATCCCATCCTTGTATTTTAAGGAAACCTGATGATGTAGAAATTGGGAAGAGGCTAGAGGAATGTGAGAAGAAACCAGAACTGTGGGTATATGGAGGCTAGCCATCTGGAGTCGTCTGCCTCATCAGACAATCCCTAATTGTTTTTAATAAGGTGCATAAGTTGTTTTTGGCTTCCTCTGTTCTGTGCAGTCTCCCTGTTGAGGTTGTTTTTTATTTTCTTAGGAACAATAAGGCCAATGTAATTAAAAAGCAGTGAACATATTCACCTTCCAGTGACTGAGGCAGGTAATTATGAGTACCTTCTTGGAGAAAGGGTGCTTGTTTTTCTTCTTTGTGTTGCAGTTTTAATAATGGCAGAACTGTCAGAGAAGACAAGCACTGGTGAAGTTCCAGTCTTCATTTGTCCTTCCATTCACAGAAGAGATCTGCTGCAGATCAGACTGGAAGAAGGCCAGGATAGAAATATATGTATCTGTGGCTCATCATATGTACTCATGCCCAGCACAGTCCTGTTCCTCAGAGCGTACTTGGGAAATAACAGTTGACTGACCGTTAGCAAGAGAAGGAAGGACAGAAATATTCTTGGATTACCAAATCAGCATCAGGCACTGAGAAAGATGATCATGATTGTCCGATTGAACTCCTATAGAGTTGGGAACCTAAATTACCAAGATTGAGAAGCAGGAAATAGGAAAGGGGGAGTTGAGTGTCCTGAAACAGCATCCGTAGGGTCAGCTTCATGATGTAAAAGAAGTAAAAGGATGATACAAAAATTTTTTAGTCATTTTCATAGAGAACAAGGGAGAAATACAACATACTGAAATGAAAAACTACATGACCTAGAAAGTGCTGAAAAGCAAGCACCTGAAATATAATCTTCGAGGACTAGGAGGACCAGTGAAGTAGAGAGGGCAAACAAGAATCACATAGCACAGATATGATGTCTCAAGACATTTTCCTTTGGCTTCTTCTTCTGGAACACATGCTACTTGTCATGTAGTGAGATGCTTCCCATGTGCTGGAATGTTTTACGCCTCCTGGGAACCTTGTGAGATATAGTCTAGAAACCACTATTTACCAACAAGGAAACAGATTCTAGAGAATGAGAAACTGGTTTTGAGATCCCTCAACAGTACACAGCCAGGCTCTAAACCCAAACTGAGTTGTCTCCAAAGCCTGGGCCCTGATGTCTGCACTTGAGTTACATTCTGTTTTATCCAAACTTCTCACCAAGAAGTTGGCTGCAAAGATGCAGCCAGAGTGGTTCCTTACAGCTAGTTCTGTGCCTTCATCTCATATTGGCAAAATGAAGTCAGATTCTGTTTTTAATAAAACAGTAGCAGATATCCATATGTAATCTTAGCCATTCAACAGTGTATTTTAGTGCAATAGGGAACAAAGGACAAATGGGACATGGACCCTTTGGAGACATAAGACGTAGTATTTAGCAGCTCAACCAAGAAATTGGGCACAAAGAACCAAGTCACCTGTGACTTTGCTGGTAATAAGAGCATGTTCTCTGTTGCTTGCTGTGGACCTCCACGCTGCAACACACATTCCTGTGCAGAGAGGTGTATAGGCAATAAGCCAGGAACTCAGGTGAGGCGTCATGGCGTTAAGCTGGTGGCATCACTGAAGACTTGATGGAGGGTGATATTGAGTGGAAACTGGGAGACTAGTGAAACCCTAGGACAAACCATGAGGCAACTGGTGTGGGATTCTGAGTGTTCTTGCGATTGAACTCCTATAGAGTTGGGAACCTAAATTACCAAGATTGAGAAGCAGGAAATAGGAAAGGGGGAGTTGAGTGTCCTGAAACAGCATCCGTAGGGTCAGCTTCATGATGTAAAAGAAGTAAAAGGATGATACAAAAATTTTTTAGTCATTTTCATAGAGAACAAGGGAGAAATACAACATACTGAAATGAAAAACTACATGACCTAGAAAGTGCTGAAAAGCAAGCACCTGAAATATAATCTTCGAGGACTAGGAGGACCAGTGAAGTAGAGAGGGCAAACAAGAATCACATAGCACAGATATGATGTCTCAAGACATTTTCCTTTGGCTTCTTCTTCTGGAACACATGCTACTTGTCATGTAGTGAGATGCTTCCCATGTGCTGGAATGTTTTACGCCTCCTGGGAACCTTGTGAGATATAGTCTAGAAACCACTATTTACCAACAAGGAAACAGATTCTAGAGAATGAGAAACTGGTTTTGAGATCCCTCAACAGTACACAGCCAGGCTCTAAACCCAAACTGAGTTGTCTCCAAAGCCTGGGCCCTGATGTCTGCACTTGAGTTACATTCTGTTTTATCCAAACTTCTCACCAAGAAGTTGGCTGCAAAGATGCAGCCAGAGTGGTTCCTTACAGCTAGTTCTGTGCCTTCATCTCATATTGGCAAAATGAAGTCAGATTCTGTTTTTAATAAAACAGTAGCAGATATCCATATGTAATCTTAGCCATTCAACAGTGTATTTTAGTGCAATAGGGAACAAAGGACAAATGGGACATGGACCCTTTGGAGACATAAGACGTAGTATTTAGCAGCTCAACCAAGAAATTGGGCACAAAGAACCAAGTCACCTGTGACTTTGCTGGTAATAAGAGCATGTTCTCTGTTGCTTGCTGTGGACCTCCACGCTGCAACACACATTCCCTGTGCAGAGAGGTGTATAGGCAATAAGCCAGGAACTCAGGTGAGGCGTCATGACGTTAAGCTGGTGGCATCACTGAAGACTTGATGGAGGGGTGATATTGAGTGGAAACTGGGAGACTAGTGAAACCCTAGGACAAACCATGAGGCAACTGGTGTGGGGATTCTGAGGTGATGCTGTCAGGAGTATAACACCAAAAGGGGTGAGTTGGGAAAAGGTTCACCAAGATGAGTCAGACCAGGTTACCACAAGCTTGAAATGTGAATCTGAGTAGATTGGGATTTAATATGTGACAAGGAGCTGTGGAAGCCTTTATCTATCTTTTTTAGGAACCCAAAGAAATCAGGGATGTTTGGAAGTACTCAGTGAACTTGGCCAACAGCACATGGTTGATCACAGGAGCCCCATGTCTCCTATACATGCTGAACTGCTTCAGTTTAACAGAAATAGGAGCTTATTCCACATTGGCCTAGACATAAGGAGTTTAACTGATTATGATTAAGGTGAGACTCCAGAATAAGGTTGGTGACTTAAGACAGAGCCAAACTGGAAACTCAGGCTAGCCCGTGGGGTCTGGGTCTTCTCCGACTTCTTTCTCTTCTCTGTGGGATTCTTAGATGACTCCCCCTGACCTGACCCAAGCCCTGTCCTCTCAGCGGTATTTGTTACAGGAGTCGATCTCTTTCACCACTTAAATGTCAGCCTCCAGGAACTCAGCCTCTTGGCCCAGGTAGCCTCATTAACCCATCTTTGAACCACTCTCTGAGGCCAGAAAGTCACATGGTCTGCTGAGCCAACCCTGGGTTTTGTTTCCAAAGCTGGTGTTAGAAGTGGAAACAGGCATACCTGCATCTCGAGGACTGAGAGTGGGGAGGAATGGTTCTATAGAAAGCAAAAATCCAGGATGTTGTTACCAGAAGGAGGAGGAACATTGGCCTAGAAGATGAAAAGAACCCATGTCCATGACAAAAGCTCCAAGGGACCTGACAGAAGAAGGACCATTGGGAACATGTGGTGATGATTTCATTTTTCTGAGGCACATGGATCAAGAGGATCCTCCAAGATTCTTTATGGGCTGCTTGCTTGACTACTGTTCCTGGGTCCCTGGTTGGATTATTGATCACTAAGATGAGTCCTTAGAAAGAGGGGAGTCAATTATAAGGTTGCACTGGGGAAGCAGAAAGCCAATTGCAGGAAGTAGGAGTTATGGTTTTTCACAGGGTTTAGGAGCTGCAAACCAGAGGAGGCAGTTAATACATTCACTCGTATAGGGTTGGGCCTGTAGTTGCCAAGTCAGGGTGAAATTTGCTTGCCTGGTTTTCCATGCAAAATGCTGTTCTCTTGCAAATAGAATTTCTGCAAACACATATCTGCCCAGCTTATGAATAGATCTTGTATTTCAACGGGTCTCCTGCTGTTTGAGTCTCAGGAACACCCAGGGCTTCTTCTAATGGGAGCACTGATGGGGGAAGGATGAAGGTACTTTGCTTGACCCACGGTGTCTTTGAGAGCCAGGACTTTTAAGGGGAAGGGGAAAGCCCTTCTTTGTCACAAACTGATCCCAGTGTGCTTCTTCCTGAAGACAGTCTCGAAGTCATCCACACAGGTTCTGGGACCACCAACAGCTCTTCAGAGGTTCTAATCTGAAGTGAATCTACCTATAGATCCATTTGTAGGCTGGTCCTGGGTGCTTATAGATGCTTCTGGGGAGTTTTTTTTTTTTTTTTTTTTTTCTTTTTTAGCAGTATTGGAAAGTAGGGAAGGAAGAATTGGGAGTTTAGACTACCAGATGCAGACTGTTGGGTGGATAAAGTACTATATGCATTATCCTGTGATAAACCATGGTGGAAAAAATATGAGCTTTCATATATATATATGAAAATGAAAGCATTAGCTGCTCAGTTGTGTCCAACTCTTTGGGACCCCATGAACTGTAGCCCGCCATGCTCCTCTGTCTGTGGAATTCTCCAGGCGTATATAAACATATATATATATATATAAATATCTGAGTCACCTTGCTGTACAACAGAAATTAACATAACATTTTAAGTCAACTATATTTCAACACAATTAAAATAAAAAACAGTACCAAAACCTAGGCTGCCATTAAATCCATTACCTCAGTTAGATAGTCTATCTGTCTTGGGCCTCAGTTTTCTGATCTGTATAATTGATTTGCCTGGGTTACATAATTCCTGTTGGTACTGGCTGTGTGTAAGTACAGTGAGACGAATTTCTACAATGTAGCCAACCCATCAGAAGGATCCCACAAAGTAACGGTGCTCAGTTATTTAGCATCAGGTATGCGGATATTATTTTTTGGTCGGGTTATGTCTCAATAAGCCCACCACAAATTGAAAATACTGTAATTTTTAAATGTATGTAATACATCTCATTTACCCAATGTCACAACTTAGTGTAGCCCACCGTAAATGTGCTCTGAACACGTAAGCTAGTCTGCTGTTGGCTAAAATCATCTAACACAGAGCGTATTTTATAGTCATGTTGAATATCATGTAATTTATTGGATATAGTATCAAAAATGAAAGACAGAATGGTTGTATAGGTACAGGTGGATGGTACTGGTTGTTTACCCTCATGATCATGTGGCTCAGGACCCTCCCTCTGCCCAGCATCACAAAAGATAATTACTAGTCCAGAAAAAAGGTAAAAATTCAGAATTCTAAGTTCCTACTGAATAGAATATCACTTTTGCACCATCATAAAGTGAAAAATGATTAAGTGGAACCATTATTATGTATATCACTTTTGCACCATCATAAAGTGAAAAATGATTAAGTGGAACCATTATTATGTTGGGGCAGTATTTAATCCAAATTCAAACCTGAAATTACGCATTCACACCTGAGAATGACTTTGCTCCCAGGAGACACTTGACAAGTCCGAAGACTTTTTCACTTACCATGGATGCTGCCCTATGGGTGTCTAGAGGGTAGAAGACAGGGTTGCTTCCTGCAGCATATAGTATCAATACATCCCCTAAACAGAGCATGAGCCACTGTGCTTTTTTGTACTGTCAATGTTGAGAAACTTTGCCTTCGGAAGTCCAAATTTGTTTTCCACAGTCAAAAGCTCCATCCCCCATGTTATCAATCTAATAATCCTCTAGGTTCACACCTACTTGGTTCAGCTGAGAAGCTGCTAGAAGCTGTTTTTCAGATGCTCATAAACTATATCTACATATTTTCTGGTTTTTCATTTTGACATTTTCTTAATATATGAACCACTTTCTATACTGTGACACATGGTTACCAAAGCTTTTTTTCCCTCCTTCCCTCTTGTGTTTCTTCACGCCATACCAATTTGAAGTGGGGGCGAGAGGGACATCTGTTTGGGCCTGAGCCTCTGGAGGAGGCCCTAAAAATGTCTTGAGAAGAACTGAGTTGGAGACCAAAGAGGCGGCTATGTGTGGAGGCCTTGGGCAGCCCTCTCAGCTCCAGAAAGACGATGCTAAAAGAAGCGCTAAGTGTTCCCATCTTGTGTTTATACTATTCGTATTTCACAAAGTAAAAAAAAAAAGTTAAATTGAGAGGTGCTCACCGGCCTTTATGAGTTGGAGATTTTTTTTAGTTTTTCAGAGCCAGTTGGCCAGCAGAGGACTTGGGCATTTATGAGATGAACACAGTGTACGTTGGATATGATAGTGTTTGAGGTACCAAACTGTTTATTTTATGGGAGTTTTTCCCATTTCCCCAGCTGATGAACTGTTCATACATCACTTATCTTGAGTTTGGTTTGACAAAGTCTGCGTGTTGCTGGAAAAGGAAGGAAGAAGAAAACTAATTGATAACACAGTGCACTCAATCTGCAAATGACCGGTCTCCATGCCTGCAGATTTAGGAAGACTGCATCTATAAAAAGAGGTGGTGATATTATGACTTTGGCTTAAATGCACTTTGGAGAGATTACATAAAGAGATTTTCTCTAATGGATAAATAGGAGCAAGTTGGAATTTTAGTTTCATGACTATTCAAGAAAAAAGATTTTCTAACAAGAAGTATGTATGCTAAATCAAGCTCTCTATGGAGAGCTTGTTATATAAAATAACTTAGTATCAATACATCCCTAAACAGAGCATGAGCCACTGTGCTTTTTGTACTGTCAATGTTGAGAAACTTTGCCTTCGGAAGTCCAAATTTGTTTTCCACAGTCAAAAGCTCCATCCCCCATGTTATCAATCTAATAATCCTCTAGGTTCACACCTACTTGGTTCAGCTGAGAAGCTGCTAGAAGCTGTTTTTCAGATGCTCATAAACTATATCTACATATTTTCTGGTTTTTCATTTTGACATTTTCTTAATATATGAACCACTTTCTATACTGTGACACATGGTTACCAAAGCTTTTTTTCCCTCCTTCCCTCTTGTGTTTCTTCACGCCATACCAATTTGAAGTGGGGGCGAGAGGGACATCTGTTTGGGCCTGAGCCTCTGGAGGAGGCCCTAAAAATGTCTTGAGAAGAACTGAGTTGGAGACCAAAGAGGCGGCTATGTGTGGAGGCCTTGGGCAGCCCTCTCAGCTCCAGAAAGACGATGCTAAAAGAAGCGCTAAGTGTTCCCATCTTGTGTTTATACTATTCGTATTTCACAAAGTAAAAAAAAAAAGTTAAATTGAGAGGTGCTCACCGGCCTTTATGAGTTGGAGATTTTTTTTAGTTTTTCAGAGCCAGTTGGCCAGCAGAGGACTTGGGCATTTATGAGATGAACACAGTGTACGTTGGATATGATAGTGTTTGAGGTACCAAACTGTTTATTTTATGGGAGTTTTTCCCATTTCCCCAGCTGATGAACTGTTCATACATCACTTATCTTGAGTTTGGTTTGACAAAGTCTGCGTGTTGCTGGAAAAGGAAGGAAGAAGAAAACTAATTGATAACACAGTGCACTCAATCTGCAAATGACCGGTCTCCATGCCTGCAGATTTAGGAAGACTGCATCTATAAAAAGAGGTGGTGATATTATGACTTTGGCTTAAATGCACTTTGGAGAGATTACATAAAGAGATTTTCTCTAATGGATAAATAGGAGCAAGTTGGAATTTTAGTTTCATGACTATTCAAGAAAAAAGATTTTCTAACAAGAAGTATGTATGCTAAATCAAGCTCTCTATGGAGAGCTTGTTATATAAAATAACTATAAAATTTGGAGATTTCTGGAAGGAATATACTTGCTATAAAGCATTTTGAAATCAAGACACACTTGTGGGAATTAGTTTCATAATGTTTAGGGTAATGTATAATCTCTGCATTGAAGGATATCATTTAGTAACTTGACTTTGCTGTCATGGAGGGGAGGGAAAAAGCGGTTTGGACAGAAGTGTCAAATTCTCTGGACACTGAGATTGTTCTAGTTGAGTGAGTGGTGATTCCAACTTGTTCATTTCCTTATAACAACTAACTAATAAAGATATCTCCTCTCCTCTCTGACAAAACACAAAAACATTGAGCCCAGTGAGCTTATCTCGGGAAGCACTGGCTCTTTTTTTGTTTTTGCTTTTCTTAAAAAAATTTATTGCAGCATAGTTAATTTCTTCTCCGTAGAAAATGGACTGTTATACATATATATATTTTTTCTTTTTTTCTTTTTCACTTTCTTTTCCATTATGGTTTGTCATAGGATATTCAGTATGGTTCTTTGTGCTATACAAGAGGACCGTGTTGTTTATACATTCTGTATATAATAGTTTGCCTCTGCTAATCTCAAACTCCTATTCCTTCATGCATCCACTCCTCCTCTTCCTTTGCAACCATTGTTTTGTTCTCTGTACTTATGAGTCTCTTTTTGTTTCATAGATTTGATTTGTGTTGTATTTTAGATTCCATATAAATGATACCATATGGTATTTGCCTTTCTCTTACTTATATCACTTTAAAACTGGTCCATGTTGCTGCAAATCTTATTTGAGTTTGGTTTGACAAAATTTTTTTTCTGCGTGTTGCTGGAAAAGGAAGGAAGAAGAAAACTAATTGATAACACAGTGCACTCAATCTGCAAATGACCGGTCTCCATGCCTGCAGATTTAGGAAGACTGCATCTATAAAAAGAGGTGGTGATATTATGACTTTGGCTTAAATGCACTTTGGAGAGATTACATAAAGAGATTTTCTCTAATGGATAAATAGGAGCAAGTTGGAATTTTAGTTTCATGACTATTCAAGAAAAAAGATTTTCTAACAAGAAGTATGTATGCTAAATCAAGCTCTCTATGGAGAGCTTGTTATATAAAATAACTATAAAATTTGGAGATTTCTGGAAGGAATATACTTGCTATAAAGCATTTTGAAATCAAGACACACTTGTGGGAATTAGTTTCATAATGTTTAGGGTAATGTATAATCTCTGCATTGAAGGATATCATTTAGTAACTTGACTTTGCTGTCATGGAGGGGAGGGAAAAAGCGGTTTGGACAGAAGTGTCAAATTCTCTGGACACTGAGATTGTTCTAGTTGAGTGAGTGGTGATTCCAACTTGTTCATTTCCTTATAACAACTAACTAATAAAGATATCTCCTCTCCTCTCTGACAAAACACAAAAACATTGAGCCCAGTGAGCTTATCTCGGGAAGCACTGGCTCTTTTTTTGTTTTTGCTTTTCTTAAAAAAATTTATTGCAGCATAGTTAATTTCTTCTCCGTAGAAAATGGACTGTTATACATATATATATTTTTTCTTTTTTTCTTTTTCACTTTCTTTTCCATTATGGTTTGTCATAGGATATTCAGTATGGTTCTTTGTGCTATACAAGAGGACCGTGTTGTTTATACATTCTGTATATAATAGTTTGCCTCTGCTAATCTCAAACTCCTATTCCTTCATGCATCCACTCCTCCTCTTCCTTTGCAACCATTGTTTTGTTCTCTGTACTTATGAGTCTCTTTTTGTTTCATAGATTTGATTTGTGTTGTATTTTAGATTCCACATATAAATGATACCATATGGTATTTGCCTTTCTCTTACTTATATCACTTAGTATGATAATCTGTAGGTCCATCCATGTTGCTGCAAATCGCATAATTTTTTCTTTTTGATGGCTGAATAATAATCCATTACATGTGTGTATATACACACACACACACACTATGGAATATATGTGTGTGTGTAAGCATATACACACATCATGCAATATATATACATATACACACACACTACGGACTATCTATATATGTATCTATATATGTATATGTGTGTATATACATATATATATGTATATATAGATTTATATATGTATCACATCTTCTTTATCCATTTCTTTGTCAGTAGATATTTAGGTTGTTTCCATGTCTTGATGTCTTGACTCTTGTAAGTAATGCTGCTATGAACATAAGGGTACACGTATTTTTTTGAATTACAGTTTTACCTAGGGATACCCAGGAGTAGGATTGCTGGGTCAGGATTGATGGCAACTCTTTCAGAGTGAATGAATTGAGGGGACATGAGAATGGGATGGTGTCTGTGACAGCACATGCCCATGAGTAACAGCTGACTGAAATCTGACACCCTGGAGCCTCCATTCTTGTGTTACTTATCCAGATATTGCCCCTCAGGGTCAGGGACTGGCTCTCACAGACAGTATTTTCAGATACTGGAAGCACCCTGGGTCCTCCTGAGAGCATTTTAAGCTAGACATTCCCAGCTCTGTTTGGATTTCTCATATAATGCATTTGTGATAATTGTTGGACCCTGTCTTTTATTTGCTCAAAACCCTGAAGAAGCATCTGTCTCACTCAGAGTAAAACCAAAGGCTTTTCCAGTGACCCACGATGTGCTGTGTGGTCTGGCTGTCAGCTCTCTCTTATCTTGGCTGCCCCCTTTCTTTTTTTTAATTTATTTTTACTTTCTTATTTTATTTATTTTTACATTTATACTTCTTAGTTTTTTGAAATACAGTTTTTTATGTTTAATTTTCTATTGAAGTATAGTTGATTTACAATGTTGTATTAATGTCTGCTGTACAGTAAAATGATTCAGTTATACGTATGTATATATATTCTTTTCCATTATGGTTTATCATAGGATTTTTTTTTTTTTTAAAGATTTATTTATTTATGTATTTATTTTGGTGGGGGAGGGGTGGGGGCGGAGGGGAGCAGGTGGGCCACTTCTATTGGTGTTTCATTTGTCCATTTTCATCCATCTTTGTTCTTTGACCCATGTGGGCCTCCCATCGCGGCGGCCTCTGTTGTCGCAGAGCACCGCTCTGGGCGCATGTGCTCCAGAGCTCCGGCTCGGTAGTCGGACACATCGGTCCAGCCGCTCCGCGGCACGTGGGATCTTCCCAGGCCAGGGATCGAACCGGCGCCCCTTGCACTGCAAGGCGGTGTCCTTACCCACTGGACCACCAGGGAAGCCCTATCATAGGATTTTGAATATAGTTCCCTGTGCTATATAGTAGGGCCTTGTTGTTTATCCATTCTGTATATAATAGTTTACATCTGCTAACCCCAACCTCCCACTTAATTTTTAAGTTTTAAAATTAAGTTCTTATTTTATTAGTTACAACTATATATATACAACTGTATTTTTAATTGAAGCATAGTTGCTATACAGTATTGTATGTTATAGGTGTACAATATAGTGATTCACAGTTTTTGAAGGTTATTCTCCACTTACTGTAAACCATTGACCATATTCCCCATATTGTACTATACATCTTTTTGACTTATTTATACTGATGGATTTGTACCTCTTACTCTCTCACCCCTATATTGCCTTCCCACCTTCCCTCTCCCCACTGGTAAGCACGAGTTTGTTCTCTAGAGTATGAGTTGGTTCATTTTTGTTGGACTCACTAGTTTATTGTATTTTTTTTGTTCATTCTGCTGCAGCCACACTCACTTCTAAACACAGCAGACCTGCATCAGAACCTTTGTGCTTGCTGTTCTTGCTGCCTAGAACGTTGTTTCCCAGGTATTATCATGGATTGTTTCCTTGACTTAGTTCAGTGAGGCTTCCTTGGCTATACCAGCCAAATATATTATGTTCCCTCCCAGCAAACTTTTTTCCTTGGTATTACTTTGTATCATAATAAAATTTTTCCTTTGTCTTCTTCATTCTCTGGCTCTCCTACTATAAAATAAGCTACGTTAGTGCAGAAATATTTTTGGATGGCTCACTGCTCTATTTCTGGCAGCTGGCACAAGTGACTGACGTGTAATAGGAGGCCAATAAATACTTTTGAGAATGAATGAATGATTTCACATCCCTTCAGTACCTTTCTCACTGATTTTTATTAACTTTTTTGTTGTTGTTGTAAGCAACAGAAACCCAGTTCATACAAGTTTTAAGCAAAAATAGGAATTCATAGGCTTCCACCATGATAAAGACCTGGATTTTTCTACTATTGTGGATAGTCATTTTCCATCGAGTATGGATAATGTTTGCTAGCAGCTCTAAGCTTCCACCTCTAGTGTTTTTATCCAAAGGAATGAAAAGCCCATCTTCTAGCCAAAAAGAGTGATGGGGATACTTGTGTAGATTGGCTCAGCCAGACCACATGCATTCTTGGACCAGTCCCTTTGGCCAGTGAAGGCTGGAGAAAGAGGCTGATCCCAGCCTGGGCCGTGGGCTTTTCCCTGCACATGAAGGTTATGGCTGGTTTACAAAAGGATGGAAGAAAGTGGTGGCATAAATGTCGTCACTTGGGGATTGTGAGGTGGGCACCCGTGGATATCAGCCATAGTCACTCTTCATAACTTGCTGTAGTTTTTGAAGGTTATTCTCCACTTACTGTAAACCATTGACCATATTCCCCATATTGTACTATACATCTTTTTGACTTATTTATACTGATGGATTTGTACCTCTTACTCTCTCACCCCTATATTGCCTTCCCACCTTCCCTCTCCCCACTGGTAAGCACGAGTTTGTTCTCTAGAGTATGAGTTGGTTCATTTTTGTTGGACTCACTAGTTTATTGTATTTTTTTTGTTCATTCTGCTGCAGCCACACTCACTTCTAAACACAGCAGACCTGCATCAGAACCTTTGTGCTTGCTGTTCTTGCTGCCTAGAACGTTGTTTCCCAGGTATTATCATGGATTGTTTCCTTGACTTAGTTCAGTGAGGCTTCCTTGGCTATACCAGCCAAATATATTATGTTCCCCTCCCAGCAAACTTTTTTCCTTGGTATTACTTTGTATCATAATAAAATTTTTCCTTTGTCTTCTTCATTCTCTGGCTCTCCTACTATAAAATAAGCTACGTTAGTGCAGAAATATTTTTGGATGGCTCACTGCTCTATTTCTGGCAGCTGGCACAAGTGACTGACGTGTAATAGGAGGCCAATAAATACTTTTGAGAATGAATGAATGATTTCACATCCCTTCAGTACCTTTCTCACTGATTTTTATTAACTTTTTTGTTGTTGTTGTAAGCAACAGAAACCCAGTTCATACAAGTTTTAAGCAAAAATAGGAATTCATAGGCTTCCACCATGATAAAGACCTGGATTTTTCTACTATTGTGGATAGTCATTTTCCATCGAGTATGGATAATGTTTGCTAGCAGCTCTAAGCTTCCACCTCTAGTGTTTTTATCCAAAGGAATGAAAAGCCCATCTTCTAGCCAAAAAGAGTGATGGGGATACTTGTGTAGATTGGCTCAGCCAGACCACATGCATTCTTGGACCAGTCCCTTTGGCCAGTGAAGGCTGGAGAAAGAGGCTGATCCCAGCCTGGGCCGTGGGCTTTTCCCTGCACATGAAGGTTATGGCTGGTTTACAAAAGGATGGAAGAAAGTGGTGGCATAAATGTCGTCACTTGGGGATTGTGAGGTGGGCACCCGTGGATATCAGCCATAGTCACTCTTCATAACTTGCTGTAGTTCCCTCCTAAAACAACACAACATAGCCTTCCAGAAGTGGGCTAAAAGATTCATTCTTAGCATGTATAGTTTCCAAAATGTGGTATACACACCCCACAGTATATGCACTATAAACCATTGAGGTGTAGAAAGAAAATATTAAAACTTCTCTTATTCATATTTAATCTCTGTAAAATATTCACTTTATGTATGGTTTATAATGATCAAATCAACTGTTGTACATATGCTTAGTAGAATATTAGTAAAGTAGTTTAAGTTCATATATGTATTTACATATATAATTTATAAATAAAAAACCCCACACATTTGGCATGCTCATATTCAGTATGATACAACATGATAATTTTTAAAAAATGGAGCCTGAGATCACAATGTTTTTCTTTTTTCTTAAAGGCTACAGTTTACTGCTTTAAGAGTTTCATCTCAGGTAGTTTTATCTTCAAATACTTTTTAAATGTTGCCAAATTTCTGTGTTGTCCAAACACCTGACAACAGAAGTGAAGAAGTAGGTTGATTACTTCCTTTAATTTCTCAGGGATAACTAACACTCTTATGATTTTTCTCCAAGTCTGAATGATGACATTAGAGACAAAGTCTTTCCAGATTAACGGTACTCAGATACTTGAAATCCAGAAATATTTCTAAAGAAGGGAAATATAGTCATGCAGTAGAAGAAAAAGTGTGGGGTAAGGAGAACTGATTAAGAAGAAAAAAAAAAAAAAAAAAAGGACAACTAATGAAGGCCCAAAGCAGAAAGCAAGAAATTATTCCAGAAGGATGGAAATTGTGGTTAGAAAATGAACCCATATTCAAGTCAGGAATATGTTCTGAATTATTGAAATCTGAATGACTCACATATTCTATTCAAGAGGAAAAATGGTATTAGAATAAATATTAAAAGGAGTCAAGATCTAAGAGGCATTAATCTTCCCTGAGTATTATTAGCTTCCTCTAGTGTCTGTCCATCCTTTTCCACAGACTCTTATATTGACCCCCCACCTTACCAGTGCGTTCTGCACAGTAAATACAAGTAGGGTTCTGGTAAAAGAAAAATATGTGTCTGTGTGTGTATACAGACACATACACACACACACGCTCGTGACTAAGGCAGTTTCTTTTTTAAAAATTTTATTTATTTATTTATTTTGCAGTTTTGTTGTTTACTGCCACACATCGACCTGAATCTACCATACGTATTCCGAACCTTCCCCCCATTTCCTTCCCCATCCTACCCCTCCAGGCCACCACAGAGCCCCTTTTTGAGATCCCATAGTCCCACAGCGTAGTCCCCTCCCTCACCCCAATGTCCATAAGACTGTTCTCCATGTTCGCCTCTCCATTTCTGCTCTGCATATTCATTTATCAGCACCGTCTTTCTAGATTTCATATATATGTGTCAGTATACAATATTTATCTTTCTCTCTCTGACATACCTCACTCTGTATAGTAGGTCCTAGATTCATCCACCTCATTAAAACTGATTCAAATGCATTCTTTTTGATGGCTGAGAAATACTCCATTGTGTATATGTACCAAAGCTTTCTTATCCATTCATCTGCAGATGGACATCTAGGTTGCTTCCATGTCCTGGCTATTATAAACAGTGCTGCAGTGAACAATGGGGTACATGTGTCTCTTTCAATCTTGATTTCCTCAGGGTATATGCCTAGTAGTGGGATTGCTGGGTCATATGGTGGTTCTGTTCCTAGTTTTTTGAGGAATCTCCATATTGTCCATAGTGAAGGAATCTCCCTATTCCTTCCATATGGAAGGAATCTTCCATAGTGGCTGTATCAGTTCACATTCCCACCAACAGTGCAAGAGGGTTTCCTTTTCTCTACACCCTCTCCAGCATTTATTGTTTGTAGACTTTTTGATGATGGTCATTCTGACTGGTGTGAGGTGGTACCTCATTGTAGACATTTTTGATGATTTGTCATTCTGATTCAAGTCAGGAATATGTTCTGAATTATTGAAATCTGAATGACTCACATATTCTATTCAAGAGGAAAAATGGTATTAGAATAAATATTAAAAGGAGTCAAGATCTAAGAGGCATTAATCTTCCCTGAGTATTATTAGCTTCCTCTAGTGTCTGTCCATCCTTTTCCACAGACTCTTATATTGACCCCCCACCTTACCAGTGCGTTCTGCACAGTAAATACAAGTAGGGTTCTGGTAAAAGAAAAATATGTGTCTGTGTGTGTATACAGACACATACACACACACACGCTCGTGACTAAGGCAGTTTCTTTTTTAAAAATTTTATTTATTTATTTATTTTGCAGTTTTGTTGTTTACTGCCACACATCGACCTGAATCTACCATACGTATTCCGAACCTTCCCCCCATTTCCTTCCCCATCCTACCCCTCCAGGCCACCACAGAGCCCCTTTTTGAGATCCCATAGTCCCACAGCGTAGTCCCCTCCCTCACCCCAATGTCCATAAGACTGTTCTCCATGTTCGCCTCTCCATTTCTGCTCTGCATATTCATTTATCAGCACCGTCTTTCTAGATTTCATATATATGTGTCAGTATACAATATTTATCTTTCTCTCTCTGACATACCTCACTCTGTATAGTAGGTCCTAGATTCATCCACCTCATTAAAACTGATTCAAATGCATTTCTTTTTATGGCTGAGTAATACTCCATTGTATATATGTACCACAGCTTCCTTATCCATTCATCTGTTGATGGACATCTAGGTTGCTTCCATGTTCTAGCTATTGTACATAGTGCTGCAGTGAACAATGGGGTACATGTGTCTCTTTCAATCTTGATTTCCTCAGGGTATATGCCTAGTAGTGGGATTGCTGGGTCATATGGTGGTTCTGTTCCTAGTTTTTTGAGGAATCTCCATATTGTCCATAGTGAAGGAATCTCCCTATTCCTTCCATATGGAAGGAATCTTCCATAGTGGCTGTATCAGTTCACATTCCCACCAACAGTGCAAGAGGGTTTCCTTTTCTCTACACCCTCTCCAGCATTTATTGTTTGTAGACTTTTTGATGATGGTCATTCTGACTGGTGTGAGGTGGTACCTCATTGTAGTTTTGATTTGCATTTCTCTGACAGTGAGTGATGTTGAGCATCTTTTCATCTGCTTGTTGACCATCTGTATGTCTTCTTTGGAGAGATGCCTGTTTAGGTCTTTTTCCCATTTTTTGATTGGGTTGTTTATTTTTTCAGTGTTGAGTTGTCTGAGCTGTTTGTGTATTTTGGAAATTAATTTTTCTGTTACTTGTTTCATTTGTTATTCTGAAGATTGTCTTTTCACCTTGTTTATAGTTTCTTCTGCAGTGCAAAAGCTTTTAAGTTTAATTAGGTCCCACTTGTTTATTTTTGTCTTTATTTTAATTACTCTAGGAGGCAGGTCATAGACAGTCCTGCTTCGATTTATGTCATCAAGTGTTCTGCTTATGTTTTCCTGTAAGAGTTTTATGGTTTCTGGTCTTACAGTTAGGTCTTTAATCCATTTTGAGTTTATCTTTGTGTATCATGTTAGGTAGTGTTCCATCTTCATTCTTTTACATGTAGTGAAGCTGTTTTTAACAGAGCAGGATTCTAGAATAAAAAGTGAAAGTTAAGCTGGTATTTTATTAAGTTGATATTGTTTGTGTTTAGTCATTAAGTTGTATCTGACTCTTTGTAACCCCATGTATTGTAGCCTGCCAGGCTCCCCTGTCCATGGGATTTCCCAGGTAAGAATACTGGACTGGCTTATCATCTCCTTCTTCAGGAGATCTTCCTGATCCAGGAATCAAGCGTCTCCTGCACTGACAGGCTGATTCTTTACCACTGAGCTATGAGTAAAACCAAAGCTAATATTAGTTGTTCTAATTTCATTTCAGCCAGTGTGGTTTCAGTCCATCTCCGTGCTAGGCCAACATTTGACATTGGAAATAGGTTTCTAGTTCCTCTCTTCATACAGCTGACCAGTTCAGGGAGGCATGGGCTAGAACATAACAGCACCATGAGATGCTGAATTCCCCGCCCCGCCCCACTGCCCTGCCCCAGAAAAACAGAGAAAGAACCAGGGGACAATGACAAGGGGGCGGGGCCAGTGAAAAAAATCTAACTGAGAACATCAGGAAAGATGACATTTGAATAAGGCCTTACAGGATATAAAGGATGGTCTCAAATGAAGAACTAAAGCTAAGTGTAGAGAATAGCTGAGTAAAGACAGGGAAGTAAGCAAGAGCTGTCTATCTGGAGTGAATGTGAAGAGATCAGTGGAGGAGGAAGATAGGGGCAGAATTTGGCATTTTGCTTGAAGATGGTGGCACAGCATTAGAGGATATTTTATTTAAAGTAAAGGATTGGCCTGTAAAGATCTAGTGACAATTCAGAGGACAGATTGAAGCTGGGAGCAGGAAATCCATTTAGGAAGCTACAAAAATAATCCAGACCACAGCTCCATCACCCCTAGATTGTCTCTTGTATTGTCTCTGTAGTACAGTCTCTCCACTGTCACATACCAACTCCTAACCCCTGAAAACTAGTGACCTGTTCACCATCCCTGTATTTTTGCTTTTTCCAGAATATCAGGTAAAATAATTATCTATTGTGTAATCTTTTGAGGTTGGCTTCTTGTACTCAGCATTCATCCCAAACATGTGGATCAGTGGTTTGTTGGGTTTTATTACTGAGCAATATTCTATGGGATGGATGTACTGCAGGTAGTCTGCCCATTTACTTTTTTTCTAAGAGTTTTATTGTTGACTGCCCCACATCAGCCTGTGGCCATTCACTTTTTAAGGACATTTGTATTGGTTTCAGTTTGGGGAATTGTGACTAGAGTTGTTATACATATTAATTTTCCTTTCAGCAGAAATAGTTTTTCTCACTATGTTAAAAATGTGTATTAAACTATGCATTGACTAAATTTCACTTTTTTTAAAAAAAATTTTGCCCTCTTATTGTTTTTTTGTTTTTGTTTTGAAAAGTTTATTAAAGTAAGAAAGGATAGGGAAAAGCTTCCAGCATAGACACTTGAAGGGGGATAGAAGAGTATCCCCCTTGGTTTTTTATTTATTTATTTTCATCCATTTTTATTCGTTGGCCTGTGTGGGCCTTCCATCGCAGCGGCCTCTTTGGTTGTGAAACACTGGTTCTGGACGCATGCGCTCCAGAGTGCTGACTCATAATTGGACACAGGAGTCCAACTGCTCCATGGCACATGGGATCTTCCTGGGCCAGGGATCGAACCGGTGCCTCTTGCACTGCAAGGCAGACTCTTTACCCACTGGACCACCAGGGAAGCCCTCAATTTCACTATTTTTAATAAAAATTTAAAAGCTAAGTGTAGAGAATAGCTGAGTAAAGACAGGGAAGTAAGCAAGAGCTGTCTATCTGGAGTGAATGTGAAGAGATCAGTGGAGGAGGAAGATAGGGGCAGAATTTGGCATTTTGCTTGAAGATGGTGGCACAGCATTAGAGGATATTTTATTTAAAGTAAAGGATTGGCCTGTAAAGATCTAGTGACAATTCAGAGGACAGATTGAAGCTGGGAGCAGGAAATCCATTTAGGAAGCTACAAAAATAATCCAGACCACAGCTCCATCACCCCTAGATTGTCTCTTGTATTGTCTCTGTAGTACAGTCTCTCCACTGTCACATACCAACTCCTAACCCCTGAAAACTAGTGACCTGTTCACCATCCCTGTATTTTTGCTTTTTCCAGAATATCAGGTAAAATAATTATCTATTGTGTAATCTTTTGAGGTTGGCTTCTTGTACTCAGCATTCATCCCAAACATGTGGATCAGTGGTTTGTTGGGTTTTATTACTGAGCAATATTCTATGGGATGGATGTACTGCAGGTAGTCTGCCCATTTACTTTTTTTCTAAGAGTTTTATTGTTGACTGCCCCACATCAGCCTGTGGCCATTCACTTTTTAAGGACATTTGTATTGGTTTCAGTTTGGGGAATTGTGACTAGAGTTGTTATACATATTAATTTTCCTTTCAGCAGAAATAGTTTTTCTCACTATGTTAAAAATGTGTATTAAACTATGCATTGACTAAATTTCACTTTTTTTAAAAAAAATTTTGCCCTCTTATTGTTTTTTTGTTTTTGTTTTGAAAAGTTTATTAAAGTAAGAAAGGATAGGGAAAAGCTTCCAGCATAGACACTTGAAGGGGGATAGAAGAGTATCCCCCTTGGTTTTTTATTTATTTATTTTCATCCATTTTTATTCGTTGGCCTGTGTGGGCCTTCCATCGCAGCGGCCTCTTTGGTTGTGAAACACTGGTTCTGGACGCATGCGCTCCAGAGTGCTGACTCATAATTGGACACAGGAGTCCAACTGCTCCATGGCACATGGGATCTTCCTGGGCCAGGGATCGAACCGGTGCCTCTTGCACTGCAAGGCAGACTCTTTACCCACTGGACCACCAGGGAAGCCCTCAATTTCACTATTTTTAATAAAAATTTTCACTGAGCGTACAGTTCAGGGGCAGTAAGTTATAAGCATTTTTGTGTAGGTCTTTATGTGAACATAAAGTTTCCTTTATCTAGGGTAAATAAACAGGAGTGAGCTCATAGGCAGTTTGAGTAACTGTATCTTTAAATTGATAAGAAACTGCAAAACTAAAAAATAAAATAAAAAAAAGAAACCGCAAAACTGTTTTCTACCATAGTTGTACCATTATGCATTCCTACCATCAGTGCATGAGAGTTTTAGTTGCTTCATATTCTTGCTGGGAGTTGGTCCTGAGTTTTTCCCCAACCTAATAGGGTGTAGTGATCGCTCATTGTGGTTTTAATTGGCATTTCTTTAATTACTAACAATGTGGAGTATCTTTTCATGTTCTTACTTTTGTCAAGTGTTTGTAAAGTGTTTCTTCAAATTTTTTGCACAGTTTAAGTTTGGATTTTAAAATTTAAAATTTCTGCTTATATTGATTTTTTTCAGAGTTGTTTATATGTTTTGTATACAAGTCTTTCAGTGTATATATGATTTCCAAATATTTTCTCCAAGCTGTAGCTTGACTTTTCATGTATTTTGCTTAGGAATAGTTTTAAATTTTGATCAAGGATAATTTATCAGTTTTATCTTATGACTTAAGTTTTTGAAATCATACCTAAGAACTCTATGTAGCATAAGACCTCAAAAATACTTCTCCCTTGAGTTTTTCTAAAAGTTGTATAATCTTGAATTATCTATAATCCATTTATTTATTTTCACTTAATTTTTATTGGTTATAGTGAAATGGGAATTTAAAAATTTGGATTCCAGTGGTTCATTAATAGTTTAAAAAGACAGTCTTTTGTGTGTGTGTGTGTTGACCTTGAATCCTGTGACTGTACCAGACTCACTCTAAGAGGGTTTTTTGGTTGTGTTGATTTCTTGGAATTTTCTGTGATCGTGTGTCTGTGAATATGCACAGTTTTATTTCTTCCTCCTAATCTGAAGATTGTCTTTATTTCTGCTTCTTGAGGGAAGTCTCCTCTGAATACTCCATTTGACACCTTGTGATTTATGATATTTTCCACTCTGGCTATCAGGAATCAGCCATTATGTCTGGTATAGGATGTGAGCTCTAGGAATTGTTCCTTGTAATCCTTTTGAGTGTTGCCCCCCACTCTCTGGGGTTTTGGTAATTTCTTCATATGCCAATAGATCAGTTTTCAGCTGAATGATCTTTCTCTGGTATACACTGTCCATGGAGCTCTCTCCCCTAGTTCCTTAACCACCTTTGCCCTGAGCTTTGCCTCTGTGCTCTCAACTCAGGCAATCTCCCAGCTCTGCCTCAGTTCCCTTTTCCTGCATCAGTAGCCGGATATCTTTCTGCAGACAGTGAGCTGGGGTGATTTGATCATAAGGCTTATGTCTATTCCTTGGATGATGATAATAGGTTATTTCACTAGAAATGTTTGCAAAAGTTTTGGGAAGAACAAGCATCTGCTAGGTTAGTTCGCCAGTAAGGAATTTGCGGCTTCAGAGCATGAGTGGATGAAAACTGTGAGTCACATTCCAAGAACCTCAGTAGGAGAGGAATAGTCGTCTCATCAATATCATCATCATCATCACCACCATTCTTATGTCATAGAGCTCTTACTCTGAGATGAGAGTTTCCTATGCTTTATTGCATTTAAGCCTGCTAGTGGCCATGAAGAAGCTTCTCTCAGATCCCCAACCTCTGGAAGAGTAGTTGAGTAATAATCCCACCTCCTCCCCTTTTATCCGCTTTGTCTGCTGCACTTCCCACAGCCTTTTCCCAGCCAGTGACTCAGTGCAGCAGGGACACTAATGCATGCCTGTTGCTATGAGATAAAGCGACTCTGGGTGCAGGACTCTTCATTCACCTTGCTGAAACTTCCTCAGAACTGTACCATCCTCTAAGACTAGGTTCATTTTTTCCTTTTTACCAACACAGCATCAGTCAGTCCTGCTTTCTGGTCAGACTCTTCTGGTTTCCTTTAGCTCCTTGATTTCCCTTGAAGGGGTAATTACCCATTCAGGATCTGGTGACACCATCTTGGTCTCTGCTGCTAGAGGGTCTAAAATAACTCTAGGAGACAGGGATACTTTTTGTTATAAATTTCTTTATTGAAGTCCTTGTCCCCAGTTTGATTGTATGTGGAGATACAGCCTTTTTGGAAGGTTATTAAGGTCAAATGAGGTAGTAAGGGTGGAACCCTACTGTGGTAGGAATCAGCATTAGTGATGGATCTCTAGGAATTGTTCCTTGTAATCCTTTTGAGTGTTGCCCCCCACTCTCTGGGGTTTTGGTAATTTCTTCATATGCCAATAGATCAGTTTTCAGCTGAATGATCTTTCTCTGGTATACACTGTCCATGGAGCTCTCTCCCCTAGTTCCTTAACCACCTTTGCCCTGAGCTTTGCCTCTGTGCTCTCAACTCAGGCAATCTCCCAGCTCTGCCTCAGTTCCCTTTTCCTGCATCAGTAGCCGGATATCTTTCTGCAGACAGTGAGCTGGGGTGATTTGATCATAAGGCTTATGTCTATTCCTTGGATGATGATAATAGGTTATTTCACTAGAAATGTTTGCAAAAGTTTTGGGAAGAACAAGCATCTGCTAGGTTAGTTCGCCAGTAAGGAATTTGCGGCTTCAGAGCATGAGTGGATGAAAACTGTGAGTCACATTCCAAGAACCTCAGTAGGAGAGGAATAGTCGTCTCATCAATATCATCATCATCATCACCACCATTCTTATGTCATAGAGCTCTTACTCTGAGATGAGAGTTTCCTATGCTTTATTGCATTTAAGCCTGCTAGTGGCCATGAAGAAGCTTCTCTCAGATCCCCAACCTCTGGAAGAGTAGTTGAGTAATAATCCCACCTCCTCCCCTTTTATCCGCTTTGTCTGCTGCACTTCCCACAGCCTTTTCCCAGCCAGTGACTCAGTGCAGCAGGGACACTAATGCATGCCTGTTGCTATGAGATAAAGCGACTCTGGGTGCAGGACTCTTCATTCACCTTGCTGAAACTTCCTCAGAACTGTACCATCCTCTAAGACTAGGTTCATTTTTTCCTTTTTACCAACACAGCATCAGTCAGTCCTGCTTTCTGGTCAGACTCTTCTGGTTTCCTTTAGCTCCTTGATTTCCCTTGAAGGGGTAATTACCCATTCAGGATCTGGTGACACCATCTTGGTCTCTGCTGCTAGAGGGTCTAAAATAACTCTAGGAGACAGGGATACTTTTTGTTATAAATTTCTTTATTGAAGTCCTTGTCCCCAGTTTGATTGTATGTGGAGATACAGCCTTTTTGGAAGGTTATTAAGGTCAAATGAGGTAGTAAGGGTGGAACCCTACTGTGGTAGGTCTGGTGTCCTCATAAGAAAAGGATGAGAACCCAGATACCCCTCTCTAACTGCATGTACAGGAAAGAACACATGTGGAGGCAGTGAGAAGGCAGCCATCTGCAGATCAAGTAGAAACTCTTACCAGAAACCAACCCTGCTGGCAGCTTGACCTTGGACTTTGGGTTTTTGAAACTGTGAGAAAATAAATGTCTTTTCTTTCAGCCATCCAATATGTGGTATTAGTCCAGGAAGCCTAATGCACTATCATGACATCCAGTCTACAGATAAGGAAACTGAAGATTGGGTCGCACAAATCATTACTGACTGATCTAATGGTAGATACCAGGACAGTGTGACTATGAATGCAGCCCGTCATAGCTGAGCTGTCCTGTCACTCCCTGGGCCATGAGTTATTGAGGAAAGCTTGGGAAGAGATGGAAGGGAGTTAGGCAAACCTCACTCTGCCTCCTGGTTTCAGTGGGTATGCAGCTTTTACTCACAAATGAAGTGGTTTCTCAAGGTTTAGAGGAGTATTTGGAGATAAGCATAGAGTATTGATATCTAGATGATGTTTCCTCCTGAGCTCTTAGAAATGCCATGGCAGAGTCTTTAGTCTTTGAACAGGAAAAAATATTTTGCAATTAAGAACACTCCTGGAGACAAGACTTTGGTTCAATACAGCATTAGCTTTCAGCATGTGAGGCCAAGAACAGCCCAATAGGAGAAAGTTACCACATGTGGGCTGCAAGCGACCTGCATTGAATTGTAGCAAGGAGCATGTGAAAGCCACGGGAATGTGAGCCCACAGAGGAAAGTGTGGGAAAAACCCTCTTAGCAAACTTCTAAAAATGCTTAGTGAGGGAGCCAAAACTGAGGAAATTCCAGTTGTTGGTGGCTAGACATAATATCTGAGTAGTTACTGACTTTTACTTTTTATGACAATGTTTCTGTGCCTCGTAGACACAGCTAAGATGTGATGAATGTAAATAATGTAGTACATGTCATTTCTTGCTGAGTTTCCTTAAGTTTGATGTTAGCAAAAGTCATCTTGTTTAAGTAGAGTCTTTAATATTTATTTGTTTTTGTGGTACAGAGATAGATTATTTTGCTTGAAAGATGGTTTTATTAAAAAATTAGCTTACTTCACGGGAAAAAAATGATGTGTTAGATACTGTGTTATGTCCATGTGCCTTGTCATCTTTTAGACAGATAGAAATGTGATCCTTAAGCATCAGTTTTCCACTTTTGTTATAAAAATCCACAGCAGTTCATCCATCAGTGATAGAGATAGTTAGGGAAGAAATTACATTCCTTTGACTAAAGAAGTCCAAATGTTGTTTTATTTAAATATCTAACTTCCTGGAAAATTTGATGTAGGTGGTGTGTGTTTGTGGGTGAGCATGTATATTGCTGTTAGTCGAACTTGTGATACACTACAAGGTGGTGTTTGTTTCATAGCTGAGCTGTCCTGTCACTCCCTGGGCCATGAGTTATTGAGGAAAGCTTGGGAAGAGATGGAAGGGAGTTAGGCAAACCTCACTCTGCCTCCTGGTTTCAGTGGGTATGCAGCTTTTACTCACAAATGAAGTGGTTTCTCAAGGTTTAGAGGAGTATTTGGAGATAAGCATAGAGTATTGATATCTAGATGATGTTTCCTCCTGAGCTCTTAGAAATGCCATGGCAGAGTCTTTAGTCTTTGAACAGGAAAAAATATTTTGCAATTAAGAACACTCCTGGAGACAAGACTTTGGTTCAATACAGCATTAGCTTTCAGCATGTGAGGCCAAGAACAGCCCAATAGGAGAAAGTTACCACATGTGGGCTGCAAGCGACCTGCATTGAATTGTAGCAAGGAGCATGTGAAAGCCACGGGAATGTGAGCCCACAGAGGAAAGTGTGGGAAAAACCCTCTTAGCAAACTTCTAAAAATGCTTAGTGAGGGAGCCAAAACTGAGGAAATTCCAGTTGTTGGTGGCTAGACATAATATCTGAGTAGTTACTGACTTTTACTTTTTATGACAATGTTTCTGTGCCTCGTAGACACAGCTAAGATGTGATGAATGTAAATAATGTAGTACATGTCATTTCTTGCTGAGTTTCCTTAAGTTTGATGTTAGCAAAAGTCATCTTGTTTAAGTAGAGTCTTTAATATTTATTTGTTTTTGTGGTACAGAGATAGATTATTTTGCTTGAAAGATGGTTTTATTAAAAAATTAGCTTACTTCACGGGAAAAAAATGATGTGTTAGATACTGTGTTATGTCCATGTGCCTTGTCATCTTTTAGACAGATAGAAATGTGATCCTTAAGCATCAGTTTTCCACTTTTGTTATAAAAATCCACAGCAGTTCATCCATCAGTGATAGAGATAGTTAGGGAAGAAATTACATTCCTTTGACTAAAGAAGTCCAAATGTTGTTTTATTTAAATATCTAACTTCCTGGAAAATTTGATGTAGGTGGTGTGTGTGTTTGTGGGTGAGCATGTATATTGCTGTTAGTAAACAGGAAGTCTTTGAAGTGATACACTACAAGGATTTAAATCCAGGTTTTCTTGTAGTTCCTTTGTGAATGGATTTTATTTTGTTTTCTTATCCTCTTCATAACAGAGTCCCAAATTAATTACCCCACTCTTTCTTAAAAAAAGATACTCTGAAGTGATATCCCATAGACATAATGTTATGACAGTGAAATTTCAGTTTTTTGGTTGACTGCTTGCAGAGATTTTATTTGGACAAGAATGAAGGACGTTGGCTTTTTCTTTTTCTCAACACAGAGTATATATCTTTTCTTTTTTTTTTTTCCCCCCAAGAAATTGCTTGTGGGAAAATAGTTGAAAGTATCTTATTAATAATTTTTCCTCTTGAATTTTTGTTTATTTCCCATCCCATGCTGCACCTCTTTGTAACTAAAAATGAGCTTCGGTTCCTCATCTTGGTTCAGTGGTTTAAATGTTTGTTGGTATGTGAGTTTGTTTAGAAAAGTTTGTGTGATTTCTCTTCTTTTTTTTTCCCCCAGTGATCTCAGTTTGCTAAACATTGCATAATTTTTAAAAAATGTAGTAGATTATTCTTTGGCTTTCCTAAAGTTGGTAGTCATTCCTGTTTTTTACTTGAGTCACTCAGATTATTTTATGAAATAGTCCAGTCCCCAAAGTTGTTTGTTCTTGGCTTTGACTCTGGATGGAGGTGGGCTGTGATTTTTATTAACTTTGATATTTTCTGTCTTATGTAGGCTAAGACCTGAGAGTTTTCAGCAGTTTCCCTGCAGTCATGGAAAACTGTATTCATTGAAGCCCTTGCCTTACACTGCTTAGCCCCAATTCTCTTTGATGTGCAGAACTCTGCAAATGGCTCTTGGTGAAGAATTGAGGCTATTCATGGCAGGGGAGTGGTGGGAAACACAGGAACATAGGTGATTAACTCTTAGGAAGATCTTAAAATACATCATCTTGTCCCAAGATATCAAATATGTGGCACGGACACTACTACCCTTCCCTTCCATGCCCATAGCAGACGTCAGTGTTGAGGTCGAGTCATACACAGCCACACGGTCTTTCAGCATGGTATGCCAGGACTTTTGTCAAAATGCCAATGGCATTGGCATATGAGATAGAATCTCTATCAGTAGATCATAATATATATTCATATAAACACTTAGACAAACAGGGAAGTTCTGAGCAAGGCTGAAGAACATTGGAATTAAGAACAAAAGCTTGAGAGTGAAATGATGTGAGTCATACCACTTGTTGGCTATGAGATTTGAGGCAAAGTTCTTCATTCTTGTGAGTTTGTTTCTTTGTGAGTAAAGTGTGGATGATGAGGCTGCATCATAGAAGCGATGGAAAGGTTGAACCAAAATAATTCCCAGCTGTGCTCAATAAATGTGAGAGATCACCATCAAATCATTATTAGGGACAGTTTCTTGTTCGTGGTTACAAAGCTAGTTAGGACTAAGCAGGGTTTCTCAACTTTAGAATTACTGCAATTTAAATGGTCAGATACTTACTTGTTATAGAGGCTGTCCTGTGCATTGTAAGATAGCATTCATCAACATCCCTGACCTTTACCCACTAGATGCCAGTAATCCCATTCCTCTAATTGTGACAAATGTCTCTATATTTTGCCAGATGTCCTTTGGGGGCAAAATTGTCCCAGTTAAGAACCATTAGACTAGACCCAAGTTCACCTACAGATGGTGTGTGTAAGTGTCTGTTTATATTTTGTTCAGGTTTATTGAGACTTGATGGACACATTGTGTAAGTTAGAGGTATACAATGTAATGATTTTATATATGCATATACTGTAAAATTGTCAGTTACAGTCTGTGTGTGTGTGTGTGACAGCTTTTAAAATCTGCTTTCCTCGCTACTTTAAAATATACAATACAGTGTTGTTAACTGTAGTCACAGTATTATACATTACCTAGAACTTACTCATTTTATAACTGGAAATCTGTACCCTCTGACCAGCTTTACCCGTAAAGTTCCTTTGTCCCTGGAAACCACCAGTTGTTCTGTGTTTTTATAAGTTTTGTTTTTTTAGATCTCATGTGTAAGTCAGATGGTACAGGTTTTGTCTTTTTGTTTGACTTGTTCACTTAACGTAACACCCTCAAAATTTATCCATGTTGTCCTGATGTCAGGATTTATTTTCTTTTTTAGTATTATATAATATTCCTCTATGTACACTGTATTTTCCTTATGGATCTGTTGAGGGACACAAGTTGTTTCATTGTCTTGGCTATTGTAAATAGTGCTGCAGTAAACATATAAGTGAAGACCTCTCAGAAATAGTGATTTCTCTGCAGACGTATATCTAAAAGTAGAATTGCTGGATTACATAGTAGTTCTTTCAATTTTTAAAATCTCAATACTGTTTTCCATAGGTGCTATAGTTTTGTAGAAGATACTGATTCTTCTGGCTTTGTCTCTTCGGGGACATAGTGCTATAGTTCTTCATTCTTGTGAGTTTGTTTCTTTGTGAGTAAAGTGTGGATGATGAGGCTGCATCATAGAAGCGATGGAAAGGTTGAACCAAAATAATTCCCAGCTGTGCTCAATAAATGTGAGAGATCACCATCAAATCATTATTAGGGACAGTTTCTTGTTCGTGGTTACAAAGCTAGTTAGGACTAAGCAGGGTTTCTCAACTTTAGAATTACTGCAATTTAAATGGTCAGATACTTACTTGTTATAGAGGCTGTCCTGTGCATTGTAAGATAGCATTCATCAACATCCCTGACCTTTACCCACTAGATGCCAGTAATCCCATTCCTCTAATTGTGACAAATGTCTCTATATTTTGCCAGATGTCCTTTGGGGGCAAAATTGTCCCAGTTAAGAACCATTAGACTAGACCCAAGTTCACCTACAGATGGTGTGTGTAAGTGTCTGTTTATATTTTGTTCAGGTTTATTGAGACTTGATGGACACATTGTGTAAGTTAGAGGTATACAATGTAATGATTTTATATATGCATATACTGTAAAATTGTCAGTTACAGTCTGTGTGTGTGTGTGTGACAGCTTTTAAAATCTGCTTTCCTCGCTACTTTAAAATATACAATACAGTGTTGTTAACTGTAGTCACAGTATTATACATTACCTAGAACTTACTCATTTTATAACTGGAAATCTGTACCCTCTGACCAGCTTTACCCGTAAAGTTCCTTTGTCCCTGGAAACCACCAGTTGTTCTGTGTTTTTATAAGTTTTGTTTTTTTAGATCTCATGTGTAAGTCAGATGGTACAGGTTTTGTCTTTTTGTTTGACTTGTTCACTTAACGTAACACCCTCAAAATTTATCCATGTTGTCCTGATGTCAGGATTTATTTTCTTTTTTAGTATTATATAATATTCCTCTATGTACACTGTATTTTCCTTATGGATCTGTTGAGGGACACAAGTTGTTTCATTGTCTTGGCTATTGTAAATAGTGCTGCAGTAAACATATAAGTGAAGACCTCTCAGAAATAGTGATTTCTCTGCAGACGTATATCTAAAAGTAGAATTGCTGGATTACATAGTAGTTCTTTTAATTTTTAAAATAATCTCAATACTGTTTTCCATAGGTGCTATAGTTTTGTAGAAGATACTGATTCTTCTGGCTTTGTCTCTTAAGCTTGGGGAACTTTAAATTTTTTACTGTTAGCTTTGACATCCCTGCCTCATGTCAGCTACAACTTTTTCTATTTACAAGCCTAGATAAAGTTTTGAAAAACAGACTAATAGCTCCATGTTTTAATTATGTTTTTATAAACAGAATTTAAAGTAATTTTGGGCTCCTCTGGTGGCTCAGTACAATGCAAGAAACCTGGGTTCGACCCCTGGGTTGGGAAGATTCCCTGAGAAGGGGACAGGGCAGCACACTCCAGCATTCTTGCCTGGAGATTCTCAAGAACAGAGGAGCTTGGTGGGCTGCAGTCTTTGGGGTCACAAAGAATTGCATATGACTGAGTGACTAAGCGCAGCACAAAGTAATTTGAAGGAAAATATTCACAATATTATTTTCAGTGATAACAACTATATTCTAAATTGTATATTGATAGCATGGATGTAATTAATTCAAGTACTTACTGTGTGTTAGATGCTAGGCTGTGAACTTAATATTCCTCCTGTCATTTCATTGTGATGATACACAAACGAAGGACTATTATTGCAATTTTAGATGATGTAACAGAGGCACAGACACCTTTGCCCAAGGTCTCAAAACTAGCAAGTGGCAGAATAGGTCAGTAATGATTGGCTTTTTGTCTGTGGTACAGATAAAAACATATATGCTAGAGAAAGATCTAGAAGGATGTATGTCCAAATGTTTACCTTATTTATTTTGTTACAATACTTAGTGTTACACAGATTTTCTGATTTGAGCATTCATTTTTTAAAAAGTATTAAACAAAGAACGAAGTTATAATGATGCAGTCCTTTGACTTCTATAAGGCAAGTGATTGTGTTTACAACCATTTACCTCCTATTTATTTGATCTTGCTTATGATTGATTGAAAAGCAATAGGAATTATGTTTGAATTTTTATGTTCAAATGGAAAAAACCTTAATGTAAGCGAATTTAATTAGCCTATGTTGAAGTTGCTAGATAGTGATTTCTCTGCAGACGTATATCTAAAAGTAGAATTGCTGGATTACATAGTAGTTCTTTTAATTTTTAAAATAATCTCAATACTGTTTTCCATAGGTGCTATAGTTTTGTAGAAGATACTGATTCTTCTGGCTTTGTCTCTTAAGCTTGGGGAACTTTAAATTTTTTACTGTTAGCTTTGACATCCCTGCCTCATGTCAGCTACAACTTTTTCTATTTACAAGCCTAGATAAAGTTTTGAAAAACAGACTAATAGCTCCATGTTTTAATTATGTTTTTATAAACAGAATTTAAAGTAATTTTGGGCTCCTCTGGTGGCTCAGTACAATGCAAGAAACCTGGGTTCGACCCCTGGGTTGGGAAGATTCCCTGAGAAGGGGACAGGGCAGCACACTCCAGCATTCTTGCCTGGAGATTCTCAAGAACAGAGGAGCTTGGTGGGCTGCAGTCTTTGGGGTCACAAAGAATTGCATATGACTGAGTGACTAAGCGCAGCACAAAGTAATTTGAAGGAAAATATTCACAATATTATTTTCAGTGATAACAACTATATTCTAAATTGTATATTGATAGCATGGATGTAATTAATTCAAGTACTTACTGTGTGTTAGATGCTAGGCTGTGAACTTAATATTCCTCCTGTCATTTCATTGTGATGATACACAAACGAAGGACTATTATTGCAATTTTAGATGATGTAACAGAGGCACAGACACCTTTGCCCAAGGTCTCAAAACTAGCAAGTGGCAGAATAGGTCAGTAATGATTGGCTTTTTGTCTGTGGTACAGATAAAAACATATATGCTAGAGAAAGATCTAGAAGGATGTATGTCCAAATGTTTACCTTATTTATTTTGTTACAATACTTAGTGTTACACAGATTTTCTGATTTGAGCATTCATTTTTTAAAAAGTATTAAACAAAGAACGAAGTTATAATGATGCAGTCCTTTGACTTCTATAAGGCAAGTGATTGTGTTTACAACCATTTACCTCCTATTTATTTGATCTTGCTTATGATTGATTGAAAAGCAATAGGAATTATGTTTGAATTTTTTATGTTAGGTACAAGAATGGAAACAGACAGCCCCTTAATGTAACATATAGCTATTTAGAAGTAGGGGTTTTACACATTGGTAAGCTGCTTTTCTCATATAAGTTTGTTTTGTAAGTAATCATATGGAATTTAACATAAACATATTACATGTTATAGATCCAAAAGAATGTTTTCCTTCAAGATTTCCATCCTTAGGAAGTTACATGCTGTTTCAAAGATGCTACTGGTGAAACATCTCCTGAATTTCACTTTTTTTTTTTTTTACCTCTTAAGTCATCATTCATTTATTTTCATGCATCTTTTTTATTCTTTGGCATGTATGGGCCTCCCATCGCCTGGCCTCTCCCACTACAGAGCACTGGCTCTGGGCTCATGAACTCCAGAGTGCTGGCTCTTGATCGGACACGCCGGCCCAGCCACTCCATGGCACGTGGTATCTTCCTGGGCCAGGGATTGATCTGGTGCCCCTTGCACTGGAAGGTGGACTCTTTACCCACTGAACCACCAGGGAAGCCTTGAATTTCACTTTTGATTATGGCCTTCAAAGCTACTTTCTGAATCAGACAAGAAAACCAGGCTTCATTATTTTACCAAATGCCAGGAACTACCTGCTTGATTGCCCTCTGAGGCATGCTCTGAATTTCTGTTTGGTCATTTTCGAAAATCAAACAGAGCCACGTGGATGAAGTTTACCATAAGAGGCAATTTTTGCACTAATGTCTTATTTTCTCATGGAAATTCCAAAAGGAAATCTTTTATGAATGGACATTGCTGGTGAATATTCCTCCTGTCATTTCATTGTGATGATACACAAACGAAGGACTATTATTGCAATTTTAGATGATGTAACAGAGGCACAGACACCTTTGCCCAAGGTCTCAAAACTAGCAAGTGGCAGAATAGGTCAGTAATGATTGGCTTTTTGTCTGTGGTACAGATAAAACATATATGCTAGAGAAAGATCTAGAAGGATGTATGTCCAAATGTTTACCTTATTTATTTTGTTACAATACTTAGTGTTACACAGATTTTCTGATTTGAGCATTCATTTTTTAAAAAGTATTAAACAAAGAACGAAGTTATAATGATGCAGTCCTTTGACTTCTATAAGGCAAGTGATTGTGTTTACAACCATTTACCTCCTATTTATTTGATCTTGCTTATGATTGATTGAAAAGCAATAGGAATTATGTTTGAATTTTTTATGTTAGGTACAAGAATGGAAACAGACAGCCCCTTAATGTAACATATAGCTATTTAGAAGTAGGGGTTTTACACATTGGTAAGCTGCTTTTCTCATATAAGTTTGTTTTGTAAGTAATCATATGGAATTTAACATAAACATATTACATGTTATAGATCCAAAAGAATGTTTTCCTTCAAGATTTCCATCCTTAGGAAGTTACATGCTGTTTCAAAGATGCTACTGGTGAAACATCTCCTGAATTTCACTTTTTTTTTTTTTTACCTCTTAAGTCATCATTCATTTATTTTCATGCATCTTTTTTATTCTTTGGCATGTATGGGCCTCCCATCGCCTGGCCTCTCCCACTACAGAGCACTGGCTCTGGGCTCATGAACTCCAGAGTGCTGGCTCTTGATCGGACACGCCGGCCCAGCCACTCCATGGCACGTGGTATCTTCCTGGGCCAGGGATTGATCTGGTGCCCCTTGCACTGGAAGGTGGACTCTTTACCCACTGAACCACCAGGGAAGCCTTGAATTTCACTTTTGATTATGGCCTTCAAAGCTACTTTCTGAATCAGACAAGAAAACCAGGCTTCATTATTTTACCAAATGCCAGGAACTACCTGCTTGATTGCCCTCTGAGGCATGCTCTGAATTTCTGTTTGGTCATTTTCGAAAATCAAACAGAGCCACGTGGATGAAGTTTACCATAAGAGGCAATTTTTGCACTAATGTCTTATTTTCTCATGGAAATTCCAAAAAGGGAAATCCAGATGGGGTTTCATGAATGGAATCATTGTCAGCATAGGTGCAGAGACCCTCATGGTGACTACTTTCATGTGTGCTGCATTCGTGTGGAGTATAAATTCAAGTGTTTGTGTTCATTTGCATTATTTTACAGTACTCCATCATAGGTTTCAGTTCTGAATATGATATTTTCCTGGTTTTATTCACTATAGCATATGTTTCCAGTTTTAAATAACTTTGAAAGATACCCATGTCTCTACTCTTACAGTTAAGAGGTCTTGGTGATTCTTGGGTCCTGGTGAAACTATATATGTTGAGCTAGGAGACATAAAGGTCACCAGAGACCCAAGGTCTTACTTTGTTAGATCTGAAATGTAGGATTGGGCAGCAGAATCCTAGGTCGGCGGTGATTCCCCCCACCTCCTACTGACAGGGACTCCCTCCCAGCTTTTTTCTAGGACATCCGTGAGCTCCCTGTCAGCACATCTACATTATTGTCTTTGGAATTCCTGTAAAGGAAAACTTCATTTCTGTCTGAATCTCATTTCTGAGTTGGGTGTCATTACTGATAATTTACAGTGGAGAAAGGAAAGACCAAAAGAGATGGGTGTCTTTGATGATAGGGTGCTACTTTCACTTGATCATTGATTTATTTGGTCATTCATTCATTCAGATATTTAACTCCCACTATATGCTACTGAAGAATTTGTAGTGTACAAAAAGAGATCTCTGGCTTCATGGAGCTTTTTGCTAGGGAAGGAGATAGATAATACATGAGTAAATAAATCAAGAAACAAATCAGAACTATAGGGAATGTTTCTCCAAATAGATGATGTTTCACCTGAGACTCCAAGGCTGGAAAGACCTAGTCATGCAAAGAGTTTGAGGAATAAGATCATGCCAGGCAAGTTGAAAGTTCCAGTGCTCCTTGCACATCATAAAAAGTGTGAAATAATTGCACAGTCAGTACATCATACAGACATAAAGTAATACTAGCCTACATAAAGCAGTGCTGACATAGGTAAATTTTGGAGAGAGAAGAATTTGTAAGGACACAGGCTTTCCAAGTGGCTCAGTGGTAAAGAATCTGACTGCTGTGCCGGAGACACAGGAGACATGGGTTCGATCCCTGGATCAGGACGATCCCCTGGAGGAGGAAATGGCAACCCACTCCAGTAGTCTTGCCTTGGAAATCCCATAGATAAAGGACCCTGGCAAGCTTCAGTTCATAGTGTCACAAAGAGTTGGGACGCGACTGAGCACACACACACAAGACAGGAAGGGGATCTGAACTCTGTTTTCTTTCATGATAAACCAGAAAAGCCAGTTTTCACATGAGCACGTAATCAAGAGCTGTTGCATGAGTTAAAACTGTGAGAGAAGCCAGGATCTTCAGCTTTAAGATTCTTTTTGCCCTAGAATAATCTGGCTTTATTGGATACTGGAACAGAGCATTTTTTGAGTGTGTGTGTGTTTGCTCTGCTCACGATTTCTTTTTCCCAGAAGGAGATCAAACTGTTTATAGGGAAGATAGAAACAAACAAACAACTGGGTAATATGCTTCCAAACATTTAGAAACACGTGACTTTTCAGCCAGCACAGAGATCCAGCGGGTAAACAGCAGGCCAGCCATGCTTGATGCTTTTGGAGCTTTTGATGCTTGATGCTTCTGCTTCCTTGGGGAAGACAATATAAATCATACAGACCATTATCATCTCTTCTTCAGAATTCTAACTTGTGAATACTGACCCAGAAAATGTACTGTTTGTTCCCCTGGAGCATAAGATTCATGCTGCCCTGGCGCCTACTGGAAGGATGAAAGAAGATCTGATTGGTCTCTTCTATCTTCTGTTGTTATGTGTCCTAAAGACACGCATCCAGAAGAGACTATTTTCTGTTGCCTGGAGGAAAGACTTGGCTGTGTTGTGCCAACTGGAGTCTTGTAGATATGCCAGAAATGTAATCTTCCCTCCACCGTTTCTCTCTTGGCCCTGAACTCTTTTCAGTGGAATGCCACAGTTAGCTTGAAACTAAGAGATGAGTTCTTGTCCTTTTGTTCTCTTTCTGTCTGTCTGTCTCTCTCTCTCCCTTTCCCCATTTCCTAGAAAGAAAAATTCTGGTGTCATTTGGTCCTTGTATTCTTTTTTGGTAGGACCTCTGTCCTTCTGGCTAAGCTGGGACCACAGATTAATTTCTGGGGCCTGATCTTTCCACTGTTGGTAAATCAATCTTCAGATTACTTTGTGGTAGGTCTTTAATGCCCATCTTACCATTATTACTCATTTTTTCCACCCACTGCCTTGAAATCTATGGAAGTTTTATTTGACATTTTCTTATATTTTAAGTGAATTTTTTTTTTTTTTTTTTTTATCTGTGCTAGATCTTGATTGTTGCATGCAGGCTTTCTTTAGTTACAGACAATGTGGGGCTACTTTTCATTGTGGTGCCTGGGCTTTGGCTTCTTCTCACTGTGGTGGCTTCTCTTGTTGCAGAGCATGGTCTCTGAAGTGCGTGGGCTCAGTAGTTGTGGCACACAGGCATAGGTGCTCTGCAGAAAGTGGGATCCTTCTAGACCAGGTATTGAACCTATGTTCCCTGCACTGGGAAGTGGACTCCTAATCCCTGAACTAATGGGGAGTCCCCTAAGTGATAACCCTTAACAATAGACATCATCTTTGCTGACTTGGTAAGCTTATATTGTTGGCTACCGCTTTTAGGTTCTTCTAAAACATGTTCAGTTGAAAAACAGAATTCATGGAGAAATTCACCAGAATGTAAACTTCATGAGGGCAAGGATTTTCATCTCTTTGTTTTTACTTCTCTTTCCTATTGTCTCATGTCGTGCCTGGTACACGATATAGAGAGCAGTGTATATTTGTTGTGTGAATGATTGGATAAAATTGACAACAGGTTTGTGTGTGTAAAGGAGGGACCCTTGCAGATGCTCACTTCTGCTTCTCATAAGAAGGTTCCTCCAAAGTCAGGATGAATCCTTAGAATCATGTTAGATGTAAAGCCATCAGATGTAAACTTTTGCCAAGGTTAGCAAAAGTCTTGGAAACAAATATTTGGGTTTTTTCCAGACTGTTCTGTGAAACTAATAATCATTCAGACACTTCATCATTGATTATCAAAACAGCCAGCTGGGCTTCATAGGTTGTTGAGGAGCCATGAAGAGAATGGATGAGTTAGTACTGAGAAGGTGGACTTAGTGTCTGTCACTGGCCCCTTCCACATTGTAACTGTTCCAAAGCTTCCTACACTTCGGACGCAAATGCCCTTGGATTCCCAGAAGAAGAGGAATTTCAGTTAGGACATCCAGATGCAGTTTCTGCCTTAAATGCCATGCATTGTCTTCTGAGATGCAGTAACTGAAACTTCTCATTCTATTCATGTCCACTTCCTTTACTGCATTTTGTTTTTAGACTGACAGAAGGCTTGATGACACATATAACATTGTCTGTGGAGTCTCGGACTCTAATAGTTAAAGTCTGTTTGATCATGATGGAGGGAGGTTTGCAGCCAAACCTATTTTTGTCAGAAACTAAAGAGGTTGGTGGTAACTGAGCATGACTGCGGAGCCCACTTGGAGTTCTGTTCGAGTTACAGACAACCTCATCCAGAGCCCCTCTGTTTTGAAGAGAAAATGATTTGGTTACTCAGTTACACATAGAAATGTGATTGATTGCTACTTTTTCTTGTGGGGAAGGTTCTCAGATAAATGACAGGGAAAGTTGGTGATCTAGGGGGAGTCCTGCCTCTCTGTCCTGACGATGTTACCTGGAATAATGAGTCTCATTGGAAGGCGGTTTTGACTCCCAGGGGACGTTGGGCCAAGCATGGAGACATTTTTGGCTGTCTTGACCGAGGAGCGGGTGGGTACCAGTGGCATCTAGTAGGCAGAGACCAGGATGCTGCTAAACATTCTACAACACATACAAGTTTCCTGTCCCAGTCCCCACCCCTGCAAAGACTTATCCAGCTCCAAAAGTTAGTTGCTCCCAAGTTGAGAAACCTTGATTTGAAGAAAGCCTGCTCAGTTTCATGAGAATGTCCTTGCATGAGAAGGTGATTCTTCTGTTATTGTTTTCCTGTTTTGACTTAAAAAAGATCTCCATTTTTTTCTTGCACCAAGAAGTAGTGAATTGAATGAGTGAGTAAAAGTCACTCAGTCCTGTCTGACTCTTTGAGACCCCCATGGACTGTAGGCTCAGCAGCTCCTCTGTCCAAAGACTTCTCCAGGCAAGAATACTGGAGTGGGTTGCCATTTCCTTCTAGTGAATTAAAGGCAGACCTGATTTTAGATGTGGGTGGGGCAGACAGCATAAGTGGAATGATTTGAAAGGCACTGAGAACCTCAGCTTGAAATGTTCCTCCATATCAGAGCTCCAAGATCAAGAATTCCTTCAGTGGAAACCTAGAGAGTCTCCCACAGGGAGTTAGGATTTGTAGGTCTCTAAGGGAGCTCTGCTACTTCCAAACACTTTGTTGAGCATTTGCTCTGTACCCAGCCTGGAGTGTTGTCTGGTTTCATCCTTAGCAACCCTGTAAGATGTGTATCATACCTATTGCTGTTTCACTAAGGAGTGTAGACGGGTTGTTTGGGAACTTGCCCCAAGTGACACACTGGTAGGCATGGCACTGGGATTTTCCAGGCAGCGCTGTCTGATTCTCAGGACTTTGCCAGGAACCAAGACCTTACTCTCCTGAGCACTGAGGCATCTCAGCTGACCTTTACTGTTTTAACCTCTAAAACACAGGGAAATGTGATTGATTGCTACTTTTTCTTGTGGGGAAGGTTCTCAGATAAATGACAGGGAAAGTTGGTGATCTAGGGGGAGTCCTGCCTCTCTGTCCTGACGATGTTACCTGGAATAATGAGTCTCATTGGAAGGCGGTTTTGACTCCCAGGGGACGTTGGGCCATGCTTGGAGACATTTTGGCTGTCTTGACCGAGGAGCGGGTGGGTACCAGTGGCATCTAGTAGGCAGAGACCAGGATGCTGCTAAACATTCTACAACACATACAAGTTTCCTGTCCCAGTCCCCACCCCTGCAAAGACTTATCCAGCTCCAAAAGTTAGTTGCTCCCAAGTTGAGAAACCTTGATTTGAAGAAAGCCTGCTCAGTTTCATGAGAATGTCCTTGCATGAGAAGGTGATTCTTCTGTTATTGTTTTCCTGTTTTGACTTAAAAAAGATCTCCATTTTTTTCTTGCACCAAGAAGTAGTGAATTGAATGAGTGAGTAAAAGTCACTCAGTCCTGTCTGACTCTTTGAGACCCCCATGGACTGTAGGCTCAGCAGCTCCTCTGTCCAAAGACTTCTCCAGGCAAGAATACTGGAGTGGGTTGCCATTTCCTTCTAGTGAATTAAAGGCAGACCTGATTTTAGATGTGGGTGGGGCAGACAGCATAAGTGGAATGATTTGAAAGGCACTGAGAACCTCAGCTTGAAATGTTCCTCCATATCAGAGCTCCAAGATCAAGAATTCCTTCAGTGGAAACCTAGAGAGTCTCCCACAGGGAGTTAGGATTTGTAGGTCTCTAAGGGAGCTCTGCTACTTCCAAACACTTTGTTGAGCATTTGCTCTGTACCCAGCCTGGAGTGTTGTCTGGTTTCATCCTTAGCAACCCTGTAAGATGTGTATCATACCTATTGCTGTTTCACTAAGGAGTGTAGACGGGTTGTTTGGGAACTTGCCCCAAGTGACACACTGGTAGGCATGGCACTGGGATTTTCCAGGCAGCGCTGTCTGATTCTCAGGACTTTGCCAGGAACCAAGACCTTACTCTCCTGAGCACTGAGGCATCTCAGCTGACCTTTACTGTTTTAACCTCTAGAAGACAGGGAAATTAAACTCCATGACTTTTAGAAATCTTTTATAAGTTTATGATGTCCTTATTTGTTTCTTTGCTTTATATTTTGTCCACTTTAAAGGTTCACATTTAAAATGGAAACATAACCCAGAACAGGGAACCATTGGAAATCCCCATGGAAAGATTCCAAACCTGACTGCATATCATAACCAGGTGTTCAGCTTTTAAAAAGGTCCGTTTCCACAGCCCCACACCAGTCGTAGGTGTGAAGTGGACTCTGGTAATCCTTGTATTAACCTCCCAGCCACCCCTTTAATCCTTGTATTAATCCGAGGTGACTCTGATGCACAAAATCTGAAGACCATAGTATTGTAGACCTTTTTGGGGAGTTAATCAATTGGTTTCCTTTAAGGAAAGGATGTTGGCCACAGTGGAAGTTCAGAGTGTTTTGGGAGAATTGGGGCCCTCATGACTCTTAGGCTAGCAGGGCTGCAGATGACTCCTGTCCTTAGACTCACCTCCAGGGTGTGTGTGTGTGTGTGTGTGTGTGTGTGTGAATTCATGTCCAACTCTTTGTGACCCTATGGACTGTAGCCCACCAGGCTTATCTGTCTCAAGAATACTGGAGTGGGTTGCCTTTTCCTTCTCCAGGGGATCTTCCTGACCCCAGGATCAAACCCATGTCTCCTGCATTTGCAGGTGGATTCTTTACCACTTGAGCCATCAGGGAAACGGGAAGCCCAGGTCAGGAATTCCCAAACATTGATGCGTATTAGACTCACTGGGAAGCTCTTAAAACTCCTCACACCTGAATCAGACCCCAAGTAAATTAAATTCAGTGCTTGGGACTGGGAACTGGCCTGTATATTTTTCTTTTAATATCTGCAGATGATTTCCACGCATAGCAGTTAGAGAACCACTATCATAGGTGTTACAGATTCCACACCTTTGCCACTGTTTTATTTTCACCTGTAAGGCAAATCCACCCTCTCAACTTCACACAGGGAAGTCTTACCTACTTAGTGAAAATACATGGGCCCAACTTTCAACGCCCTTTTTTTTTCTGTTTGGGGGCTTTCATAAGGCAAGAGGCTCTAAGACTCAAAATTTGACATGCATTCGTATTGAAAAAATCTTTTAATTTAAGTTTATGATGTCCTTATTTGTTTCTTTGCTTTATATTTTGTCCACTTTAAAGGTTCACATTTAAAATGGAAACATAACCCAGAACAGGGAACCATTGAAATCCCCATGGAAAGATTCCAAACCTGACTGCATATCATAACCAGGTGTTCAGCTTTTAAAAAGGTCCGTTTCCACAGCCCCACACCAGTCGTAGGTGTGAAGTGGACTCTGGTAATCCTTGTATTAACCTCCCAGCCACCCCTTTAATCCTTGTATTAATCCGAGGTGACTCTGATGCACAAAATCTGAAGACCATAGTATTGTAGACCTTTTTGGGGAGTTAATCAATTGGTTTCCTTTAAGGAAAGGATGTTGGCCACAGTGGAAGTTCAGAGTGTTTTGGGAGAATTGGGGCCCTCATGACTCTTAGGCTAGCAGGGCTGCAGATGACTCCTGTCCTTAGACTCACCTCCAGGGTGTGTGTGTGTGTGTGTGTGTGTGTGTGTGTGAATTCATGTCCAACTCTTTGTGACCCTATGGACTGTAGCCCACCAGGCTTATCTGTCTCAAGAATACTGGAGTGGGTTGCCTTTTCCTTCTCCAGGGGATCTTCCTGACCCCAGGATCAAACCCATGTCTCCTGCATTTGCAGGTGGATTCTTTACCACTTGAGCCATCAGGGAAACGGGAAGCCCAGGTCAGGAATTCCCAAACATTGATGCGTATTAGACTCACTGGGAAGCTCTTAAAACTCCTCACACCTGAATCAGACCCCAAGTAAATTAAATTCAGTGCTTGGGACTGGGAACTGGCCTGTATATTTTTCTTTTAATATCTGCAGATGATTTCCACGCATAGCAGTTAGAGAACCACTATCATAGGTGTTACAGATTCCACACCTTTGCCACTGTTTTATTTTCACCTGTAAGGCAAATCCACCCTCTCAACTTCACACAGGGAAGTCTTACCTACTTAGTGAAATACATGGGCAACTCACGCTTTTCTCTGTTGTCTTTTCAGAAGCCCCCTTGGTACTCATCTGCTTTTTAAGCTGTTTTTAAGCTGTCTGTCTCATCACCTTGTTTTTATTTACTGCATGTCTTCCATGAGGAAGATGGCATCTTCCATAAGGCAAGAGGCTCTAATGTACGTGGCTCTGGACTGGTGAGAGTAGAGGAAGGTAGATGCACAAAAGACAAGACAAAGACCAATTGTACTGTCTGCCATGGCTTTCTTCATGACAGCAGAGGGCGGATAATAAAAATGGAGGATAAATAATAATAGTAATATAGAAGGTTGCCCTGGCACTAGACTCCTTGAATAAAATATCCTGGTAAAAATTTTGAACTCACTTGTCTAGAGAGTAGCAAAGAATCCTTCTAAATAGAGCATCTTCCAAATAATGATTCCAAATGATGACATTTGTCAGTTTGATACTTTGAAAATACGACTTCTGCTGACACGTGAAGGAATCATTCAGGCTGCAAACTTAACTTTCCTAACCAGAATGTTTGAAATGACTAGTTAATACTTGGGAAGAAAATTTTAAAAAGTACTCTCCAAATTTCCCTTCTTTTGTTTGTTTCCACTTTTGTCACTTAAAAAACAATTAATGTCATCCTAAGATGATATGGTGGCTCAGTTTTCCTAAAGATCCGAGTCACATAGCTGCCTGTGGCCTTGATGCTCCTTGAAGCTGTGCTTTGATGAGCCCAGCTAGGACTTTAAAGCTGAGGACTGTTTGAGGAAAGATGTGGAGGTTTTTTTTTGTCTCTATAGAAAACGCAAAAATATTCTCTGCTCCGAGCTTGCTTTTAGGGGGACAGTGGTCAGTCTGTCCCTTTTAGGTGAGACCTGTGTGCTCAGATTGTCATGGTCCTCAGTGCCTCCCTAATTACAGCTCACTTTAGTAATTTGTCTGGTAGAGTTCTCTAGGCCATGGTGTTAACATTCACCTCTTAAATATCTGCAGATGATTTCACGCATAGCAGTTAGAGAACCACTATCATAGGTGTTACAGATTCCACACCTTTGCCACTGTTTTATTTTCACCTGTAAGGCAAATCCAC